>JAMPIN010000004.1:0-1200000 GCA_024699845.1 Aphelenchoides bicaudatus | reverse complement strand
CAACTTTAAGATGTCTAGCAACGCTTTAGAATCCTTTAAGTCTAAAGTGTCTAACAACGCTTTGTAAAGACTATTCAAACAAACCTTTAGAATCCTTCAACCTTAAAGTGTCTAACAACGCTTTTTGAATTAGTTTAACAAAACATGTAGCAAAACACTTTATATTTTGTGTACTCCCTAAAAACTAATCAAATGACCACATTCACACCCTCTATATTTTGTGTACTCCCTAAAAACTAATCAAATGACCACATTCACACCCTCTATATTTTGTGTACTCCCTAAAAACTAATCAAAGAACCACATTCAACTCAAAATTACAGAATCAGAATGGACAGACCGCATTAGTCGTCAAATTTTGCTCTATCAAAAGAAAGGAATTATTGAAATGAAGGTTCTGCAAAAGCTCTTTAAACGTTATAAAGATTTGTTTGTTTAGAAAACAAAGTGGTGGAGATCAAAAGGAGCAACTTGTCATGGCGTCGGTTCAGCAGTCAATCAACAACGTGTTTCACTCAACTTGTACAACGTTTCTGGCCTGTTTTTGATCTTGTTTTCTGGATTGCTGTTTTCCGTTGCCACCGTGATGATTGAATTCTTTGTTCGAAGCCGGAATGTATCAAAATCAGAAATCAAGTAGGTTTATCAAGCTTTAAATTATTGTTTGCCTCAAAATATACTTACTTTCCAGAGACGAACTCCGTTTTGCCCTCAATTTGAACAGCAACTTAAACGACCACCGTTCACGAAAAGACCGAAAAAGGCAAACTCTTCGCGAACAAAAAGAACTCGACCAGAAGAAAGAAGCCGATCAGAAGAAAGAAGTCGATCAAACCGAACAAGAAAAATAAACTTGTTTATTGAAATCTTTGATAACCATTTGAATAAAAACAAGGACATGGATTTGAAAACACTATTTAAATTAGTTAGTTAGCAGCACTGAACACAATTTACATAACCCTAATAAAGTGATATTGTAGAAGTCTATAATCATTAAACTACCTAATTGCCATTCAACAACGCAATCAAAAGTGAACATAATAGTCGATAAATCAAAACAAGTGAATCAACTTCCCGAATTTAAAGTCCCTTGTTGTAATAGACAATTTTTGGAGAGTTCGGCAGCTTCTCAATCTGTTGTCGAACTTCTGGCTCCAAATCTTCAACTTTAACAGAGGCTTTTTGTGGAAACAGTGCACAGCATAGCGGAGTTGCAAACAATAAAATGAAACCGCACATGAGCATCTGAGTTGGACCCGAAAGCCACGGACGTGAACGGAACCAGTGTTTCTTTTCCAAAGCATTCACCATGACTGGAGTCAAAACTGAAAGGTTTCAAAGATTAGAAGTTACAAGCCTAGAAAGAACTTACTCATATACGGAGTTGCCATCAACACTCGACTTATTGTGACTTGAGCAATTGCATATTGTGCCACTTTACAGCTCTGACCCACTCGATTGCCATCTTCGTCTTCCAAAGCAATTCCATCGGTGAATTCTCTTAAAATTGAAAGATTAGATCAATTAATACCGGCATCCACTTACTTTGACCGCATCATCGGAATGTTAATTGAATTGGCAAGTGAAATAGCACAAAATGGAACGAGTCGTCCGTACAATGGAGGTAGTTTCTAAACAAAAGAGTGGTTAAAGTCACAAAACATCTCCAAACCTTTGCCAATGCGTTTAAAGAAAGAGCGCATGCCATTGCTCCGCCTAAATGGAAAAGAATACATATTAAAACAAAGAATACAAACCTGTCGCTGCCAAATACGCTTTTACAAGTTGATTGCCAGTTGCTGCATTTTCTCCAGACCTGTTTGTATAGTTGACCGTCGCGTTGAATGTCTGATTGAGCCATTGCCAAAAAATAACAGATGGAGTTCGTCTAAACATTAAATAATGATTGAGTTAGTTGCATTTCTGGACTTACTTGTAGAATGTCAACAAACCGCCTGTAATTACCATGTTACACGGAACCTGAGCACTCATTCTTCCAACCAACAACATCTTCTCGCCTGTTTCTGGGTGAAAAGCTGAATCGTAGAGATGCTTTGCGTGCCACAATTGATCAACAGTCAAGTTTGAAGGCACTTCGTTCTTCCTAAAAGTTGAAAACATTTGATGACTTGAATCACTTCTAAATTTGACTTACTTGTAACTCCAGACAATCTTTTTTGCTTCATCTAATTCTTGATCTGATGCAAAAATGTTAATCGGATTCACTACAGTAAAGAAGTGTCTAGCACGTCCGGTGAATGTTGATTGGTCCCTGAAGATAAAAAGTTAGTTTGACAATACCTAAAATGTAACTTGCCATCGTGGTTGAAAAATGTTCGGACTGTTCGCTTCTTGTCAGAGAACTAACTAGTTCTGACATCGTATTTGCTACAACTTTGTTAATTGATAAAAGAATGATACTCGCGCATTTAAATAGCAGATCTTTCGTATATTTCCTTCTTTAAACGATTCTCAAAAAGATGCTTTTAAATAGTAAGAACTTCTTTAAATAACGGATCTTTCAAATGTATCAAGACTTCTTTAAACGATTCCCAAAAAGATGCTTTAAATTAAACAGATCTTTCAAATGTATTGCTAAGGCTCCGTTTAAGTCATCGACCTTCTCCAAAAATATGTTAAAACAAACAAGACTTCTTTGAACTAATGCCTATAACGAATCTATTTCAAACAATAGAGACTCCGTTTAAACACGAATTAAACAGACTTCTTTAAACTAAATGATTGCAACGAATCTTTTGAAACTATTGCTAACTCAGTTTAAAACGCATCAAAACCTCTTTAAACTAAATGATTACAATGAATCTTTTGAAACTATTGTTAACTCAGTTTAAAACTTATTCAAAAGTTTAAAACAAAAACTCCTCCCATTCAAAAGCCTTTTATCAATTCGCAAGCGATTTTTGTTGCAAAGAAAAAGCGAAAGAGAACGCAAACTTTTACAACAAGATCATGCATTTCGCGTACAAAAAGGCGCCGATTCGCTGCATTTAAATGTTGTTGTGGCTGATTTGCAAGCGGAGCAGCTTGTTTGTTCAACTAAACGAGATGGAGAAAGTGCAAAATTGGATCGGAATTGATAAAACTGGGTGGAGATCGATATGAAACTAGCTAGTTTTTTGACACATTTCGTAAAAATTGACTCATTTTAAAAAAGTGTTGTTTGAAATAAACAGAGTGTTTGAAAAATGACTAATTTTGACAACATTTTAAATATCAAAGCAATGAAAAGTTGTTGTTAAAATCCACGCCGAACACCTAAATCCACACACAGACCACTAAATTATAACTGCAAACGGGAACTCTTCCTTTTTTATGACAACTGCCCATTCGGGCAAGCGAAGAAATAAACACGTGGTTTCAGTCGTCTCCGCTTTCTTGCTCCCACCAACAGCAACCATTAAACATTTACGGAGTGGACGCTTCAACTGCGAACTTCCTTTTTGGAAGTTTGAGAAAAAACAAAGTAAGGGAGCAAAAAGGGATTTTGACGTCACAAAGAATAAAGGAGTGCTTTTTTGATATTGAAAAGAGTTTGTTAACAAGTAAGTAAACAAAGAATTGAACTGCTAAGTTTACGTCAATTTGGCCAGTCAGTAAAACCAAATGTTTTGAGGAGACGACGTCAAGAACGCGTGCTAAACACATTCTGATCTTTGCATCGGACAGGTGATCAGCAAAAAGGCGCTAAAACCACGTGGCCGAATGATCCTTGGAACTTGCGGTCTGTCGATATAAACAATTTGAAAAGAAATGTTTTAAACATTGTGTTTGAATTTCTTAAAAGTTGCTTTGAAACGACATCGATTGTTTAGCGTTGAAGCCTTAAAAATTGTTTCCGAACAAGAGTAGCTTTGAAGTCTTAAAAGTCGTTTCCGAAAAAACATCACTTTAAGTCTTAAAAATCGTTTCCAAACACGATCGTTTTAAAAGTCGTTTTCAAGCAAATAATGTCGCTGTGACTTTAAAAGTAATTTTCAAACAAACATTACTTTAAGCTTTAAAAGTCGCTTCCAAACATGATCGTTTTGAAGTTTTAAAAATTGTTTCCAAACAAACATCGCTTTAAGTTTTAAAAGACATTGAACTCCACATAACAACTAATTCAATCCACAAACTTATTTGATCATCAATTCTTCTTTTTTGTTTAAAACAAATTTCCCGCCTCATTCCGATCACTTCCTTATCAAAACTCCACAAAAGAGCACAAACGTTTATTTTTCTCCACACGTTGACCCCGTTGCAAGCAAGAGTGTTTTGCGCTTTCGCAAATCGACTGGGCTTTTTGGAAGGCAAAGAAAGCGGCTAATTTCCATTTCGCTCTCATTGATCGAAAAGGTGGCAACGAGTTCCGCTTTAATTGTCTTTGGTGTTAATTTTAGAATATTATTGTTTGGGTAGTTTTGAACGTAAACATCACTAATATAAGCGTTCTTTTAGATGTAAACATCACTAATATAAGCGTTCTTTTTAAATCACCTGTTAGGTTCTTCTTACACCTGACAACGTTAAATTTATACTTTACAGGTTTTCCTCGTCAACTCATGTTTTTTGCAGATAAAAAATAGATTTGAAGAATATGTTTATGCCAACTTTGCTTAAACGTCTTTTTTGTCGACGTGTTTCGAGTTTACGTGTCCTTTTGTGTTTTTAATTGCGTCTTCGTGACTTTTCAAATCTTTACATTATTTTTAGGCGTTCAATTGGTTCTGTTTGTTGACTAATTTATTAAAGAAACTTGTTGTTAATTTATTCCAACGTTCTGCAGGAGTTGTTTTACGATAAATATGAGTTCCATGTTCGTGAGCGGAATGAAAAGTAAGTTGCTTTAAATGTTTTAAACGTTAGACAATTTAAATAATCGAGTCTATTAAATTCTTCATGCGAAAACAACGGCCAAGTGTTTCCCGATTAGCGTCATCTGTTTGTTGTTGCGCCTTGTTTTCGCCGTTGCGTGTTTTTCGCATCAACTCGAATGCGTTGATTTTTGTTTTCGTTTATGCGTTTAATGAGAACGACTGCAAAAAAGTTTGAAGATTTTTTAATTTCTTTGTTTCTTCTTTCTTTTTGATTTTTCTTCTTCTCTCAGACTTGTTTTATGCTGGAAGTCGTTCGTGAATTGAAACAAAAACTTGCTGGATGGACGCATCACGTGCCTTGTGAGAACGCGCACGGAGGCACGTGCGTCGATTGCGTTCGACTTTTTAATGATGAGAATCTTTTGAAGAGTTTCAAAGTTTGTTTATTATGTTTGAAAAGTATTTGGGGATTGAAACAATTGAATGATTTTAACAAATGATTGTTTTAGACTAAAATGAAAGGGTTGTTTGAATGCTTTTAAACAAACTTCTAAACTGAAAACACAAACTTCTAAACTGAAAACTTTTAAACAAACCTCTAAACTGAAAACATTTAAGTGCAACTTACTCATTTCGAAACCCAATCAATCGTTGCATCATTATTGCACCTTTTCGTCTCTGTCCTCATAATTCGAGTGCTTTTTCTCATTCACGCACTCATTCCGTCCAATCAATCGTTTTCTTTGTTTCTCATCAATTAATTCTCTCATTCTCACGTTTTCGACATTTGAAATTCTTTTTCGCTCTCTTGCTGTTTTCGAAAATGGATAAACTAATGGGATCGCCGCCTAACTCTTGGAAGTATATTTCTGATATTACAGTGGCCGCTTCATATTCAGTCTCCAAGTACCTCAACGAGATGGTTACACAACGTCCGGGTATGTTTGGGGTTTCTAACTGATCTCAACTATCCTTTTCAGTCGAAGGCGAAGAACAAACTACAAAAAAGGATCTTTTGAGTGTTTCGTTTAATCAGGACTGCACGTGAGTGCTTTTAAATACTCGAGAAACAAACAACTTACATTTCCAGATCACTTGCCGTTGGACACGAAGACGGTTACGCTCTTTATTCATTGCGCTCACTTGAAAACCTCGAAAAGATTCACGAAGGCAAGCAACCACGACGTGTTTACATTATTGAGCGGTTGTTTGGAAGTTCTTTGATTACATTAGTTTCGGTGGATCAGTCTCGGAAGTTGAGCGTCTATCATTACCAGAAAAACAATGAAATTTGCTGCCATGGGTATGACATTAAATTGTTTTCAACTCGATAACATTGTAATCTTTAGATATTCAAGTGCAATTCTTTCTGTTCGACTAAATCGAAAAGTGAGTCGTTTAAATTTAAATGATTGCTTTGAGATGTGTTTAAAGTAGTTGTTGAAACTCGCAATATCTTTTAGACGTTATTCTTAAAAGTTTGGAACATCAAATTTTGAACGAGTTGTTTGGTCTTTATGAAAATCAACTTGTTGCTTCTTTTGGATCAAAAGGCTTCTTGATGTGCTAGTCCATTGAGTAATTGCACTAGTTTACAATCAATGCAGAACACATTCCCAAAAATATTGCTAAACGCACCCTTGTTAATGCTCCGAACTTTAAGCGTTTGAATATAACATCTAAATGCGAGTTGCAACAACTACTTTAAAGATGCCTCAAAACCTTTTCTTTCAATAACTGTTTTTCTTTTAGCGAGTTGTTGTTTGCCTCGAAGAATCGATCCACGTTCACAACATAACTGATATGCGAGTAAGCATTAAATATATTTATTCTTTAAAGCAACTCCCAATTCCAGCTCCTCCATGTCATTAAAGACACGCCAACGAATCCACTCGGGCTGGTTGATTTGTCTTCAAATGCCGAAAATTGCTATTTGGCGTATCCAGGTAATTCAAAACATTATCGAACACAACAAGTCCCATTAACTTACAGGATCCGCAAACACCGGGCATGTTCACATTTTTGACGCCGAATCCCTTACTGCAACATGCGGATTTGCTGCTCACGAAGGACCTCTTGCTGCCATGGCGTTCAGTCCGGATGGAAAGAAAATTGCTACAGCGTCGCAGAAAGGGTACTGTTATCAGAGTGTTTGAAGTTCCAACCGGAGCGCGTTTGTTTGAATTCACACGTGGAATGAAAAGGTTAGTATCATATATATTTTCTGTAATGTTCACTTTTACCTGGTCTTTAGATGCGTCACAATTCATTCGTTGGCGTTTAGTTCCGATTCTTCACTTTTGTGCTCGTCCTCAAACACCGAAACCATTCATGTTTTCAGTTTAATCCGGACTGAACCTGCAATTGAAGCTCAACGGTAACTATTTCAAACATTTCAAATCACAACAAAGTGTCGTTATGCAAAAATTGAATGTTTAATATCTAATTTTTGTTGCAGAAACGAAGAGCCTCAAGAAGGAATCAGTTCTTGGGTGAATTACTTTTCTCAACAAGCAACTGCTTACTTGCCTACTCACATGAACGAATTGATGTTGCGTGAGAAGTCGTTGTGCACGGCGCGCTTGCCAATTGCTGGAACGAAAACAGTAGTTGGAATCCCGATGTAAGTGAAAACTTTGAAAGTAACTTACAAACTTGAATCTTCAGGATCAACGGAAAGTACTACTTGTTTGCTGCCACTTCAGACGGATATCTTTTCTGTTACAACGTGGAAACAGTGCCCGGAAATGAGTGTTCTTTGTTGTACCAGTTCCGTATTGGTCCAACTTATGGAAACGAAGAGTCTGGAAGCATGGTTCCACTCGGCACAACAAGCGCCGGAATAGCGCCTCCACGTCCTTTGGCCACGCAGCCGCAAGCTCGTTTGATTGATTTTGATGTAAGCAACTTTTTGACTATTCGCAAGTTTCAACTGTTTTTAGGAAGTGCCTCGTCAAAGTGATCTTCCAGATACACGCCGTTCGCCTACAAACTCGACTGGAAGTGATTCTAGTCCGCCATCTAAGCAGGCAAGTCCTCCAACGGTTCCTCAAGCATCTACTCCTCCGGAACGTCAACGAAGAACTTCGCAATCTGTTCCTCCATTTGCTTCGTCTCCAGGTAAATTGCATTAAAAACAACTTAAAAGCTTTTTTCGTTTTCAATCAACTTTTTTCGTTTTCAATCAACTTTTTTCGTTTCAATCAACTTTTTTCTTTCAATCAATTTTCAATGAGACTTTAGATGCTTCTCTAAGTTTTGAGATTGAACGAAAATCAAAACAATCCTTACGACTTTGAAACAATTCTAAAATTGCAACTAACCGAATCAACTTATAGGAAATTCATCTTCTACGACAACTACAACTTCGAGTGCTGAAAAGGAAAAGCCTCCAGTGCCTTCACCGCCCAATTTCGCTTTGCACAAAGAGAAACACAAGGAGGAAGACGAAGAAGATGAGTTGACCAGCTCGGACTCTGAAGGAATTGGATCTCCGGCCGATTTAAATGACTTGGATGAGTTTCCTCCTCTCAATCAGCCACTGATTTAAGCCGAAAAGGCAAGAACTTGCTAAACTTACACATTCTAATTACCGAATTTCAGTCACAATCCATCATAACGCCTCTCCGAAGTTCGTCAATTAGTCATTTCCAAAACAAGTCAACATAAAACCTACACGGTGCTTTTTAACAAGGAGTTCTGAAGTTGTATACCAAAATTGTCTGTGATTGTAACCGCTGACGTTTCTCTAATTAAAGTGGATTTGTGTTTAGTTTATTGATTAGTTGTGGAAGTGCTCTGCAGATCCACACAATTTCAGTTGTTAGTTGAATGGCATTAACTTTTTTGCTCTCTCGGTACTAAAACGCTCTATAATCAAATTTAAGCAGCTTATTTTTTGTTCACAGCATGTTTTTAGTCTAAAGAACAACTTCTTACAATGATTCTTTATTGAAATGGGTTCTTCTGTCATTATTCCTCCAATCCATTTGCCTTTTCGTCCATTAGTCGACTAGTAGACATCTTTAAGCTTTTACTTGACAATAGCAATACACAATTAACTTCGAGTTGTTTTCTTTTTGGATAGTTTTGAATCTTTTGACAATCAAAGCCTCCAAGAAAATCAATAAAACCCAAAAAAATCAATTAAGCCACGTTGCAGGGCATCTGGCCTCGACATTCATGTACATTTTTTGCCAAAAAAGGAAAATCAAAAAATAAACGGCCTATTCATTTGTATTTACTTAACTCTTTCTTCCCCTCGTTAAACGCAGTAGAAATTTGTACATTTTCTTGACCACAAAACAGTTGTAAAAACAGTTGCTATTTGAATGTGTCTTATCTTCTTCATATTTGAAAACGTTTTAATCAAATGCAAATAAACGTTAATAAAATAAGTGCCATCTTTGAGTAAAGACAAACTTTGAAGCGTTCTGTTGTTTTTGTTAACATGTAAGTAAGTGGATTAGTGTTAATTTGCGAGGATAATAGAAACTGAACTTGTTTGAAAGAGATACTTGACAGTTTGAGGCGTTCTTTCAATAAACAAACAAAAATGATATTCGAAAACAAAAAAGACATTTGAAAACATGTTTGAGAATTGTGACAACAAATTTTGTAACGGGACTCTTTTGCGTTTTTATTCTAGTTAACATAACAGAAACTGAACTTGTTCGAAAGAGATACTTGACAGTTTGAAGCGTTCTTTCAATAAACAAACTCAAATGCTTTTTCAAAACGTTAATAAAGTAAGTGCCATTTTTGAGTAAAGACAAATTTTGAAGCGTTCTTTTAATCATTTTAGTTAACATAGCAGAAACTGTACCTGTTTGAAAGAGATACTTGACAGTTTGAAGCGTTCTTTCAATAAACAAACAAAAAAGACATTCGAAAACAAATCAACAAACAAAAACGATATTCGAAGCGTTTTTTCAAAAAACAAAAAAGACATTTGAAAACATATTTGTTGTTTTTAAAGAGTTGAACACGTTGACTACTAAATTCCAGACATAAACAATTACTGGAATGAAACTTTTAAACATTTAATCCGGAATCCTTATTCCTTATTAGATTCCAACTTTACAGATCCTAAAAACCAAATTAATATTAACATCAAACATCATTTCTATTATCAACATAGCAATTAAACGCTATCTTTCATATCAACTAAAGCGCAACACTTTCATTCCGCTCAGCGAAAATCGACTAAAAAACTCCGCCGACATTTGGTTATTTCCATAATTTTCGAAACCCTTCTCCATTTTCTGTTTCGTGTTGCTCCGCACGTACAAACAACATAAATCGTTGTTTACGGTTTTGGCTTCTGTTGAAAATGGAGGAAATGAATGGAGTGCGCGACGAGATCCTTGCCATTATTCGAAAGTTCCCTGATTTCCCCAAGCAAGGAATCGTTTTTTGGTGAGTAATCATTGAAAGTGATCAATGTTTTGTTATTAAATCAAATAGCACTTCTTTAAACAACGCATTTTAAGTGACATCATGCCGTTGATGAAGCATCCACAACTTATGACTAGGCTTTGCCAAGGCATTGCCAAGCACTATGACGGAAAAGTCGACGCTGTTGCCGGGCTTGAAGCAAGAGGTTATTTGTTTACTTTAAGCAACGTTCTTTATTGTTATGATTTAGGATTTCTGTTTGGACCGCAAGTTGCTCAACTTCTCAATGTGCCTTTCACTCCGATTCGCAAGAAGGGAAAGTTGCCTGGACCAGTTATCTCTGCTGGCTACGTGAAGGAGTATGGAGTTGTAAGTTGAGTTGGCTTTGGACATTACCTATTTTCTTTAAGGACATCGTCGAAATTCAAAGTGATGCTCTCAATCCAGGCGCCCGTGTCCTTGTCATTGACGACTTGCTTGCCACTGGAGGAACTTTGAAAGCCGCTCTCGACTTGATCCGACAAGCTCGTGCTTTTCCAGTTGAGTCTTTTGCTTTGATCGAATTGGAATGCTTGAATGGACGTGGCATTGTTGGCTCCGAAACCAACGTCGAGTCGTTGATCAAGATTCCGGACGTCTCATAGGCAAAAATAGTACTCAACGCTTCCGGACGTCTCATAGACAAAAATAGTACTCAACGCTTCCAGCGAAATCACTTCTCCATGACAATTTAATCAAAGACTACTTGTATTCACTCCACTAACATATTCTTTTAACTCTTCACTCTCCCCGCTCACTTGTATTCACTAACTCATATCCCCCAACAACAAAGTGCCATTAACTTCACAAGAAACTAGAGATTTTCTATGCAAAGTGCTATTCTTTTAGTTACTCATAATTAAGCAATAAAGATTTAAAGTTATGTAAGAGTGTTGAAGCTTTTGAAGACTTTTAAATATGTATTTCAATTGATTGATGAAAGAAGACAATTACGATACACTAATGTTATCGGATTTCGAAAAGGTTCGATGCTTTAATGTTTGGAACACTAGTTGATTAAGAAAAACTTTGTGCATGCAAATGAGAAAGTAACGATTACGCAATTACGATTTAACTTTTCGCACACATCAGAACGCTTCGTTTTCAAGTCAAACAAAAATTTTCTTCAACGCAATAATTGTTCCTAAGTTACGCAATGTTTTCTTGTATCTTCAAATCGTTTCTAATTTACGTAATGTTTTCTTGTATCTTCAAATCGTTTTAGGAATAACGTGTGGGAGTGCATTTTCGCAGTGTAAGTGAAAAATTTCATATAGCCGCCGCAATTTGCTTTACAACAAAATCGTTGCCAACTGTCCGTCATTTGATAATTCATTTGGATGACTTTCACAGCAGTGCATTCATATTGCATCAGATTTTTAAACAAATTGTTGATTTCGTGTCTCCTTTCCACAAGACACGTGTCCAGACGGCCTCCCAGATAGTCTTTGGAATGCGTGTGAAATGAGAGGGGTGTTCAAATGTCAAAGACACTTCCAAAGCAGATTACAAGATTCAACTAAAAAGTACAATTGTTTATTTGCGCACACATTTGAACAAACTTCCTCAACGCCTTTGACGTTATTGAACTCATAAAATTTTATTAGTTCCCAACGGTCTTTGTACCGTCTTATAATTTTGACGCCTCGGTGATGAGTCGATATAAAAAGCTTCCGGTTTTCGGCTCCGGTCATTGATTTTTATACCAGATAAATTTCTTCAAAGGTATTAATCATTCACAGTGGAACGTCATCGGTTGTGGTGCGTGCGAAGAGGTAGATGGGTTTTTGGACTTTGTCTGGTTTTTGCGGTTGAACAAATGAACTTCATCTTGCTTTTGAGTTTAATTTGTTGAATTGTTTTATCTCTGTTAGCGACTTGAAAAGGAATTGCGCTTGATCAGCCAAGTTAAGCACTCAATTCGGTTTTTATTTGTTTAAAAGCGCACATTCGTTCGGTCTGTCAAGTTAAGAACTTTTTGTAGTAACTTAAAAAAGAATTGCGTTCGATCAGTCAAATTAAGCATTAGAATCACTTTTCAAAATGTGTCAACTTGAAAATAATTGCAATTAGTCAATTTAAGCGTTCAAAGCAAAAATGCGCAAAGTTTAGCGACTTGAAAAGAAAAATTGCGTTCAACACAAAAACAAACAAACTTTTTCACTTTCCACTTTTACTTTATAACAAAACAAGCAACCTTTTTCATTTTCTACTTTTTTGTTTGTAACAAAAAAGCACAGTTCAAACAATAAACAACGTCAAAGTTTGATTATTTAGTTGAAACACTGTTTTCAGTGTTTCATTGTTTGTCAAGCAGCGCCAAAAGTTTTGCACTTTCAATTGCTTGTGTTTGCTCGAACAAGGGCGCACTCGTTTTCAGTCCCGTTTCTGGAAATTTTTCATATTTTATCCACGAAGTGGCCAAATGTTCAAAGGATTCTTTAGTTTTTAGTGCAGCAGTCGGCGGATTTTTTCGAAAACAACAAGCGGTTTGGTTTAAGAGGATTTTTCTGGGAAGCGGTTTGTGATAACTATGCACTTTCGGTTTAGGATTTTTGGATCTCTTTGTTTAGGCCAGGAAGTTAATATGTTTATGAATAACTGTGAATTTTGGTAATCTAAATTGTGTAAAAACGTGCTTTTTTACTTAACTGTGTCCAAATATCACATTCGATTTCAAAACACTTTCGATAAACATCTCTATAAATAAATAAATTGTATCCGCCCAGCTTCGCACCATTGCATTCGCATGACTTTTACAGCATCTGTTGCAGCAAGCAAGCAGAGAGCTGCCTTTTTGTAGTTTTTAGTTTGCGCTTCTATGCCAAGTCTCTTGGCAACATCTTGTTGGTCTGTTTTAAAAGCGTGCCAAGTTGATGAGAAACTCGGGATGAGGATAATGAAATTTGCTGCTTGAATTATCATCGGAAGAGTTCGGTGTTGTTTTTTGTTGTTAAACTAACGTGACTAAATTCTTCGAACAAACCAATATTTTGTATTCAATGACCGAATTATCATATTCATCCCATTAGTCATTCATCGAATCACTGTGTCTGTTTTAATGCACATGCTAATAGCATTTTGTGCTACGAGCAAGTGAATCGGCAAAACTTTAATCCATTCCATTAGCACACTTTTGTGTGTTTGTTTGTTTGAATGTGCTAAGTTTTAATCTTTAAGGACTGCAAAATGGGTGCCGTACTTCTAAAACTTGGCCTTTTGTTGGCTATGGTTGTTTTGACAGCAGTTGCCGGCCTGACTCCAATTTGGGTCCTAAGGTTTGTTAAATTCGAAAGCACTTTTTAAAACAATCAAAAGTTTAGAGTTTTGCGAAAACAAGCCGCGTTGGCTCAAACACCTGCACAACAGAAGTACAAGTCGTTGATTCTTTGCTTCTTGACATGCTTCTCGGGAGGCGTCTTTCTCGCCACATGCTTTTTGCACTTGTTTCCTGAGTTGTCCGAACATCTCGACTACATGAGACATGAATACGGATATACTTTTGATTACCCGGTGGCCGAACTTCTTTCATGCGCTGGCTTCTTTGCGTTGTTCTTCATCGAAGAGCTGGTTATCTACTTGATGCCTTCAATTGCACATGCGGACATTCACATGGGCACTCACACGGACATGCCCACGACAATGAACACGAACAATTGCATGAGTAAGTTGAAATTAGAACAAACTACATAAACTTTAAAACACTTCCAGAGTCACACGAGTCACCATTGAGTTTGCCGAACCAGAACGTTGTGAAATCAACTGCGAAAAGGTGAATGAACATCCGCCACCAATCCGAATGAAAAGCAAGCCTCATGCGCACAGTCACGGAACCAGATCAGCAACTATTGTCCTTGCCATAGCTTTCCACGCCATAATTGAAGGATTGGCCTTGGGTGTCCAAGTAAGTGTTTTTGTTTATTGTAATTTGGAACTTACAACTTTGTTTTCAGCAAGATCCAGCAAAAATTTGGGCTATCTTCATCTCATTGACTGTCCACAAGTTGATTGTCGCCTTCTCCGTCGGTCTGCAATTGGCTCGTACACATGCGCACAGTCTTCATTGGGTTGTTGTTTCAATGATCTTGATTGCATTGATGACTCCACTTGGTGGCTTGCTTGGAATGCTTGTTCAGAACGCTCCGATCAATGCACACCTTCGCGACTTCATTGTTCTGATCTGTCAAGGATTGGCTGTCGGAACGTTCATTTACGTAAGTTGTTTTTATTGGAAGCTTCTAACTAGAACCATCTGTTCAGGTCACGTTCTTTGAAGTCCTCATTCACGAGCGAGATAACGAAAATCCGAACTTGTTGAAATTGCTCATGATGATCTTGGGATTCACTTTCATCGGCTTGATTCGTTTCCTCGCCGAAAGCCACTCTCACTCGCATGGCGGTGAAGGCCATTCTCACTCACACGATGGGCATCATCATTAAAAGATTGCCATATCCACATATGTCCAATCTAGTTGTCTTGCATAGTTTTTGTGGTTGAAAACGATCGCCATTGTTTAAGCAAACTTGTATTTCGAATAACTATTAACAAAGACTAACAACAACTTTCAAAACAACAAAGACTAACACACTTTTCTAACAAAACAATTGACATCATTCGTTTTCAACCTTAAAAATTGTGACCGCAATGTTCTCGCTTTATCAACTTCTTTGATTCTATATCACTCACTTGTTTGTTCAACCTTTAAATAACAAAACCCTTTTTTGGCTATAATAATCAATTGCCGTTCTTTCCATTTCTATTTAAGATCTCCTCCATACAAAAGTAATGAGTATAGTAGCGGAGCAGAAGTCTCCGTTGTTCAGTCTTTGCGTCAAATATAATCTTGTGCAAACTAAGGGTCGGACTGTCGTTACTTGCTATTCATAATTTAAAAGCATATCTTGGTGTCTTCATCCCTCCCAATCTGAAGATAAATTATTCGACACTTTAAGTATTAAACTGCAATGACATAATCTTTCGTCTATCTCACGTCGCTTGAATTGCATAAATGTTTTCGAGAGCATAAGAGTTTATTTAATTGAATAAAGATTTCTTATCAAAGTGTTGACTCGATTGAACAAAAGAAAAATTTTACATTTCTCGTTCTCAACAACTCTTTCAAACTCATTTTTTAAGTTTACTTGAAATTGTTTGGCTATCCTTTGAAGCTTGTGCTTGCGCAATGACTGATTTAGTAAAGCTCAATCCTGGTGATCAAATTGACAAGTGGATAATAGTGGACAAGTTGGGTGAAGGTGAGCAGTTGATTTGTGGAGGAGGTTATTCTATTTTCACTTTTAGGTGACTTTGGAGCTGTTTACAAAGTTGCAAAAGACGACAAGTACTATGCGCTGAAGACCGAAAATGCGGACGAAAGCATCAAAGTTCTAAAGATAGAAGTCTACTTTATGCGCCTGGCCAACAAGCGAAAGAGCAGGCATTTTTGCGTGTGTGAAGACGCTGGCGCTTTTGCATCGTTGCTCTACCTCGTCATGGTAAGAATTGTTAATTTTAAGTTAATCTATGGCGAGTTTTAGACAATGGTTGGTCCTTCATTGCAAGATCATCGAAAAGCTTTGCCAGGTCAGAAATTTAGCATTGGATGTGCGTTGAGTGTCGGAATTCAGTGTTTGGAAGCAATAGAAGATCTGCATGAAATTGGGTTTTTGCATCGGTAATTTGGTTGAGTTAGCTAGTTGTTTCTACTTACTTTGTTTAGTGACTTGAAGCCAAGCAACTTCGCGAGTGGTCGAGAAGACATGAAAGAAACACGTGTGATTTATCTACTTGATTTCGGGATGTGCAGACAGTATCAAGACGAGAAAGGCCAAATCAGAAAGCCTAGAATCTCACGTAATGTTCTTCTTGTTGTTATTAATTTAATTGGTTTGTTTTAGCGGGCTTTCGAGGAACTATCAGATACGCACCTCTTTCATCCCACATTAAGAGAGAATACAGCCGTAAAGATGACATTGAATCGTGAGTCGTTTTATTGTCTAATTGGTGTAATATTTATGGTTTTAGCTGGTTGTACCAACAAATTGAAATTACAAGAGGTGCTCTTCCTTGGCGATCGATTGAGAGCAGAGACAAAGTTTGATTTTCAAAATAGTATCTGACTGGCCTTCCAATGATTTTAGGTTGCAATGTTCAAAGAACGCTGTCGATTTGATGTTGGACTCCGCGAACTGATGGGAGGCTGTCCTTGTGAGTACATCGAGATCTTGCGCTACGTTGACAATTTGCGATACTACGATCAGCCTGATTACAAGAAAATCTACACTGCTCTTCGACGTTCAATAACAGCGCTTGGTGCAAGAGAATATCCATACGATTGGGAGGTGAAAAGTGTGAAGCAAACTCCAAGCAACAGAAGCTGCAAAAAGCAACAATCTGGATGATTACAGATAACGACTGATTTCATTTTCTGCAAATAAACTCTAGTTTTGAATTGCTGATTGTCTTGGGTTGAATTTTCAAGTAGTGTTTTTACACTGACTCCAGTTTTGCGCCGATTTTTGACAAGGAAAGAGAGTCGTTCCGAGATGGACCTTTTCCGCATTCTCTTGTTTTCGTGTGCGAACAAATAAAAGTGGGTTTTATGCGGAGAGATCGAAGTAAATTGGGCTTTCGAGCTTTCTTATCAGTTTAACTGAAGATTTAGACGAACGAATTTATTTATTAGTTTACGTCGAAGCATTTTAAAGAGGTTTTTGAACTTTTGGGAATTATCGCAATCGCTTTAAGAATATTTCTAAAAGATCACATCCGCGACCTTCTTTATTACACTTTACATGTTTAGTTATGTCGGAAGACGATTCGCCATTACTCAAAGATGGATTAGAAGCAGAGAATCCTTTACTGGAAACTAGTCTCGACTCACCGCCCGACATTCCAATGCCTTCAGCGAAAGGTCCAAAACTGTTTCCACATCTTTATAAAGCGCAATTTGGTCCTAATCAAAAACTCCAGCAAAAAGGAACTCACGAGATTCCAGTTCTTCATCCAAGCTTAAAAGAAATGCAAGACTTTGCGACTTACATTGAGCAAATTGAGAAGAAAGGAGTCCATTTGGAAGCCGGAATTGTCAAAGTACGTGGTTTTTAAAATTCAGCTCTAAAACTGTGAACATTTAGATTATTCCTCCGGTTGGTTGGCGAAATAAAGCAAAGCCGCATTTGAACTACGAAGATCTCGACGACATGCCAATTAAACGGTTCGAACTTTAAATATTCTTTGTCAATCTCTTCGATTCTTTAGAGTTCTTTCGTCTACAATCATTCAAGTTACTCCTGAATCAGACGGTGTTTATTTCCAGAAGAGCAAACATAAAACGTACAGCAAAAACGGCACAACAGTCGGAGGCTTCATGGAAAAGGCGACATCAGTTCAGTTATCAAAGAAGTTGAATTCTTTAGACGATATTGTAAAGTTAGTTTTCTTTAAACAATTTAACTGAACGTTGACGAATTCATTTCAGTAACTTCTGGTCTAATATTGACAACGCAAATCAAAGATGCTCTTTGTATGGCGCTGATGTTGAAGGAACTTTGTTTGGCGACGATCTCAACGAATTCAATCCAAACAAGTTGGGAACGTTGATTGATTTGGCAAAAGAGTCCGGAGTTTGTTTTTTAATGACTGGAAGTGAACTCTTAATACTTTTAGATGCAAATTCCTGGTGTTACAACTCCGTATTTGTATTTCGGTTCACATCGAACAGCTTTTGCGTGGCATACTGAAGATCTGGACTTGTATTCTTTGAACTATCAACATTTTGGCGAGCCGAAGGTGCTATATCAAATTTGTTTAAAAACTTTATATTTAACATTTCAGGTTTGGTATGCAATTCCAAGCGCTGTTTCCGGTCGTTTTGAACGTCTTTGTGCTCAATTGTATCAACCTTTTGGTGTCACTTGCCATTCTTTTTTAAGGCACAAAATCTGTTTGACGAGACCGGACATTTTGGAGAAACACGAAATTCCATATGGTTGTGTTGCTCAATATCCTGGAGAATTTATTGTAACGTTTCCAAAGGTACGCTATCTAGTTGATTATAGTTGATTCACATCCCTAAAACAAACATTACATCTTACTTCAGGGATATCACATGGGATTTAACGTCGGATTCAATTGCAATGAAGCGATCAACTTTGCCGTTAGCCGCTGGTTCGGCTACGCTTTACAAGCAAAGATCTGTGATTGCCAACCCGAAATGGCTGTCCGAATGAACCTCAACGAGTTGCTGAGCAAGTACGCCGAGAAGGACGAATACAGCGAGTTCTTCATTCGAGAACCAACAAAAGCGACCGAAAGACGAACAACATGTGTTGGAATGCGAGATTATGTTCGCGATGCGTTGCCGTTGACTAAAAGACTGTTGTTGTTTGACTCTTCGTTTGAAGACGAAATCGAATACAACGAAGAACAAGCACAAATATCTCCTTTTTGTTGTGTCTGTCAGTACTTTTCGCCGAAAACGAATTGCCAATTAAAAGGACTGATTGGAACGAAATCTAAGTAGACTTTCTCGATCAAAGTAATATTTTAATTGAATAATCTTTACAGATCTCCTTGCTACACGGTTCCAATGATGCTTTCCAAAATGCAACAATCATCAATTGGCGCTTACCGACCGGATCGGACGTTCAAAACATCCTTTTTGCCATTTCCCGAATCACCTCTCCGTCAATGTGGTAACTGCTTGTACTTTTAAACTCTTTTCTAACAATTACATCTCCAGCAAACTGCAAAATCGCCGTTCACGCCAATTGCTACTCCTTCATTGAAGGATTTCCAAAAGAAGAACCGCTTCACAAGAACTTGCCTCCGCAGATCGTAAAGATAGGAGACACAGTTCAGCCACAAAAGATGGACATTCCACTAAAGCCTATCAGAATAAAATTGCCAACAAAGTGCCTCAACGACAAGAATATTGAAAAGGAACAGAGCACAAGTCCGGGTACGTCTTTTTAGATCGAATTTTAAATACTTTACGTTTTTTAGTCACAACAGCAACGACAAAGCCTCCAAAAAGTGTTGTTATAAAACAAAGCTCCATCAAAGATCTCAATTTGCCTCAAAATGGTCAGTCAACAACTTCGAAGCCTCAAAACAACATTTACAACAAGATTATGAAACGAATACGAGTTGAAACATCAAATGACACACAAAGTAAGTTACTTGAAAAGAACTTTTCAAAGTTTACAGTTTGAACATTATAAAAGTTATTATTGAAACTCAAAATCAATAGCGTCTAAGCTTTAACGAATGCAAAAAGATCTTCTAAGTTATTTTAAAGATGTCGAAAAGTCGACATCCAAAAAAAGGAACAAAACTCAATGCAACTCAATGATTGTTTTTAGATAACGACAAGCAGTCAACATCAATTTCATTGGTGCAGATCAAACAAGAGCCTACAAATGAAGATGAACCTATAAAGAAAGAGACAAAGCCGATCACTGTTATTAATCCAATTGTTGTTTCAAAGCGCAATTCAACTGACAAGAAAGGTTTGTTTTTGATAAGAAAACACAATAAATTAAACAACCTTTTTAGTTTCTTCGCTGTCGTCTCTTTCACAACTCCTATAAAGACACTTCAACAATCAAACGCGGAATGGCTTTGCGATCCTTGCCGGACTTATACTGAAGAATCTACACGTCGACCATTTGTGTGCTGCGAGTTTTGTTGTATGCGTGGCGGAGCCATGATAAAAAGACGTTCTCCGGCATCCAACGAAATTGGCTTTATTCATGTCGTTTGCGCAATAATGTCCCGAACAACGAGTATTTTGAGGAACGAGGACAACGAATTGATTGCACACAGTTTGGCACCGATGCGTGAATATTCCGGACTTAAACGAACAAATAAAAACGTGTTGCCGACAGCAGAGTAAGTCTTTAAAGTTGAATCGTTAAAAATTCTTTTTAGTGGAAAGGCTCGTTTGTGTGCAACTTATACGAATCACGAAAAATCTTTGTTTTGCGGCAACTTCAATGACAACTTTTGTGGTCTTTGCAAGGAACCTTTGCATGAAGTTCTCGTTAAATGCGAAAAATGCCATTTGGAGGGACGGAAAATGGAAGTTTATCACCCAACTTGCTCACGTTTGTTAAACTTCCAATTGTGTGGTCGAATGTATCCGGATGTTGTGGTTGCTATTTGTCCCGTTCATTTCGATTTGTGTAAGTTGTTTTTAAAAGTGTTAAAAGTTATTTAAACATTCAATTCTTTTAGCAAACGATCCAAAGACTGATTTGAAAGTTGGCGACAGTGTTGTTCACAAACTGAATGACGAAGTCCATTCGTTAGCAGAGATCGTTTTCATTGGCAAAGTAAATATGGAGATAATTCTGTCTTTCCACGGCGGCTACATGGAGTGTGACAAGAAGCAAATTCTAGAGTGTGAATGCAAATCATTAGGGTGCAATGGATCACACTTTCCGGGCTATCAGGTTGGATTCAAATGTACACTAACTATAATCAACTTACTTCCAGGTCGCAGTTCGAAATCGCGGAGCAATTGGAGTAACTTTGGGGATCTATCGAGGTCACAAACTCGAACAAACCTACCGAATCCGCCACGACGATGGCCAGTCTGTTACTTGTGATCGATCTGAATTTTTTTCACTCAAAGATCCCAACTGTCCGAATGAGTTCAAACGTTTGCTAAACAAACGACGTGCCGAAAAGGATTTGTTGGAGAGAATGAATGTGCCTATAAAACGTGAGCGTCGAACAATAAGTGGAACCGGAAAAGAAGAAAACTCGACTCTTGCTGAAATCTTGAAGCAAATTGAAAGAAGCGAGCAAGCAGCAAACAAAACGTTTATAAGCATGAAAATCAAACAAGAAGTCGAAGAGTGAAAATGTTTTTTGTATGTTTTTATGCTTTTCTTTAAAACGCTTTTAAACGCATTTGTTTGTACTGTAAAAACTTTAATAGAATGACATGCCACTTTAATGTTAAAGAATGCTTTTTAAAGTTTTCATAAGTGTTGTTCAAAACAATTGACACATTTGTTTGTTTTTACTTTAAAGAGTGCTTTTTTGCGACAAGCTCGTTTAAAGTCACATTACAAAGTTGTTTTAAAAAACTAGTCGCATCTTTATTGTTCAAGTCACGTTACACTTAATAGCTGGTTAATTAATTTCAAAGATAGTCATTACTTCATTTGCCCGATCTAATCACACAACTCAGGTTTTAAATCTGGTCTTTCATAACTTTTGAGCATTCCTGATACCTCGTTATTGAATAAATATTATTAACTGTTTGTTTCAATTATTTATTCCGAGCTATAAAATCTCTTCGTGTAGACAAATAATTTGTGCTAATTATTGGTGCCATATTGGATGCGATAGACATGGACGACAACAAAAATCACAGGGCTGCAAGTGCGTAGTCGACAAACACTTGCTCGGAGAAAGTGCGCCTTTTATTATCAACTGGAGAAGCGGAAGATTACAATAATTGGGAAATGAGGCAAGAGGACTTTAAAAGTTTCATTGTTTAATTCGGAAAGCAACCGGTACGGTCAAAACAATCATATAAAACAATAATTGAAAGTCCACAAAAGTTCGGATGTATGCAAAGTGACCAGGAAATAAGTGTTCTGCAAGAACCAGTAAAAGAATTTTGTGTCAGTTTTCAACTTAACAAAGAATTCATTAACATTATGTAAAAACCAACACAAAAAACAACAAGAATCATGGCAAGGCTTCAAATAGGACGCAGAGACAATTGATTTACAGCGTGAAACAAAATTGTTTTTTTTTTGACTCAATGAGTTTGAACAAAATTTGAGAGCTCAAAAGAAACTTCAACATGAACATAAAAAAGTCAATCAAAAAGGCATTTTTGCTTCTCGTGTTAACTTTTTTGGTCCACACTGTAGAATAAATGTTATTTTAAAAAACTAATAAAATGCTTCATTGCTTAATTTGATCTCTCAAATTTCGACGAACTCATTCAGTCAAACAAAAAACAACTTTTTTACACAGCAAAAACAATCTTTAAAGAATAGAAATTTGTTTGAAAAAGCAAAAAAGAGCTTTTTCGTTTACAATCAAAGAGAATTGAAAAACCCGCTGAGAATCACTTTTGTGTTATATAGAATAATGATTGAAAGTTTCTGGTGATGCTTTGAGTCGAAATCCGTGAAGTTATTCAAAGTCACCACTTCGTTCAATTCAATTTGATTGGAAGCCTTGTGGACTAGAAAACTGGGTACTGTTTAAAAGCATCGGCGAGTTGTTGGCTGCAGCCGTTGTTGTAGTTGAGTGTCCGTTAGCGCTTGACTGTCCCGGAGTAGTGTTTCCATAACTCATCCTGAATCGGTGTCAGAAAACATTGACGACTTTAAATGAACTTACAAGTTGACTGGTCCTTGCCCGTTGTTGCGTCCGTTTAAACCTCCAGCAAATGTACTGCGTCCGTGCTCAGCCATCGACAGCTCTTCTTTCAACTTCAAAGTCCGGCTCTTTTGTCGTCGTGCATTGACTCCGAAGACAATGACAGCAAAAACAATGAAGGCCATGATTAAAACGCCAATTGCAATTGATCCTCCAACGATGTAGCCAGTGTTTGCAGCCGCCGTTGTTGATCCGTCTTGGTCGAGTTCAGCGCCACCTTTTGAGACGATTCCTAGAAAGTGATTAGCTTAAATCAACAATCTTTCAAAACTTGCCATCAACGTAGACAGACTTCAAATCCAAAGTGTTTCCACCCAAGCGTCCACCAGCCTTTTGCAAAGTGTCTTCCAACTTAGCGGCAACCATACTTGGATCTCCCAATTCGTCACGAGAAAGTAAACGTCCATCGACAATAAGTGAACCGGAGCGGAAGTTCAACAATTCAAAACCGACGTAATTGTCTCCTAAAATTTAAACAATGTGAAAGAAATTCACTTAAAACAAACCTAATGTCTCTTCGAAGGCACGGCTCAAATCGTCGTAAATTTGATCGTGCAATTTACGAGCAGCTCCACTGTTCAAGTTCTTAAACTCATCGGTGTAGTCAATGTTTGTGAATCGCAAACTGAACGGCGTCTTCATTGTATCGGTGACAATGTTTTCTAAAGAAGTTGCATTAAAATTTGAGATCTTGTTTAAAACCTTACCTGGAGCATGAACAACGTGGCTGTGATGAACGTGTTGTGTTGGCTCTGGTTCTGCAGTGGGTTCTGGTTGAGGCTCTGCGGTCGGTTCAGGTTGAGGTTCTGCAGTTGGTTCAGGAATAGCGGACGGTTCGTCGTCTAAATTCATTGACTTGATTGAATAAAGCAAGTTTTGAGTACTCTTTTAAATCTCTCTAATCAACAAAACAATAAAACTTGTTTTAAACAAATTTGAGTGCTCTTTTAAATCTCTCTAATCAAATAAGTTCAAGCACTCTTTTGAATCAATCATTTTCAAAACTAACCGTTGCTTTTTGGTTCAGGTTCCGGTTTAGGCTCTGCAGTCGGCTCGGGTTGAGGTTCTGTCTCCGTAATTTCTTCAGCAAACTTCGGTTCTTGTTCAACTTTTTGAGTTGTCATTGTGTCCACACTTTGAGTTGTCAATTCAGTATGATGATGTCCAGCAAAAACATTGTGCATATCTCCGGCAAAAAGACCTTCTTCGTCAGTGGAATGAGTGGCATCAGTTGTTTCGCGTGGTTGCTCGCTGGCCATTGTGGTTGATGACTGTTGATGGACTTCAGCAGATTCGGAAGTCATCAAATGAGTTTCGGCAGTAGGGATGTTGGCTGGAGCGTCAGTTTGACTTTCTTCGGATTCTGAAAATTAGAATATTTTAGATGTCAAACAAGTTGCAAGTTTTACCTTTCATTTCCGGCTCGCTCTTCTCCACAATTCCAACTGAATCAGGCTTTTCGGTTGTTTCCATTTTTGGCTCTTCAAATTGAGGACGTTCTGCCGGAGACTTGCTTACTTTTTCCATATCATCTTTGTCGTCTTCAATCATTTCAATTGGAGCATTAGTGGCCAGGATCTTCGGCTCGGACTCAACAATTGCTTCCGTCGGCAAAGCAGTTGTTGTTTCTAGCAAGACAGGCTTGGTAACTTCTGTGGCTTCATTGGATCCAACTGAATGTGAAGTTGATTGCTGAACAGTTTCAGATGGCATTGGAACAAAAGCAGGCTGTGAGTTCTCTTTTTCCATTGGAGAACTTGGAGCAGTTTCCTCTTTGGCTGCAGATGTTGAGTGAGAATCAATTGGAGTTGACGAGTCCTGTAAATTGATTGTTTCAAACGATAAGAAAGAAAGAACTTACCGTGTTCGGCGCTTCTGTTGCGTCTTCTTTTGGAATCAAATCACCTTCCTCTTTTGGCATCATCTCCGTTGCTTTGTCCATTTCCATTGAAGATTTTGGCGTTTCGGTCATTGTCTTTTCCATTCCATCTTCACCTTCTTCTTTTGGAGCCTTATTCATTTTTTCGTCTTCTTGTTTGGCCTCCTCTTTGGTCATTTCGTCTTCATGTGCTGGAACCTTTTGGAGCCTCACTTGACATCTCCTCGCTTGCTTTCTCGTCAACTTTAGGCAATGCAGTTGTCGCTTCTTCTGACTGTTCGTGGACAATTGGAACCAACGGACGTTCTAAAAAAGTAGATTAATGACTTGAAAGTGTTTTTGCAAAATCGCTTTCACAAAAAAGAAGTTTTGTTGTGTGATCATCTTTTTAATGTCAAAAACTATCGCTTTAAATGTTTCAGGCAATTTAATTTGTCGAGCAGTGTGATAAAAGAGATCATAAATTTGTAGATGTTATAAATGCTCTCAAACAAAAAAGTGATGTGCTTTGTCAATGCGCAAAACAATATTCGCAAGACTACTATTAGGTTGTCCCAAATTTCGTATCGTTTCATGGGGGGGGGCGGGGGGGGCGCCGCCACCCGGCCCACGCTTGGCGGGGGGGGCAACGGGCCCCGGGGGGGGGGCGGCGAGGCGGGGCGGCGGGGGGGGCATAAAGAGTCGGGGGTTAAAGCGGCCCCCGGGCCCCGGACCGGGCCCGGGGGGCGCCCGGGGCGGCGACGAAATTTGGGACAACCAATATAAAAGAAGTGTTTTGTTTTGTCAATGCGCAAAACAGCATTTGAAAGCTTAAAAACAAATTGACTTGTTTTGTCAATGCACAAAATAATATTCGCAAGACTACTAAAATGTTAAAAGACAAAGTGATTTGTTTGAAAGCTTAAAAACAAATTGGCTTGTTTCATCAAAAACTAAATTACCTTTCAATTCCAAATCAGCCGGATCTGTTGAGTGTTCAGTTGGTTTTTCAGTCTTTTCAGCGCTTGCTTCTTTAACGACTGGAGCTAATGGTTCGGCCGATGTCTTCAAGTCAGTGTCTTCAGTTTTGGAGCCAACTTCTTCGTCGTCATTATTAACTTCTTTGGACTTTTCAGTTGCAGTTTGTGGTTGATTGCCTTGGAAAGGATCTGTGCTCATAGCTTCGGAGGAGAGTTTCGTTTCAGTTGATTTTGAGTCAGCCGGCAAGTCAGTTGTTTGTTCTGGCAAGCCAGTGGACACTGGAGCTGAAAAGATGTTATTGATTAGTGATTAGTAAGTTGTTTACACTTACGTTCCATCTTCTTTTCTTCTTCTTTGATCAAAGGCTCGCTTGTACTTGCTTCAATTGAGGCCTTTTGACCAAATGCGTCTTCTGCTGACTGTTCCTCTTTCGGACTTTCTGGAGTTGTTTCAATGACTTCAGCGGCGTTCTTGACTAAACTGATCGAAGCTTCGCTGTCCTCTTTAACTGGAGTTGCCTCATCATCTTCAACGGGTTTTGGACTAAGTGTAGTTGGCAATTCAGCGTTGTCCAACTTGGGAGACTCAGTTGTTGCTTCTCCATCGTTAGTTTTTGGCATTTCAGGTGCTGCCAGCAAGTCGATTTCGTCGGCTGCAGATGGCAAAGACGGAGATTCCATTTTTACAGACGTGTCGACACTTGATTGAGATGGAAGCGATGGAGTGTCAGAGCTGAAACGTTTACCGTAATTGAATACCAAAACACTCTACTTCTTTAAACATGTCTTTTGAGTCTTTTAAATTACCTTGTCGTTTTTTGTTCTGCCGATGCAGTAGAAAAGTCGTCGGTGGCGGCTTCGTCGACTTAAAGAATTAATTTAGTCCAATCTAATAACAACTCCAAAACTACCTTGTCCGTTCACGACAGCCACCAACATAAACAGGCAGAAAGCCCAGTGCAATCGCATTTTGGTCCTCACGTTTGCTAGTTTTAGATTGAAACGATCGCTTCTGGAATTTGTGAACTTTATGAATGCACCAGTGACCCAAATCGACGCGGCGCGCAAAACAGGGGAAAGTAACAAACTCGACAAAGCCCGAAACAAACGAGGTTTTTGAGTGATAATTGTTCAGTCGATCGGAATTGTTTTTGAGTTGGAGATATTTTGTTTGTTGATGTTATTTGATTGTACAAAGAAAGAAACGAGGTGTAAAAACGCGAAGCAGTAAACAATTTTGAAAGAGGTTGTTTTTTATATCAGTGTGATCAGAGTTGTTTTTTGACGATGAGAAAAGAAGAGCTTTTAAAATTAGTGTGATCAGAGTTGTTTGAGTGAATCAAAGAGTTGTTTTAAAAGGCAACAATGATGTTATTAAATTAGTATGATTGAGTTGAAAAGTTTTTGAAGATAAAATAAGACAATTTTGAATTGAAATCATTTTTAGTCTTTGTTGTTAAATCAGAAGAGCTGTTTTAAAAGGTAATAACGATGTTTTTGAAGATGAGAAAAGAAGAGATTTTAAAAATAGTGTGTTTAAACTTAGTGTTATTAAATTCGAAGAGTTGTTTTAACGAGCAACAATGATACTTTAAACTTAGTGTTATTAAATCGAAGAGCTGTTTTAACAAGCAACAAGATAAGCTTGAAAAGCAGTCTCTATTATTCAAACAACAAGATAATTTCGTTTAAAGTCAAAAGTATCAACAAGTCTTTTTAATTTAAACGACAACTCATTGAAAGGCAGCAAAAGTTGCGCAAACCCAACCGGATCCAATTATACAAGCGGACACGGATGGACAATTGCCGTTTGATGATCCAACAATGATCGAGTGAAAATGGAGTGGACATTTCGGATTACGCTCGGCGAGATCAAGCGCCAATTTAAGTCTATTTGGAGTTAGCGGACTTCAGTAAAAAGTGCTTTTCGAACTAAAAACATTAATGATATCGGTAATTGGTGTTTTCGGATAAACGTTTTGAACTAACTACATCGGTAATGAGCATTCAACTCAATATAATCTGTACAACGGAGCGCAAGTGCCCATTTTAGCTCTAAAAACAACAGGCGCACGAAATGAGTCAATTGAGAGGTGAGCTGGCCGACTTTTTGCTCCAATTTTCTTCCAAAAGTGGTCATTCTTGATTGACAGAAAAGGTTTGAGTGTAAACTGTACGGATTTGTATAGTTCTTTTCAGTTCTTTTAAACAAAAAAGAAAAAATGACAACATCTAAATGAGAGTTGTTAATCGGCGGAGACCGTGAAAGAAACCACTACCGAATGTCCAAATGGGTTTATTCACACGGAGTGGCTTTCGTCAACAGCCATAATCTGTGTTTTTGTTGTCGTCGCAAATTGCAAAGACCGTTACGTTCAATTATGAAATTAGCAAACTGGGAGTTTAGTTAAAAGTGAGGAGGGGATGGCTCGGTTTGATTTTGCCCGTGGACTTGCTTTTTAAACTAACTCAATAATTTAGAAACACTTTAACAGGCATAAATTACAGAGATCGTTTTCACAACCAAATATTTATATTCAAAGCGTATTCGGTTCCTAGACAGCGAGCACATTTTTTTAAATTTTAAAAGTCGCACGGAGAACGGCCAGGTGTTAGGCGCTTTGATTTTGCTTGTAAGTTAATTTAATAGCTTAAAAGAATAGATTGAATTTCGTTATTCTGTTCACTTAGTTGTACTTTCAAAACGGTATTGGATTTGAGTTGCGAGCACATTTTTGTCTTTAAACAAAAATGCGAGATGTTTGAAAAACAAAAAAGTCACAAACAGTTTTTTGACTTTTCAAATTCGAACAGAAAAACTTTTTAACGTTTTCAATTTTCTAGTTAGCGAATTTTGTAATCAAAAAAGCTTTTGCAAACAACACTCATTCTCACGCTGCAGATCCGTTGGGACTTTTTTCCTCCTCCAACAAAAGACCAATTACTCGAACACTCAAAAAATATGCATTTAGGATTTATTTCTTCACGCACACCCAACTGGAAGACAAATGAGCGACCACACCAGTCCACCTTAAATAATTAATCGGACATTGCCAGAAGGGCAATTCTTAATGAGTAGGTTTTGAAATTTGTTTATTTGAACAGAAAGAGTTTAAATGTGGAAGTCTTTTTATTAAAAAGTAAAACAACTTCAAAGCTCTTTTTAAAACCGCTCAACAGATAACCAACGAGCAAAAGAGACTATTATGTTCACATTGCATCCAACTAATCCCATTTCTTTATTCGTGCCACTCTTTATGGCTTCTTTAATTGTTTGTCTAATACTTGGATGTCAAGAAAATGGAATCACGCAACAGCACTTTCAAACAAGTTTAGTTATCAAAAAAGTCTCGATTTTGTTGTCCCAACGTTTCAAATCAAAAACGGTGTCATTGACGCGCTCAATTTTCGCGCGCATCGTCAAATTAGCCGCGACCCCATTAATTTGAAGCAAGAGGATTGATAAGTTGGGCTATGCGAAGGGACATTCTCCGTGCACGGTTAAAACAATTGTTTGGCGCGAAAAGGTCAATGTCATTGGAGGTTGAAGTTTATCAATTTGTGGATTCGAACTGCAAACAATATTTAAACAACAAAGCGGTCTGAAAATGCAACATCCTAATTGATTATCACAAACACCCGCACCACGATGAACAAAGCCAGTTTCAATTGCGCGACAAGGATTTGTTAATCGACAAAGATGTTAAAAATGCGAGCGTCGTTATTGAGTAATTGTGTCGATTAGTTTTAATGGTCAATGGAGTAACAATGTCGGTTTAGTGGGTGGACGAGAGAGTAAAACGAGGTAAGGGTTTAAATTGATTGATTTGAGTTTGTGATAAACGCTTTAAATCATGCTTTGGAGTTAAGAAAAGAAGCATCTTATAACGTTTGTGTTGTTTAAAAGAACGAGAAAAGCAATTCAATTTCAAAGTGTCTTTCAATTTCTTTGAAAGCGCTTTAAAGGTGTTAAAACGCTTTGAATTGAAGAAAAGAAACAACGCCTTCACTTTTGCTGTTCTAATAAGTTGTTTCGCATTTTCTTAAAGGAACCTTTTAATATCTCAATGATGTCTTTCAATCTATCAGAAAACATATTCAATTATGTCTTTTATGTTATCGCTTTGAAGTGAAGAAAAGAAACATTTCAAACACCCCCGCTATGTCTTCTAAGTAATCAAACAGGCTTTTAAAGCAAGTAATAAACATTTCAAACATCCCCACTATGTTTTTCAACTTATCAAAACAGACAATAAACATTTCAAGCATATTCATTATATCTATCACGACTTTTAAAGATCTTGATTATGTCTTTCAAGTTATCGAAACAGTTAAGAACGTTTACTGTTTGTTAAAGACCTTTCAACTACTTAACTACTCCAATGTTTAAACAAAACTTTTCACTTCCAAGAAAAACATTTACCTAACCACTTCAACTTCAAATTCATCAAATTTGACGCCAAAAACCTGTCAATTGCAGAGGCAAGCAATCGTCAAAATTCAAGTCTCTACGAGTGCGCAACTCGTTTTTTGCGTGCCCTCAAAACGAAAGATCGGGATTTGTGATAATCTTTGCTTGTCGAAGAATGGTGGACTTTGCAAAACGGGGAAACCAATTAATGCAAGCGGAGGTGTCCGCTTATTGGATTTTTGGAATTCCATGTTTTGAGAGAGTTCTGACTTAAATATAAGAATCATTCAACTACATTCTGCACCAAAAAAGTCATAAACAAAGACTTTTTTTTTGGTTCACGCAGTAGCAAGAAAGCAAACAAACGTCAAAGTCCAAATCAAACAATTGAACACTTGTGCAAAAAATCAGAGAGCGCCGAGACAGTCAATTATCCATTTACGCAATAAAGGGTGGCCGGATGGCTCCACAAACTTTCCCACACATGAAGTGGTTTTGAACGACTGGATCACCAACTCGTCAATGCAGCAATGTGGATAAAAGCTTTGCGTGGGTTCGCCGGATGTGTCCACTTTGTTAGGAAGAGCAATTAATTGAGAAAAGGTTTCAAAGAATTAGTTAATAGATTGTTTAAATCAATCTTTTAAAAAGTCACTAAGCGCTTAAGTTGAATGATCGAACTCAACGCTGTTTTTCAAGTCGTTACAAACTTTGCATTTGAATGAAAGCATTTTTGAAAGCGATTCGACTAATTGTTTTGTGACATCCTGTAAGCCCTATTTAAAAAGTAATTAGAACAAACAAAACATTGCAATCAATTTCTTTCAACTCAAATAAGATGAGCGTTCTTTAAAGGCACCCTGTAATTTAACAAAGAGTCACTAAAACAACTAAAATAAGGAAGCGTCTTTAAAAGTACTCTGATTTGACAATCAAGTCCAAAAATGCATTAAGCGCTTAACTTGACAATCAATCTCGTTCAAAAAGTCAATAATTAAACAATATAACCGAAAAACTTAACCTTAAAAGCACTCTGATTTAACAAAGAGCCACTAAAACAAACTAAACAACTCAATTCCGCGTTCAACGAGTCATTAAAAGCAAACAAAACTCCCCAAAAAACAATGATCAATTAAACTGTAAAGAAATTTAAAAAATTTGAATACCCACTTTGTTCGCCAATTAAAACGGCAAATCGTTGTTGCTGTAACTGAAAACAAAAACCGTAAATTGGGTAATTGGAGATAGAACGCCGAACATCGATAAAGTTTAATCGAATTAAACGCGAGACAAAAACAATGGACAATCAAATAACAGGGAAGTTTTAAAACATCCCAACCAATCAATTGTTGAAGAATGCAAAAAACGTCTGTTCTCGTTTAATCAACTGCAAATTCTAATTCAATTAGACAAGCACAAAGAACGCGCAACTAATAACGTGAAGTCAGAAGTTGTTGAGACTTTAAAACATTCAAAGTGGAGTTGAGACTTTAAAACATCCAAAGGAACCTTAAAACGTCATAGATGGTCAACGAAAACATCCACTACTGCTAATTAAGGTTGCGCGAAACATTTAAACGTTCATGTTTTTGAGAGCAACTAAATTGGCGCTTTGGCAGTCGACAAGCGAGCAGAAGATATCAGTTGCACATCTTCGCTCGCACGTTGGAAACCAGAATCCTATTTATAAAAAAAACTTGAATTCTTCCTTCGAAATGTGAAATTAGTTTATATGGATGCTTTTGGAATTGGGAGGTTTTAACTTTCTTTAAATAACAAACAAACCTCGTGATCTGTTTGTAAACACGATTTGTAAGTTTCAAAAATCAAACAAACAATTTGAAAAGGAAAAAATGAGTTTGACAATGAGTTGTTTTTGTTCTTTCAAGAAAATGAGTTGAAAAGAAAAATGAGTTTGATTGTTTTTGTTCTTGCAAGAAAATGAGTTTGATTGGTTTTGTTCTTCAAAGCATTCTTATTGTGTTTAAACTACAATGATTATAAAGCAGGATTTGCGAGCTCTACGACGACACAGGATATTTAAATTGTTGGACACGAGGTTTTGTTATGACTGTTTATGTTTAAAACTACAATAATCATCAATTTCACCCCACACTGTAAACAACTTTGATACTCGTCAGAACATTCTTATCGTGTTTAAAGTACAAGAATCTCAATAAAATCACATCAAACGCCTACTATCTAATTCCTCAGACTTTCAAAATCTTAAAATTAAACGTCTACCCACACACAACCAAACAAGAACGCCCCAAAAATAACCATCAAATTGATTTCCAATAAAACCGATCCAAAATGAGTAAATATTTACCCCGAAATACACGAAAAATGAACGTGCGCGAAAAACCGTTCCACAAAAGTCAATTTTCGATCAAAACGATCAAAAATTGTGAGCAAATAGAGACAAATTGTGATGTTGTTTGTGTAGTGAATAAATTTTGATAAAGAGTGTTTTTGAATGTGGTCATTTAAAATATACTCTACTAATTAAAGAATGTTTAAAATGAAAGATCTCGATTGCAGCGTTCTAGACACTTCACGTCGATTCTAACAGGGAACACCTCGATTACTATTGTCCAACTAGTAAATTTGACAGTTAAATTGTGCTTTCTAAACTAATCACTTAAATAGACTTGATTCAGTAAAGAATGTTTAGACTTTAATTGTGCTTTCTAAACTAATCACTTTAAACAGATTTGACTTGACAGTTAAAATGTGAATGTGATCATTCAAATGTTTAAAGAAGAAGCAGTGTATGTAAAACATTTAATTTTAACTACAAAAAACAAAACGACTTCACCCAAAACTGCAAAAGGTTACTGATCGATCTGAGACTCGAACTCAGGACCTTGTCCGTGTTAAGGACACGTGATAACCAACTACACCAATCGACCGACATGGGCGTCCTGTCTGTCCAGAACCTTATTGAAAAGCAGCGCTGGCAAAAAGCGCGCACACATATCAACTTGGAGAGCAAGAGCGCTCTTCTAGCCACACAAAAAAGAGTCCTTCTAAACTTACTTGTTTTTTATGCTAGCGTTTAGTTGGAGAGCGATTGGGAATGTAAGTGGAAATAAATCAGTTAAACCAATCAAACTGTTCTAACTAAACTCAACTTTAATCAAAAGAACGTTTAAACTCGTTGCATACAAGAGGCTACTGCACAAACTTGCTTCACCACCAGTTTGGTCCCACAATAAACGTGTCCAGCAATATTTTTGGTGTTATGTGCCGGTCACCTTAACTTACAATCTTTAACAAACATCTTTAAAAGGCACTTCCAGTTCAACACAGTAAGATGTAAATGACAAAAGGACTTCAGATTTGTGGGGAACACCTATGAAAATGTACTGTGTACATGCTCTCGATTCAGTTTTGGCCGATGAATTAGTAGCACTTACATTGCAAACTTCTTTGTTTAAAGAAAGGAAAAAAGAACTTCGTTTTGAGAAACATAAAAGTTTGATAGACATTTTTGACACATCTCAAGCGCGTCATTCGTCTCAAAACCATAAACATTTCAAACTCGGACAAAGTCGCTTTCAAAATGCAAGAGATTTGTGAGTGGACCGGCGATTTTTGACCTTTTTAATGCTTTGGAATAAAAAGACTTTTGTCAGTTCCAACAAACAAGTAAACACTTATTTGATTCCTAACGAGCGCAAACAGACAAAAGGCCATAAACAGCTGTTTTTCCGTTTTATCGATTCAGAAGAAGAACGAACAGAAAACAAGTTTGCGCTTCCTTTCAAAAAACCGATGAATCGGCTAATTTGTGAAGACTTTTTTGGAACAAAACTTTTTGAATGGCGTCTTGATTATAAAGAAAGTTTAAACTTTCAAACACAGAGCTAAAAGTAAATCCTTTAAACAAAAGAAGAAAAAGGCCGCTGGAGCGCGCCGGCATTCCAGATCAACAAAACAAGTGAATATTGGAATTGGCAGCTGTTGCGCGGCGCGCATAGGGAAAGTTTATTTGTTGTGGCCGGTCACTTGCTTAAGTTTTATGGCCGCCGGGGTGGATCAGCAGCAATAAACTTTGAGTTCTGGCAGAAGAAGATTAGTTTAAAATATAAAAATTACCCAACATAGTTAACAAAAACGACGCAAAAGTCACACTCCGGCGATCCAGAAAGTGCGGATCGATTTGGAAATCGAGCTCCTCGAAAAATTAGCTCAAATTTAGGCGTGAGTGTTTTGCGCTTGCTTTGGACTTTGATGTTTTGAAGGAAACTTTGTGTATCCGCACAAATAATCAAAAGTCGTTGCTTCCGAATACTTAAATAGCCAAAAACTTCAACAAATTCCACACATTCCCACTCATTAGTTAGCAAATTGGGGAAAGAAAAAACAACACTTGATCGTTTGACGAATTTGCGCCACAAAAGAAAATAGCAAAAAGTGATTTTTGATTCTTGTTGTGTGTTTTGTTTATTTGTTTGTTGAGTTTTTTCTTTTATTGAATGAGTTCGAACAAAAATTGTCTGGTCAGTCAATTTAAGCACTCAAATGAAGTAGTTGATTTTTTAAACATACTTTTAAAGTTGTGTAAACTTTAAATGCAATAAGATGTTCGCAATCAGAAGGCATAGTTTTGAACAATAAAAATGCATACAACGATTACAAAAAAAACATATCAGTAAGTTTTAACTCTTAAATTGACTGATCGAACAAATGCTCTTTAAACTACGAAATTGAATAACGATCGACTATCGTAAGTTGTCGCTTAAATTAACCTTCTAACAAAATGACAAACTCATTCAAACAAGAAACAAAGACACTGTGAAGACTAATTTAAAAGCGCATCATGTTGACCTTTTTTCTTTTAAACGTTTCCCATAGACAATTTATTCAGATCATATGTCTTCTGACCTAATTAATATGCTTGCCAAATTGTGAATCACTTGTTTCACGCAACATTTTTGTTTGATTTCTCACATCTATTTTGGCGAATCAGCTAGAGCGTGACCTTTTTGATTAAAGAAGAGATGTTTAAACAGTATAAAAACTAAAAGCACGCGCGAACACTTAAAGAATCATACTCGTTTGCCAATGTGTCCCGCCGCGCAATGAAAACACTTGTCGGCGGAAATTAATTATGACGCTTAATGGAGGTGGTTCAAAGTAATAATTTAAATAACAAAACAGTCAAGAAGTTCGAACAATTTAGTCAAAGAGCAATTACTTGCTGGAGAGGCGCTACAAACTTACGCGCGCTTCTGTAATCGCAACTAAATGCGCGAAAAAGGTGTTCCAGCATAAACGCGTGTGAATTTCTGGCCCGCAACGACCTCAGCATCCTTTCTCGATGCGCATCCACAAAAAACACTTGAACGTGTGTGGTGAAAGTTGCGTACACAGCCTCCGTTTAAAATACGGAGAAGTCAAAGAGAATTTGACTGAGGGAATGGGGAAAATTGTTCAAGTGAATGGAGTTCAACGTGAGAAGTAATTTTAATGTTTTTGTTGATTTTAAACAATCGATCTTTTTGACGTTTTGAATGCTTTAATTTTAAAAGCCTTGAATGCAAAAGCTTCATTAAAAGTGAACCTAGCTTATTTAAACAATCATTATGATCGATTTGGACACAAACGTTTAAGTGAATCTAGCTTATTTTAAAAGCTGTCCAATCTTTTCAGACATAAAAGCTTCATCAAAAATGAATCTATCTTATTTAAACAACCACATTGTTTATGATTCTGTGCCATTATGATCAATTTGAACGCAAAAGCTTCATCAAAGTGAGTCTAATCTATTTTATAGTCACATCATTTATGGTTTTGTGTCATTTAAACAATCGTTACTATGGTCGGTTTAAACACTTCTAAAAAGCTGACCAATCTTTCTGAACACAAAAGCTTCATCAAAAGTGAATCTAGCTTATTTAAACAGTCATTATGATCGTTTAAAGCAAATCTTTAAAATACAAATTACATTGACACTTTTAAAATTCAAGCCTAGCACTACCACCCCTAAATAATCCAGACAACCAATGTCCACTTGATGTCAAGTGTCGTCGATTTGCACAATTTTGCGGAACCCATTGTGTAATAGCTGTTTGATGAAAACTTCAAGTGCCAAATTTGGGTCAATCGCTTTTGAATAAGCTCGTTTTGGCTATTCGCGAATACAGAAAGGAAAAAGCATTGAAAACAAAACAATCATCGAGATCCAAAAATTACGTCCCCACTGTACAGCGCCTACACGCAATCATGTCCGGATCAACAGAAGCTGTGGAGCGCCAAATTGGCCTGGAATTAGCTCTAATCCGGCGCGTTGATCGTCGCCAGGGTTAATCTCCATCCACACACCTTCCTAATCGCTCCCTTGACGAACACATACAGATCCGCCGGCGGAACCACTCTCTAATTGGCTGCTTGGCGACACTAACCCCTGGGGCCAAAACACTCAAAAAGGTAATGAGTGTTGCAAATCCAGCAAATACAAAATGAATACTTTCAATTCTATATTATGAAGACAGTCTGTCTCTATACTCGAAGGTCATTAAAAAGCAGAGCGTTCGCGCAAGGACCGCAGGTGTCCAAACCGTCTACAAACAGACCGGATATCACTTTCAATTGGACACGCATGCTCTCCAATCACTGAACTATAACAGCGATGATAAGTGGTGTGTTTGTTAGACGCCGTGAGGTTTGTGATAGGCTCGCAAGCGTTGGAGACAGTTACGAGTGTTGTCCACAGATGCGTTTGACTGACTGGGCTAATGTCCGGTGGGTTATAGTTTGACAAGAATAACTTCATTAAAAACTTGTACAGCTGCCATACCAAAAATAACCACAAACAAACAATAATTAATAACCAAACGGAAGATGACCCTCATCCACTCAAGAACGCTTCCCAAAATAACACGTCCACAAAGTTGGTGGGAAATCCATGCGCAAGTATTTTTGGTAGGCAACAGTGGATGATTAGCACGCGCAAGCAATTATACAAACAACAAGAGCGCTAGAAAAGTGTGTAACTTTTAAAATGTGTTGAACAGATTTGATTCGAAAGACGTTTCAAGAAATGATTTAAAGACATTTCAAAGTAATATTCTTTTAAACTCAATCACAGCGTTCTTTTAAACTCAATCAAAAAGATCTTCAAAGTAATATTCTTTCAAACTCAATTAACTCAATCTTATTCAATCACAACGTTCTTTTAAACTCAATCACAGCGCTTTTTAAACCCAATCAAAAGCATCTTCAAAGCAATAGTCTTTTAAACCCAATCAAAAGCATTTTTAAAGCAACGTTTTTTTAAACTCAACCACAGCGTTCTTTTAAACTCAACCAAAAACGTCTTCAAAGCAATGTTATTCAAAACTCAATCACAGCGTCCTTTTAAACTCAATCAAGTCAATCTTATTCAAAACGTCAAATGTCCAAACAAGAAAAAACGGAAACTTGAGGCGCACGGACTCTTGCAACTTGCATCATTTAATAAGAAGGCCAGTTAGCACGCTTAATGCGCAAGCAATCACTCAATTATTCGGTTGCGCAACCCTTTCCGTCGTCACTACTATTTTGCATCCGAAGGCGCAAAATATTTTCAGTGCGTTCGATTTGAATTGAAGCGCTGAGGCGAAAATGCGCGGGAAACAATCTTGTAGACTTAAAGTGTTCTTTCTAGTTTTTAAACAGAATGATTGGCTTTTAGTTGTGATATATCTAGATCACAAATGAGTCGATTTTAATTGTATACGCTCTACAAAGTCTATCTATTTGTTTTTTAAACAGAGGCAGAAAATTGTTTTTTGGACTTGTTAAATTTGAATACGCTCTACAACGTCTATGTATTTGTTTAAAAAATACTATCTGATCTCTTGCAATCAAAACACAGTAGATTTCAAATCAATACGAAAAACAGTCGCCTCCATTCAATCGCAAAAAACAAAGGCAATAAAGAGTCGCGCACCGGATTCCAAATCTATAACGCGAGAGCTGAACAAAAAAGCTCGTTTTAAGCAATAATAAAGATATTAATTTTATTGGACGATAAAAGTATAGTTTCACAAAACTTACTCAAAAAGTCAATCTCTAAGTTACCAAAAAAGCACTTGTGTCTGCAAAACAGTGGTCAAGCGAACAATAGCTATTGAAAGTCAAGTTTATACAGCATCAACGTCCGAACATACCGAAATTTGCATTCACAGCGGATTAAGATGCGCACGATTAAACCGATTTGATTTGGCGCGAACTGGATTTTGCCGGTTTTTCATAAGGTGACGAACCGCTTTTGCCTTCCAGAAGTCCAATTGGATTTAAGTGATCGGTGCTTTTTTCGGAGTGAATGAGGTTTTGAGGTAGATGGAATTGTTTAGTTTTTAGTTGAATAAGTGATTAGTGGAGATTATCTTTGAGAAGATTTTGAACACAATAAGACTTTCAAAGAGCAATCAACATTATTATCAAATAACGATTATAGTACTAAAAATTAGAGTTGTCAATAAAGGCCGAGTTAAAAATAGAGTTATCAAGAAAGATCTTTAAAAGAGCAATCGACGTTATTATCAAAATGCTTCAATCAAAATAAGAAGACGCTTTTGACTTCAAATGCAACAAGACCACAAAAGTTATCAAAACTTAGAGTTAAAAAGCAGAGTTATCAAAATAAAAAGACGCTTTTGACTTCAAATGCAACAAGATCACAAAAGTTATCAAAATAAGAAGACGCTTTTGCGGCCCGTTATCACTTACTTCAGTAAAAAGGCTAAAGCGGTCAAAATAAAGAACAAACTTTTTGAACATAACAAAACTACAATTTATAATTTAACTTCAAATACAACAAGATCACAAGAGTTATCAAAACTTGAATTCAAAAAGATCTTTTAAATATCGTTAAAACAAAAGTTATCAAAACTTCAATGAATAAAGATGATTCAAAGTAAAGATCAAAACCAGACTTTAAACTCACCAAACAACTCAAAGCTCAACAAAACACTTGCGCATCCGGTCCGCCCACCAACCTCCAAGAAACAAACAACCTGCTGCGAAACAATAGCGCTGAATCAACGGTTGAAATAATTGAGTCATTGCGCCATGAACGACGTTCATTAGATGTGTTGCGTGGTTTGTTCGCTGGAGAGAAAGTGTAACCGAACCATTTAGTTAGGGCTTTGATCCGGAGCGCGCCGAATGGGACAGGTTAATTTGTTCAGGAAGAAACTAAATATTTGAATGTCTGGCACGAAAATGGCTTTTGCGCTCAAACAATTAACTCCGGTCGACAACAAAAAACCACTCGCCATGTTTTTTGGTTTGGAACGTTTAAAATTGCTGGAAAACGAAGCGCGCACATGTCAAGTATTCTTTGGAATCGAAGAACAAGAACCGGTACTCTTGATTTAGTGAACGCAGCGGAATTTAAAAAGTTTCTGGAAGTGTTAGAACTTAAAGAACTTTGATCTTAACATTAAATGAACTTGCAAAATTAAATGAAGTTGTCTAAAAGAAATGTGGTTCAAATTGTCGGTCTAATAAAAATAAACGCCCAAGAAATAATGAAAGTTGTTTAACAGAACTTGCTTAAACGAAGTTTAAACATTTAACGACTTCAAACAAAAAGTAACAAAGAAGAAAGGAGTTTAAACACTTTTAAAATGTTGATCTTAAAAGTAACTTTTGATTTTCTGCGAAACTGTTTAACTAAACTTTGATCTTAAAAAGCAATAAAGAAGAAAGGACTTAAAACATTTTAACAAAAGCAACTTCAAACGAAAAGCAATAAAGAAGAAAAAATGACTTCAAACATCTAAAAAGCAACTTTTGACTTTTTGCGAAACTGTTTAACTGAACGTTGTTTAACTAAACTTTGATCTTAAAACAACAAGACTTTAAAGAATAAAGAAGTTAAAATGATCTCAAAGAAATCAGAATAAACTCAAATTTTAAAAATTCGTTCAATCAAACCAAGCCGCGAAAAAATAATTGGTCGGCAGACGACCCGAAAAGAACAATAAAAAGTGTCATTGCCGAGATCAATCATTCAAATTGGGCGTCGTGATGAAAAATGGCCAAATGCTTTTGAATGACCGGAGGCCAATTGGTTTCTGTCGGTAGTTTAAATGGCTGGGCATCCAGAGGAATGAGGTTTGGATGTAAAGAATCATTAAAATCTAAACAAGTTTCTATCTCGAAAACACACGTGGAGTCGTTGAATTGAGTCAAATGCGCTTCCGGGCTTCTTTTTCCAGCACAACAACAAACAAGAAAGCACGCGAAACCGTTTTGGCTCGGAGAAGTTTGCATTCCCTTGCAGAGAAAGTCGGTAAGAGATTTCCGGTTAAAAGTAAACTGGAGAGGTTATGAAATTTTGCAGAAAAAGAACGTGATGTTTAAAACTTCTTTGGAACCATAATTTTTCTCCGAAAAGAATTCCGAGTACATCAAGTTGTTAGCGGAACGTGACGAAGTCCGACGTGCCAAATTGTTTGTTGAGACTGAACTTCAAAAAGTGACTGGGCAGAACGTATCCTTAAAGAATCAAGTTGGCTTACAGAAGCAAGAGCTTGTTGTGTTGAAAGAATCGGAAAGCAAGTAAGTTCTTCAAATGTTCAATTTACATTATTACTCTTTTCAATTTTTAGAGTTGCTGACATGACCAAGCAAGTTGAAGGCAGGTCGAAGAAACGCAATCAACTTGTCCGCGACTTGGAGAATCATGCTAGTTCAAAGCTTAGTGAGAAAGACTACACCGGATCATTGGAATTGTGGCTTCGAGCTATTGGTGCTGAGCAGTCAGGCAGGAAACAATGTTAACAATCTTTTCAATCACATTCATTTCAGTTGTTTCAATCACATTAATTTGTTATTTAAACAGCCACCAAAATACAAGCTAAAATTAGTTAAATGTCGAATCATCACCGGATATTAAGTCCAACACTCCAATCCTTGATGATTTTCCATATTAATTTGACCAATTCACGCCCTAAACATATCTGCTTTTCATTTTATCAATGTGGAAAGAACTTATCGGAATTTGGCAAATTGCCTTGCTTTCGATTCTCTTCTGCGCAGATCCTAGTAAGTTTTAGTGACTATTCATTGGCTACTTGTTTATTTTTAGCTTTTGCGTTGAAATGGTGTTTTTCTACTCTAAACTGTGCGCCTTATGAATATTGTATCGTATTCAAGTGCTTCAAGTATCCAGAGCCAAATAACGACTACAACGATGATTGATTAAACTTTATCTTGTTTAAGAAGTTGAATGACTAAACTTTAATTTCTATGTAGTGTCAATAAACTATTATTTAGGACGATGATTGATTAAACTTTAATTTCGACAAAAGACTTTTTGAAACGTTTTTTTTTGTCGCACTCTGTCATCTCAATAAACTATTGTTTAAGAAGTTGAATGTTTTTTAAACTCCGTGTGTGTTAATGACCTGCGCGGACTTTTCGGCTCAATTCACTCGGCAACTCACTTGGCAAATTTGCGCATTATACAATCAATTTAAGCTCTAAGTTTTGAGGATTTAGCAAAGGGTTTTTTGGTTACTGAACTTTTATTATTTGTTTTGATTGTCCGAAATGCATAAAGGTGAGTTTTTTCTTGACTTTACGAATTTTAAAAGTATCGTTAAACATTACGTAAATTGAAGTCACTTTGACCGAATCAATTAACAAAAAGCATGTTGTTCTTTCTCATACCGCACAAGTCACCTCCAATCTTTGATGACTAATCAATTTGTGGGCTTAGTTTCCCCGTGAATTTCCAGTTAATTGTTGTTTTTTCGAAAGCAACGTTAATTTCTGATTGTTTGGACAGCTGTGACTCTCTATTTGGGATATCTTTCTCGACAATGATTTCCAACTAGTCGAAAATGCTTTAATCGGAATGGTTGGTCACGACAGACAGCATGTGACGGCAATTCTGCCGGCCGCTGGGTTGAACTTGGCTACCACAAGATGGTTTATAGACGGAGAAGACGGTATTTCTTATTATAAAGATGTTAAGATAGACTTTTTAAATGTAAACAAAAGTTTACAAGCTCTTTGTTGCGACATATTGAATCCTTTAAATGTTTTAGTGTGTTAACAATGTTTTGAAAGATTTATATGTTCGCAATTTTTAAAACAAGCCGAGAGCTTTAATGCTTTGCGGCATTAAACAAATTTTAAGATCTTACTTTTCGTTTTGTCAGTTCGTTGCGGCATTTAAACAAATTTTAAGATCTTACTTTTGTCAATTTAATGTTTTGAAACACTTGAAGACTCTATTAAAACCTGCCGAGAGCTTAACGTTTCAAGTTTTTAATAAGCACTGTTAAACGTTCTAAAAACAAAGTGTTCATTAACTCGCCAAAAAATATGAGATGTTTGAAACAAAACAATCAAACAACTTTTTTGACTCAAATTGAAACAATAACAAAAAAGGCAATCAAACAACTTTTTCGCTTTCCACTTTTTGATTTTTCTTTTCAAACATTTAAAAGACACTGTTAAACACTTTAAAAATTATTTACATTAAAGCAATTCCTTGTTTCCAGACTTCGATTTAACGCTTGAGAAACTCCAAACATGTTGGCATCAAACATACGAAACGGCTTGGCGCCTCGCCGAACTTCACATTCATCGACTTATACTGTTCTTTATTGTTCTCATGTCAACTTATCACTTTTGCGCTATCAACTTTGTGTCCATTCTGATAGTTATTGTGACACTGTACTTTCCCAGTCAAAAACGCTTGGCTTCATTTGCAATTTCTGCTTACATGACCACTTTGTTTTTTGTCCAGTTCTTTGCAATCATATTTAAAAGTCGATTGGATGGTTGGGAGCCAGGTACGTGCAACTTTACAAAGCCGGACAAAAAGAAAAGTAAAGAAACGTTGATGGACTGGATCGGGCTTGACTAATGTGCCGTGGACTGATTTCTTTGTAAGTTTTTTGGTCTGTTCGAAAAGTTCCAGCAGGCAGTTCAATAACTAGTTTCCGTTTTAGTTAGAAGTTGTGATCGTTCTTTTAATTGGTCTCCAAATTGTAGTCTACAATCGACAACGTTACCGAAGAGCTCGTTTTATTTTAACCAAACCGGCAGATGGGATCTTGTTTGCAGACGCAGTTGATGTTCGTTTATTTGATTCGAGTTTGCTTATGGGATTTAAAGGTTAGTTTTTATTAAAACGATTAAAATGACTTGTTTAGTCGCTTGCAATTATTGTTTTTACAAGTTTGGTTTGGAATTTTCGTTGATCTCCATGGTCGTTGTTGCATATATCAGAATGGACGCGTTGGCTTCCATCCTTGTTTGCGTCGTTTTAACAACTGTACTGTCAAATCGTGCAACCGTTCGTTTATTGTGGCCGTTGCTTTTGATCTACTTGATTATTGAGTTGCCGTTGCAGTACGCAATGGAATTGGGCATTCCGTATTCATTTTGCATCCGTGAGTCTAAAAAGGTTTAATGATATAGTTGTCTCGATTCCAGAGTATCCCTGGTTTCAATTGTTTACACTAAGCAACGACGTCTCGGAAAACAACGCCAAAAACACCAATCTCCTTGAATTCCTTCAACTTGCAAACTACGAAGTTCCACGCCGAAGTGGTGATATTCAATTGATTGCGGACTTCTTCTTGTAAGTTAAAGATGTTTTGAATAGATTCTTGCCTTCTTTTTAGACTAATGACAGTATTGTCACAATGGTTTGTGTTCCAAAAAGAATCTAGAACACACCCTGCCGGTGACAACGAATCCATTTACAAAGACGGGGATTTCGTGTTTCAAAAGGATAATCCGCACTATGATTACATTGCCGAGCAGAGGTGGGGTTTATAAATTTTTAGTGGGTCTTTTAAACGTTATTGTTTAAAGTGAATGCTTAAAGAATAAATTTAAAATGCGAAGAAAGATTTCGGCATGAGTCTTTAAAATCAAACGCTTTAAACTTTTAACCGAACATTGTAATTCACACATTTTATTGGATAGCCTAAAAGTTGAACCGAACATTAGAAACGACTATTTAAATTACTTTTATCAGATCCTCTAATTTGAATCAAAGATTGTTTGTTTTAAAGACTCTTTCAATTTACACATCAACATCATAAATTTAAACATTGTTTGTTTGAACGATTCTTTCAATTCACACATTTCATGCATCAACATCATTAATTTTAAAAGTGCTTATTTGAAAGATTCCTTCAAAGCTGGCCTTTTAAAACTTTCAATCAAACATTATTAATTTAAACAGTGCTTGTTTGAACAATTCTTTCAAATTGGCCTTTTAAAACTTTCAATCAAACAACTCTTTCAAATTACATTTCAACTTACACATTAGAAACGACTCTTTCAAATCACATTTCATTAGATCGTTTAAACTTTCAATCAAACAACTCTTTCAATCCGCATTTCATTAGATTCTTCAAATCATTCAAATCGTTTAGGTCGTTTGTTGACTACATAAAGATCTTTGTTTTTATGTACGGTCACTGGCTCACGTTGGTAATGATTTTAGCTGCCGGTTTGGGCGGTCAGTCACTATTTTCACTTGGCTATCTTATGTTTGCTTTTTGGATTCTTTGGCAGGGGAACGACTTATACACGATTCATAATTTCAAGAACACTCTGTCAAAATGGTATATTGTTTGTTCTTACACAGTCATGGTAATTTTGTGGAAGATCTCTTTACAGGTTCGGACTTTTTACAACACAGATAAACTGTAAGTTTTCAGCTCGTCGGATGCGTGTTTACTCCTGATATTCAAAATAACCTGGCCGAGAACGCCGGTTGCATCTTCCGTCACTTGTTTGGAATTGTCTGTGCCAATCCGGATTCCTTTAAAAGGCTCAACCAGCTGAACAAAGAAACTTGCACAGTGAACACAAGCGAAACCTTTGATTGGACTTGATTTGTTGTCATTTGTTTTCATCATTTTCCAACTTCGTGTCTTCAATTCCTACTTCTTTCAACAGTGCATCGTCGAGATCCGTTGCGAGAAGATCCAAGCAAACCGGTTAGGTTTTAAAACCTTGTGAACTTAAAACGTTATATGTTTAGTGGCGCCGCGTTGATCACTCAACTTGTTGAGAAGCAAATGACCGAACAGAACGAAAAACTCCGCGAAAAATTCAATGCCATCAAGAAAAGAATGGCAGCAATCCGGCAAGTCTACGAAGCAAAACAACCTGAAACAAACAGGCAAACAATTGAAACATACGCTCCAAGCAAGACTGGCCGGCGACTACTATATGTTTGATTACGATCCAAATACAGAAGAGTCGATAAAAGAATTGGGAGAAGAGTATGTCGAAGAAGTTGATTTGGACGGCGGAGATTGTAACAAATTGGATCCCATCACAGGTTCGGACTTTTCAAATTGATCAACTTAATCGTTTTTAGCTGCTTTACACTGCGACAACAAAGGATCTGGACTTTAACAGCACATTGGAAGCAGTTGAATCGGCAGAACTGATCAAAGACGAAGAAAAACGAATGATTGAGGCTGTATGTCACAGAAGAAACGGATCTACAAAAGTGTGTAAGCCTGAAGAACTGGAAATTCCTACAATTGATGGAGTTGACTTGGCAGAACAACAGTCGTCAAAACAAAGCAGGACTCCTTGGTTTGTTTAAAAGACAATATCTTTAAACTTGGTCAATATCATTAAAATGCTTTATTAAAGAAAGCAATAACAAAAAAGATGTTGCTTATACCGGGTGGGCCAAAAAAACGTTTCAAGAAGTCTTTTGTCAACAAGGTCAATCAAAAGTTTCAAACACAAAAAAGTTTGAAAGCATAAACAATTTTTGTGTTAGCGTTTTTTTGGTCCACTCTGTAATGTTTTCTAATTAAATTGTAAAACATAAACAACAATTTTGTGCCAAAAGAAAGCAAAAAAATAACAACACCTTTTTTAGCTGAAAAGGCATTTACGATGTTCTTGTTTGTTTGGAAGATCTTTACGTCCTGTTTACATCATATTTCTGCTTTCCTAAACTGGCACTCACGTGAACAGCGTTATGTAGCTTATGTATTAGATAAAGAGAAATCTCGATTGAAACGAGCAATGGAAGATGTGAGTTAAAAACTCTAAATAACATTTGATTGATCAAATCAAGTCTTTCGAACAACTTCATCAAAATTCACTTTGTTGTTTAAAGAACATTTGATTACAGGATCTTTACTCACTGGATCGAACGTCAGAGGAATTACGTATGCGCTGGAATGCACACAACTTGCAAATCGTCAGTTCCGCTAAAGACATTGACAGACTTGAGGAAGAAGTAAAAGACCGCTGGCAACATCGTTCTGTTTTTACAAAGCTCCTAATTGCAATTGTCAGTTTTGTCGTGTCGTATACACACGTTCTTTGTTACATCACTGCCTGCATTGCTCATGCATATTGTGGAGGCTTAATCACGCTGCCTTTGCCATTAATGGTCTTTTTGTGGGCAACGTTGTCAAGTCCGCGACCTCCAAAACTTTTTTGGATCATAATGATTACTTACACCGAACTGATAATTATTGTCCAGTTCGTCTTCCAGTTTGGTTTTTGGACAAAAGATGCAAACGCGGATGCTGAAGACTCTGCTTTTAAGTTATCACATGTGATTGGAGTCCAGAAACGAGAGAACTTTGCTGTTTGGAACGTCGCCTTGCTGGTTTGTCTATTTCTGCACAGGTACATGCTGCGCCGGATTGGCATCTGGAACGACGAGAATATTGAAAATGAAAGCAGTCGCGGAAACATGCAAAGTTTGGCAAGTTTTGGAACTTTGAGTATTGAAACGGACGTCGACGATGTAAGTTTTTAAAAGTAATTGATGTTTGTAACCGAAATCAATTTAGCTTTCAAGTTCGGAAGATTTCATTGAACAAGAAGCAAGATTAAAAGAAAAAAGACATTCCGGACTTTCTTTATTCTTCCACAACCTGCTCTATCCAACAATCCGCTACGTTCGTGATTTGTATCCAATTTTGTTCTTCTTGGACCTGATTTGCTTGTCGATTTTGGCTGTTTTTTATTCAAAATTCGGTGAAGCAAGTTCCAATTCAAACGTTTTAACGGTTCGTTTAATTAAATTGTGGTGTTTTTAAAATAACAAAGATTGTTTGTAAAGAAAATGCTTTCATGAGAAAAATTGTAGTTTGAAAAGAAAAATTGAGTTTGATCATTCAAAACACTCAATGCATTTTTCGTTTAAAAAAATTTGTGTTACAAAAGAGTCGCTACACTGCGTAACAAAATTTGTTGTGTTGTTTAAATATTTGAATCAAGAAAATAGACCGTCTGAACATTCAATTAGAGATTTTACACGTTCTTCCGCGACATTGATTTTTTTCAAGCGACAACGATATCGAAACTCAAAATTGTTAGTGCATAGTGTCGCGAGAGCGAATGCAAATTTCTAGCTTCCGCAAAGAGCTATTCAATTTCATTTAAAGACACTTTCGATTTTGTTTGAGTTGAACCAATAAATTCTTCTAAGATATTGTCTGGGCATTTCTTTACATTAGGGATTTATCCTCCTCAGCGTAAACTCTTTGCGCTATAAACGGTCAAGCCTCGACAATAGTGTTTAGACTTTAACATAATAGACTGATCTTACACAATAACTGTTTAGATTTTGATTAAAAGCGACAAAAAGAAAATTCAGTTTCTTTAAAATGTAACAACTTCAAAAAGGTCTTCTAAGTTATCTTAAAGGTATCGAAAAGTCGACATTCAAACGAGACAAAAACATTCGAAATTTTGAAAAAGACTAGATTTTACAAAGTGGAGCAAAAAAACGTTAACACAAAAGCAAAAATTGTTTGTGTTTGAAACTTTTGATTGATTTTTTTGACAAAAGACATTTTTGTGTTTGAAGCTTTTTAATTGACTTTTTTTGATCCACCCAGTACAATAACTTTGAGAACTCTGTTAATAATATTAGATCTACAATTTAACTTCAAACATAATGTCATCTTTTTTAATGATCACAGTAACATGTTATTGTTTAGAGTTCGCGTATCCCTGTCATGCTAGTTGTTTTAATCTTTATTCTTATTCTCATGGCAATCACCGACAGAGCGCTTTATTTGAGAAAGTCCGTCAAGGGAAAACTGATTTATCAGTTATTTACAATTGTTTTGTTACATGCTTGGATGTTGGGAATATTACCGTGGGTCACTCAAATGTAAGTGGATTTTGATTAGGTTTTTACAGTTTATGTTTAGAAAAGCCTCCGAAAACGACGCTGCGAGATGGTTTTATATATTCAAATGCATGTACTTGATAGTCTCTGCCTGGCAAATCCGTAATGGCTATCCAAAACTGTGTGTAGGACACTTACTGACCAGCTCGTACGGAATTGTAAACTACGCTCTCTTCAAAGTCTACATGTTCTTGCCGTGGATCTTTGAAGTAAGAACAGTTGTTGACTGGACGTGGACGGAGACTACGTTTTCTTTGTTTGATTTCATCAAAATGGAGATGTTATACGCACGGATTTATTTGGTTAAGTGTTCAAGGGTGTTCGACGAGGTTTGTTTTCTTATATGACGGCATAAACAATTGCATTTAAGAGCTTTCCGTCTCCACGTGGACTTGCAAAGTCGAGAATCACCAAATACTTACTCGGAATTCCAACGATATTCATTACTATCCTTCTTATCTTAAGTCCCTTGTTGTTGTTTTCTTTGTTGAATCACATTGGCGAACAAACAGATACGCAACAAATTGATTTGACTGTCTCGCTTGAAGGCTATCCAGTAAGTTTAATTAAAGTTGTTATAACCAAAAACTATGTTTAAAACGAGCTTTACTTGTTGAGCAAGCGTGTTAAAAAAACGCTATAATTCTTTAAACATGTCTTTAAATGCTGTTGTTAAAAGTGTCTTTTAGCTTCCAAACATGTCTTTAAACTTCTTCAAAAGAGTCTTTTAACTTTCAAAAATGCCTTCAAACTCTACTGTTAAAAATGTATTCTTTTAACTTTCAAACAAAAACGCTCTACTTCTTCAAACTTCTTCAAACATGTCTTTTAACTTTCAAAATAAAAAGATACGCCGTTCTATTAGAGATTTTAAAGTAAACGAGTATTGTTTAGCCACTGTATACAATGTCCGCACAAGGAATTGACGTCAAACGAGGATCATGGGGAAGCAAAACATCAGATCACGACATTTTAATTAAAAAGTTCTCAACTGGAAAGGGATCAACTACCAAGAAACGTGTCGCCGTGTCGTTTATTAGAGATTACTTCACATGGGATCGAGCGGATTTCTTGGCAAGTGTTCCTTAAAAATCATATTTTAAAGTATAATTTAAGCGCGCCAAGTTCCGTCCGGACTCCGACACGTTTTGGCCTATCTCTTCGCAGTCACTTGTTTCAATGAAAGAGAAACTAACAAATGTTTCGAAATCAAAACCGGATCCACTCGTAGAAGACAACGAAACACTTCTCCTTCGTCTACACTTGAAGTTCATTAGAATCCGTGTTGATCCAAACGCTCCATTCGTTTCGCATTCGATTGACCGCAAAATAAAAGTCAACTCGAAAATGGCAGCGGAGATCTTAAATGCAATTGACCACACAGGAAAGGAATTCGAGATCCCACACATTATTCCGTATTTTCTACGCATTCCAACAGAGGGGCAAATTTCAGACGCCGACTCTCTTCTTCCTGTTATTTTGGACAAACAAGATCGATACAATTACACTTTAACTTATTCAAATGCGACTTTTCAAAAAAGCATTGACGATGTAAATTGACTTGAACGAAAAAGTTTTGAGATGTTTCCAGAGACTGTTTAAACAAAGTTGAACTTGCATTGTTTTTTAGGTGTTATACTTGAAAGCTCGAAACATCACATTTTTGTGAGTTTGCATCATGGTCCCCGGTTATGAAAAAGTTAGTCAACTTGTTGCTTCTTTTGGATCAAAAGACTTCTTGATGTGCTAGTCCGTTGAGTAATTGCGCCAGTTTATAAATGATGCAGAACACGTTCTCAAACATATTGCTAAACGCACCCTTGTTAGAACATTCCATAACAATCAAGAAAGATCAAACAACTCATCAAAAGTTTGATGTTCCGAACTTTAAACGTTTAAGTATAACATCTAAAAACAATGTGAGTTTCAATCCCAAAAATATTGCTAAATGCGCCCTTGTTAGAACATTCCATAACGGCCAAGTAAGATCAAACAACTCATCAAAAATTGACTAACTTTTTAATTTGAGAACAAGATCTAAAAAACAACTACTTTGTTTAAACAGTCTCTGGAAACAAAACTTTTCCGTTCAAGTCAATAATTGACGTTTAAGAAAAACAATCAACTGTGGACAATGCAGTTCAAGACTGGAGAAGTGGAAAAAGATCACATGTTTGATTTTGAACAAGTTGAATACGGCAACAACCGAAGTTTGACTTACATTCCCGATGTGCTTTCTTCGTGGATCGAGAGTTTCCCTCCATCCTGGCTCAAATTGCAAAAGGAAGGTCTGTTTTTTAAATGCTACTTAAACTAAATAACCTTTCAGCATATTGGGAATGTACGCGGCCATCGTGTACGTAATTGCTCGACTTGTCCGCACTCTCATCCAAACAAGTCCGCTTGAAATCATTATTGACGAACTTCCAAATCCGGATCATGTTCTTAAGATCTGTTTGGACATCTATTTGGTAAGAGAAGCACGTGAATTTATACTGGAAGAAGATTTGTTTGCGCGGTTATTGTTCCTATTCCGTTCTCCAGCAACACTAATCAAATGGAGTCGACCAAAACTGGACTAGTTTTTGTACAGATTTGTTGTTTCTTTTTTAAAGTGTTTTTGTTTCAAACATTCTTTTCGTTCTTTAAAGATTTTGTTGTTGTTTCAAACACTCTTTTCGTTCTTTAAAGATTTTGTTGTTTCAAGCACTCTTTTCATTTTTCTTTTTTTAAAAACTCATTTTATGCTTGACAATCAAAATCAACGTTCAATCATTAAATTTAAAGACTTTGTTGTTGTTTCAAGCACTCTTTGATTGTTTACAAAAAGACTTTGTTTTTGTTTCAAACACTCTTTTCATTCTTTAAAGACTTTGTTTTTTAAAAACGCATGTTTAAAACTGAATCAACATTAAAACGCTTCGTTTCATTCTTCTTTACAAAAAGACTATTTTTGTTTCAAGCACTTCATTCAAAAAGACTTTGTTTTTGCTTTCAAGCACTCTTTTCATTCTTTACAATCAAAAGCAGCTTTAAAGACTTTGTTGTTGTTTAGAGACTTTGTTGTTGTTTCAAACACTTCGTTTCATTCTTCTTTACAAAATAACTTTGTTTTAAGCACTTCATTCAAAAAGACTGTTTTTATCTCAAGCATTTAATCTTTTAAATTTCGCTTAGAAACAAAACTTGTAAATGTATTTATTAATCTACCGGTGTTTTTAATTAATAATTGAAATAAATTATTGGCATTTAAATGAGAGAAATACCGAACACAAGAGGATCACTGTTCAAAGACGATCATATTCTTGTTTGCCTTTGCAGTCGAATTTCTCCAATTTCACAGGATTTACAATTCCGTTGGCGTCTTTGAGGTATTGATATCGGACCTAAACATAAAAGTTGTAAACAACGGCGCATGAAAAACTCACATGAGCCAAGTTCAAGTAGAAGTTCGGATCCAGTCGCTCGGTTGTTGGCGGATCGATGTAAGTTCTGTTAAATAGCCGTTCATACCAACAAACAACTGCAGCCATGTCGAATTCCGGCATTATTTTGTTGACAAACATCTGAGGATATTTAGAAATGTGTTCCACAAGATCTTCTACGCCGTAAATGCAAATAGCATGGCGCATTTTCTTGCTGTTGCAGCCTTCTTGTGACCAGAGAGACTTTCTGCAATAAATGAGTTGAACTTATTTTGTTTGATTTGAAAGATTCGAACATCTCTTTTTAAAGAACGCATAAAGTGTTGCAATCTTTGAACAAAGTTTGTTATTTCATGTTTTAAACAAATAGATAAACGTTGTATAACTAGAGTTCCGCGAATCTGCGCAAAAAATGAACTTGAAAAATGCACTTCGCTAAGTTCGTTTTTTAAGAAGCGATTTCTAAATTTCAAGTTCGTTTTCCACGTGTGTTTTTCAAGGTCGTTTTTTGCGCAGATTCGCGGAACCCTGTGTATAACATATACAATTCTACTTTAAAAACATAAACACAATTAAAATTGACTCATTTGTTGTGGAGAATTAAAACAAGATGTGTGTAATTAAACTTTTCCTTACCTTGTAATGTGTTTGACGTTTGTGTTAGATTTGTAGCAGTAGTGTGTAAATCCGCCGGGAGCTGCAATCGCATCGGATGCGTGCAGAGTTGGGATCTAAAAGTGATTGTTTAAATTATTATCCAATTAAAACAAACCATGATCTCGTCAATTCCGAAGCCTTTCAATTCGATTCGTCGCATCAATTCGGTTAAGTTCAAGTCATTCAACATGAAATCAATCATTTTCCGGCTGAGTGTGCTTTCTACGTAACCTTTGGAGAAAACAAGTGTTGGTTCATAGCCATTAAATTTCATGTCATTGCGGGTTTCTAAAATTTTAAAAAACACCTCCTTCCGCAACAAAGAAAGACTTACTGTTTTGAAACAAGTTCAAAGCGTTAAAGCTCCAGTCAAGAGATGTATCGACTCGACCGCCTGGAATGCTAGTTATTTCCACGTCATTTGAGCCGTTCAGCCATTTAAGAATGCGTACCATCTCCAAGTTTGTTCGTAAACTTGTGTCGTGGTTCTGTAATTAATGTTGTTTTAAGAAGTTGAAGACAAAAACGAACTTGCAACAAGTGAACATATTTCCACTCCTTTTCGGGCGTAGCTAACAATTTTAAACACTGTACAAACGATGGGCCCATTCCGTGGCCGGCAGAATCAACTTTGAATTCATGTTTTGTTACCTGGAATTTTATTGTTCAAGTTTATGTTTAAAAAACTTACTTCGACGTTCGGAAAGCAAGACGCCAATGACTGAATTCGTTGGTGGAAGACTGGATCAGCTTTTTGGTCAATTGCATAACAGTAGTGATTTTGCGGTGCGTAGTTAGCAGCAAGTTCCATTTCCAAAAGAGTGTAATCCTTAATTTGATCACATTATCTAAAAAGTGTCTCTTAAAAACAAACCTTGTAAACAATACGCGCTCTTGCAACACCAAAGTCGGCTTCTTCTTTCGATGCCGCCTTGTCAGGAAAGTAGTGACGTGCACGAATTGAAGCGCAATCCATGTCCAGGTTTTCGGGATCTTTAAACTCCATTCGATGCTTTGACAATTGATTCACATAATCCAGGTCGTTGTCGAAAACCCAGTCACATCGCAAGTTTTCTGTTCCGTTGGGTCGATAAAACCTTGGAACGCCTGAAAAGGTTTATTTAAAAGTCCAATTTTGTAACTTACTTGGTTTAGAACTTTTTTCCGGCAACCATCTGCTCATTTTTAACGACTCTTTTGTCCTCCACGAATGAATTGGCCACAGCGGATAAGAAAAGAACATTATCATAAACAATATGCCTAAAACATGTTAAGATGTTGTTAACCTTTCCAAACAAAGAGTTACCCAAAATGATTATTGTTGGTGTGATTTCAATTAAAACATAAAGACGTTGTGTTTTTTGACGGCGTGCGTCTAGACAAGAAACCGGCTGAACGTTACAATTGATTATTTAGTGAGTATTTAAAGGACTTACGTATCAATTCGGCTTCGTCGTCTGCGTCCACTTCATTAATTGGAACAAGTCGATCCTCGTCTGGCATTTTATTTGAATAGGCTGTAAATAATGTCTTTTAAGCGTGAAAGAAATAAAAACACGACATTGCAAAAAAAACAATCGCTACGTTTTCAAACAAAGATTGCCGATTTGACATTTTCTTTTCTTTTGTTTAAAGCCGCAACTTTAGTTTTCTTTTAGCAACTAAACGAGCGTACAATTTTTAGACGAACAAATTTGGCTACAAAATTAAAGGTTATACTTTGAGGAATCGAGATCGTTTGATGACAACAATTTGTAGTTAAAAGAATTTTACAGAGTGAAGAAAAATTGTTGTTTGAATGAGTTCGAACAAAATTGAAAAAAGTTATTGAGTTCACAAACTTCGACAAACTCATTCAATCGAAATCGTTTGATGACAACAGTTTTTGCAGAGTGAAGAAAAATTGTTGTTTGAATGACTTCGAACAAAGTTTGTCAATCTAATCGTTTTTATGTACATTGTCAGCTAACAAAGTACTTTAAAAGGTATTATTAAAGTTATTAAAGTTAAATCACAGTATTAACTAATAAAAATGTATACAAAGATAACGAAATCAATCACCGTAAAACCTCTAATAGACGGGAACCTCTCAATAAACGGACAACTCTAATAAACGGGCACCCAAAATTGAATTTTTTACATGAATTTTATAAGTTAAACTTTCCTGATGAAACTTATTATCAAATAATTAAAAGGATGTGGTTTGACAAATGAATTACATGGATCCGAGGACAATATGATTCATTGCTTCAAAACTGATGGTCCTATTTCGACTGGATTTCAGTCACTTTAAGGTACTCGCGAACAACTTCAAATGAATGAGCTTGCGCAATGGCGAATGAGATCGATTTGGCTGAGGATGAGAAAAATGAATACGATAGCGATGATTCGGTTGACTTTGAAGTTCAATAAGCTTGTTTATTTGTTGTTATTCAACTCATGTTGGGACGATTAACTGCTGGCAAATTACATTTCCCAACAAAGAGTGGGGTTTTGAACTCACATCTCTGCTATCCGGGCAGTGTTTTAATCGATTAAACTATAGAAGAATATTGACCACTAGCGAGAAGTTGTTGGAGATAGTCAGCGTCTTGTGAGGGCGTCTTGGACTGATTCATGATTTGTACTAGGCCTACTCATTAACTCGCACGCTATCGTCGCGACAACTCACGCGTATCAATTCTTTTTTGAGTGCTTACTAAAAATGTTCGAGCTCTCATGTTACAAGTCCAGCACGTTCACAAAACAATAAAAACATTTCAGATGTTAACGACTTCAAAAAAACTCAAACTACGTTCACACCTAGCACCAAAATCGAACCCAAAAGTTTTTGTCAGCACCCAAAACAAGTTCGAGATCTTTTTAATCTACAAATTGGCTCGAGTGCGCCGGATTAAACACAGATTTGGCAGTCGAGTTGAACGCAAACCGAACTACATTTAAAGTGGATTATCGTTTTGCGAAAAAACGGTCATTGAAGTTTTGAAATTGCAACAAATTAAATGGTACGTTATTTGAAGTAAAGAAAAAGACTTGTTTCTTGCGAGAACGCTTTGTCAAACAAAAAAGGCAACTCAAATGATTCATTTAATTCTTTGTTTGCTCAATTGCGTTTCTTTCAAGCAAAGACTTTTTAAAATAAAAAGTTTATATTTTCTAACAAGAAAGTCAACTTGTTTACAAATTATTGCAACTAATAAAAATTCCGTTGTTTAATCCGATGCAACGAACTGTTTCCTCTCAAAAAGTTCAATATTTAATACACTCGTCGAGTATGATTTTAATCTTCAACTCAATTGCTATGTAAAACTGTGTACGTGCTGGCAAAACGCGTTTAAACCGAATATTATTAGTCTAAGCGACGGATTTGAATGCAAGTTGCATAACAAAAACCACGTAGGCGCGCAAAAGTGTCGATACATTTAATTGGGCTTTTAAAAAACGTTTACTGTTTTGAACGTTAAAAAGAAGTGTTTGAAACAATAAATACTGTCACGAATAATGTCGACACGGAAGAGAGACTAATCTTTTGTGGTAACATCCCAACAGCGAAACTAATTGTTTTTGAGAATCTAAACGACCGTTTTGTTCGGGACGATAGCGTCCAGTTCATTAATATTCGAGTTGCCAGGGCAATTTGCGTTTTAAAACCACTGGTTCCTCAAATCTCACGCAACATAGCAATAGCGTGTTGGAAACAAAGCAAACTGAAACGGAAGTTATTTTTGATTGTCACTTTGGTATTTTTGAAATGAATTTGCATATTCCGAATAACTGCTTGAAATTTATTGTTTTAACAAATGTTTGAAAAGCATTATCATTCTTTGAAAGCACTATTTTAAAACAACTCAATCAAAAATCATCATCATTCTTTGAAGACACTGTTCAAATCTAATCAATTCAAACTTAATAAACACTTTAATTAACTAGTTCAAAACGACTCAAACTCTGTCACTCTTTAAAACAACTCAAACTCAATTGAAAAGCACTATTCAAATTTAATCAATCTTAATCGATAAGTTCTATCACTCTTTCGAAAGTAACTCAATCAACAAGTTCTATCGTTCTTTCAAAACAAACTCAATCAACAAGTTCTATCGTTCTTTCGAAAGTAACTCAATCAACAAATTATATCACTATTTCGAAACAACTCAATCTTAATCAACAAATTTAATCACTATTTCGAAACAACGCAAACTCAATCAACAAATTCTATCACTCTTTCAAAACTAACACAATCAACAAATTCTATCACTATTTCAAAACAACTCAAACTCAATTGAAAAGCACTTTTAAAAGCATTGTCGGTCTATGTTTATTTCACAAAAACAATACACATACAATTTGAAAGCAAAGCAACGCAAATAATTACCATTTTTTGGAAACACTTCTTTTTACATTTTTTGCATTGCTCGGCAACAAGAAAGGTTTGAAAATTGGATTGCAACGAGACACATAAATAATTTGTCGCTTTGACAGACTAATGGAATTACTACATTCGTGGCTGCAATGGCTTTGTAGCGACTCGAGCCTCTGGGAACAGATCATGGTAGCTTTGAGTTGGAACGTAGTTTGCCGTAATGATCTTGCCAGCAAACATGCGGCCGTGGAGAGCCGTGACAGAGCGATGAGCTCCAATAATAGTTGGACATTTAACATAAACATGGCCTCCTTCTGATTTTTTGTCGACAAAGACGTGAGAGGCTCCTGAAAATGACATTAGTTACTGTGATTGTGATGTAAAAACTAACCTCCGTGTGCGTTGCATTCCATAATGACGTCGTCTCGAACATCTAAGTCCCATTCCGGTTCTGTCTCAGCAAAAGGATCAAACATATTCGACAACATGAAACATTGAGTAGCAAAATCCGGAATTGCTTCCTGTTGTGCAACGGCAGGATCGACGGCAGCGCGTTGTTGGGCAGCGTTTGCTTAAAAGAATTAAAGTTATTTAGTTTAAAGAAGATAACAACTTACGATCTTCGTCGACAGTGGTTACGCGAATGGACTTTCCGGCCAAATCAAAGTTGTTCAACTGTTCAAGAGCCTTTTTGCCGTCGTCAGCGTTTCGGAATGTAACATAACCGATGCCTTTTGAGTTGCCTGGAGAGTATTCTTCGACATTGCAGCGTTCAATCTAAACGAAAGACATTTAAAAGCTTTCAAATGATTAACTTACTCGTCCGAACGGCTCAAAGACGTCTCTCAACATGTCTTCGTTGATGCTTTGGTGCAAGTTGTTTACGCACAGCTTCAAAGGTCCTCCAACAGCAGTAGGTCCGAAGCCAATTGCACTTCCGACGGTTCCGTTGGCGAGACGATTCCTTTCAGCGCATGTTTGTTGAATGACAAGTGGGGCTCCACGCAGTCTTTGCCCGGCTAATCCCATTGCAAGAGGAACTGCTTCACGGTCCCAAAACTCGACATAAGCGATGCCCTTGGAACGACGAGTCTTTGAGTCAGTAATGATTCTGACATCGCGGACATGACCAATAACCGAAAAGAATTCTTCCAGATGTTCGGGACGAGGTGTCTCTGGCCAGCTGCAAAATGAAGATGGTACGTTGATCACGCTCTTCCGGAGTCATTTCCATCTTTGCACCTGGAGGAGGTGATTTTTGAGCAGAGAACGGCATTCTAAAAAGACGAACATGTTAATTGCAAGTTTTGTGATTTAAAACACTTACACGTCGCGACGTTCTGGTCCTGGCAAACGACTTCTTGGAGGTGGTGACCTGCGCCAACTTGGAGATCCTCTACGTGGACTGCGGCTATAACGTCTTCGACGCGAGTCTCTGTCACGAGATCTGAAACAATTGGAATTGAAAGAGTGAATTCGAGTTTATAAAGAATTTCTAAAAAAGAATGCTTGCTGTCAAGATCTAGGCCGATCTTGTCGAAGCTATCAAATGGAAGTTTGCCTGTAATTGGAAAAGGTTTAACGAAATACAACGAACAAGAAAGACTGATTACAAAAACAAAGTGTTCGAGTATGCTTTTCAATTTAAAGCACTCGAGAACGTTCTTTTAGTCTAATTTCAAAAACAAGAGTGGAGTTTGGTGGCAATTGACGACGAAGATCATCAGAAAGATCCTGAAAAGAGGAGAAACCGCTCAATCCGAAACAACTATTAACACTTTTGCCTAAAAGAAAGGGCACCCCAAGTCGACATCCTTTTCTTGCTTGTTTGATTCTTTTGGTGCGCCTAAACACTTGGATGTGAAATGATTTCATCCTTACCGCCTCTCCGATTCGGCTCGTCATTGCGGCCAGCGCGCTCTAGTCACATACACAAAGAGTCGAGTAAATAGCAAATTATCTAGAGCGGTACAACCGATTGAGTAGTGTTTTGAGTTTTGGCGAAAAATTGAAACTATCCGAAAATTTAAGTGCAAATTGCTACTTTTGAAAGTGCTTGGATGTTGAAAGTGTATACTTACCGTGAACGACGGCGACGAGGAGATCGACTTCTTGAGCGACGGCGGGAGTCACGATCACGAGAGTCTCTGGAAACAGTGTTGTCACAAAAGTCATTTTAAATTACACTTACCTTTTACGGTCACGGCTTCTTGATCTTCGACGACGTCGAGGAGATGGAGAACGGCGGCGACGTTCAGTAGATCTAAAAGAATGCTTTAAATATACGTCTGTAACCTTTTAAAACTAACTTGGACTTGGCACGATCGTCATTTTGGCCATTTGCTTCGCGGAGGTGGTTCCAAATCGATGCTTTTCTGGAAATATTAAACAATAAAGATGCCGAATGTCTTCAAAACAACTTACGCCTTCCAACGCGTTATCCAACATGGCGCCAATATCTTCGTGATCCATTTTGAAATTGACAAAGAAATAAGCTCTGAATGCGGAACGAATATAATGAAATAAAAGCAAATTGCTGCTTTAAGGGAATCCGCACAAGAAATGTGAGTGGAAAAAGCGGTTCGCGAACATTTTAGCGTGTGTATGCGAAAAATCCATGTGAGAACTTCGCAACGTTTCGTTTCAACATTTTTCTATTCAATCTGATTTGTTTCTTTCTTTACTGACAACAAAATGGCGCACGATATGCAAGATGGAAGCTTGAAGTTTGTGGAGCATGTTGACGACGACCGAGAAGTTCAAATCACAGACGAGCAAGACAAAGAAGAGGTCTTTGTTAAACCGCTGTACACATTTTATTGCCATTGCGGAAAGGTTTGTTTTGATTTGAAAAGAGTTTATTAATTTGTTTAATGTTTAGATGGCCATGATCTGTGACACTCCACTCAAAAGAATGCCTTTACGCCGAAGAGATAATGCACGTGTTGTGGACCCTCGATTTTCAGTTGCAAAGTTCTTTGGTGAAAAAGGAGACACTGTTTACATTCGAAGGTAGTTACTTACCTGTTTATTCGTTTTAACTATTCTTGACTTTTAGGCCTGAAGGTTTGGAACAACAATACCGACTGATCTGTAAAGAATGTAATGTTCCTCTGTTTTATCAACATCCGTTCAGCAATAATATTCACTTCATCTTTGACAATGCTCTCCTTACATCAAGCGAAACTGGAGGTGTTAGCGGCAAGAACGAAGAAGACCGGTTCAAGAAAGTCGTGATGACAAAGCATGTTAAAAATCAAGGCAAAGTAGGATCTGTTACTGTTTCAACAATGGAAGAGCACGAAGACGAAATTGAAGCGGTAAGCTTTCTTGTAAGATTTGGTCAATTTGTTGTTTTCAGCGCGAGGCTCTCGAAAGTTACACAAGTAATGCGCGTGTTGTTGAGATGCAGATGAAACGACGAGGAATGATCCGCAAGAAGTTGGCAGGTGTTGAAGAGACAACTGAAAGTTCAGAAAAGAAGCGCAAACGTGGAACACTTCTCTTGGACACGAACTGATTTTGAAGTTAGTTGTTATTTAAGTGTTGTTTTTATTGTTATTACAACTAATAAACGATCTCACATAATGTATGCGAAACAACGCACCTTTATTAATTTCTCTTCAATCTTTAATGAATATTTATAAGTTGTTAGAATCAGTTGTCTGTTCTCTCGGTTGCTTCCTTCAATGTATTTTCTGCACAAATTCTCATCGTCTCGAATAAATAAACTTTGATCGCTTGTTTTGTCTGTTGCTGCCAAACTGTAAATGGATTGCAGTCGTCTATTTTTGAGAATTTATTCCATGTCTAATGACTAATTGAATATGTTTAAGGCTGTGTATTGCCCGTGCTGCTTGAGTCACAATTTGTACATTTACAGAGCAAAAATCAAAGAACAAACGTTAGCGATGAAGACGGTAAGATTTAATTGATTGTGACTTTTAAAGTCTAAATTGTTTTAGTTCTTCAATGATGATCATTCAAAGTTATCGGGTCCAAAGAAATCGATAAATAAAGACAAATCTTCAAACGACGCTATAGAAAAACGCAAAATGCGCTTCTTTAATAAACCGACCAGCAAATCAAATAAAGACGAGATCAAAGACATTCCACTTCCATCGACATCGAGACAACAAATAACACTCAGTGATGTTAAAAAGACTTCAACACCTTTATCACCAACGCGCCAAATTATGAATCAGTTGGCAAAGCAGGCAATTGCAAACATTCCATTGCCGAAGAAGCAAGTTCCTCAACTGGCAGCAACGACCTCTACAGAACCTCAATCGGTTCCAACCAAACGTCCACCAATTAAAATTAGCTTCAATAAAAAAGAACTGGCTACTGCGCCTACACCTTCATTTACTTCACAGTCTTCAACAAATCAACGCAAAAGTCTTCCTGCCACCAAAAAGTCCGGCAACCAAATCAATTACAGCAGCGAAAGCAGTGGTGATGAAGACTTTACAAAGAAGTCCTCTTCTGACAACACATTGAATGTTGGATTTAAGCTTGCCTCCGCTCCAACACTACAAAGGCTTTCAAAATCAACACCTTCCATCAACAAATTGGAATCAACTCCGAAAACAATGATGCCACTTTTCAAACATCCGCCAAAATATTAACTGCAACAAAAAAGCCGGCAAACAAGAAGAGAGAAACTTCGTCAACTCCAAGCACATCTACCGAACCTTCATTATTCAAGTCAACAAAGCAGCAATCAATTGGACTTGGAAGCGACGAAGAGTTTGCTAAACCGAAAAAAAGTCGACAAGCAATTAAATATGACATTACCGGTACGTTTAAAAGAAATTGTTTAATAAAGTTCGGTGTTTTTAGACGACGAAGAGCTTCCAAGCTTCCAGCCAGCACAAAAACGACCATCTAAAAGGCCTTCAATCAGTTGTGAACGGCATGGTAAAAACGTTTTTACTCAATCTAATAAACACTTCTTTGTTTTGCAGACGAAGAAAGACGATTCAATTGATTTGAATAGAAGTTATTTAAGCAAGCGAGCACGAATTGACGAAAAGATTCCAAGATCATCGAATGACTCGTTCTTCCGCTCACCTGCAACTCCACATTCAACTTACAGCAAGTTCAAAAATCCACCAGTTTATAAAGGCAAAGATGGTCGTTATTATGTTGCTTTCTTCACAAACAAGTACATCTTCAGTAATCACTTTATCTGTCCGAAAGGAGTCGTTGTGGACGGTGAGTCTTTATTTGTTTGTAAGTATAATTCTTTCTTTGTTTAGATATGGAGTTTCCCGACGACCGAACACTATTACATGTACAGCAAGGCAATATTCCACAATGACATGAAAGCAGCAAACAAGATCCGCAAGTGTGAAGATCCGAAAGAAGCAAAAAGAATCACAACGAGGTTTGAGAACTTTGATACTAACGGATGGAAACGACTGCAATACAAAGTAATGGAAAAGGCGTGTTTGGCGAAGTTTCAACAGAATCCCGATCTTCGTCGAGAACTGTTCCGGACTTGTAATGCAGTTTTGGTCGAGGCATCCCCGTCTGATCAACGATGGTATGGATTTTGTTTGAAACACCTTTTAAAAGTTCACTCTTTTCAGGGGAGTCGGTCTTGATATGCAAAACCCGGACGTTTCTGACGAATCTAAATGGCGAGGTTCCAATCTCCTTGGCAACTTGCTTATAAACGTGCGAGCAAAGTTAGCTACGGAGTTTGCAGACGAATTTGATCAAGAGTTTGACGACGCACAAAAAGATCTCAAACGGCGTGCAAACAAGTGTTGATATTGTTTATTGACTGTTAAAATAAATTATGAGTTCAAAGGATATATTGTACTTAACCGTAACGTTTAAACACCACCGAAAGGTCTTAAAGTAGGGGGCAACTGCTGAGTGAATTCGTTTAATTGAGTATCGTCGAAGTAAGTGCAATTCTGCCGAAGTCTTTCCATAGCTAAGTATTTAAGCTTTAGAGGTCTTCTGAAAACCGAACATTTTTAATAACAATGACAAATACCACTTACCCTGTAGTAACTCTGCGGCAAACGTGCTGTTTTGTTACTCTGTTTAAAGTTCCAGAGCACAAAGTCTCCGTCCTCCACAATCTTGGACGCTTTGATCACATCTAGTCCAAGGATTGCAACAAGTGCCATTTTTTGATCCTCCATGTCCAATTTCATAAGCATAACTTGATCGCATATCATGTAAGTAAACATGTGAAAGTGGTTGTCGATCCAGATGAAGTTGCTTTTCTAAACATCAAAGGAACTATTTAAAAGACTGAAAACAACTTGCGTCAACTTGATTCGAGTCGATCGAATCGGCAAGTGGAATGTCAAACGACGTTATTTGTTTAACACTGTCTGCCAAGATTTCCCATTCCATGAAACGAATAGTGGAAGTGTATTCATTTAAAAAGATTCCAGTTAGCTTGTTGTCTAAAATGTCCGCAATAAGAACGAACAAGTCTAACAAGATACCTTTAAAGTTGAGACTGTTTTGTCTCGAATTGCCTTCAAATGTAAGTGACTTCAAAACAGTTAACTTTCCAGCCACAATGTTTACTTGATGCAAATATATGTTCTCACTCGTTCTGAAAGCATTGAATTGTCAATATCGTTCCGCAAAAAAGAGTTTTGTTACGGGAGTTTCGCTTTCAAAAAAAGAGTTTTGTAGCAGAAAAAAGAGTTCAAAAAAGAGTTGTATCGAAACATTTTTTCAGCACTCGCTTTTGAGAGTTTTTTGCTCTTTTTTGCGGAACGCTGTCAAAAACGTTTCGAAAAGAAAACGCAAAATCTTTTGACAACACTATTTGTGTTGTTTAAACTTACATGTGACGAGGAAAAGTTGTTTTAATCAAAAGCTTGTCCGGATTGCTTTGATCAGCCACCATCCATTCATAGCTTCCTTCCATCTTTTTCTGGTCCAACAACGGTGCATTCGAGCTTTTTGGCATCAAAGTCAAACAAATAGAGGTGAAAAGAGTTCTTGTCTGATCCCATCTTGACAATAATTATAAGTTGCGGATCGACGATGAAGACTCGAAACGTGTCGATTGAAGAAGAAAAAACGTTGTTAGGTAAACGAACTTCGTTAGTTCCGTAACCGAAATTGGTATTGAAAGAAACATCCCTGGAAGTGGTTTCAATTTAAACAACGATTAAACAAACTAACCTTCTTCGTCCATAAAGTCCGTCAATGAAGTAAAGACGAGGAGGACAATTTTGTGTCTCACCTTTCATGTCTAAGGCGTAGCGATCCGTTAGAGGAGTCAACTGGCAGTGTTTGTAATCGTCACATTGACATCTACGTAACGGGATGGTTCTTTTGACCTTTTCAAACTCTTGACGCACTAATCTCATAGCAAGAACGAAGTCACTCGGAACTTTCTCTTCTATCTTGTTGTCTAAGTAGTTGAAACAAACCAGGACATAATTCTCAGAGAAAAGTTCATTTTTAAGGCCAAATTTCCGGTAAGTACGCATAAACGTCTGAACTCCACCACGTCCGTTCGAAAGCTGTGCTCTTATAAAGGAACGGAGCTTTGGTTCGTCGTCCATGTTTAAAGGAAAGTAGTGAGAACTTGTAGTTATAAAAATTTTGAATATGCTTGCATTACAATGCCAATGAATACAAATTTGCTTGCAAGACAGGGTGTAGAGACATGGCCATATTTGGCAACTAATGACTGGTTCGCTGCATAAACTTTATTCAGACACCGCCGAAAGGCTTTAAATTTAATGGCAAGTTTTGAGTAAATTCCTTCAGTTGATTGTCGTTCAAATGCACGCAGATTTGTCGAAGTCTTTCCATTACCAAGTATTTAAGCTTTTGGGGTTGACTGAAAAATTAATAAACATTGACATAATTAGTGATTACATAGCAAAAATGTTTGTGTTTCAAACGTTGAAGAATTTCTTTACGTAATGCTTTTTTGTTCAAAAAAACGTTGATCGGCCGGGGGGCCTTCTTCGCATTTTTTGGCCCAAACTGTACTCTCCAACGTAACTCTGCGGCAAACATGCTGCTTTGTCACTCTGTTTAAAGTCCAGAGCACCAAGTCTTCATCAATGACTTTAGACGCTTTGATCACATCCAATTCAAACACTTTGCCTGTCAACAGTAATCTAAATCGCATCTCATGAACATAACTTGATCAAGCTTGTTGTACGCAAACACGTGTAATTCATTGTTAAGCCAAAGAAAACTGGTATTCTAAAAGAGTTTATAGATTAAAGAAGCAAACAAACAACTCACTTCAAGTTGTCTTGAATCAATTGAATCGTCAAATCTAATTTCGACTGTTTTTGTCTGATCAACTTTGTCCGACAAGATTTCCCATTCCATCAAACGCATAGTAAATGAATATCTATTTAATGAAACGCCGGTCAGTTTGTTGTCTAAAATAGCAGTAAACAAGTAAATGAACCTAACAAGTTACCTTCATATTTGAGACTGCTTTTAGTAAAATTATTATCAAAATTGAAATTGGGCAAGCTCTGAATATTTAACTTTTTGTTCACAACATTCAGTTGATGTAAATACACTGCGTTTAGATATGTTCTGAAAATATTTACAATGTGTGACAAAATTGTTGTTTGTTTGAACAAGGATTGCCAATCTAATTTGCAATTAATCAAAACCTACGTATGAATAGTATGTCTGTCGACTGTGCTGATCAAGATCTTGTAAGAAGTGTTTTGGTCCGCAACTGCCCATTTAAAGAATCCATATATTTTTTACCTGATCAAGTAAGGTGCATTCAAGTTTTTTGACATCAAATTCAAATAGATAAAGTCGACACGAAGAATTGTCATAAGTTGTTTGGACAACAAGTATAAGTTGAGAATCAATGTTGAACAAATGACAATCACCGCCGAATAAGCGAGTTCTATCATTAAATTTGACATCACTAAAGATAGTTTCTAATTTAAAAGACGTTTAAACAAAACAAACCGTTTCCTTCCATAAAGACCGTCAATGTAAAAAAGTTGAAAAACTTGTCCTGCTTTGCTGTTCATGTCCAAGGCATAACGACTATTTAATGGAGTTAATTGACAACTTTTGGAATCATCACATGGACATTTTCGCAATGGAATGATAGTTTTCTTAATCTTTTCAAACTCCTGGCGCACTATCTTCATGGCAAGAAGAAAATCACTTGGAACCTTTTCTTGTTGTTTATTATCCAAGTATGTATAACAGTTCAAAACGTAGTCCTCCGAAAAGAGTTCATTTTTGTTCCCAAATCGTCGGTAGGCGCGCACAAACGTTTGGATACCACCACGTCCATTTAAAAGCTCGGATCTTATAAAGGAGCGAAGCTTTGCCTCGTCGTCCATTTTAAAACAAAATTTAGTTATAAAACGTTTGAGGAACACTTTTGAAACGCAATGTGTGATGACTACTGCTTGGAGGTTTTGTAATCGCTTTTATTCGACGACGTCAAACGGGGTGAAAAAGAGCGAATGTGCTGTCAGAGATGATAAGGCGTAGATAAACAAACACCACACTCTCAGCTCCAACATTATTTATTGACTACTAAAATTACTCAAGTGCTTAACTAACTAATCAACAACAACAGCTTTTTAACAACAAATAACATCTGCATAGAGATCGACAAAAGACGTTGATGGAGTGTTAAAGCTACACGGGAATGACTACCAGTACAGTGTGGTAAATAGGTTAAGCTGCTAACCGTGTCTTGTAAGTATGAACCGGCTTTTGGAAGTACAATATTGGAAGACGGCGAGTGATTGTGAAATAAATTAGGTGTGCAAATGAATAAAACAGTTCTTTTTAGAGTAATTAATTTAAAGTAGTGTTGTCGCGAGATCGAGACTGCCTCGAAGAGTCGGCATCATTTAAGACATAGACTGTTACTGCAATTTAGTGTGACTTTAAGCGTTCACTAAGAGTTCTGTTTGAAACAACATTCTTTAAAAACTAAGTACCAAAATTCATTTTAAAAGAAGCATAGTATTCAAACTTTGATCTCGCGGCAACACTAATTTAAAATGGAATAGAAAGAGTAAATGCAAAAAGAATGCTTGATCTAAACAACTCTTTCAAACTAATTAATTTAAAGTAAATGCCAAAATAATGCTTGATCTAAACAACTCTTTTAAAGTGATTGACAAAAGAATGCTTGATCTATTCGGTATCATCACTTGCTGCTACGGCTGCATTTGCCAACTCAACAATGAAACGATCCAACCATGTCTTCGAAACAATCATTATTCCTTGCTGCTCCAAAAAGCCCAAATGTCCTCCATGTTTTAACTCGACGAACGCTAAAGATATTTAAAGTTTAAATAAAATTGTCTTCAAAGCTTGCCGTGTTTTTCGTGTTCAGTGCACAACTGACGAACTGGAGAGTATGCTTTTTCTGGAAACAGTGGATCGTCAGCGGAGTTGAGGAAAACCATTGGAATTTGAATGTCTGGAATGCGGTGGATGGACGAACACGATTTGTACATCGACGTCACGGAGTCGTAACCCTGGAACAAGCAATTGTTTTCAAAGTTTCCATTAAAGGTTACCTGGACCCGTCGACTATACGCTTCGTCGACGCCCAAAATGGAAGTTGTAGCAAAAAGGCGCTGTTCGTCGATCAATTTTGACTGGACATGAGGGACAACGGCCATGTCGTAATTGCGACGCAGCAGGCGCTTTACGTTTTCGGTAATGATGTAGTTGTAGACACGACGTCCAGATTCCCATTCAGCCAAAAGTGAAACGTTTCTGAAACAAACACTGTTTTTAAGTCGAATTTCTTTTAAAGCTCACGCTTCTGCATCATATCCTTGACAAACAGACAGCCCAACAAGAAAACGATCACGTTTGTCAGCTGGAACGGTGTGCAAAAAGTTAGTTGTCAAGTTGGCCCCCATACTGAATCCAACGGAAATGAATCGTTGTCTGTGGATACAATTCAAGCATTTTCCAGACCATCACTTCAAGTTCGTCCTTAAAAAGGTTAGTTAAAAGTTTAAAATGAGCATTGAAAGTTTAAAAGGAGACATTGAAACGATTAAAGTTTAAGAGAGGCATTGAAAAGATATGTTTAAAAGAGACATTGAAAGTTTAAGAGAGACATTGAAAAGATATGTTTGTATGATCATTTTTAAGAAGTCAAAGTTGTTTGTTGAAGCTTTTCTTAATGCAGTTTGATGTTTAAAAAATTTAACAAAACCTAAAAGTTTTAAATAGCTTCGGTAGATCGGACCGCTCTAGTTAAAATCATCAGTTAAAACGAGCATTGAAACGATTAGGTAAAAGACTCACCGTGCTTCCATAACTGAAGATCCTCGACGTTGTTAGTGGAACGTTGGCCAAAGCTCCCAAGTGATTCAGAACTGCACAACGATATCCGGCTTCTTGGGCGTTGTGGACACATGTACGAATGTAATTAGATTCGGAAGAGTTACAAATTCCTGGACACAATGCAATTGTGTAATCACGGCCGCTTGGATGCGGTTTGACTGGCTCGAAACAGTCAAAAGTTACTGTTGTTTTGTCAGGCAATTGGACCTAAAATGATATTTAATGGAAGTTAAACGCAACACTTACCTGATGTCTTTGATTAAAGGTCCGTTTCAAGCTTGAATGACCCAAAACTCCGTATACCGCTGTTTGTAAGTGTCCGTTCTTGCCGAAGATTGCTGGCGGATTGTATCTATAAAGCCATAAGAACGATCTTACTTCAACGTCCAAAAATACTTACTTTTCGCGCAAGATCGGACAGTTTGACAAAACTTCTTTCAACAAAACTTGACCGTCTTGTTTGTTCTTTGCATGCTCATTTAATGTAATAACTGGAACTTCAGCACAATGAAAGACTTTTAAAAAACGAGCCAACAAGAACAACAACAAGATCCAGCAAGCAACATTCGGTGCAGGCAAAAAGTCTGACGTCAATGAAGTGTCAATACTGATTGAGTCCAGGCCTATGGATTCCAGGCATGGATTCCAGGCCAATAACTGGAATGTCAAACATCTCAAGCGGAGTCGAGGCTGAAAGTGTCTTTGTAACTATAAAAACTAATTAATTCATTTCAACACAAATTTCGTAAAGTCCCGACAGGCATCCTCTATTTATGGAAACTAATAATTTCCAGTCACTAAAAATGCAACCCATCCCTTTTGAGCAAACAAATGTTTATGTTAAAAGCACAAGAGCAGAATAATTCTGCTGGAACCGGAAATCAAACACAAAAATTAATCATCCTTGTTGGACATTTTCGTTGTGAATAATCAAATTTGGTTAGCCTTGTTAATTCGCAAACGAGATTGAATGGGAGATTAAAACCATAGAAGCTAATCTAATAATTTGATTGTTCGCAAAGAAAAATGCTTTCAAACACAAAAAGTCTTTTTTCAAAAAGTTCAAACGCAAAGACATTTTTTGTTTTTTGCTAACGTTTTTTTGCTTCGCTCTGTAGTCTAATAATTTGATTGCCGATTCATTAAACTTTTTTTATCTCGCTGCAAACACATCAAAGGCCAAAAGACTCTCGCGCTTCTTTCAAAATGTTAACATAATTTCATTCACTCTGTAAACTACTCTAATAATTTGGTTGTTCCTAAAGAAACATGCTTTCCAGATTCAACTTAAAAGGCTCTTAAAAACTACACAACGACTAAGAACAGTTATTTCCACCACGAATGAATCAAAAGTTACTCATTTCTGCTATTTACGTCTCAAAACCGTCACTCCCACTTACAAAAACAACAACAAACATGACGAAACCGAAAGTTAACTTTGAAATTCTAAAAATTGTGCAAGCTTTCGCGGGAACATTCAAAATGCAAAGAAATAGGATCCTTACCCAAAACGTTGTCCTCCACTGCACACTACACTCTATTGTCCCGGAGACGTTCCTCTTTTTCCTTTATTTTGTTGTCCAAAGTGCAAAGTCCTCAATAAGTGTTAAAGCAAGTTGCGCCCTCGCTGTTGCAAATCAAAACCTAGATTTTAAATGCGGATTTGCGCAAATTATGAAATTCTTTTTGGTTATGAAATTGGTTCCTTATTTTGTTTGACCGGATACTTAAAGTAAGTTAGCTTTAATTTGTTTTTTGAATAAAGAGTTTTAAAATGAGTTTGACGTGTTCTTTCAAATTGAAACGAATAACTTTTTGATATTGCTTTTGAGTTAAGACGAATAAAATAACTTTTTTGGTATGTGCTTTAAAATGAGTTTGAAATTACTTTCAAATTGAAACAAACAATAGCTTCTTTTGACATGCTTTCTTGATGCGTGCTTTAAAACGAGTTTGACTTTTTTGATGTTTGTTTTCAAATCGAAACAAATAACTTCTTTTGGCATTTTAAAGAACTTACTTCATTCTCACAAAACAAAAAAGTACTTTTGACTCAACTTGAAACGAATAACTTTTTTGGCATTGCTTTTGATGTGTTCTTTCAAGTTTAAACAAACAACTTATTTTTATGAAAAGCGCAACATTTAAATTCCATTAAACAAGCTACTCAGTTAAAACAACGTTCATTCAATCAATTTATTCAACAATCTCGTTTCAGCTTTTGTTTAGTTTGGCGCGCTCCGACAACATACAGAACACTCAACCTAAAAGTGTTGCCAATCAAAGATCGAAACGAAAGGGGCGTCCACTCACACGGGTATCAGCAAAAACAACGTGATCGGTTCGTTTTGTTTTCGCCAGCCAAAAAGTTCACGTTTGCCGATTTTTGAGAGTGAAAGTTGCCAAAAATGATGCTTCGCCGGGTCGGATTTATGTTAAGACGTGGAGATTCGGTATGTTCTTAAACTTCGGTATAAATCAATAAAGTAAAGTCGTTTCAGAACATCATCGTTGCTTTAAATTGTTATTCAAGTCGTCCTCACAAATCAAAAGTATTCGAGTCAGCCGAGGAAGCAATTCGTGATATCCACGACGGAGCAAAATTGCTGGTCGGAGGTAGTGTTTTTGAGTACTTTAACAATCTTAACTTCAATTTTAAAGGTTTTGGTTTGTGCGGCATTCCAGAAAATCTAATCGAGGCGCTAGTCAAAAAGGGAGTCAAAGATTTGACATGTGTTAGCAACAATGCCGGAATTGACGACGTTGGGTTGGGAAAACTGTTAAGGACCAGACAGGTTAGTTTTGTTAAAAGTTAACATTTAAATGACTCTTTTAGATTAAACGGATGATTAGTTCTTATGTCGGTAAGTGGATTTCTACAATTCGTTGAAATCAACTTTGTTTTTAGGAGAAAATGCCGAATTTGCTAGACAGTATTTGGCCGGAGAACTTGAATTGGAGTTTACTCCACAAGGTACACTAGCAGAAAGGATTCGAGCAGGCGGAGCTGGAGTCCCTGCATTCTACACTCCAACCGGTTACGGAACTTTAATTGAAAAGGGAGGCGCTCCAATCAGTTACGACAAAGACAACCAAGGCGAAATCAAAGTTGCAAGTTCGGCCAAGGAGACTCGATCATTCAACGGTGTCAACTATGTTCTAGAAGAGGCGATCATCGGTGACTTCTCGTTGATTAAAGCCTGGAAAGCTGACAAGTTAGGCAACTTAGTGTTCAGGTAAGCGTGACAAAAACTTCCTTCTATAAACTCTTTTAGACAAACAACTGGCAACTTCAACATCCCGATGGCAAAAGCCTCAAAGAATACAATTGTTGAAGTGGAAGAGTTGGTAGAGCCTGGTGAGATCAAGCCAAACGAAGTACATATTCCATCTGTATACGTGAAGCGCATCATAGTCGGCAAGAAGTATGAGAAACGAATTGAACGTTTGAAGTTGCAAAGCGAACAAACTGAAAAGACAGAACAAACAAAAGCTGACAGGGTGCGTGAAGTAATTGCAAGACGTGCCGCTCTTGAGTTTAAAGATGGAATGTATGGTAAGAGTTTGCGACTCCATTTCATAATACTATTTCAAAACCTGTTTAGTCAATCTAGGGATTGGAATCCCAACTTTGTCTCCAAACTTTTTGCGTTCTGGCGTTACTGTCCACTTGCAAAGTGAAAACGGTGTTATTGGTGTTGGTCCCTATCCTAAAAAAGGCGAAGAAGATCCGGACTTGATCAATGCTGGCAAGGAGACGATTACATTACAAAAAGGAGCATCTGTTTTCGGATCTGACGAGTCGTTTGGGATGATCAGAGGCGGACATATTGATGTTACACTGCTGGGTGCCTTGCAAGTCAATCAATATGGAGACTTAGCGAACTGGATGATTCCAGGAAAGATGGTAAATGTTTTGAAACGATGTTTTGAAATTGTTACGGATTTCACAACCCTCATGTTTAGGTAAAAGGAATGGGCGGCGCAATGGACTTGGTCGGAGCGCCAGGATCGCGCGTAATTGTCACGATGGAACACTCTGCCAAAGGGAAACCGAAGATCCTCGAAGAATGCACATTGCCTCTAACTGGCAAAAACGTAGTCAAAAGAATCATTACTGAACTTGTAAGTCGCTTTCACAACAACCTTTTGAAACAGCGTGTGTTTAGGCCGTTTTTGATGTTGATCCGGACGAAGGCCTTACATTAATTGAATTGCGTGACGGCTACTCAATTGAAGATTTGATTGAAGTGACCGAAGCTCAATTTAAAGTTTCTTCTGATTTAAAACCTCTCCAACAAGCGTAATTACGTGTACAGTTAGATTTAAATAACTATTAGGAAACAATAGATGTATAACTTTAATCATGGTTGTTATTTGCGTGAATAAACAAAATTAATTTCACATTAAGTTGTTTCTTTATTATCGGTTCTCGACCGTCATTTCTTTGCTTTTGTTTTAACTTCCTTTATCACGTAAAACAACTAGCGTTCCACAAAAAAGAGTTCAACGAGAGTTTCGCTCTCAAAAAAAGAGTTTTGTAACAGAAAAGAGAGAATTCAAAAAAGCTGTGATCGAAACATTTTTTCAAACTCGCTTTTGAGAGTTTTTTGCTCTTTTTTGCGGAACGCTAAAAACAACTGACACGGTCTTCTATTTTTCAACTCAGTTTTTGAAGAAGTTCAAAGACACTTTTAGCAATATCATTTAGCATTCTATTTTATGCGTTTTTAGACACTTACAAACTATAACACGCTTGCTCACTGATTAAAAACATCAATTAAGATTTCCGTTTAAACATAATTTCTGCTTTCATTTTAATCACAAAAACTAACTTGTTCTTTTATAGCAATGGAGATTGAAGTTCCTAGCGAATCGTCTCCGGTTGTGTTCAAAACGTTGGATGAAAAATTGGTCACCGTCACAAAAGACTTCCGCAACTTTTCACTCATGCTTAACGATCTTCTGGAACTGGGTATAAATCACGAGAATCCTATCGACTTGCTTGAAATTCACAGCACAGTTCTCGAACAAATCAAGTCTTTTGTGAAAAAACTTGTCGAGAATGACAACATATTCAAAGGACTCATGCCTAAAGAGACATTTGATGACGAGCCTTGGAACGAATTTACGGTATTGTTTATAGTTCCGAAAAACTAAGTTGAAAACTAACTTTTGTCGCTCTAGCTTTGAGCTTGCGAGAAAAATTAGTTGAAATCACGACAAAAGTTAGTTGAGAGAAACGCATATTAACGACGAGCCAAACGCAACAAAACGAGACTCGAAACTTAGTTTTTCGGAACTCTAGTACTGTTTAAGCAGATGTTTGTAACCAGTTTAACGTTTAGTGTGCTAACTACAGCGTTTTTGACAACTGGCTTGCAAGTACTAACAGCAATTTGTTGATCCAAATGGCCAATGCAGGACAGTTTCTTCAAATGAAAGCCATTGTTCATCCGGTTTTGGCGGTTTTGGCAGAACGCGCAAAGCAACTGAATGGACGGGGTGAGCTGCTTAACTTCTTGAATGAGCTCGAAGATGATGATGACGAAATGCGTTCTCAGTTAGAAAAGATGTTGCGTCTGCGGCCCGACTTCTAATTTATTGGTTTTTGATCTTGTCTGGACATACTTTCTTTGTTAAGTAAATGTATTTGTTTTGATCATTGAGTTCCTGTTTAATGGGATTATTTATTCGAAAAAGACATTCAAGGTTTTATTAAGGATTCACATTTTGAAAGCCGCTTTTTAGTTCAGTACTCGTCTTTGCAAACCTCGCGGAACAAGTGATCGTAGATTCTTGGCTTGCATCTGTCACAAGCATCCGGGAAGCATTGTGTTCTTAAGTGCTTGTAGTAGCAGACACGGAAGTCAAAACAGGGACCACGTTCATCGCACGCTTTTGTTTCAACAAAGTCCGGCTTGTCTGGAAAGTTAATGTAGTCAGTCTTTCAAACTACAGTGTGGACCAAAGAAACTTTAACACAAGAAGCAAAAAATGTCTTTGTGTTTAAAATTCTTCTGGTCCATCATATAAATTCAAGTTTGTAAAACTCACCATCACAACTGCCCGGCTTCGGTATGCACTTCACTTCTCCGAGCATGTTAATAATTGGACGTTCATAGGGACCGCAGTTTGCTTGAACGTAGATAGCCAAAGAAAGAACGAAAAGTACAAGTGAAAGAGTCTGCATTTTGTTTTCAGAGAATCTGAAAACGATCAAAGTAAGCTTTGTTAAGATTAGCCGGCACACGCTCCAATTTGAACTTGCAAAACTAGATTGAATGTTTAAAATAGCAACTGAACGCAATTTAATTTGCAACTAAATCCCAAATTTAGCTCGTTGACAAATTGAATTGGATCGGCTTCACTTTCCGCGTGTTTGCACAAAAATAGATTTAAATTACAGTTTTAAACTAAAGAGTAGTTTCTAAAAACAGACCTGAAAAGTCTTTTAAACAAGAACTAAAGAGTCTTTGTATACAGTAAGCTGCAAAACTTCCGCGACCCACTTTTTCGTCAACCCCAAAAAACAAACGAACTAGCAAATGCAAAACCCACAGGCATAGTCAAATTGGAGACGCCCGATCGACTTCCAATAAAGCGAGTGGGTACAAATTGCTAAATTGGTACGTCATCGGGGTTGTCCAAAAGAAGAGCATTGAGTGTGACCGGAAACTGCTCCGCCTTTAGTTCATTTGGGTGATGAATTCGTGTGGAAATCACGTTTACTTAGAGGAATTGGTCGAAGTTGTTAAAAAGTTACGGGAGTGCAAGTTTGCTTTAAGCATACTGTAGTCTTTAAACGAGAACTTCGTTAACTGTTTGCAAACATCAAACTGGTCAATGTGTCAAAATTTGTATAGCGGAAGTTAAGCCAAAGTACAATTGATGACTTTTGGCAGCGAGGCTAAAAAGATTGTAGTGAGGTGTTTTGTAAGAGGAAGTTGATTAAATTATAGATGAAGCAAAATTGTTTTTCTTTGATTGAATGAGTTCGAACAAGAATTGTCTATTTAATTGTCTAAAGCACTCAAATAAAAGAACTGATTGATTTTATTGTTCAAGACTGTGTTTTAACTTCAAAATTGCAGTTATATACTTAAAATTAGTGCTGCCGCGACATCGACATAATGTCGTGCCGACTCTTTTTCAAAATTTCGAATGTTTTTGTCTCTTTTGAATGTCGACTTTTCGACACCTTTAAGATAACTTAGAAGACCTTTTTGAAGTTGTTAAATTTTAAAGAAACCGAATTCTCTTTTTGTCACTTTTAGTCAAAATCCAAACAGTTATTGTGCGAAATTACGCTTGTATCTTTTAAATTCTATTGATTTTGAGATTCGATAATAACTTTTGTAACGTCGTTAATGTCGGTCGCGGCAGCACTACTTAAAAGTATGCTTCCAATTTAATAATATGTTTTAAACAATTAGATCGACAATTTTGTTGCATCGTTATTGATTTTGTGAGACTAAAGATTAAATAAAATTGTTTCAAAAGCAATTGAAACACCCCGCAACCGTCTTCCAAAAATAAAACAAACGACTCATTGAACCATAAACTCCAAAAACAACTACTGTTTTGAGCCTTAAATAGCCGTGCGGTCCAATGTTCGTGGAGGCGTTCCAATTTTTTACTCAATTTGACCGCAAGCTTCGAAATTCACTGTCAATTTCATTGAGTACATCGTGGTTGGTCATTTAATTGGTGCGGAGTTTAGAGACCAGATGTGTTGAAATGTTTAGCAATTGCTCCAATTTGTTTTAAAAACTACAAAGTTTGACACATTAACTTTAAAAGCCTTTATTAGTCATTAAACACCGTTTAAAACAGTCTTTGTTTACAATACTGGGTGGGCCAAAAAAACATTAACACAAAAAAGTCAATCAAAAGTTTCAAACACAAAAAAGTCAATCAAAAAGTTTCAAACACAAACAATTTTTGTCCACTCTGTAAACATCGTTTAAAACAATCTTCATTTACAATAAACACTAGCGATAATTTGAAACAATCTTCGTTTACAATAAACACTAAACATAATTTAAGATAATCTTTAATAAGCATCGTTTAAGACAATATTAATAGCGTACTTCTTTGGCTGAAATAGGGACTTTTACCTCAACTAAATGAAGCCCCGCACCACAGACATCAATTTTGTTACGCGGAACATGTTGATCTGTTGAAGTCGGTGGAGCATCTTCTTGTTGACGTCTTTTTGGTAACTTATCCGACAAACCAAAGCACATGAATATAAATTTGAGCCACGGACAAATGAAGTTTTCGTAGAAATGCCACCGGTAAGAACTTAAATTGTAAGTTTTAAAAGTGTTGTCAGAACAATTCAACTAACCTAATGAACACAAGGGTAAAGAACGAATTAAAGAATCCGTACGACGTAAGCATAACAAAGCCAGTATCGAGAGAGTCGCTGGTGACGTAACGTCCAGCACCCATTAAAAAGATACCAGTGACCACGGGAAAAAAGATAAAGACGAATGGAACCATTACCTGAAACAATTTTGTGGTAAGTCGAATAACACTTGTCTTTAAAACTTACTTGGACTGCCAACAAAAGAGCAAATTGCTTGTGGACTTTGTAGGCTCTGTGTGAAAGGGACTTGATGTTCCGTTTCAGTGTTATTAGAATAAGCAATACGAAGAAGGCCGAAATTAACTCCGCTCCAATGAATGTGAAGGCAATTGTGATCAGAGACCAAACCAGTCTCCAATCTCCTTAGATTTAAAACAATCCACAACATCTCCGTCGTCAGCTGAGAGAAAACCTCGATTTTTGAAAAAGTTAAGATAACCGGAAATACTCTGGAAACAAGGTTAAATTAGTTTTTGTTCAAGATCCGCTTCAAAACACTTACTTCTTTTGGAAGAAACATTCGGTACACGAAGAATCCAATCAATGCGGCTAAGATTTGGATGATAACTCCGAAGATCACTTTTGAATAATTGGACATCAGTATATTCTTGAATGTCTTGTTGCCGTGAAGGAGGGAATAGCGATAGATCACTGACATGGTCTGGAATTTAAACAATTGCTACCGAAGCAACAAAGTTAACCTTACTTGATAAGCAATTATTACTGCGCCGGAGTAGAATATCAATGCAACTGTGATCACCGATACTTCAACGTCTACGTACTTCAACAATCCTTCAATTTTGGCAGCAGCGTTTGATATAATCGACGGCTGGAGAAAGAATCCCAAAAGGGTAGTGAAGATCAAGTCAAATGCCGTAAACATGTAAAGAAAGAAACGATAGTCTCCTATTTTCCGTGGAGACTCATACTTGATCAGGTAGAAAACGTAACATTGCAGAATTGTGGTGACCAAAGTGATCAGAGTCAAGAAGAAACCATACACTGTTTCGAACATTTCAACTTGGACTCAATCAATTCTCCGGTCTACTTGTTTTGGAGACTCTTCTCTTTTATACCAAATTGCAGCTGGAAGGAATTCAATTGTCGATATTAAAAATGGACCGAATCCTTAGCCATTTGCGCAAGTTGAATATTTTAGTGTGCTAAACAGGGATGTTAGATGCAATACTGTCAACAACAGAGACTTTAAAGGCAGGTGCAACCTTAACCACGCACGTGTTTTTAACTAATATCATCTTGAATAACAAAAATAGAGACTTCGTTTACGTTAATTGTTTTTTGACATTTTGAATGAGGGAATTTAAAATTAGCCGGAAAGTGAATGAAATGGTACGTGTTTTGTTGTGCATTGAACGACATTTAAAAGTTGGAAGGAAATATTAAGTACAAAGATTCACATCTGCTTAATCGGAAGTGTTGTTCTGTATTGCATTTAAAGGTTGGAAGTGTTGTTGTATGCATTTAAAACAGAGACAAACATGTGTTTTGATGACGATTGAATTGTTGAAGTTGCAATATTCTGTGTTTAAAACATAAACAACTTTTTCGATTTTGATAAAAAAGTTGTTTCGATTTGGGGGGGGGGGGGGGGAAAAAAAAAAAAAAAAAAAAAAAAAAGAAAGGGTTTTTTTTTAAAAAACCTTTGGGGGGGTTTTAAAAAAAAAAACCCAGGGGGGAAAAAAAAATAAAAAAAAAAAAAAAAAAAAAAAAAAAAATTTTTTTTTAAGGAAATTTTTTAAAAAAAAAAAAAAATTGGGGCTTAAAAACAAAAAAAAATGCAACGACACTCTATGTCTTAAAGGGGGGGGGCGCGGGCGTTCGCATTTGATTGTTGAAAGTGATTTGGTTAAATTTGATGTTTTGTTTGCTATGTTCGAACACTTCAATACTTTAAACAATTACTTACTGTAAAATCTCCAATAGAGCGCACCCAAATTGAAAGATCGGACAATGATTTGATATTTTGTTTTGTCGCATTTGATTGTTTTAGTCATGTTCAGGTAGCCCAGAATCTAGAGGTCCAACTCCGTCAAAACGCAAGAACTACGATTTGAAATAGATGCTGTTAATTATGCCGAAGAACACAACAATTCAAGACTGGATCAAGCAAAAGTCTCAAATTGAAAAGGAGTCGTACAAGTTCAAAGACTCCAACAAAATTTTTGGGTTTAAAAATAGAACGGCACCTCTAATAGACATGCATGCCGTTCTATTCGAGGTTTTACTGTAATTGCATGTCTCGGTATTCATCAATTTGATCTTAACTTAAAAAACTGCATCAAATTGAAAGAATCGAAAAAAGTTTGCTTGCTCAAAAAAACTTCAAACATAAAGAACTTTTTCGTTTTTTGGAATGCTGTTTAAACAATTTAATGTTTTGATTGCTGTGACTAGGCGATTCAACACTTTAGCAATTTGACATTTCTCGTAGTCTCTGTAAAGTGATAAACAGACTAAAAACTGCATCAAAATCGTTTTGATGCTGATTGAATGTTTAAAGTTGCACTGAAAAGCATTGCTTAAAAACAAAAGAAACACGCAATCAAAAAAGCGCTCGCATGAGAAAACATATTTTTCTTTGCATGTCTGGCCGGCTTTGTAAACCCATAAATGGAAACAACGGCAAGTGCACATAATTTCCCAGTGCGCGCCGTCTCATAAACTTACCTGGCTGGGGATCCGAAACGATCATTAAGGTTTCGACCCACTACGAGGATTGCTCATTGCACTTTAGAGTTCAGTCTGACTAGTGGTGCAGTTCCGCATGGAATTGGCACGCAGCTAAATTTTTGCGTTTAGGGGACAGCGTACGCGCTTCCCCTTTATATTCAAGAAGTTTAATCAGCATAACAAATGAAACTTCAATAAACATATCCAACCAACAAAGAAAATGCTTTTTTGTCAAGTCAATTTTTTGTCGCATACTTTTTTGTTTTGTCAAGTCAATTTTTGTCGCATACTTTTTTGTTTTGTCAAATCAATTTTTTGTTAGGTCAATTTTGTCAAATCGTTTTTTGTTTTGTCGAATGCTTTTTTAAAGACTATTTAAAACTTCATTGATTTGTTGAACTTCAAAAAACAGAATCCGCTTCTTTTTTATAATCCAAACATTACAAACATTATGAACACTGTTTACATTATTGTGTTGATCTGTCTGGCCAAAAAATAGCCGCTTCGTTTCATGTTTACTTAAGTGTTTTTATGCGAAAATGCGCTTAAAACCGGAAGCTTCGTTAAAGATAGGAAGTTTAGAGTTAATTTAAATAAACATTGAGTTTGTGCAGTTCATGTGAAGACCAAACTTTTGAGCTTTAATGGAGTTTATTTGAACAATTAAGCAGATTACGAAGAATTCTTTCAGGTTGGCCAAACTAATGAAGCAGACGTGTTGTGTGGAATGATTTGCACTTGAGATGCTTATTGCTCGGGGCTTTCGAGTCAAGTGGTATGTTTTTGGCGTTAGTTCGGAAGTTTAAAGATACTGATTATCTTCAAATCAATTAAATATTGTTTATTCTTTCATAAAGTTTTTCGTAGAAGTAAATACATTCTGGACAACCTAATAATTTGTCAACGTTTCAAATGTGCAATTTAAAATTTTGTGTTTATTGAATGATTGACATCTTTTTACAAACCACTTAAAAGCATCAAAGCAATTCAAAACAATCTTAGAACACTAATTTTCAACAAGCCCCCGCTTCCCACCTTTTTCCGTCTAATTTGCAAAAATAGCCCGCTTTTTGCAAACCGCTACCTTTGTTCCAATCAATTTGCACGATTTAAATCCTCGCGCAAGACGCCCCCGATCAAATTTGAATTTTTAGGAACAGCCCACTTAACACGTTGAGCGCGAGCCGGGTATTTAAGTGCTCGGGAGTGCATTTTGCTTGTGCAAACAACGTGAAAGTGATCTTGACTCGGTTGGAGGGAATAGTTCTCTTTAGTGCAATACTGTACTTGTTTCTTTGGGGTTTGGAAAAGATTTGAAGGGTTTTGAGAACTGTTTGAAATTTTGTCACTTTGCTTGTCTATTTGAGTTTATTTAAAACTATGTTTGAGAGATTCTGTTTTAAATGGTATGGTTTTAATACATTAAAGCTCCGTTCTCTGAACTGTTGACGTTTTGCTATTTAATACAAATCCGTTGAGTCACTTTTTGCAAATCCGCTTAGTTACTATTTAAATTGCCTTTAAAGTTTAAACAAGTTGCCTTTTTACGTTCCAAAACATCACTAACTTCGTTCACTTCTCAATTTTTAAGTTCAATTGGCGGGAAAATGGCTTCCGATCGTTTGAATCACCTCAATGTTCAATTCCACATTAAAAGCCAGCTGCATCGTGCACTTTTGGCCGAATTCATGGCTACAATGTTGTTGATGGTCGGTTTTAAAAGGAAGTCAAAGACCTAAACGTTAAACAATTTCAGTATGTCGGCTTTTCAATTAATGCACAAACAACTTTGAGTAGAGGCCAGAACAATACAAACTTGGGAAACACGATTGGATGGGGTCTCTCTTTACTCTTTGCCGTCATGATGGGCTGGAACATTACAGGTTCGTTAAAACAATCTTAAAACAATGTCGTTTGAATCAGTATTTCAAACAACAACAAAAAAATAAGTTTTTCAAAGAACAAAAAATTAATTGCGATCGTTTTTTTGTTTCAAACAAAAAAGAATTCAATAAACAAACTCCGCGCAAATGAGTCATTTTGAATATTTTTCACTTCTTGATTTGTTTGCAAACAGTCTGCGCGTACAATTTTAATCCTTTTGTATCGCTTCTATTGTTTTCGCTCGAGCGGGTGCAAAAGGTTCAACGATTGTGATGCGCAAAGCTTGATGAGTAATTGAAATAAAGAAGAAGTTAAAATTAGAATTGAACGTTCTTTAAACTTTCAGGATCCCACGTAAATCCGGCAATTTCCTTCTGTGCCTGGACATTTAACGAGTTGAAGTTTTCACACTTTGTTCTATATTCAATTGTCCAAACAATCGCCAGCTTTTTCGGCGCTCTCTTCACATTTGTTTTGTATTATGGTAAGTTTCTTCCACATTACTTTTAAAGACATCCTTTTCAGACAAGATAAACGAATTCGATGAAGGCGTTCGACAAGTACGTGGTATAAATGCAACTGCTGGCATCTTTGCCACTTACCCTGGCGATCATTTATCGATGCTAGGTGGAATTATCGATCAGGTACAAATTTAAAATCGCTGTTAACTTAAAATTCTGGGAGTAAAAAGTGTTTGCGCATTGATATTTTTGTTGAGAACGTTATTGAATAAGTAAGACTAAACAATTTATAGTGTTTTGACATTAAAAGAGGCTTCGAATATGACTTTAAATAACTTTACTCTTTTGTTGGGAACGTTATTGAATAAGCAAGACTAAACAATTAAAAGTGTTTTGACATTAAAAGAGGCTTCGAATATGACTTTAAATAACTTTACTCTTTTGTTGAGAACGTTATTGAATAAGCAAGACTAAAAGTTTAATAGTGTTTTGACATTCTTCAGATCTCATTTTTGTATTCTTTAGATCTAATTTCTATGAACATGTACGCAAACATCTTCAAACAAACACATTATTGAATAGGCAAAACTTGAATCGTCTTTTTAAAACATGAATCGCCTTTTAAAACAAATTATTGAATAGGCAAAACTTGAATCGCCTTTTAAGACAAATTATTGACATTAAAACTTGAATCGCCTTTTTAAAACACATTCTTGACATTAAAACTTGAATCATCTAAAACAATTTTTGTATTCTTCTTGCACATGCAAACTTTCTTTATTCGAACTCGCAACAAAAAGTACTGTAGATCATTTCTTTTTACACTTTGAAAGTTTTATGCGAAGTCCTTCTTGAATGGACTGTTTGTTTGTAGTGTTCGGAAAAGGCGCGCTGAAATCACATGGTCTTTTAACAAAATTGAATGGATAGCAAACATTGCGGTGAATTAAGAAGTTTTTACGGATTTAATTGATTCTTTAATGTTGGGATGAAAAGAAAGTGCAAGAAGACTCGTTTGAAAGAACAAATTCCAGGTATCATGCACGACAGTAATGGTGATTATGGTTTATATGATTACGGATGAGAAGAATCAAATACCGAAATGGGTACAGCCAGCTTTTATCTCCGCTATGTTAGTCACAGTTGGAATGGGCTTCGGTTTAAACGCCGGAAATGCAATGAGTAAGTTGATTTGGTTGGATGAGTTGAGTTCATTAAAATTTTAGACCCTGCACGTGACTTTGGTCCGCGTCTCTTTACTTTATTCGCTGGTTACGGAATGGAAGTCTTTAGTTACAACAACTACGGCGTAAGTTTGTTTGAAACATTTCTTTATTAACGAAACATTTTAAGTGGTGCTGGATCCCGATTATCTGTCCCATGTTTGGAACTGTGTTCGGCGCTTGGTTGTACAAATTCTTGATTGGGTTCCAGTTGCCCGATCCCGAATTTCCATCTAATTTGCCGAAGTCAATCAGCAACAACGTAAACAATCACTTTAATTCGTAAATGCTCTTAAACACTTTAGCCGTCACAAATTACAACTTTGTACAGCTCTGACAGTCCACCACTGAAAGTTATGGTCGAACGATCGAGCAGCGAGTCCACAGTGTAAGTTCTGACTTAAATGACATCAAACACCCTGTTCTTTCAGAAACTCCATCAAGATATAACGTGTCGACTGTTCCTAACCGAATGTTCAATTCTAATTTAATCTCCAGTCTCCATCATGCCATAGGACTTTCATTCCTCGTTTTTAAAGCGTAAATCCCGGTATTTTATTGCGTACATGTCGAGTCTCTTGTTGAATATACCTGTTAGATCTTACTGTTTATTGTTGTCGTCGACAATAAAGCGATTAAATAAACTTGTTTTAATGTGTTGCTTCAATTAAATAAATTGTTGATTTGTGTTTGAAACAATTCAAATTGCAAGTCTTTGTTTGTTCATTTTGCTTCAACGTTGTTGATTGTGAATTGCCAAATTGTTTCGATTTTGTCTTTTGAAACAAATTCAAATTGCAAATAGCCTTTGAGTGTTTCGTTATTTCGATTGTTGGTAGTCGACAATAAAACAATTAAATAAACTGCAAATCTTCTTTAAAGTTTGTTGCTTCGATTAAATAAACTGCAAATCTTCTTTAAAGTGTGTTGCTTCAATTAAATAAATTGTTGATTTGTGAACTATCAAACTGTTTCGATTTTATTGCTTGAAACAACTCAAATTTCAAATCTTCTTTTAAACGCGCTACTTCGATTAAATCTTTTATTATGTTGTGAATTGTCAAACTGTTTTGATGTTTATCGCTTGAAACAATTCAAATTGCAAATCTTATTTTATTATTTTGACAATTGTTGCAATAACTTAAAACAAAGGTTAGTTTTTTAATGTTGCTTGAAACAATTCTAATATTTTAACTCCGATTCCAGTTTGATTAAACGAATTCTTGATTCGTGAACTCTCAAACTTTAAACAACAAAAAACAGTTGGTCTTGCTGACCTTAAAACTCTATTGAAAACGTTTTCGGCTTAAACCCGTTTAAAAACGTCTACAAAACATGCAAACACTTCACTAACTGTTCCGTAGTCTAAAAACATGAACGACTCAAATTAGTTTCAATGTTTATTTCAAAAAATGATCGAGACCAAACAACATTTGAGATCAATTTGAACACTCAAAACAAAGATTTTTAATGCCCAAACAACTTTGACAGGCGTGTTTGGACCACGTTGTAGATTCGCGTGATGAAATTGTACAAATAAGAACAGACAGATAAGAACATGGAGTGCACGATGGAATTCGGTTCTAAACATCAAAAGATTAATTAAATAGACGTTTAAACAAAATGGGAAACACTCACTGGATTTGTTTAAAATCTAACCTTCAATATCTGGAACTTCGTGTAACACCATTTCACACATCTCTCTTGATCTAATTGTCGTGTCTTGCACGTTGCGGATCCAGTTCAAAGCATCAGAATCTCCAACAGGTTGCACCAATAATGATTGCAAGTCTCCGTAAACAAGTTCCAGTTGATTGACTGTGCTTTCAAAGCGATTGGCAGCCAAAGCGTTGTGAACCGACAAGAAGTATGAATAAATGGTGGAGAACAGAAGCAATTTGTTAGTGTCTTTTAATTGAGCAGTAGCGTCGTATAAAATGCCCGTAGAGTTTGGATGAATATCAATAAAACGATTGGCGTTTTCTTGAAGATGCTCGATGAGGTTTCTCTTAAAAGGTAATGTTGATTTGACAAAAGAGTTTTGAGATGTTTACAGAGACTGTTTAAACAAAGTAGTTGTTTTTTAGATATTGTTCTCAAATGGAAAAGTTAGTCAAACTTTTGATGACTTTCTTGATCTTTATGGAATGTTCTAAGAGGGGTGCGTTTAGCAATGATGTTTTTGGAAACGTGTGTTGCATCATTTATAAACTACTGTAAGTATAATATTATCTCAACGGACTAGCACGATGCAAAGTCACAAAAATTTGATGTTCCGAACTTTCATTTGAGAACAACACCTAAAAAACAACGCAAGTTCACTTTGTTTAAACAGTCTCTGGAAACATCTCAAAACGTTTCCTCCTAATGTTAAAATTTCGATTACATTGGCTCCCGGCTCAAAACGACTAGAAAATACATCAAAACGGTCGTTGTAGTAACGAAAGCGATGAATAAACTCAGTGTCTTGTTCTGCCATAGACTCGGAATTTCTAACCTGCCGCCGAATGTGTTCTTCACATTCCGTACTGCTGTGTCCACTCCATGGTCGCATACATTTCCAGCAAAATTCATGACGACATGAGCGCATACGGCAAGTCATGTGATCACAACCTTGGTTCTTTTCGATATGCATCTGGAATATTTAGATGCTATATTGAAAACGTTGTTTAAATTCTAACTGTGCATTGAGGGCATCGTTTTGAGTTGATTGACAGCCACTTTTCGGTCATTCTTTGATTGCCTTTCACTTTGATCAATTCAGCCCACTGCCGCAATTGATCGCACAGTGCTGGAGCATGAGATTCCTGTTGACATCCTGGACAGAATTCAATTCCGCACAAGCAAGTAACCGACGTTGGACGTTGAGGACTGTTGCTATCTGGAATCAAGACGATTCTGTTGCAATCAGGCGCTGGACACCATGCCAAAAGAGGAGACGTCTAAACATTGTCCGTACAGGTTATAATGTTAAAAAGACTACCAAAACAAAGCTGCTGATCTGGACATTCAACAAATTTGAACGGATGTTCGGGGAAATCGACAAAACAAACTCTTCGTGCAGAATTATGCTGCATTCATGTGCTGGACAAGTGAGCATCCAGTTCTGTTCTTCAACTATCTAAAAACTCGGCTGCTTTAAACAAATTGCAATTTAACACTTACTCCGCTCTCTATGTAACTCAACCAACACTCTTCACAATACAAATGACCGCAAGTCTCCAACCCAACACACTGTTTTTGATCCATACAGATTGTGCACTCTGTTTCTCTCCACAACACATCTGTAGACGGATTTGCAACACGATGGGATTGGAAGAACTCGTCTGTGTTTTGACCGACATCGATGTAACTGGAATTTTAAGTTACAATTTGGTGTACAAACATAATTAAATATTACCGATCAATCAAATCAACGCGATTCCATTTGTATTGGTGTAAAAGAATCTTGCAAGTTCCGCTCTGCACGTTCAGTAGATCTTTCGTTTCGTTCGCAATGCTATTTACTTGATAGCCCAGATCGTCGACGTTCATGTTTGAGCTGGAAATAGAATAGATTAAAAGAAGGCGTCATAAATTTAGAAAGCTCGAAATAAAGTTGATAAAGAAATGCGTCATTGTGACAAAAATGCTGTGTTTAAAAATTGATTACGAACAATATTGATTTTTCTCACATGTTGCGTGCGATTTTTACAGTTTCGAAACGCAACGATGTTTTTAGATGTTTATTTAAACGAGATTGATGTTTTGAGCTAGAACATGTTTATTTAAACGAGATTCTTTAAGACATTGCAATTTACTGTGACGTTAAGCGTTCGCTAGGAATTCTGTTTGAAATAAGCTTCTTTAACAAATAAGAATTGAGGTCCAAAAGAAACACAGTATTCAAAATTGATCTCGCTATAACATTAACTTGAAAAGCTAACTAAAAACACTTCTAAATACGAGAGCGCACAAACGTAATTTACACTCGCAGCAATGGACGCCAAATCAAAAGCTTGGCTTCTTAACGACCGACCACCGCACACGCATAAGCGGGCCGCAACGATTGATTGCTGCTAAAATGGTGTTGTTGAAAGGCGACGGAGGCAAAAACCTATATGAATAATAAACAAAAAGCCTCTTTGAGAATGCAAAACGATTGACCTTTTTGGCTTTTCTGCTTTAATCGTTTTGTTGATTGGCTTTTCTGTTGCGCAACGAAGAGAGTTCAACGGGATGCATTAAAAGATTAGTTAGAGATAAACTTTTACTGATTGAGAAAGATAGAGTTGTAACCTTTTGTTGTTACAACTTTCTTGAATTAAAGAATCAAAGAGTGCCAGTTAAACGATAGAAACAATTTGTTGTAAACGCTTTTGTTGTTTACAGAGTTCTTCAAATTATTTAAAGTACAACTATATCAAAGCTATTCAATTAAGAATGTCAGTAATTTAAACACAACATCATTATCAAAGCTATCAAAGCTATTCAATTAAAGAGTGCCAGTAATCTAAACACAACATCATTATCAAAGTTATTAAAAGCTATTTAAAGTGTTCAATTAAAGAGTGCCAGTAATCTAAACACATATTTAAATATTTCCTCAATTAATATTTAAAACTTTTTTCCACATATGCATAACAGTTTAGTTGCCGAATATTTACTCTCATATGCAGAAATAGAAGATTCACCGCCACAGACCATCCACTTGACGCACTTTTTCCGAACTGCAACAATTTGCTGCTCTAATTTTCGGTTGAGAAACCGGTCCGGCAGACTGTTTTTCGGTTATTCTTTTGTGGATGAGTCAATTTGGTTGATCGGTTAGGTTCTGGAAGCTTTATAGGTTATTGGGTTCTTTTTTATATTGAACGTTTTAGAACACAACTTCTTCTTGATGTCCGAAACAAACTGGCTTGTTTTGTTTGCTTCGTTTGGTTCAAGTTGTGCATTAGTTACTTCACTTCTTTTGTTACCCTCGATTTATCGCCTAATCAACGAGCTTCACGATGAAGTAGACGTGGAGTTGGAACAATTTCGAACAGAAACCGATATGGCTTGGGACGAATTAATGGAATTGCAATTGCGTTATGCAAGGTTAATTAATTAAACAATACTGAGTGGTCCAGGTTGTAGTTTTAAATGTTTTAAACGTTTGCTTTAGTAATGAACGTTCACGGATCCAAGAAAACCCGTTTAATAGCATGTTTAAAAGAGCGAAGCGCCAAGAATATGGAGGTCTTCCGGATTATTGCCAATGTGAACCGATTAAGTTGGTGAGTTGTTCAAATATTGCATGCAATTTTAAATGTTGCAATTTAGGTCTGTCCTCCGGGTCCAAATGGAGCTCCAGATTTGTTTTAAATTGTTTTATCCACCTAATCTTTCAAATTTAGGACCCAAAGGTAGAGAACAGACTTTTTAATTGAATTGTTTGAAATGTTAAATAGATGTTTATTCTTGCATTCTTATGCATTTTAAATTGGTAGATTAGTAACTTAGAGTTAGATCTTAAAGCATATGATACCGGGCGACGCAAAAACGGTAACATTTCTTTTCAAAAAAGCAAAAGTCAAAAAAATCATAAGGATCGAAAAATTTTTTGCGCAGCCTTAAAGAAATTTGTCATTCAAACATGTCGTTTTTGTTTGTAAAAGCTTTTTTGTGAACACACTTTTTGACCAAACAATTGAAAAGTAATTTGGGTGTAACAACTAGCAACTAAAAGTTAGTTCGCATTCGCTTTTTGGTTCGTTTTTTGACTCGGAACTACTTGAAGGACAACAAGGATTGCCTGGAGTGGTTGGATGTAAGTTTTACAACAAAAACACCAATCTTGATTGCTTTTTAGCTCCCGGAAAAGACAACAATGAAGTAATAGCACCAGTTATTTGTCCCGGATACGATGGAACTTGTCAACAATGTCCAGTTGGTCCGCCTGTTAAGTTTTAATGTTTTGTTTGCAGTTAATTGTTTGATTTCATGAGAACCAGGTCCGGATGGAGAAAAAGTAAGTGTTTTTTCAATTGCTTAAAGAATTTGATTGTAGGGAAAATACGGCCCCGAAGGCGGAAAAGCTAAGTTTAATTCAATTTGACAAGAGTTTTAAAATCATTGGACAACACTAATTGTTTTGATTTTAAGCGAAACAGGGCCTCCAGGCAAAAATGGTTAGTTTCAACACACATTCCACGTTTAATCACTTTAAAAACCAGGCGAACCTGGATCAATTGGCGCATGTGGATCAAAAGGAAGGCGAGGTCCAACTGTAAGTGTTTTGAATAACTCAAATAACTTAATTGAATTGTAGGGCGGTCCTGGACCTAAAGGCAATTTTTAAATTTAAATTCTAATCGCACAACTATTCTTTATAGGAGAAGTTGGATTTGATGGTGTTCGTGAAATCGGTCAACAAGGTCCCAAAAGGAGGTACGTTTTGTAGTACAGAAGTTAAAAGACATGTTTGAAAGCTTAAAGAATTTGAGTGTTTTTTGAAGAAGTTAAAAGACGTGTTTGAAAGTTTAAAGAACTAGAGCGTTTTTTGAATGTTTGACACGCTTTCTCAGCAATTAAAGCTCCTTTTGAAAATAGTTTCTATTCAACAATGTTTAGAACGCGGAGAAGTTGGAGAACCTGGCGACCAAGATAAGTTACAGTCTTTTATATTTTAAATGTTAAGTTTTAAGCAGTCCGGGCTATCCTGGCGCCGATGGAGTAAGTTTGATCACAACTATAATTAATTTAATGTTAACTTTAGGTTCCCGGACCGGTTAGTTGATTTACCTTTAGATTAATTAAATCTTTAACTATTTTAAGCAAGGTCCTCAAGGGATCCCAGGTATGAAATTTACTTTTAAATAACAAAAATGGCCGTTTTGCAATTAAATTTAGGCTTTCCTGGACCTCCTGGTACGTTTCTCTATTTAAAACAGTAAATAGTCCAAATTGCAGGATTCGATGGATTGCCTGGTGAACCCGGAGGGTATCTTTACATTTTACTCAACTTAACCTCTCAAACTTTACAGAGACGGCATCCCTGGAAGAGACGGATGTAATTGTTCAATTTAAAACAGCAATAAAAACACACTTTTAGCATATTGTGCCTGTCCCGACCGTACACACACTCAAATTCGACGTTTTGCTTTGCACAGACGAAAGTTTCAATAATCACAATTCAGTTTCAACAATAAACTTTTTTCGTTCGACTTGATTTGTTTTTGAAATTGCTGTTTTTTCAATCGGGTCAATTAATGCGAAAAATGATTGATCGCATTTTCTTTTTGCGCAAAACGGTTTGATTTAAAGGAAGTGGTTTAGATAGAAAGGTTTAAAAATGAAAGGTTGATCGGAGTCTTTAATGTTTTTATTGAAATGTTTAAAAGACAAACTGACTCATCAAAATTTTAAAGTAAACTTCAATCTCTTTTATTGATTGCTTTTTCACGCTCTTCACATAAACAGATCATAAAATCACAATCCACCCTTCCAATTTTTATTATCATTCAATCAGCCCGACGTTATGATGATCCTCGTCAATGGAGCGCGATTTTCTTCGCCTGCGTATGGAATCTTGTTTGTCGACTGTTTCCAGTCTTTGTTTTTTTTTCGGCGGTGAGGCGAGCGAGTGAAAGTTTTGGTCGGGGTTGTGCAATCCAGGCTTTTCCCTCCAATTGATTTTGTTTGCTAATTTTTGATTGTTAAATAGGATCGTTGAAAGTTATTGTAACGTTTCACACTATGTCTTTTTTTGTAAAGTCGTTCTTTGTTTTAAAAGATCGAATAACTTTAACACGTTCACAAAGATCTTTTGTGATTACTTTAAAAAACTTTTGAATGTCAATTATATCTATTAACAATTCAATTGTTCGTGCTCTATTTTCAGACTGCATTGTTTATTCGCTCGCGTCTTTGTAAACTTTGCTCCTTTTGTTGACCGTTGGCGGCGTTTAATCTAATTAACTTTCATTTATAAAATTTGTTCTTGTTTATTTTTCGTTCAAGAACTTGATTTCAGTTACATTTTTGTTACATCGTTTCAACAACTTCGTCAGTTTATTTTGTTGTTCGCTTCACATTCTTAAAATGGAGCTTATTTGGAGGATAGCCGGTACGTTAGCCACACTTGAACACGAATATTTAATCATTTAGTCGGCACGCTTCTACTCCTTTTACCTGCTTACACAAAAATCTACCCAAAATGCGAAGACAAAGATATGAATTGCTATATATGGGTGGCAGAACACCCAGATCGTTGTTTAGAAGACGAGATTGTGAATAAAGACTGCAAAAAAGCATGCGGAATTTGTGAAGGAATGCCGGAGATTGACGAACGTAAGTTTTCAGAAACCTTGTTTAAAATAATGATAATTTGATTAAAGGGTACAATATTCGAAGATTACCCCCGCACTTACACAAAGTTGCATTTTTGGTCGGCAAATGGTATTCACAGTTTGGAGGACGTGCACAGTTTCCCACAATGCCAAAATTTACCTATGGCGAAATTATGGACATTAGCATTGTAGATACAACCAAAACTCCGATGTTAAACTACACGTAAGCTGCAAATTATTGTGAGAGCTTTAAAAATGAAGAAAGTTTACAGTGCTTTTGCTTGGGACAACAGTGATTTAACGGAGTTACATAGTGAAAATGGTTATATTGCCGGCGAGAAGAACTCGTCAATGGTAGCTCTCACGACTGTCATGTCCAACGGCTTTGCTACTGTCGAACAAGGTTGATAAGTTGTCGTTTTTAGCAATCAAGTTGTCTAAATTAAAATTTTCTTACCGGTTACGTCACATTTGTGTTCCTTATTTCATCTTATCGCATGTAACGGTCTTTTTGTTTCCCATTGATTAATTTAATTTAGACAACTTGATTGCTAAAAACATGACAAATCTTTTATAAAGGAAACTCTACTGGACACAGTATTCGTTTCTGGCTTAAATGGGTTAACAGAATTAGCTTTTCGCGTGATCTGCCAGTTAGACGAGTGAGTTTTTAAACAAAGCTTTGAATCCATTATAAAGTTTATTGCCAATATCTTCAGATGCTTCGTGAATGGATTCTTCTCAACGAAACCTTCATGGAATCTCGACTAGTCATGAGCACGTCCACACATCCGATGCTTTTACACACAAATATCATCTACAAAAAGATCTATCCATAAACTCAAAAAACCATTCGCTCAAAAACTGCCAAAACGTGTTTGTAAATACTGTTCAATTGTTGCTTAAGAATAAACAACTTTAAAGTTAACAAAAGTAAATCAATCAGAAACCAAGAACCAATTTATTCATCAAGACCCGGAAATAACAATAGAAGAAAGAAGAATTCACGGCTTGAGCTCAATTCGTTCACGTGGCTCCATAGACACAACTGAATTTCCACGGACGATGACAGCTCCAAGCTGGTTTTTAGTGCCATCCTAAAATGCACAATTAGCAACAAAACTGAGGCAAGCTAAACAAACCTTATGATGCTCAATCGCGTCGGCAACAACCATGTTCATGAACGGATCAAAGCCGCGAAGCATGCCCGTAACCTTTCTAAAACGCAGTAAAAATTAGTGAAATCTTCAAACTACAAGAACTTACCGATTTCCATTCAACTTGAAATCAATTTCCTTGTCTAAATATCTCTTCAATGACGGCAAGGCTGTTTTGCTCATTGTTGCAGTTGTTAACTCGATGAAAGCTAAAAGAAAACAATTAACAAAATTGAAAACAACAAAGAGTGTAAGAAAAAAGCAATTAACAAAATTGAAAACACAAAAAATGCAAGAAGTCAACAAAGAGTGTAAGAAAAAGCAATGTTTTGAAAGTAATGTTTGTTTGTCAACATGTTTTAAAAGTGTTTAGAACACATTTCAAAACTCCCAGTATGCTTATCGCAAACATTGACGCAGATGCTCTTTCGAAATCAAAAACGTTTTTATTGAAGCTTCAATTTCTGAACTCTTTTTTCTTCTTTTTTGTCTGTTCGCATTTGAAACTTATGAAAGTTGATGACCACAAATGACTATATTAAAGCAACTAAAATTTCAATCAGTATCGTTTCACGGCTTTTATAGCTAAGATCGGTATGTAGTATCTGTTCTGAACTAATTAACATTATTTCGAGTCTCAAAGACTCTAAATGTTAATGTATTTTTGGGACCAGATTGGCTGAAGGGCTTGCTCTTCTCCAGTCATGGGTCGACTTGGCATTGCACTTTTGCCGAGAACGGCCCACAATATCTAATACAAATAAATCTTTTATTGACAACAAACAAGATAATGTTTGAATAAATAAGTTAAATGTAACAGCAAGATTATTAGATTCATTTCATTTTTGGCAATGAGTGCTTTGAATGCGCAAACAACTCAAAAGCTTAGACGATTGTCATTTTAATCAATCATTCAACATTTATTAATGTGTCATTTAACTATTCTTACATTTTACATTCTTTGATGCATTTGAGAGAATGTTTTTGTTTTGACGTTCAAAACATTTTGTAACTTCTTTATTAAAGTTCAGTACACGTAATAACAACATAGAGCGAATTTTTCTAACTATGTCTCCAAAACCACTCTTTATATAAGTTTTATTTGATTTTTCAATGTTACACGTAAACGAATGAGACACAATCAGAGAAAATACGAATCAAAGATGACAAAGCAAACAACAACAATGAACACATTATGTACATAAAAATATTTGAAATCATAAATAACTTCAATGTCCCGAACAATTAATTACGCTGTTCAGTTCGTTGTATTTCCACTCAATGAATGAATACCCCAAACCGAAGATTCCCATTTGCAATGGCACTTTCTCGTCACTACATTCGTGCGTTATCTGAAATTAAACAGTTACAAAGTAATTGTTTGAATAACAACTTACAATGTCGTAGCTGAATGCTGGAGTGTTGAATCGCGTTAAATTTGCCATTTGTCCGATTACACCCGTAAATAGCACATCTTCCAAGCGCATTCCTATTCGCCATGGGAGCAAAGGTTAAAATGTGAATGACGGCTTGATCAGTCAGCAAGTATCTTAAACAATTTAGGCCAATCTTTACTTTTAAAAGAGTTTTGTTACATGGCTCCGTTGCAATATTCGGGGAAAACTGATCCCGGAAATTCACTAACTGGAATGTGCCTAAACAAATAGAAAGTTAGATTAAGTTATTTAATTTTGCATACCATCTAAACCACTCGTCTCTGTACGGAGTTTTGTCTTTCAAAACGTTGCACAGCGACATAACTGGAAACTCGCGCATCTTGTTTATGATTTCTCTTTTATACCAGTAGTCTAAACGTTCCAGGTTCATTGCGGTGTCGTCGTCAATCTTTAAAAGGACCTTTGCCTAAAAACGTTTGAACTTTGGCTTGAAATAGATCTAAAAAACAAACCTCAGGACAGAAAGCAACTTTCCATTGCATCAGTGCGTATGTTTTCATGAACAAGTTTTCGTAGACGTCCGGTAAACTTGTAAACAATATGTCATTGAACTGTTCGGCTTCCCATTTTAACAACTCGACTGCCGCTTCATTTGACTCGTCTTTAGCCGGGTCTCCGACAATAAAACGGTAAGCTGTGGATGCAGGGACGCGCTAAAAGCAGTACGAACATTGTGCCAAATTAAAGTAACTAACTCCTTTCTTCAGCCAACTTTTGCGAATCGCTCTTCTGAACAAGTAACCTTCGATGTCGGCACGAGTCACGATTATAACCAGGATAGACTTGTTTGAGCAAAATCCTGTCTCAGGCACAGACATTTCGTAGTTCATTTGAAAGTTCAGGAAACGCATTTTGAATTTAGACATCTTTGTTGGATAAGGCGCCGGCGTAGACGAAGTCGATACTGTGCGTGGAGGATCAAAAACCGATATTTGTTTTGGATGGTGTTGACTGAGGTGAATTGGAGGAATGCTGTTGTGTCCATTTTGAACAAGCAAAAGTCCGAGAATGATTAATGAGACTGGAAAAGCACAGATAATGCAAGTCAAATCCGAAACAACTTACTGATCAAAAAGTACCCGTAGAAAAGAAGCGTTAACAAATTCAAATTCTTTCTTCCAATACTACGAAACATTGTTAGACTTGTTTAATATTTGACTGGGGGCATTCTTGTTCGTTTGTGGGTGCAGTCTTAGCACATCCGGATCAATTGAACGCCTAAAATTGAATGACGTTCATTTTTATGTTATTGAACGTTGGAAGCAATAAACTTGATCTTTTTGATATTAATAGACTGACAAAAATGTTTACAAGCTTTTTTGTTTTAATCATAAAGTTGTTTGCGTTGTATGAGCTATAAAACGTTTAAGATGGAAGTCGGGATAACGAGAAAGACCAAAGAAAAACTTCTTTTCTAAAAACAATATCAAAAGTTCAGAAACAAACATTTTTACAAGCGTTTTTCGTTTCAAAAGTTCAGAAACAAAAATGTTTACAAGCGTTTTTTGTTTCAAAAGTTCAGAAACAAAGTTCTTCCTCATATCGTTGGACTTCCAATTTAAATGTGCTAGTTTTGTGGCTACTTCTAAGTTTAACTGCACAACTTTATGATAAGAACAAAACGTTTAATAAACTTTACAAGCAATATTAAAAAGCGAGTAACAAAAGTAGAACTTTGCCAAACACAGAACTCAAAAAATCAACCAATTTGTTCAAAAAACAGGTTATTTCCGCACCCACCTCAATTGAAATCCGGTTTATTCCCATTTGAACGCTTTATTCAACAAGAATCTCGAGGCTCGTCGTTTAAATGTGTTCGCTAAATCCGTTCGCACGTTTGCCCTTCCAACGATGATATCCGTTTTGTTTTTTAGATTACCTGCTCACGTCCAAATTGAGACTATTGCAGTTAGAGTGCGCGACGCAGCGCTTAAACGTTAGTATTTCATATGACTGTTTCGAAGAATTTTCGTTTTTTGTTGTCGTTATGATTATGATGTTTGGTGGAAAAGAGAGGAAGTGGGTTTTAAAGTGGGATAATGTCTAGTCGTGCGGATGTACTTTTAAGTTGAAATTGGGGATGTTTGTTTCCAAGAAATTGGCGATTTTTAAAGGTTTTGAAATCAAAGTTGCTTTTAATCCTTATTATTCAGTAATGAATGTGCAATACGCATCGTGTTATGCGGCGTGTTTCTTGATGGTTGTTTGGATCTGGACTCAGAGGCGCATTATTCAAGAATCAAACGCTAATTTACTTGCTTTCAACAATGAGATCTCCTCTGCTATTGATTTCAAAGGTTAACTTTAATGAATTTTAAACATTAAACATGTTTGTTCCTTTTAGAAGACCCTCGCTTTACAACTACAACTTTAAGTCCTGAAGAAATGAAACGTCGTCGTTTGAACTACCAAAAAAGACTTAAAGAACAAAGTGATCAGCGACTCAAAAACATGACTGAAATTAAACGTCAAAACAATCACGTGAGTTTTTAACATCAACTCTTAACATTAACATTTAACAATATTCAGAAGATTCCAACAGCAAGCGCGTTTGGAACACATAACTCTTCTACAATATGCCAAGGAACCGATTTGGAAAACTGTCCTCCGAAGTTCAAAATGCTTGAGTCTTCTTTAAGAGTAAAAAGTTATCACTCTTTTTAAAAGATGTAATGTTTACTGGGTGGACCAAAAAAACGTTAACACAAAAAAGTCTTTTGTCAAAAAAAGTCAATCGAAAAGTTTCAAACACAAACAATTTTTTGTGTTAACGTTTTTTTGGTCCACTCTGTAGTTTTCTCGTCGCTACAAATTGCTTGCATGTTTAATTCAAAAATCAATGTCCACAATGTTGCAAGCGGCAATGTGTTATTTGCACAGTGAGAAGAGGTTCTTGACGGCAGGTATTTAATGCTTTGTAAGCTTTTGTAAGAAAGTTCCAGACCGTCAAATAAACCAAGAATCGTATTCGCGTCGATTTTGTCAATGGAAGAACGAATTGAACTTACAGCATCAAGGTCTGCATGTGTTGAACAAAACAACGGGAATAGAACTCTCAAATGACTGGATGTACATGGCAATCGTTAGGTTTACAAATTCCGTAAAATAAACACTGACTGGTCTAATTTTAGAGATCCAATTGATCGGTTTCTTTCGGCTTTCGTTGATAAGTGTGTCCGGTTGGAGTTTTAAATGAATTCAATCCGAGTTAATTGTCGTTTTAAGATGGCCACGAGGCGCACAATGCAACAATTGCAAAGCCAATATGACGTGCTTTGTACAGCAAGAATACAGACGGATGATGGAGGAAGGCAAAAAGAATCGTCTGGAAAGGTCATGGGAAGACAGGCACTTTTTTGCACAGAACTGGTTCGTTTTAAAGGTGACTTCGCAATTAAAATGTTTAATCTTTAGGTACTGCGATTTCCGCTCCAATTATGACAAATACAACTTTATTCACTATTCAAACAACCCAAAAGACTTTGACAAGTTTCTAAAAGAATTCGCCAATTTGTTGAAGAAACGAGGCATTCCTGAAACAAGTATTGAATACATTATGAGTCAGTTGAAGGGAGGAAAAACAACTAACAGTAAATTTAATCTTGCTATGAAAACAATCATGTCATTTTTAGGTACTATCCAGTCGGAAGCTCGTCAATACTTTGAAAAACTACTCCGGTCGTCTCCTTATCTCATGGAATACATTCTAAGAATGTACCACCACGATTTCCAGTTGTTTCATTTTAAAGTGCCAGTTTTTAGTTTTGGAAAATAAACTTTAAATAACAAACATCACAAAGTTGATTCAATGAAATCAAAACACTTTTATCGTCAAATTTTTGTAGAAAAACAAACAAGATTGTTGATTTCGCGGAGTTCACAAGATTTTCACGTTAATTTAAACACTCTCCAACACAAGTTGTAGTTTACAGGGTGATCGAAAACTGTATTAAACAAATTTGTTGATTCATTTTGTCGATTCAAAAAAGTTCTTTTTGTTTTTGATTTTTTGTTGTGTTTATTTAAAACATCAATACTGTATTTCTTCTAATAAAAGGACACTCAAAAACTATGTCTAAAATTCTAAACAAAACATTGCTTACATTCAAAATAACACTCTAAGTCGTTTAACTTTAAGAATGTCTTTAAACTTCTCCAAAATGTTGAGTTGAAGAAAAGAAAGACACCTCCAATAGAATAAATGCGGTAACCTTCTTAGACGACTCAAAAATTAAACAAATAACCTTTTCCTAAGTGCAATGTTCAAACATTGTCACTCATGTTCACAAAAATAGTTCTTAAAAGCACTCAAAATCTCCAAAGAATTAATGTCTCTTTAAGTCTGTTTAATAAGCCAAAAACCATGTGCAGTGTAAACAAGACCAATAAAAGCTTACCGTATGTTTATTTCCTTGAATCCACCCAGTGCAAATAAACACATGTGATTTAGATCAAACATTCGGTTTGTTTGTTTAAAAAAGATCGTGTGAATTTTTTGGTTCAAACATTAAAAGTGAAGTTGTTTTAAATCTGAAACATTAAATTAAATTGCTTGAAGATTAAAGTAATTTTCTGAAACACTAAATACAAAGGTGGAGTTGTTTTAAAAGTCAGTCTTTTCTGAAACGTCAAATCAAACTAAATGAAGTTGTTTGAAGATTAAAGTACTTCTTTAAATTGAATCGGTTCTTTAAAACGTCAATCCTTTCTGAAACTTCAAATCAAACTAAATGAAGTTGTTTGAAGATCAAAGTACTGATTTAAAACGTTACCGATCAGAAGTTGATGAATACAATTTCTTGCATCGACAATAGAGTAATTGTTTAAATTGAATAACTTCTTTAAAAACTGGCATATCGTAAAAGCTCCAATAGGCGGACATGTTCTTCTAATTTTTAACCTCTCTCTTTCTACCAAACATAACATTTTGAGGACACTTTAACAATCAAATTTAAAAGTTAAAAGACTTGGAGTACTTGTTTAGCATTTCAACTAGTACGGCATTCTATTATGACATTTTGGACACCTAACAAACTATAGAACTGTTTGAAGCACTTAACAAATTACCCAAAAACATACAGCGATGTTTAAAATGCTCTTTAAATTGTTATTGTGTTTAGAAATCAATTAAATTCATTTTTTGAATAATTCTTGGGTGTCCTTCTATTAGAGAAAACAAAGTAACTAAACTTTAAACAATGACTCATTTCAGTTAGATTTCAAAACACTAACTAAGATTTCACAAATTGTTTACCCAAATGCACTTAAAATTCGCCGAACTCCAAAACACAAGGCACAACCCACACTTTTATTCAACAACCGGAAAGATCAAAAAACGGGACGTGCATTTAAGGCCTAATTGACTCTGTGCGCGACGAAAACCATAGTGAATCGATCCTAAGTTCAAATGGACTTGTGTTGTTTGTCCGCGAAACGAATGGTTTTGAAATTTGTGTTAGTGTGGGTGAAATTGCAAAATTCGTTGCAAAAAATGATGTGGGAAGAGATAATTTGCAGTTTGCAATCTTTTTAAAAGCATTTGATTGATTAAACTTGCATCGTGGAATCTTTTAAGACTGGATCTTGATTTAAGAAGGACACGTACTTGTAATTTTTGACGGTTCTGTCATATAGCATTCTTTTTATGTGCTTTTAGATACTCAGAAAACTATGTCATATTGATTTTGGTTATTAAAATAGCAACTTCATGTTTGAAACAATTTTGAATGTTAGCAAAGTTGATTTTGTTTTTATGTGTTTGATTGAAAAACAAGAAATGAACAAAGTTGATAAAATTGTTTTTATGTGTTTGATTTTAATCTTTTAAAGCATTCAAAACTTAAAATTAGTAAAACTCATTTGATGAAAAGCACTCGTTTAAAAGTATCTTTATGTATTTGAATGATTTAAGTTTAACAAGTGAATAAAGCTGATAAAAACATTTGTTTAAAAGTGTATTTGTTTGATTAACAACAAGAAATGAGCAAAGTCGACAAAAGCATCTGTTTGAAGTGATTTAAGTCTAACAATTAGTAAAACTCATTTGTTTAAAAGTGCCCCTGTGTGTTTGAAATGAACAAGGTTGATAAAAACACTTGCTTGGAAATGTCTTTACGTGTTTGAAGTGATTTAAGTCTAACAATTTAAATAGTTCATTCTTTTCCAAATCTAATCAATTTTACAAAACCTACCGTAACGTCTCCTCAATTCAGATCAAAAAACCACCCACTCGGCTGGTTAGAAAAATCCATACCTTGAAGTCGTTACGTTCGTTTCACACTTGACAACTCATTTGTTTATTCACTTTCAAACGGATCCAAAAAATCGACGTTTTCTCGAACTCTTGATTAAGTGCACGTAAGTTGAGGGACAGTAGACAAACACGGGTGATTCATTTAACGGAAAAGGGGTGTAACCAATTCGGGCATGTTTACTCTATAAAAGTATAAAAGTTCAGATTATTTTGGGCACACAGGAAGTTAACTTACTTACTGTAAGTAGTCTGTGCACGATTCGATTTTAAAGATGACTGTTTCGAGAGTCGCTTTTCTATTCTTCCTTATGGTCATCGTTGCCTTCGTTTTGGTAAACGAAGTGGATGCAAAGAGATGCCATTGCTACTACGGAGACTATTATTCAAGATATGGCAGAGACGCTGGATTCGAAGAAAGTGATCGCAGCTTCAACGGAGGAGCGTTTTTTGAGAGTAAGTTTTGACTTTTAAAATGTGTTGTCTTAAAAAACTAATTAAACCCACGTTTCAGCCTTTCCGAACATAATCAACATAATTCATTTCAACGACAACCTTTCATATTTTCATTTAAACCACTTCCGATTGAAATTCTCGCAATTTAATCTCATTTGATTGTACTTATGTTGTTCGAATAAATTTTGTACAAATTGTTTGTTTGGAAAAGAATCAAATAAGAAAGCACTTTTTACACGCTTGAACGAAAGAAATACACACACATGCGAAAACGAAGAAGTATCAAATTGCAGGTTTAATTTTGTATGTTGAATGTGTTTTTGGGTAAATGAAAAAATTCTTTCTTTTTTACTTTTTTGTTTTTTTGATTAGACTGATTGCTTTAATGTTTGGATCATCCTTTTTGACAGTGAAAACCCACAGGATTGTTTGCGCATAGGCCATTAAACTGAAGAAGCCGACGAGACGAAAAACACAATTCTCATAAGCACCTTGACGTTTAATCATCCAAAGTTTGTGGTGCGCAACCGAATAGATATGAGTCATTCGAAGTTGAGAATCAACTTTGGGAAAACAAACAAAAGGCTAAATAAAAAGAGAATCAGACCGGAGTTGTCTTTAGTTTTTAAAGTGGTTTGATTTTAAATCCGTAAAGTTTAAAGAACTTTTTGGTTTGGTGTTCTTAATGACTTGATTTGCCTTTTGCATTGTAATCAAAAACAAATTGAATGTGTTTAATTTATTAACAAGTTTTTAAATCCGTGAAGTTTAAAGGACCTTTTGATTCGGTGTTCTTAATAATTTGAGTTAGTAGTTTAACAGCGATGTTGTGTTACTTTTAATGCGTTAATAACAAAGAATTTCCGCAGTTTCAAAGTTCTCGACTATCTTTTTATTCAAGCTTTAATGTTTATTGCTTTTAATAACAAAGCATACATGTTTTAAAGATCTGACTCAAATTCTTTCAAAACTCTCGACTATTTTTATCTTCAAACTCCGCTTATCTTTCCCTTCAAACAACACTGGAAGGCAACACGAGATTACTCACCGAAAATCCTCAACAAAAACTGTTTTTATGCGTTTTGACTTTTAGTTCCTCTGCAATTGTTTATTTTATGACTCCTGCGAAATCACATTTGAAAATTTTGTGGCTCGCTGAAATGTCGCGCGCACAAACCAAGAGTGTTGTTTGCGACTGTTTGCGCAAATAAACAGTAGGTAGATATTTCGAGGTAGTTTTGTTTAGACCTTTTTAAATTTGAGGAATAGTTTTTGTTTAGACTGTTTTAAAACTTCTTTACTCTCCAGTTAACACGCTACTTCAAAATGCGATAAGCGTTAATTCCTTTGAGTTGACCAACTTTATTGCTGTTTATTGCTCATAATTTCCGTTTATGCTTATCTTTCTTCTTCCGACAATCGAAATTTTGCGGAGGCTTTGCAACTGATTGAATTTTGTTTTTCTTTCCTAGTTGACGCATCTCTTTTTTGGAACACAGACATGTGGAATAAGTGGACTTTGTTGGCGCTTTTCGGATTAATTGGACCTGGTGGGCTTTTAAGGTCATTTTAAATGATCTAAATCACTTTTTAGCCACTGCGTTCCGTTGTCACTCATGCGAAGGTTTATGTGGATGTCTCAACCCGTCCACTGTTGAATGTTCGGTAAACACGGAATGTTACACGGTAAAACATCAAGATAGTGGAAAGAGTAGGCATTTGTAATTTGCATTAAAATTGATGTGTCTTTTCAGTTATGAGAAAAGGATGCACATCAAATTGCAACTTAGTTAACTATTTTGATGGAATGTGCTCCTTGTGTCGAGGACCATCTTGTAACACCGAAACAAGTAAGTCATTAGCGTTTGCTTTTTTAAAAATGTCGTTTAAAATGCCTTTATAATTTGAATGTCATAAATGTGGGCGTCTTTTGTCTCGCGACTGTTTTAATTGATAAAATGCTTCCTGTTCCCAACTGAATTTAAACAGTCTTTTATCGATAAAAGAGAAGATCGTAAATTTAAAAGAAGTGTTAATAGTCTCGATTTAATTAGTTCTTTCACCACAGTCAATTTCCAGGTCTCACGCCAATGAACGGATACGACGAGTGCCAAAATGATTTGGGTCAAGGAGTTGGACGTCCAAGCGGTTTAGGACAAGGAGTCAATCAGCCACAAGGACTAGGAAATCAAGGACTAGGCAATCAAGGACTAGGCAATCAAGGATTCAACCAGCCTCAGCCGCAAGGATTAGGCAACCAAGGCTTGGGCAATCAAGGCCTGGGCAATCAAGGCTTGGGCAATCAAGGTCTCAACTACAAACCAGCTCCGTCCATCGGCTCCAACAATCAATATGGCCAACAACGCTACAATGACAACGACGGTATTGGTCAAGGCTATGGTTATGATGGCGGCATGGGACAAGGCTATAATAATGGAAACAATCTTGGACAAGGATACAATGGAAACAACAATCTTGGACAAGGCTATAATGGCAATCTCGGTCAAGGCTACGGGTAAGTTATTTAACAAAGTCCATTTAAAACTTACATTTTACAGAAACTCCGCTCTCCGCTACACTCTTAATTCATTTGTTTTGGGTGCCGCCGCTTACGTTGGCTTGAATCGTTTGTAAAGATTAAAACCGTAAACAAACCGCTCAATCACTGCTTTTAAATCAAATGTTAATTTTGTGTATTCAAGTAATAAGTATTGCTAATAAACTTTTAAATTAATTTATTCTGTACACAATTTGACCTCAACGCGCTCCCGTATAAAATCCACAAATTGCAGAATGTATTGGAAGTGTTGAAAGCCCAGCAGCCATTATGCCGATAGCATCTGACATAGTTGTGCAAGCCAAACTGAATTCTCGAATCGACGGGTCGACCTGGAAGTAGAAACGATTACTGACGAAGATGTCTAAAGTATCCCACTTCTTTGTGTATCCTGTAGTAAGTGTTTGCGTATGCCAGTCCGCCTATCAATCCTTGTGCAAAAATAAGCGCAAAAACTAGCCAAATATGTGGAATGAAGAAGTAAAGTGAATTGAAGAAAAAGAACACGGCATTTAGTGCCTCAAGAAATGGGAAAACAATCAAAAACACATATGGCAAATGGAAAAAGTTGGTCGAACTGCGTGCAAAAAACGAGCCAACACAGTAAGTGACTTGATACCAACGATATTGACTAACTAAAACGGACATTGTGTTGTTTTTGAAAACAAGTAAATTGCATACCTGGAGACAAATCTAACCCGTGATTGCAATCAAACACCATAAACGCTGTCTAAAAACATTTAATTATTGATGTAAAACATGTTTAAACTTACCAAACCTTGATTCACAACGAAGTCGCAAAAATAGACAAATGTTAAAGGAGCAATGTAACGCAAAAGCGTCTAAAGTTGAAGTTTACTGTTTTGAGTATTGAAGTTTAATATGTTTTTAGATTCAAATCCTATGGTGCGTGATTGAATGGCCAAATGGTTTAACATTTTGATGCGCGCAGAATCTGCTCGTTATTCTAACTTCAAATTGCTTTAGTGGTTTGAAAGTCATTAAAGAGCATAAATCAAATTCGCTGAGAGTGATTCATCACTTTCTAGATAGTTTTGAGTTTAATCAAATGCGAATACATTTTTGCATTTTACAGTTTTGAATACTTTAAAGACTCTCTAAGAGCGTGCGCGAATAGTCAAACGGTTAAAATCTTGGATTTAAAAAATTTTGCTCGCTATTTACCTCTTTACAAGTTAACTTGATACTTGAAAAGTGTATAAACGAGCATAAATTAAATTCGCTGAGAGTGATTCATTTCTTAAAGTAGTCTTGAATTTAGTTAAACGCGAATACATCTTTTCTTTTTGCACTTTTGAATACTTTAAAGAGTTGATTTGAAACTATTAAAACTAACCCAAACGACTCTCATTCTCTTTCCTGCTGTCATTTTCTCGTTCAATAACTTTTTGTCCATCAACGGCTCGCCAACTTGTGTGTAGCTGATTTCCGACTCAACAGCACTATGAAACTGTGCCTCTTCAGGAATAAGCCATGTTCGTGGTTGGGCAATTTTTGGATGATAAACTGTTTGGGCCGGCGAGAGAAGAAGGAAGTAGGTCAAAAAGAACTGTAACGGAACGACCAACATAATCAACAACGTTGCATGTGGACTAAAATTGGCCAAATGCGGTTCTGTCAAGACAGCGTAAGTTAGAGAGGCCAAAATTCCAGAAGCGCCCGTTCCCGACGACCAAAAAGATATTGTGTCTCTAAAATGATATTGGATTTGTAAACATCATTCAAAAAAACCTGTGATAATGTGACGCTAATGCCAGATAACAAATGTCACCAAGTCCACAACCAATCGCTGCAAACACAACGCCTAACAAACTCATTTGAACACTCGAAGTAAAAGAAACAAGAATGTAACTTGTTGCTTGGCATGCACAAACAGTGATATGAATGAGGCTGAAACAATCCGGTTAAGTTGTTTTGATTACAGAATGCGACAAACAAAGTCAATCAAAAAGTTGTCAACAAAGTCTTTTGTCGCTCTTTGTATTTAAAACTGACCTAAAGGGCAAACGATGCATAAAGAAGGGCACAATTGATTTGATGAAAAATGCCGGAATTATGTTGGCCAAAAGGACAACTCCAAGCGGTTCAACACGGCATTCATTCCGATTAATTGTTTTCTATAAAAAGGATTTTAGTTGAATACAAAAGAATTCTTCAAACCTCACAAAACGCTGTCGAATCTACTGAACTTGTAGAATTTGTTAAATCTCTGTCTGTTGGCACTTTATTTGTTCCGGAAGACATTATATCTCGAGCGGCCGTTAACATAACAATAAAAGCAAACGAGTTTGACATTCCAAAAAGCCTATAAAATGAAGTGATTCGAAGTTGTTTTTTAAATCATCTTACCAAAACGCTAAATGATCTCGAAGTTGGCCGCAATCTCTCGTCTTCATTGTTTTGGTTTTGGATATCTCTGAAAAATGTAGTAGCAAATAATATGGACTTTAATTTATAATGAACGGAAGTTGGTGAGTTTTATTGTTCAATTAGTTCCGGTAACAACAATGAACATCAAATCTTTCTTTAAACTTTTGAGAATGAAGAAGAGAAATCTACTCGGCAACAAATGCACGGAAAGGTTTGTAAAAAGAAGTTGCTTATCTTTCAAAACAAAATGTTATTGGAATCTTTTCAGGTAGAATTTTTTAGTTGGAATATTCCCAAAAATGATTCTTTGTTGTTTTAATTCAAAGCTTGTCTATGCGTTTTAAAAGAGCACGCAAAATTCATGTCACAACAAAGAAATCTTTTAACATTCAACGTCTAGGACCTGTCAAAAAGTGCAACTCGTTCAAAAACTCAAACTTCCAACCTCCTCCGCTCCACAAGAGAGCAACTAAACAATTAGGATCAAGAGCTTGGCCGCTTCCGTTCGGCTCCTTTCACATATGAACACCATCTGTTTGCTCTTTGAATTTAATGAACACAAATGACGTCAATATGGATGAGAAAAATTAGGCGTGATCCAGACTGCAAACAACCAAACAAACGAAAAATGCGGATTAATCAGAGGAGTTGGAAAAGAAGGCTTGGAAGAAAAGATGATTCTGATTGATACCGTAATTTTGAATTGCTAAAACGCATCGGATTGTTAAATCAAATGACAAATATTAAAACAGCAAATCTGTTCCAAACAACCCACGTTGTTGAAACTGCAAAATCAAATGACCACTAGACAAATAATTTAAATCTGCCAGTGTTCCATTTTTGAGTCGGAGATTTTCATTGAAATTACTTTTTACGAGACCTTTGTTTTTCGGAATGTGTGACCTGTTGGTGATTTGAATTTTAATGCGTGCAATTTTCGGAGCGAACATTACATTTTGCAGAAAAGAACAAGAGTGGTCAGCTGGTTGCTGGAAAATGCGTGCAAGCTTTTATTGCTAAAACAATTGAAAATAGTTTTTAAATTGCAATAAATCGTCTCAAACATAGAGCACATTTCCGGGTTCATTTGCTTCGATTGTATTGTTTGCAGAAAATACTCAAAAGTAACCAACAATGACATCACCCGAACAAAGTAAAGACAAATTAGCGTTACACCGTTTATTCGCATCAATTAGACAACAAATCTCTTAAGATGTGGCCTAGTCATTGGATTGGCCCTCGAGCAGACGGATTGTTGACACCTTGATTGTTAGCTGAAATTAAGTAAAACATTACAAATAGACGAGTCAAGAAACTTACCAACAGGAACAACATTGCCATCAAGCATCAACAAGTTGTTAGCATTCGGCTGAACTGGCATATCGGCCTTCTGAATCTCTCCATTTGGTCCACTAGACTCAATGTAATAAACGCTGCCTACCTGCGGACCTCCATATTGAAATTGACCTGGAGTTGCCTGCGGAACCGTCTGTGCAAAAGGAGGACCTTGACCTGGAGTTGGCTGCTGAATCGGTTGCTGAGCAGGAGACGGAACTGTAGGAGCAACTGCGTCCGGCTGAAATGGCTAAAAACATCGATTGCAAAGCAATAAATCTCAAAACACTCACCATCCCCGAAGAAACTGAAATGTCCGGCACATTGAAGTCCGAACCCTTAGCAGTGACCAACTTCGATGATCTCTCGAGCTGAGCAACAACAGTAGCGGCGATCTGCTGAATAGCACTGTCATTCAAAACGGCATCTAAATTGGCAAGGTTAAAAGCATCAAACAGCAGTAAATACTTACAACGAGTGTTGTCCGGCGATGAGTCCTTCTCGAACTGTGGCGGGATCTGTCGAATCTGATCAATAGTCTTCTCATCGCTCTCGAACTGCGGTGGGATATTTCGGATCTGCTCAATAGTTCTGTCATCATTGTCAAACTGCGGTGAGATTTGCCGAATCTGATCCTCAGTCTTAGTAGCATTCGAAGCGAACGAGTAAAAGCTCTTAGCCGTTGCTGTATTGCTATAGATGTTACCAACAGCTTGCTTCTTCGGTGGCAATGCCTTCTGTTGATTGCCCGATCCACCTGTAGCCGCACTGCCCTCAGCACTTGATTGATCTGACTTCAGCAACTCTTTTGAAGCTTTCTTGTCACCCTTAGACTTGGACTTCTTGCCGCCCTTGGACTTCTTGCTACTCTTCGACTTGCCACCTTTGATAACAACTCCGTCGGGACCACCAGCATGTCAACGCTAAAAACGAATAAAAATTATAAACAACTTGAAGTAACAAAGACTTACAGCCTTCTTCTTCTTCTTGCACATCGAATAGAACAAGATAGTGCATTCAACGAGCACGTAAACAATCAAAAGCAAAGCCAAGACTGTCAATGCAATAACCAAGATACTGACTTTAACTGACAAAAACTCCAACTTTTCGTTTGCGTTCATCTTGCAAGTTTCGGAGAGAGAAAAAGCACGAATGAAAAGAAATTGAGATTTGTAAAAGAAGAGGTTGAAAACAATTTTTGCATTGCTTGTTTGTTTGCTTGAATTGTTGTTATTTTGTTTGACTTTGTTGAAAGTGTTAAAGAACAAAACAGAATACACGAAAAACCTGTACTTTACACGTCAATGATGCAAGAACTCATTTAATCGTGCAACTTCTATGGCGCCTAAAGATAAGAAATGATCGAATGTTTTCACTTTCAGGGTGATCTAAGTTTAAAGGAACATCAAAAATGAATTTCAAAGGCGCCAAGTGTTTCAATAAGCAAATTTCAACGCGCTTTCTGATTGTTTTAATAAACTGAACTAATTAAAAGCATTGTACAAACCTAATTAAAAAGAATAAAAATCAAGCCTCAACGTCGGGCGACTAAAATTCACCGCATGTCCGGTGCATTTGGAGTGCATTCAGTCGCGTCTTTGTTCCAGACCCACGCGTTCCCACTCCCTTTACGTTCTATAAAGGCATTTGGCCTTTTACACACGCAAGCGAATGCAATTGAGAGGAAATTTCGAGAAGCGTCCCTGCAGCCCCGAAATGACACACCATGGTGCGGGGAATATAACTGAGTAATCGGATGTTTGGATTTCAAACTACTTTATTTAATTAGGTGCTAAATTTGGATCTTGATTAGATTTGCAACTTGAAATGACTGTGATCAAAATAAACAAACTAATTGTTTAATTGAATCAAATCTTTTAAATCGTTAAACACAGGAGGCGAGGCACACACAACACGCGACTTTTAAACAGCATACTGTAAGCAACGGAGGCAAGAGAACGAGACGAATGAAACAAACCGACAGGGCCCGCCCGCGGGGGGGGGGGGGGCGCGCCCACACACAACCAAAGCCAACTCATTTAAACAACACAATCTTTTAAGTCGACTCATTCAAACAACGTACTTGTTTAAGACTATTTAAAAGTTTATTTCAAAGACAAAAAATACCCGTTTACAAACACTATCAAAATAGATCTCACATTTATGAATTCAATTTGCTAATAAACTCTCCATTACAGAACAGCGTCTGTACAGGAGTTTGGCAGTTTTCTCTGGCACGGATTACATACAACTGTTCCGTCGGTGCTTTAGCATTTTTCGACTTTTGATTCTTTGTTGACTGTTTTGGCGGAGGCTTCTTACATGGAATGAAACCGAACACAACGGATTCATAACAATTCCAGAAATCGTTGTAAGTGGCTGCCAATTTAAACTAAAAGTTGAAGTGATTATTGAAACAATAAATTCATCAATTTCTCACCCATCCGTCCACGGATTCGCACAACTTCTTTGTATCATTAATCAAAGCTTCGTCTATCAACATGATCGGAATGTGAATGTCCTTAATTCAATAAGTTGCAACAACGATGCAAGAATTTTAATCTCACCGGATCGACATTGCGCTTTGCAGTCATTTTAATGTGATCTCCGTCTCTTAAAGTATGATTTTCCGGCAATTCAAAATAGACTCCGTGGAAGTTGTTGGTTCGCGGATCAAAGGTGTCTGTTTTGTAAGTAAACACTCTGTTTTGTCTTTCGTTGATAACAACTCCAAATTGTTCTTTCATTTTGATCTAAAGTGAATTGGATAACCGAATTAATAGCTAAACGTCAATAAAACGAACCGGATCTCGCGTCACTTTTCAAATGATTTCAAGTTGATCTGGAATGTCGCCTGGACTTGCTATTTCAAAACGTGTCAACATGTCCGAATCGCCTAGTGTTCTCGTATTGTTTAAAGTGTCGAAGCGGTCACGAATCGGAACTTTAAAAACAGGCCGTCCAAGTGACGCTCTGGCTCTTAGAAGTTCATGATTGCCGGGCTAAAGAGCCGAAAGGTTAAATTTAAGAAAGCATTAAACGTTACATTGTTTGCACACTTAAAGTCCAGACTTTCAACTAAAACGCGGCACATGTCCAAATAACAGTAAGGATCTGCAATTAAACGGAAATACGGATGTTTGTAGATTCCGTGAATGCTGTCTTTTAAATTGATGTCGACGTAGAACTTAAATACGAAAATGATTTAAAAACACTCTTGAGTTAAACTTACAACTCCGGTCACATCACTTTTGTTCCGCGATAACATAGTATGGAATGAGTTGAAATGGTTGGCTTCAAATAATGAACAATATACTTTTCAAGTGTCTCGTTAAAAACGCTATCACATTCACTGTAACGTCCAATGCTATGTTATTTTAAAGTGTGATTAGGAAGTAAAACAGTAAGTGTCGGATAATCCAGCAAATAAACACTTGTCAGTCCAGTCACAAAGCAACGTTTGCTCTTCAAAGACTAAAATGAGTGATTAAAGATTGTTTCGAAAGCTTTCAAATAACAACACCTGAAGTTTCTCTTCTTCAGTTTGTTCTGTGTCAACGTCGTCGTCGTCATACAGATCGGCCATGCATTTAGCCTTGTTTTTGTTCCAAGGGAGCATTTTCCGAATATTCTTGCATTTCTGTATCGATTTCAACAATGCGCACTAGTTCCGGAATTAAAGTCCTCTTGTGTTGACCACTAAAGTTGCAATTAATTGTTGGAAAACCTGTTAAAATCTTACTCAGACTCTGTGATCCAGCCAATTTCAAATCCAATGTGGCAAAAATGAGTGATGTTCGGTGTTGGAATGAGCGCCATCTTCTAAAAACAAGTGCTTTTAAGTGAATGCGCATTTTGAAAAAAGACTTTTTTGCGTTTCAAACTTTTTGACAAGAAGACTTTTTTGCGTTTGAAACTTTTTGAAAAAAGACTTTTTTGCGTTCGAAACTTTTTTGGCACACTGTAGAAAGTTTATGTGAAAATACCTGAATTGCTTACGGATCCGTGTCGAAAACTCCAAAATATTCGGCATAAGCTTTTGTTAAATCATCATTGAAAACGCAATCAATAAGAAAAACTCTTTGACCTTCGATTGTAATCAATTTTTGTTTAGTTTCGCCTCGAACAAAATCATTCAGATAATATTCAAAAGTTCCATCAGGTTGTTTAACTTTTTTCCATTTAAAGTCAATGTAGTCTCCGGCTTTGAATGCTGCGTTCTGTTGACGATGCAAGTCGTTTGGACGTCCACGATCCAGAGGTTTAATTCTTAGGTCGTAAACATCACGATCCAGCAAAAATACTCTAGCATCGTGTACGCTGTAAACATGATGAAGAATGTTGCTGGTTGGATCGATGTTAGGATTATCCAAAACGTAGCCATTGATTTTTAAACTGGCTCCCTTGAAGCTCCTGATTCAAAACGTCTGGAAATCATTAAAATCAAACAAAAACTTTAAACTGCAAAGTACTTACGCGCCATTGTTGTTCAACAGTCAGCGATTCCGCTAAAAACGATGAATCAAGAAAATTAAAACTTTAAATAGAACGCGGAAATGAACGTTTTGCAAAAACTAAACTTTCGATCGAGAAAAAAGGATTTGCAGCGTAAAAATCAAAACGAATAAAAAATACGAAGAAAGAAGTGGCTAAAGAGTCATTTGTTTTGTTCGGATATGCAGATAGTCTTTGAACACTGTGAAGTTGTTATGACTAAGTTGAATTTTTGAAAGCTTCAAATTCAATGAAAGGTCTTTAGTCTGCGTTCTTTTGAGTTGCCTTAAAAGCTTCCAGTAAATTGTTTTGGTTATGAATAAGTTGGAAGCAGAACGAAAACGAGCCCAAAGTGATGTTAACTACAGAGTGACGCAAAAAACGTTAAAATAAAAAGTACTTTTTTGATATCTTCAAACTCATGAAAGGCCTTCAAAGTGATTTTCCACGTAAATTGACTCAACATATAAACAAACTCAATGAGAGGCATTGTGTTTTCAACTAATAAGCTTCAACAAATTGACTCAACATATAAACAAACTCAATAAGAGACATTCAAAGAACTAATAAGCTTCAACAAATTGACTCAACAAGAGACATTCAAAATGCTTTTCAATCTGCATTCGTTGTATGCAATCTTTAACTAGTTTTAAACACAAAAAGTATTTTCAGTTCTTTTGAGGTGCTTTAAAAGATTCAACAAATTGACTCAAGTATATTCAAGCTCAATGAAAGGCATTCAAAGAACTAATAAGCTTCAACAAATTGACTCAAGTATATTCAAACTCAATGAGAGACATTCAGAAGTCTTCAAAGAACTAATAAGCTTCAACAAATTGACTCAACATATATACAAACTCAATGAGAGACATTCAGAGGTCTTCAAAGAACTAATTGACTCAAAAGTTTACATAATCGATTCGATCCAATCAAATTAAAACACAAATTTATTCGTTAACACAAAAGGAGAGAGACTACAAGAACAGTGGGCATCCAATTAGGCGAGATAAACAAGTTGCTAATTCGAGACGGACAGAATATTAGAGGACGGATAACCACTTATGGGAGGCCCAAAAGATGTTCCGCAATGGCAAGACACAAAACTGAATCAATTGAAAAGAAAGGCAGTTTCAATTGGATGAACGGCAGGGATAAGAAATCAACTGTTTAAGGGAACACTAAAAAGCCAGAAGCGTGGAATTTCGTGTCGGATATAAAAGCTGCCTAGAAGGGTGTAGGAAATGCTGAGTGGATTGAAAGCAAGTTTAGATGTTAAAAACTCGCCAAAGTTGAATTCACTCAACAAGTCCGCCAAAGGAGAGCAAAGCTTAAACATTATTATTATTATTGATGATTGGGGCAGTTGTCGCGAGGACTCGAGAAGGCAGTGGAAGCAGAAAAGACTTAAATATTAATAACTGACTCGACGTTGTCACCGCCGCGTGATCAACGGTTCTTGATGCAGACTTGGCAACGTGAAACACGCGACCTCGAGTTGCCTGCTTTCACAGTTTGGCTCTGCGGAATCTGAAAGCATTTTAGTATACCTTAAAGTTTGAGAGCAATTACCTGGAATTGTTGTCCTTCTTCGATGGTTGTGAGCCAGAAACTGAACTTGTTGGCAAAGAAGTGGCAAGATCCTCGAGCGCCGTTACATTCAATGAACGGTGTTGTGCGGAAGTCCTCCAAACAAGAGCCAGGTGAGCTCAGCGATTGGCCGCCACCTTCGGCACCAGCTCCAGTATGCATGGCAAACGAGTAGCCAATCCAGAGTGAAGACCATCCAGTTGGGCAGTTTGGAATCTAAAAACGATTTAAATGATCGACTTAAAAGGTATCGAGTTTGTTCGATTGAGCTTGTTTGTTCAATTTAATTTAAAAAGGCTAACCTGAATTGATTGAGAGTGAACGGCGATGACGTTGGCAGGAGCTTCACAGACGGAACAACGTGAGATGTATGGCTCGATTTCGCCTTCATTGACAGGCATCATTGGAAGAGCAGCGCCAGTTGCAAGCCAGTAGGATTTGTCATTACGGGATGCGTAGTTGCAGACATCGGCGAAGTCGCAGAACAAGAACGGCATGGTGTTGAAGCGTGGGAGACAAGAGCCGGCGTTGCCCAAGTCTTGATTGTGAGCTTTTTCGTTGCCTTCGATGTACAACAACGAATAACCGTCCCAAAGTTTCTGTGTTCCTTGTGGGCATTGCGGAATTTGAGGTGTTTGTGAGTGAGTGACAATAACGAAGCCGTCTCGATAAGCTGGACCAGCAGGGCCGGGGTGACCTACAACGTTTCACATTAGTAGGTGGAATATAGTGTTTTAAAAACTCACCAACACCTCCAGGTGGACCAGGCAATCCCTAAAATTGATGTTTGTAAGGTTTTAAACGTGGATTTAAACTTACAGGTTGTCCTTCAAGTCCTGGGAATCCAGGTAATCTACAAAAGCATCATTTAGACACATTTACTCCAATTAAAAATGTCTTCAAACTTACCCAGGTTGACCTAATTCGCCTTTGAGACCAGGGCTGAAAACAACAACAAGTTAAAAGATGATAGAGTTGATTTGTTTAAATGACAATAAGTTGATTTGTTTAAATGACAATGAGTTGATTTGTCTTTAAAGTGTTTAAAGTCAAGTTAGTTTTAAAAAATAAGTTGATTTGTTTAAATGACAATTTGTACCTTCCAGGGTAACCAGGTTCTCCTAAAATGTCGCAACGTTAAATGGGTGCTAAAAACAACTATAAATTATACCTTTAGCGCCAGGAATTCCGGGAATGCCTATAAATTTGTGAATGGACTTGGTGTTTAATTGAAAATAAACCTGGTAAACCGGGTGGACCATCCAATCCCGACAACCCTTTTTCTCCGCGCAATCCAGGGGCGCCAGGAGCACCGGACATTCCTTTTTGGCCAGGCTGAGTGATAGGAGACGGTCCCGGCGGTCCAATTGGGCCTAATTAAAGTTTTTCGTTATATCGTTTTAAATGTGCAATCTCCAACTAATGCAGTTACTTACCGGGCAATCCTTCGGCTAAATCAAAACAGTGGTTATTTTAAAAGACTGAATAAGATCTTACGTCCTGGCAATCCGGGCAATCCAGCGTCACCTAAACTTGATTTTAGTCAGATTACACTAAGTTGTCGTACCTTTCGGTCCGGGCAATCCAGGAGATCCAGGCTGAAATTGATTTGAAATCAGTGTTTTTAAAAGTCTATTACCTGTCCAGGGAATCCAGAGTCACCTAAAACAATATGTTTTGATTGTCTTTAAATGCAATTGAGAAGAAGTGTTTTTATTTAAAGGCCTTTCAATAGAAAGTGTTCGGAGAAACTAACAAGTAACTGCTTAAATTGTTAATGACTGCTTTGAATAGAGGGCATCAATTTGATCAGTTTGATTATTAAGTCTATCTTTAACACCTTTAAAAATGTTTTATGCTAAAGTTAGTGATAGAATTCAAAACAAAGATCTTTCAAGAAGCAGTTCTTTTGTTACTTAAAGAAATGTCATTTTAGTGACCGAATTCAAAACAAAGATCTTCCAAGAAGCAGTTTGTGTTCAAAGTAGTGATTGAATATTATGCTTTAACAAACCTTTCGCTCCAGGGAAACCGGGCAATCCAAGTTCGCCTATAAACAGTGCTTTTTAAATTAAACCTCGTTGCCAAACACAAACCTTTGAAACCTTGAGGTCCAGGGAGACCTAAACTGTAATTGATCTAAGAGTGTTTTAGCAGAAAAGCATGCCTGGCTGTCCTGGCAATCCAGGTTCGCATTGTTCTCCTAAAACAGGTTCGTTTGTTAATAAGAACGTTTAAATGTTGTAGTAAAGAGACTGTTTAGTCAATTAAATCCAACCTTTGCTTCCAGGTAATCCAGGTAAACCTAAATTGGCGAATTAGGGGTGAATTTGCCCATACAAACTTACCATCCAATCCTCTTTGACCAGGTATTCCTGGAATTCCCGGCTCGCCTAAACGTTTTCGAATGTACTGCGTGTTAGAGATCAATTGCTTCTTTGTTTAGATATTGGAAAGTATTTGGAGTTGCATGTTTTTGAAGTAAGTTGATGTTTTTAAAAGACTCTGTCAAATTTGTTTTAATGGCTCTTTTAAAGTATTGAATAATAAACATATAAAGTTGTTTTAGTGGCTCTTTTAAAGTATTGAGCATCTTAAGTTAAACTTCAACTTTAAAAAGACTCTGTTGAGTTAAATGTTTGTAACATCTTACTTTAAAAAGACTTTGTTGAGTTAAATGGTTGTAGCATTTTAGTGACTTTTAAAGTATTGAATAACAAACATATGAGATTGTTTTAGTGAAGCTTCAGAGTAAGTTGATGTTTTAAAGTTGAATAGCAAACATATAACAGTTATTTTAGTGATGTTCTTGAAAGACTCTGTTGAGTTAAATGTTTGTAGCATCTTAATTTAAATTAGCAAGTTTAAATCTGTTAATCTTGTAATCAAATATCCAATTCATCAAATCCTGCACACCTTTCAATCCAGGGAATCCAGGAGCGCCAACGTTTCCTGCAATTTAACGATTGAATTAGTTTAAACACGTTTCTCCACACTGTCAAATCAACAAAACATACCAGCTTCTCCCTTTTGGCCAGGGAAACCATCGCGACCAGGCAATCCCGGCAATCCCTAGAAACACCAGTTTTTGCAATTGTAAAACAACACTTACAGGTTCTCCCTTTGCGCCGGGATATCCTTGACCTAAACAGACGACATTGGACACATGCTATTAGATTAAAACACCAAATAACCGATCAAAACAAACCTGGAAGTCCAGGAGATCCAGGCAATCCAGCGTCACCTATAACTGATTCTTTGTTTAAATCTATCGCTTAAAATCACCTTTGCTTCCAGGCAATCCAGGTAAGCCTACAATTTGTTGTTAGATGATTAAATGAGAATTCTCCTCTAAATCTCGTTTAAACTCACCATCCAAACCGACTGGGCCAGTTTCTCCTAAACGATTTTAATTAGTGACTAAATTGCATTGAAGTTATTTTAAAGAAGCAACAAAGTTGTTCAAAAGCAAAGATTTCACCGAGAGTGCTGAAACACTGTTTTTATTACTCACCTTTCGCGCCAGGGAGTCCTGGAAGCCCGGGAGGACCATCCAAGCCAGATCTGCCTTCATTTCCAGGCGTTCCCGGCAATCCAGCCAATCCTAAACTTGGTTTTTAGTCAGATTACACTAAGTTGACGTACCTTTCGGTCCCGGCAATCCATCCAATCCGCGCAAGCCTTCAGGTCCAGGCAATCCCTGCAATTTAAATATAATCCGCGTGATTGACAACGTGTAAACATGCAATTATAATTCAACTTACAGGTTGACCTTCTCTTCCGGGCTGAAAAACGAGGTAGAATTGATTTATTTCAAAATCCACTTACTTTTCCGGGAATTCCTGGCAGTCCTTTTTCGCCTAAACCGTGTACTATTAGATAGTTCGGACATGTTTATACTTGCCTTTAATTCCAGGGAATCCTACAACGAGAGTCTCTTGTTTTATCTTCGACTCAATTCATATTTTAAATTTGTTTTGAATAAAGAAGACATTGAGTCGAAGATGAAACAAGTAAACTTGCCTGGAACACCTTCGACACCTAAAAACGATTAATATTTAGCGCTGTTGAGACAAATAAGTAGTGTTTATTTGATTTTAAGAGTGAAGTCAATAAAACACTGCAACTTAGATCGCCATGACTTTTTAAAGCGAATTCCGGTAGAATCCAGTCCAATGTACTCACCTGGCTGTCCGTCTAATCCAGGCGCGCCTTGCAAGCCCGGTAAGCCAGATTGACCCTGCAATTGGAGTTGTTGCAATTTTGAGACATTTCGCCGGCAAGTAAAGACTGCTAATCCAACTAACTTACTTGAGGGCCAGGCAAACCAGGTAATCCGTCCAATCCGCGATCGCCTAAATTTGGACAATAAAATGGTTACATTCGGATTTTATTCTATTTTAATGATTAAAGAATGTGTAAAAACTGTAATTTGATGCGCGGAAACTCGCCTTTCGGGCCACCAAGTCCAGGAGCGCCAGGATAGCCTTAAAATAGAGATTATAACGGATGTAATGATTGCAAAACATACCATCTTTTCCTGGCAAACCAGGAGCGCCTACAAAATAATCGGTTAGCGATGTCAAAACAATTGCAAACTTGCCGACAGATCCAGGAATTCCGGGCGTGCCTCTGATTCCTTCGGGGCCTTGCAAGCCAGGAGCGCCAGGCAAGCCCTATATGGTTTTGTTAAACGTTGAACGGTTTGAATTGGAAAGGGAAACTTACTGAGTCTCCTTTGAGACCTAAACTCGTAAAACATTAAAATCAGAAAGCAATCTCAAAACATGCCTGGAAATCCGGGCGGGCCAGATTGGCCTGGAATTGTTTGGCCAGGTTCTCCTTTTTGGCCTAAAGACGGTGGATTTGAATTGAAACTAAACTTAAAAACATGCCTGGATAGCCAGGTGATCCAGGAAGACCGGAGTCACCTAAATTTTAACTCTAGATCAGTCGCTAACGCACAAACTCACCCTTAGATCCTGGTAAGCCTGGCAATCCCGGTTGACCTACAAATTTGGCGTGTTTACTGGCTTCATTTTTAAACACTTACCAGAAAAGCCTTTCTCTCCAGGCAATCCTAAACAATGGCGTCTGTTAAAACCACTTTAAAACATTAAATAAACAAGCGCTTGCGTTGATCGTTTAATTCAAACTAATTTCTGACTGAACAACTACGACTTACCGACAATGCCCTCAGCTAAAAGTGATATTGATTTAATTGCTTTTTATAACTGATTAGTCATTTCTTACCGCCAGGAAGACCAGGTAATCCCTATAATTGAATTTACATAACACGGATCATATTTGAAAACTTACAGGTTCTCCTTTCGATCCAGGGTAACCTAAATTCTAAAGTAATCGAGAAACGAGTCAAAATTGTACCGGGTTGGCCAGGAAGTCCCTAAAATTGTGAGTTGAAATGAGAATTCCAAACACAGGCACTTACGTTTTCGCCTTGAACGCCAGGGAAGCCCTACAATATGTGCATTTTCAAGAACTGATCAATCCCTAATTTAAACAAGTATGCGTTCTCGCAAGTTTTACACATTTTAACACTACTTTCAACTTACTGGTTCTCCTTTGATTCCGGGCAAGCCTAAACATTAAAATTAGGTGTGTCTTATGCTCAAACCATGCCTGGCAATCCAGGAAGGCCTGGTTCTCCTGGTTTGATCAAATCTTGTGGTGGAGGAGGTCCCTGAAAACATTAAGTTGAGATGTGGATTGATAAAAGAGACTCACCATCGGTCCGACAGGTCCTTCCAAGCCTAAACAATGAATGAATGGCATCCGAGATTCTTTGTTTTAAAAATTGTTTTTGTATCGAATTATTCTATTTTAGTGATCAGTTTTAAAGTTTTGATTCTCACCAGGCGGTCCAGGCAATCCCGCGTCACCTATATTCAAAGATTTAGATTAGAAATTGAATCGAATCCAACCTTTTGGTCCAGGAAGGCCAGGCAATCCAGGTTGTCCGTATCCGGCTTCGCCCTTCAATCCCGGCAAGCCAGGCAATCCTGCAATTTAATTGTATTTGAGTCTTTAAAATACAGCGTGGACCAAAAAACGTTAACACACAAAGCAAAACTCACCATCACTTCCGGGCTTTCCACTAAAATGGATTTAAGTTAAAAGTATAAACGTTTAAAGACTTACGGAAGGCCAGGCAAACCGGGTTCACCTATATTGAGCGTGAATCACTGTAATTATGTTTAAATCCCACCTTTCGATCCAGCTATTCCAGGCAATCCAGGAGTCTAAACCGCAAATTTAAGTCGGTTTGAAGGGTTAAACTTACGCCTGGGAATCCGTCCTTTCCTTGCAAACCGCTGACACCAGGAGATCCAGGGAAGCCCTTAAATTCGCAGAATTGGCAAAGATCCGAAGGTTATTTTAACGCTAAAAGCAAAGATCACTTACAGGTTCTCCTTTCGGACCTAAAACAGAGATGTTAACTTTAAATTAAACTCAAAAAACATGCCTGGATATCCAGGCGGGCCTGGGCGCAAAACGAGATTAGTTGGTTCGCCTTTCTGTCCTGGCAGGCCAGGAAGTCCTATAATTTTAAGTGATTCAACTTGTTTAATTGTTATTATTGACTGATCATTTGATCATTTGAATTAAAAAGAAGCTCACCGTCTTTTCCAGGCAGACCTGGAGCACCAGTTTGGCCGGGCGGCTAAAAATATTGTAAGTAACAGTCCGAAACGTTTCAACGTACTCCAGGTAATCCATCGTCACCGCTGTCTCCAGGAACACCAGGTATTCCCGACAAGCCTCTCTCTTAAAAAACGTTTATAAGTCGAGTCAAGTTAAAGAATGAAGCAAAGCATATCCGAACATCTAAACACTCACCGCCTTGAGGGCCAGGAAGACCTAAACAGAGTTGTTTTAAAAACAGTATTTAAAAACTAACCGGGATAGCCGCCATTTCCTTTTTCTCCTTTGGCTCCAGGTGCACAAATTGAGCAAGTGCCGCCACGGTCACCTTTTTGGCCTAAACATCAACATTAGGTTGATTTGAACAGTTCAAAACATGCCTGGGAATTCCTGGCAAGCCCGGAGCTCCGTCACGTCCGTCGTCTAAACAGGATATTTATCAATTGCACCTTTGATCAGAAACACTTACATCCTTTGGGACCGGTTGGGCCACGTTCACCTAAATTTGGATTTGTTTCACTGGAAATGTCGAATAAAATACCTGGTGGTCCCAGGCAATCCATGAAGCGAATCTCCAGGAGGTCCTAAAAAGCTTTGTTTTGGTGGAGTTGTAAGTTCCGTTTTATTCGAACTTATTCGTTCAATGTTCTTTAAATGAAAACTTAATTGATTCGTGTTACTCAATGTTCTAATTACTTTAAAACTGCAGTTATCAACTAAAAAATTTTTATTCAAACTTATTCAGTGTTCTAATTGATTTGTGTTACTCAAAACAAACTTTCATAATCGAACTTTATTGCTTTTTTAGAACTTCAAAACGCATTTACTCAAAACAACTTTGATGACTGAACTTATTCATTCAATAATTTTAGTTGATTTGTGTTATTCAATGTTCTAATTTAAAGATTCTATCAACTAAACAACTTAAATTACTTCGTGTTTCTCGAACTTATTCATTCAATAACTTGACTATTTAGCATTGTTTGAACTTGTTTACTCAAAACAAACTTTAATCGTCGAACTTTATCGATTACATAATTTAAATTGATTTGTGCTATTCAAACTTTGATGATTGAACGCTATCACAAATTCCAACTCTAAAACTTACCTCTCAAACCGGGCAAGCCCATTTCTCCTTTGCGACCTCAAATTTTAAGCATTAACATCGTGTACAGATTAAAACCTATTACCAGAAACTCCATCAAGACCAGGACGACCATCTTTTCCGGGGACCTTTAAATCAAAAAATGGATTTCACACTTAAAACAGTCACTTACGCCAGGAATCGACAATCCGGGAATGCCGCGGAGACCAGGTTCGCCTAGATATTGAAGTTAAACCCCGGTTTATCATTTAAAGCCAACCTTTCGGGCCAAGGGGGCCAGGTAATCCAGGAGAACCTGCAATTTAGAAGTGATCTTAATCAACTGGAACACGTTTAAAACATACCTGGAACGCCTGGCGCGCCATTCAAGCCTGAGTCGCCTTTGTCTCCTTTCGGGCCTAAATTTTGACGCTACAATCGATAGAATCAGCACAAACATTTACCGGGCAATCCTTCCAAACCAGGAAGACCTTCAAATTGGATGAATTGTATGAAAGTTGTTGCAATTAAACTTACCAGGCAAGCCGGGACCGCCTAAAACGATCAATAATTTAGAACAAAGCATAGAATTTAATTGATTTAATTGATCTGTTTCGGTTTTGATGGATTTTAAACGCAATTGAACATACCAGGAAGGCCTTGAGGACCGGGAGGACCGGGTTGGCCTAAAATTTGGAGTTTTAATTACACCGTTTTAGCGGAAGTATTGAAATTGATTATAATAGTTACCGGGATATCCATCATTTCCTTAAAATAGAACATGATTAAACATTGTAATCCATTAAAACTTACCGGGAAGGCCTGGTTGGCCAGCACGTCTAAAATCATTCATTAGATTGTTTTAAAGACGTTTTTGTTTCTTTAATCAATTAAATGAAATCAATGTCTAAGAATGCAATTGCCGATCAAACGTTACCCTGGGAGACCTGAAAAGCAACTGTTTAAATGAAAGCTGGTGTAAAATATACCTGGCGGGCCTGGAGGACCGTCAGAGAAATCACCACCGCCAGGAGGACCTGTAAATTAAACGTTAAATCCATTCCAACTTGTTACCGAATCAGTGTTCTCTTCAGTTTGAACAAGTTTGTCAAACAAGTTTGATAACAAATGTGTTTCAAAAATCTGTCAAACAAGCTGTTTTTTATAAAAAGCGAGTTTGAACAAGTTAGTCACTCAAATAAGCTTCAAAAGTTTGTCAAACAAGTTTGCCTTAACGTCTAATGTGTTTCAAAAGCTCGTCGAACAAGTTGCTTTTTGATTTAAAGTCTAATGATGTTTCGAATAAGTTGCTTTTTTGATAACAAATGAGTTTCAAAAGTCTGTCAAACAAGTTTGTCACTTAAAGTTAGATTTTACTTGACTTAAGAACTAATGAGTTTCGAATAAGTTAGATTGTACTTGATTTAACGTCTAATGTGTTTCAAGTGTTTAAAAAGCTTGCCACTCAAGGTTAAATTGTATTTGACTCAAAATGTAAAATGTTCTAATTAAAGCTATGAAGAGAATACTGTACAAAATTATATGTAAACGTTTACCTGGAGGGCCTTGGATACCCTTTGTTCCTTCACGACCCTGCAATTTACAGTTTAATCAATGCATTTCCACTTTTAAACTTACTGGAAAACCTTGGTCGCCTTTCTGTCCAATCGCTAAAAACAGTTAGGTAACAACGAACTCATCGACTATTCTTACGGCCGGGCAATCCAGGAATTCCATCAACACCGCGGTCACCTAAATGTTGCATTTAGACTGTGATGGAATCGTTTAAAACTCACCTTTGAAACCCGGCGGTCCAGGCAATCCGCCTCTTCCTTCTTTGCCCTACAAATTCGGATGTTTTAGATGCCGTAGCTTTAAATTAGTCAAGTTCTATTTAAAGGTTGCTTACTCTTGGGCCAGCGGGGCCTGGCAATCCTTTCTCGCCTAAATGTGACCGATTTAAACAAAGATCCACAGACAAAACTCTCACCCTTCATTCCAGGGAATCCAGGTTGGCCTATAACGGAGATTGCATTAAATTCATCTCAAAAATATACCTGGAAGGCCTGGTTCACCCGGATCTAAACAAAAACTGCATTCACAAAAATTGCGTTTAAAACTTACATCCGCGTTGGCCTGCATCTCCAGGTTCGCCCTGCAAGGTTTGAGTGAGATTGGAAGATTTTTAAAGTTAAAAGAGTAATCCGTCTGGTTGATCAATCGGTATTTAAAGTGTTGGCATTCTTCTTTACTTGATTAAACAAAACTGAAAGCGAACAGCGAGTTTTTACTATTAGATCTAATTTTTAATCACTTATCAACTCATTAAAACAATTAAAAGTGAGCTTAACAGCAAAGCTTCGTTTATAAAACAGATCCTACCATTTTAAATCACTTAAAATACTTATCAACTCAACTAAAAGTGTGTTTAACGACAAAGCTTAAATTATTCAATTACAGGTTAACAACAAGACTCGCTTATCAACTCAATAAATCAACTAAAAGTCTGTTTAATAACAAAGATTAAATCAACTAAAAGTGTGTTTAACAACAAGATTCACTTATCCAATCAATAAAGTTCAGCAATTTCGACCTAACGTTTTGATTACTTAAAACACTTATCAGTTTAGTTCGGCAATTTAGACCTAACGTTTTGATCACTTATCAATTTAGTTCAGCAATTTAGATCTAACATTTTGATTACTTAAAACACTTATCAACTCACTTGCCAACTCAATAAATCAAATCATTAAATCAACTAAAAGTGTGTTTAACAACAAAGCTTAAATTATTCAATTACAGGTTAACAACAAGATTCACTTATCAACTCATTAAAACAACTAAAAGTGTGTTTAAAAACAAAGTCAAAGTTCTGTTAATTACTTTTACTGACCAAACAAATCTCTCGATAAAACGCCAACACTTTCTAAACACCCAATCACTGTTTCATACTTTCTCTCCTTTGGAGCCTGGGTAGCCTTCGGGCCCGACAATCGAGCCCTTGGACTGCGTAGACGCAATTGGTCCAGGCATTCCCGGCGGTCCCGGTTGGCCAATATCGCCCTGAAACGAAGAAACAATAAAACTGTCTCTACCTTGTCACCCTTAAAGCCTGGAGCACCGACGGGGCCTAAGAAAGACTGAGCGTTGGCTTGAGTAAATTCACGAGGTCCGGGCTACAGAAACACAAATGAAAAGTGGATTGAATTGGCTGGCAAGCAATGATCAAGCAGAAACTTTTACAGATTCCAATTACTTGATCAAAACTTGTACCAAACGGAGATACAATCAACTTACAAGGCCTGGGGGTCCAGGCTGCCCAATGTCACCCTACAATGATCGGATAAAATGGGAGATGCTTAAATGTGACGTGAAACGAAGTCCGTGACGTGGATTGTGGGCATTGAAAATGATGATACAAAGTGACAACAAAATGTGAACCGTGAAATAGACCGTTTTGAAGTGAACAATTGCAACGTGTTGCTAATGAACTCGATTCTTTGATCTTGTGTTTAAACAATAGCGATGTGAGGTGTTTTAAATGAGTATGAAATAATCGATTCATTTGAAAGAACAGCGATGTGAGTGTTTTAAATGAGTATTGAGCTAATAGATTCATTTTAAAGGACAGCGATTTGAGTGTTTTAAACAAGCATTGACCAAACTCTATTATATTTTCTTTAGAACAGCGATTCGAGTGCTTTAAAGAATAGTGATGACCACTGCTTTACTGAAGTAATTGATTTGTGTTTGAAATAGTTTTGTTTAAAGAGCGTCAATTTTAGTGCTTTAAACACAAAAGTAATCTTTTCTTTTTCAAAACAACAATTTGAGCGCTTTAAAATAAACTCATTTAACACTTAAGAACACCGATAACGTAGAAAAAATAAGCTAATTTCAAATCTAACATAACTAGATTTGAGTGACCCGAGTGCTTTAAATGAAAGTGACCGAAAATTAGCCTTCCCAGTGAGTGTTTTGGTGCCGTGTCGGTGCGCCAGGCAATAAAGTGTCACACTTGACGTTGAAACAATTCTTTTAAAAGTTGACTTGGCACAAAAAGTTATTCCTTATTACTACAATATGCTTTAATTTCTGTGCCACGTCAAATTTTAAGTTGTTTGTGTCGTGATAAATCAACATTTATTTAAAAACTTACAGGGTCTCCTTTGGGTCCGATGCTTCCGATTCCAGGGTTGCCAGGAATACCAGCTTCTCCTACAATTTTGGATTTGAAAACAAACCGGACTTGTCCAATTTAAAGCAAGTACCTGGAGGTCCACGTGGGCCCTTAAATTTCGGAATTCAGTCATTGAAAACACTTTAAAACAACTTACAGGCAAGCCGGAATCGCCTCTGTCACCTTTTTCGCCAGGAAATCCATCGCGACCAGGCGGGCCTAAACAGATTTAAGGTAATTTAGCGGATTTGGACATTAAAACACACCTGGAAGACCTGGCATTCCACTCATACCAGAATCGCCCTACAAAATAACTTTTAAATATAACTATGCAGAATTAAACTAACCTTTTCACCGGGAGCGCCAGCATATCCAATGGCAGCTAGAATTAAAAGATTTGTATAATTTGAATTCATTCAATGACCTACGTTCTCCTTTCGCGCCAGGCAATCCAGGAGATCCGGGAAAACCTAAACAATAGAGTTGTTTTTTGAATCTTCAACGTCTCCAATTTAAGCAAACTTACCAGGAAGACCTGGTTGGCCTAAAAAGTGTCAATATTGATTGTGTTGATAGAATGACGTTATTTGAATTTATCGTTTTAACAAGCAAAGATTTGATAGAGTTGTTTTAGTTATCAAAAGCATCGTTTAAACACTCTTTTAACAAGCAAAGATTTGATAGAATGAGTTTCAGTTATCAAAAGCATCGTTTAAACACTTTTAAAACTTGCCAGATGGACCAGGCAAGCCCGGAAAGCCGTCAGTTCCGTTGCAACCGTCCCACCCAGGAGCGCCTCTTTAATTTGAAGAAATCATTATTTAAAATGCAAGTTGCACACTTACCGAGGGCCAGGTTCGCCTGCGCGACCAGGAACTCCGTCATTTCCTAAAGTTTTGATTATTAGACTAACTCTGAGTATTCAAAAATTGTTTGTTCGATCTGTTAAGAGATTTAAAGACGATTGAAAGACTCGTAATTGAAGATTTAAGGCTAAAATACCTGGGAATCCTGGAACACCGACGGGGCCTCTGTCTCCTTTCAATCCTTGCGGGCCTGGGGGTCCTTGTCCGCCCTTTTGGCCTTTCGGGCCTAAATAAATCAGTTTGGCGTGGAATTTGACTACAATAATACCTTGCAATCCTTCTGGACCTGGGAAACCGCGAGTTCCAGGCTAAAAATAATAAGTTGAGTGTTTTGTAGCGGCGGATTACGAAGACAGCAAGTCAGCGTTCTTTTAAATGCTCTACTTGTCTTCTCCATCATTGATAAAAACGTACCGATCCAGGCGGGCCTTGCGGGCCAGGAGTGCCCTAAAATTGATGTAATTGCCAGCGTTCCATGTGCATAAGTGTTTTTTGCCTATTTCTTTTTACCGTATTTCTCCTTCCCACTCACTTATTAACTAGCTACCAAGCTTCCATCTCTCAAAAATTGAAACAATCGGTCATTTTTTGACCGATGACCGATTGCAAAATTTGTCAATTTGGATGAAAGAAAAGACTCGTTGACAGTGAGCAATTGTTTCGATTGCACGATGATCGATGGCGGAGAATTTTTGTCTGCTTGGATTGATTGTTTAGAAATGTTACGTAAAAGGCTTTGTCTGCTTGGATGATTTAAAAAGATCGCTTTCAGACTGCATGATTTAAAAAGATCACTAAAGTGGAGATTGTTAAAGAAGTTGTTTTCAATCAACACTCAAAGTCTTATTGCATAATTGAAATTAAAGAAGTCGTTTTCAAATTGCACGATTTAAAAAGATCGCTTTCAAACAACATTGAAATTAAAGAAGTCGCTTTTCAAATTACACTCAAATGAAAGTTTTATTGCATAATTGAGCTGTTTTCAGTTGCATGATTAAAAGAAGTTGTGTTTAGTTGCATGATTAAAAGAAATTGTTTTCAATTACACGATTTAAAGAACCACTTTCAAACAACATTCAATTTCAAATCCAGTTAATTGCAAGAACTTCTGCTAATCAAAAATCTACTTGATGACTCATTGCTTTCAAAAACCCAACACATCCACCACTCAACTTCTTAATAAACAGCCCTCCGTTTCCGCTAATTTGCAACAGTTGTTTATGTGCAAAGGAATTCAAGGGAAACTTGTAGGCCTAATTGAATAAGAGTGCTGAGGTCAACGTGGCAACGCGGATGAGTTTTTTTAGAGTGGAAGTTGGCGGCTGCTAATTTGGTGGGATCAAAGAAATTAAACGATTCGAAGGCAATCATAAAAACACATTTTAATAATTAAACTTACCATTGAACCTTTTTCACCAACACAGAAGCATCCTCTACTCGTGCAATCACGACAAGTGGCTTGCTGAAATCAATGTTAATAAACTTTATGCTTTCTTGAAGTTGTGTGGCTTTTAAATACTTTTGAACACCTTTAATGTCTCAGAACGATGCTTTTGATGTTTTGAATACTTTTAATGTTTTGAATAAACGTTTGAACACCTTTAATGTCTCGAAACGATGCTTTTTGATATCTTTCACTTCCATCCAAAGTGTCTGTGATCGAAATTAATGAGATTGGTGTTCGGCAAACAAAAGAAAGCAACACTTGTTCCCCGATTAAATTTGGACGAAATTCGGAGACGGGCAAATTAATCAAAGTTCAACTGCTACGTTACATAGACAATTGTTGCATTTTAAGCAGAACTGTATTTTTGTTATTCTCGACCACTTTTCACAGATCATTTTACACTTTCCTCGATGTTTTGAATCACGTTTGTTGCGGCGATCGAGAGAGCCGACGGCGCAGATCTTTACACTGTTTCAATTCATTTGAATGGCCATTTGGAAATGTTACGTGTTGTTTAACGGCTACTTTCCGTTATACAAACGGACGCAACATATGCCAAAAAAGTGATTCAGCGAAAACAGACATGCTTTTTAAAGATGTCTTTGCTCGAAACATCAAGAAAGCTTTTAAATTGTCACAATCACTTTTTTGTATTTCAAAGTCGGAACTGTGTGCTCAAAAAAACAGAACACCTGTACACTTTTGTATACGCATAAAAACGCCGGCACTCCGGTCGTTTATGCAAATGGACTATGTGCATTTTGTTTTTGTAGCGCGATGGGAATGAACTGATCGGTCAGGCATTGGAAATGTCAAGCACGGAAAGGTACCGATTTTTTGAAAAACATCTTACAAACAGCACTAACTAAATACTTCGCAGAGTTAAATTAAATGTTGTTTTAAAAAACTGTAGTGACTTGAAAAAACGTCGTTGAGTTCGGTTAGTCAAAGCAGTCAATGAACTTTTTGAAAAAGAAGTTAGACTTACTTTTTGCCTCCTCGCGTAATGTCCTATTTTGAAGCTTTCATTCAAATCAAAAAATTGTAGCGACTTAAAAAAACGTCGTTGCGTTCGGTTAGTCATTTAAGCAGTCGATGTAATTTTTGAAAAAGAAGCTAGACTAATTTTTTGCGTTATCGCTTAATGCTATTTTTAATTACAAGAAATTGCTGACTCGTTTAACCTTTTCAAAATCAAATAGACTTTTTTCATCTCATTGCAAAAAGCCGAAAAGCGAAAGACTCTCAAACTTTTTGCGTTATCGCGTAATATCTATTCTTTAATTACAAGAGCTGACTCATTTAACTTTTCCAAAATCAAATAGACTTCTTTTCATCTCATTGCAAACACATCAAAAGCCGACTCGTTAATGTCGTTTCTCGAGATGATATATTTCGAGACGGAAAACGAAGCTGTTTTTTCGGCGTTTGTGGCAATCGTAAAGTTCATGATTCATTTGTGTTTAAAAAATTTAAAAGCCACTTACTACAATTTCAAAATTAAACTTACCGACTGAGCCTGTTCAACAAGGAAGAATACAATAACAAGCGTGGCCAGTGTTGTCAGGCTAAAAACATCAATTTAATTGCAATTAATTTAAAAGACTCACCAAAAAATGCGACGCCTCTGGCGAGCAGGACGCCATTGCGTCTCTCTGTCCATGGCGCGCACTCCAACCAACGATGACTCTGCTGGAATGGAGTAGCAATCGATCTCTCTTGTGATCAAGGGAGAAGAAGTTTACAGGAGGCAAGCTCTCCTGAAAGACTTTGGCAATGAAGTTTCAAAAAGCACGTTTAAAATATTTAAAGAACACGTTTAAAATGTTTAAAGAACAACAAAGCAGTCAACAAGATAGTCAACATTCGGCAACGTCCGGTTAAAAAGAAGAGAACGGGCCACAGAAAAGGTGTGCATTTTGCGCAAGTGTTCTTACGTCGAGGGCGGTGTGCTTTTTCAAAAAAGTGTTTTTCAAAGGAGTGTTTTTGGATCTGTCTTCCAAAGCGATATTTAAATACTTTCAAAGTCACCCGAATAAGAAGTTCCGAGACAAATTATACAGCAAGATTGAAAAGGGCGCCACAGGAATCACGAAACGCTCGTACAAAAGTGGCCACTGCACAAAAGCGGTCATCGGAGTCCGTTGCTTCCAATCACCAACAAACAATTGTGCTGTTGTAAGAAGCGGCGCCGTTGAGGCGGCGGCCACATTGCTTGCTTTCAGATCGCTTAGGCCAATGGCAGGCAAAAGGACACGGAGCAGAATGCGATCTGGGACGTTTGGGTTGTGCCGAGTTGCTGGCAAATGCCGGCGGTCCGCCGAAAATTAATGTGTTTGGGGCTTTTTCGTGAAGACATGAAATCGGGTTTGTTCTTCACATCGGCAACAAGACACTTTATGATCCGCCGCCCGTTTAGGCCCAAATTTTTAATGGACGGGTTGCGAATGGATGGTTTTAGTGTGATCTAAGGTGGGTGCATGAGCGTTCTGGATTTAAAAACAACAACAAAGAATATGCAAATTGATGTTGATTTAAAAGAATAACAATATCTTTAAACACTCAAATGATTACAGTAATCTTTCAAACATTTGGCAACCGAGGCCGCAGCTTTCTGTCTATCTCGGCAACTCTAGCCATAAATTGGAGAAGAAAAATCACGGAAGCGCATAAAAAACGAAGACTCGAAATCCTCCGGCATCTTCCTCCAAAATACCTTTGGAGTCGATCGGACGCGAAAGTGCAAAGATTTATTTGGGTCGCAACAATGGTCTTCGGGCCGACGATGAGTCACAAACGTTGTGCAGCCAAGGCGGAGATAGATGATGAATTTGACGGGAACAAAAAATGTCTGCAACCGATTGAGACGAGTTAATTATAGAAGTTAGTTGAATGCATTCAAACGTTTTTAACAAAGTGTTTGAGAAAAGCGATAAAGTCTTTTTTGACTCGAATTGAAAAAACGAAAAAAACTTTTTCAAATTGAAAAGACAAAAAAGCTTTTTCAAATTGAAACAAAAAGTTAAACACATCGAAATAACTAAATTACATCAAAAACCAATAACGCGCGCAAGATTGCAACACCTCCTAGCACACCATCATAAACATCCAAGATTCCAAGTCCTGCCGCCAAATAAACAAACGGCCAAATGCCGTCGCCTATAGGTTTTTGGTTGGCCAGTCGGCGATTGCTCTGAGTGACCAGTTGCCCTGGGTCGGTTGCAATTTGTGTGGAGGGTCAGTGAGAAATGGGATGGCGATCGTAAAGCTGGCACTTTTTGGTGTGTCGACAACTGTGTCTTGACCGGTGCATCCGGACGTCGTCGATGAGTCATTAAAGAAGTATTAAAAAGTGTCTTTAATCGATCTGAAACAAGTTAATGCAATCAATTAAATTAATCAAATAAGCAAAAATCGTTTCGACACAGCCGACTGTTTTTGTCTTCTGTTGAATCGCAACAACAAATCAACGACACTTTCGTGCCCGATCTTCTAACAAAATTTATGATTGCCAGCCGGTAACTCCGAGATTGCCCAGCCAAAGACGAGTGTCAAAACAATAAATTTAATTAGGGACAGTGTTAAAAATTGCAGTTAACTAAGGTTGTTTTAGTTTGAGTAGTCTATAATAAACATTAGATATTGTAATTGATTGCGGTAGTTTAAAAATTGTTTTAATTTGAGTTGTTTTCATGTTTGGAATAAACATTAGATATTGTAATTAATGTGACTGGTTGAATCGGTTAGTTTAAAGATGTTCTTTTTTAAATGACTCCAATTTTTTGATTGTCATTTTCGAGACGTTTCCGCACCTTTCAATTAGAAACTCCAAACCCTTTCCAAATCGACGGGAGCCAACGAAACAACTGCTGACCATTGGTCTTTGAAGAGACGCGCCTTGCACCAAGTGACCGCGACACGGATTAGACTTTAGCAGACAAGACGGCAGTGCCAAAAGTTATGATCCCAGCACTCTTCCACGAATCAATCGGCCGCCAATCAATTTTTCGTAAAAATTTGCCAGGCATAAAAAGCCGGTTGCGGGTCGTTGAGGGATTGAGACATTTTGGTGGAGAATTGTATAGAAACTGTACTTCATTAAAGTAATCAAATTAATAGATAAAACATTTAAAAACTCAAACCACGCCAGTTGTTTAAAACATCACTTACATTTAAAACTTCGCAACAATTGTCTTTCTTGTCTCGAATTTGTTTATTCGAATTGCAACATTTTTGGCGGACGCAAGATTAACTAAGAGTTTCGGAGCTGACTCTAATGCTTTGTGCCTAAAGTCTTTTCTTCTCGTTGCGTGTGCAACGGAATAAACAAAAAGTTTGGTGGATTTGAGAGGCTGTTTTGAAACGGGAGTACTGTATTAAAGACGACACTGTTTTTTTGTTTGAAAAGTCTTTTTGACGAGAAGAAACAAAAATTGTTTGAATGTTTTTGCTTGAAAGTGTTTTTTGGCAAGAAACAAAAATTGTTTGAACGTTTTTGTTTTTGAAGATTCTGTTTGTTTTTTTGACTACCGATCAACTGCTTACATGTTTAATTAAATTCAAAATCTAAACACGTTTATTAGTATTTACACAAGAACAATAATTTAACATATTAGCGTATCACCGGAACTTTAAAAAGAGATTAATTTGAGATCAATGTACATGTTAAACAGCAACTTCAACGTTTTTTGTCCTCATCATCTCTGTCGTATTCTTCCTCTTCGTCTTCGTTTTTGGGAACTTTCTTGATTGCGTTGATGAGCATGCGATCTACATTGTGGAAATTGTAGTCAAGGATCAATTCAACTGGAGTCATTGGAAGTGTGTGGTTGCGGAGCCAGTCGTGAAGCCATCCAACAACTAGTTGGCCTCTGGAAAGTTAAAACATAAGTAAACATCAGTGGCAAAGTTTACCTTGTCATCAATCCGTGCAACTCGACCGCAACTGGAATCTTTTTGTTCTTTGTAACAATACTGTCGTGATCGATAGCGACGGCCATTGCAATTTCGTCACAGTAGCGGAAAGGACTTCCAAAAGTTGCCATTACTTCTCGAGGTTTTGATGTGATGGCGTTTAAGTAGCGAGCCATTGGATAGTCCAGATTCAAATGATGTTCGAAGTTGAAGTTTTGCTGAAAGTGTTTGTTGTTTAAAGAGATTCTTCCAAAAACTTACGTTGAACATGTCCTGGAAGAAGAAAGTGGTTTCCCAAGCAACAAGTGAGATGTTGCATTTCATGCGTTGGAGAACCATCGAAGCCGCTTCAGGATCACTGTTGAAGTTGTACTCAGCCGTCGAGGCGGTTTGAATGTTTCCCATTCCTTAAATGTTTAGTTTAAAAGTTGACATGTTTCTTCAAAACTTACCATAAAGATTACCGCCTGTAATGACCACCTTTTTCGGCCAATTTGCAAACTCCGGATTCAACTCCAATGCCATGGCTAAATTTGTCAACGGACCGATGGCAACAAGTGTGATTTCTCCGGGATACTTTCCAAACAGTTTAACAAGTGCTTCAGCTGCGTGGACGTCTTTTTGATAAGAAGTTTTGTCTTGTTGGCGGGACTGAAAGTGGTGAAGTTAAAAAGTTTGAAGTTTTTAAAGAACTCACTTTCGGTTTTGACATTGGTCTGTCGGAAATGCCATCCTTGCCAAAGAATCCGGTTACGCTTTCAGTTGTGTTGATGTTGCCAATCAATGCAGTTTCAGAACCCAAACAAATTGGAATCTACAAAACAATAATGTTTAAAGTCTTTGTTTATGTTGATTTCAAACATCAAAAGAAATAAAGCTAATTTTTTAAAACACTCAAAGACTCCATTTTTTGTTTTGTTTGCTCAACGAAATTGACCGAATTCCCAGTTTACACATCTGCTCATTCACAAAGTTAATTGATTAGATTGAAAATCTTCTGACAAATTGATATCAAGGTTTGAAGTGCTAGAAGACAGGTGTGTTAACAGAACGGCGTCTATTTTCGTGCTTTTTGAAGGGAAAAGTCACGGAACTTTAAACTAATCCACTTAAAAACTTACATCTTTCTTGACTTGATTTGCACGCAATGTCCGCGCAACGTTTGCAACTGCCTGGAGCGCTGTCGTTGATCCCGCAACGGTTGTGATGAGCACCAAGTCGACTAATGGGTGATTTAGAGCCATGGTCAGTGCTTGGATGTCGTCAGAAACGCCATCAGTATCCAAAACCATCTTGATTCGCTCGCCTGATGTGTGTAAGTGGGAAGAATCGGCATTATAGACAAAAGAAACGATGAAGAAAAGAAATACAGTTATTTTCTGAGCTGTTGACATGATTTCAAACGGAGATTGAAAGTTGAAGGGATATGAGTATCTGGATCAAGTATTTAAAGCTTTTGTACGTTTTGGGAGTTGTGAGTATCTGGAGATTATGCAAATAAATTAAAGCAAAGAGAGTAAAGCTTTTAATGGCTAGAAAGAAATTAACACCGGAACATTTTCACTGGTATGCGAGTTTTGAAGTAACCGTCTAAATTAACAAATAAACATTGTTTGTTGTGAACTAGCAACACGACACGACGTTTATATACAGTATCGCCTCAACTTTTCAACATTCTCTTCGACTAAGCCCAAAAGTCCATTCCGTAACTCCAAAACACCTTGCCAACAAATGCAACAAACCAAACCTCTTTAAATATCTGGCACGCTGCTGAGTTGTCCCGCCCCGTTTTAGTCAAAAAACATCTAAATTGGAGAAACGAACACCTTAAAAGTGAGTCTTTTCGGAACGCCCCGTCGTGCATAAAAACTTGTTTACCAAATTTGCAGCTTATTCTTGGCAAATCCGAACACCTGGTTCTTTGGTGGGTACAGTAAGAATAGAGAGTTGAAAAGTCCAGTCCAAAGGTTGTTATTTCGATTCCTTGGGCTCAAAATAGTTTGATTGCTCGAATGAGATTTAAAAAAAACAACTAAACTTCAATTTTCGGATGCTGCGTTCTTTAGTAAAATGAAAGTGTGTGAAACAGTTGTTGGAACGTTTTCTTTGATTGAACGAGTTCAAACAAAAATTATGAAGTTGATGCTTTTGTTTGATCAGTCAATTCAAGTTGATTGATTTTTAAACTTTACTTATTTTTAAAGCACATTATTTTAATGTCTGAACTGGAAACATAATCTTGACTAGTGCTGCCGCGACATTGATATCGATATTATAAAAGTTATTGCAGAATCTCAAAATCGTTAGTGTTTGGACTTTGATTAAAAGCGACAAAAAGAGAATTCACACTCTTTAAAATTTAACAACTTTAAAAAGGTCTTCTAAGTTATCTTAAATGTGTCGAAAAGTCGACATTCAAAAGAGACAAAAACATTCGACATTTTGAAAAAAAGTCGTTAGTGTCTATGTCGCGGCAGCACTAATCTTAACTAATAAAATGTATACACGGATTCAAAAGTATACCAAAACATGCGATCATTTTATTTGAGTACTTTAAACGACTGAATCGACAATCTTTGTTCGAACTCATTAAATCAAAGAATATTTTGTTACACATTCAAAAAACGACTAGATTGGCAATCTTTGTTCGAACTCATTAAATCAAAGAATATTTTGTTCCGCATTCAAAAAACACTCAAAGAAGAATCAAAAAGTTCAAAACTTTTGTTTTGTTGCGATGTTAAATTAATTCAATTGCTCGTTATCCTGCTTTTGAACCGAGAAAAAACAACTTCGAGCATAATAATCACATTTTGAGAGCAATTGGAAACAACAAAAGTGACATTAATTTCTTTGCTGATTGCTTTGTTAAAAAACAACTGAACTCAAAAACAATTAGGTTCTTGAAATGCCAGAATTAATTGAATGGATTTTATGGGAAGTACGGTAGTTTGAATTCTCCTTATTAGTTCCGTTCAAAAAACACCCAACCGAACATCTAAACTCCAATTTCATTTAAAAAACTCACTCAATTCTTATTTGTTGCGTTTCCTAGAACTCTAATTTTTGCTTCGAGGTCAAAAAGCATTTTTCGTTTAGCAAAAGAGTTTTGAGATGTTTACAGAGACTCTTTTAATGAACTACTTGCTGGAACTAACATTGTTTTTAGATGTTATACTTGAAAGTCCGAAACATTTTGATGAGTTGCTTGACGGTTATGAAATTAACAGGGATTTTTTAAATAATAAAACAAAACACATTCAACCAAAAGTCGTTTCCTACACCCGAATCACAAAATTCCATCTGCCGTCATTTAAAATTACCCAAAATGTTAATCACTGCAGCAAGAAAACAACCACTAATTTTTCAGCTGCATCCAACGTTTTCAACACTTGAATAATTAACAACAAGACAAATCGTTGTCCGCGTGTTCTTGATCTTTTCCCACCTTTGCTGAATGATGTGTGTTTTGAACACGAAAGTTTTGTTTGTTGGACAGGTGGTATACGGTGGGTTTCGGAGTCTGGATGAAACGGGACTAATTGGAACGACAAAGTGCAAAAAATGAGGAAGTTTATTTTGAATGTCTGGATTTAGTAAAGGGTTGAATGACGAGATGTGTGGAAATTATAAGTTTTGAGGTGGTAATTTGAGTTACCAGGAATGGAATGAAAAGAGTAGGTTACCTAATTGTCTTTTGTTTAAATTTAGTAGTTAAGACGATAAGAATGAGTAGTTTGAATAAGTGCTAATTTAAATTGCCAAGAATGGAATGAAAATTGAGTAGGTTGAATGCGTGTTTTTATTAAAGCAATTAAATTGTTTTGAATAAAATGAGTAGGTTACATAAACTAACTAATTGTTTTGAATATCTCTGTGCCTTTTAAAATTTACACGTTCTTTGCAGCAAAGACTAAAAACTAAACTTGTTTATTTATAGTTAAGCATTTCTAATCAAATTAACAAAATCGTCCCGAAAAGATCGAAAGAACAATTTGTTACGTATTAAATGCAATCTTATATTTCACAATTCCACAAATACCTCCGAACAAGTCCGAAAAATCAACAAATTGCTCGTTTATTTGTTGTGAGAACAAAAATGCCAAAAGAACGCGAAGCAAACAAAATACATTTTTTGTTACTCCTTATGCGACAAGTTGTGTCCTCAAAAAATAGTTCTTGATGTGCAAAGTAAAAAGTATTCAATTGAAATCAACAACTTCAACGAAAACAACAAAAAGTTACCCAAAACAATGAGTCAACGGAATCTGCAAACCTGCATTTTAAACACGTTTTTGCTCCACCTAATATGAAAAATTACAGTTGCACAAACAATGGAGGTCGGTTTTGGAGTAAAAGCTGCAAAAACAAAGAGTTTTGTTGTTTTTGCGTTCACCTCGTCTGCTTTTTGTCACACTTGATTTCTGTTATCGAAACAATCGTTTTTGGAGTTAGACGGAAAATTTGTACGGGAAGTTTGGAAGTGTATTTTGAACAAGGAAGTGGAATCGAGGAATCATTTCTATTAAGTAACTACAGTGTGGACAACAAAACGTTAACACAAAAAGCAAAAAAGTCTTTTTGACAAAAAAGTTTTCAATTTTTTGAGTTCACAGATTTTTTTGTGTTTGAAACGTTTTTTTGTCGCACTCTTTAAATACATTGAACTCTTTAAGATATCACACTTTTAACGGAATCGACCAAACTCAAAGCTTTTTATATCATTACTTGAAAAGAAGGTGGTCACTTTCGTATGAATCATTTAAGTCTATTTTTGAATTAATTAAACATTAGTCGTTAGTGACCGCTTATTTTTTGAACAATCGATGACCATTAAAACAAAGTGTAGCCGGACTCTAGCCTCTACGCATAATTAAATGGTCAAGGATTTGTAACTTTTACTTTTTGAAGACAACAAGTTTTGAGACAATTGAAATCCGAGCGTAAACAAATTAACCGGCTCGTTTGTGGAACTAGATTTTGAGTTGTAGTTTGAAAGTTGGTCGGAGTACGGAGTGGCGCAAATTACGCAAGATACTGTAATGAGTTTTGGTCAACACGGAGTTTGTTTACAGAATGTTTTGAATTCATTTTAAACTTTGACCGTTAAATCTTTAAGTGTTCTGACTGATCATTGCATTCAACAAGTTTACAATTCTCATTTGCTTACTAACAAACGGGTACAATTTAATTAGAGGAGTTTAATGCAACAGTAGTTATGTTATTTAATGAAATTGATTAGATTTGCGCAGGAGACAATTGCTTTGATCACATTTTGTGTGTAGTGGTGTGTAATTGAATAGACAATAATGAATGAGTAAGTGGCATAAAAGAACTTGACTGTAAAAGTTGAGGTTGTTTTGATATTAAAGCATTTAAGTTAAATTGATTCTTTCGATAGAACTGAAAAAAGCAAGTTTGAATGTTGTTTCTCTATCAAGTACTTTCTGCAGACCAAATCATTCACAGTTGCCGAGACAATAACAACATTATACCCTCCTTCATGCACACCCGCAAAATGGAAAATTCAATTTGGACCATCGTGCTTTGACCTGTTTGTTTACTGCACAAATTAGTAAAAACTTGGTGGAACAAAAGCAACAAAAATCAAATCAATGTTGACTCAATTACAAGTTAAATTGCTTATTGGCGATCTCTTGGTTTTACAGGAGTTCTTTGAATCTGTTCCCGATCTTGTGTTTTTGTTTTGCATGGAATTAGTTTGATTGATTGAACCGTTAAATTAAAGAACTAATTTTGCAATGCCATTCAAATACATTTTTGACTTGCAAATTTTGGCAACGCTTTCGGTTAGCAAATCCGACTTATTTGAACAGCTTGAATTCGCTCTTGCTGATCGGCGCCATGTTGCCTGTGATCCTCGAAACGGAGCACCAACAACTTTGCAAACAACAAAAAGTCTGCTCCCGTTCTAAAATCACACAAAAACAATTCAAGGAATTTGGTAAGGCTGCTCAAACAAATTGCTCGCATAAATTGTGTGAGTTAGTTTTAAAACTTACAAAGAACAAGTCTTAATAATTAACATTGATTTAGTAATTAAAAACAACAACTGATGTGTTTTTCTCACAAATTCATCCCAAAGTTCACATCAAACGCATGAAAACAGCTGAATAAACAGAACAAGAAAACTTTTAGAACAGTTCCATTTGCGTGTCCTTTGTTTAAACAACAAATGAACGTATCAAACCGTTCCAATTAAGACAATCAAAATTCAATGTCATCAAGCATCGTTTTAATTGAAATCACTGCTACTCAAATCATTAAACACTCGCAAAACCCACTCTGAAACCTCAAAAATCACTTTAAAAAACTAGAGTTTAAACATCTGCAAATTGTTGCGGATCAATGTTCAACATGCACGTTCATGCACGTCACAAAAGACAAACTTTAACGGCTATTCAAATTTCACAAAGCCCAAAATAAAAGTGAAAACAATCGGAATGTGCGGAATTCGTGAACAGAAAGAGTAGGCAAACAAACAAAAACTACACAATGTGAACAAAATGCTTGTTGCAAAGCGAAAAAAACATGACATAAAATTTTGTTGAAAAGACTTTTTGAAGCGAAAAACTTTTTCGTCATCAAGCACGAGAAATGTTTACAATTAACATATTTAATTTTAACTGATTTGTCTAATTGTTTGGAAGTGTTGTTTTATTCTTTCAAACCTATCGTTAAAATTTATTTCCTTGTAGTTGTTATTGCATTTTACGTAACGCCTCTTTTGTTTACGCAAACTGTTTTTTGTTAAAAGCACAAAGATTGGGTCAAAATTAACAAAAAGAAGAGCGTCATGGTAACTTTTAAAAGTCAGCATATTGTAGTTTGAAACGCAAACAATGTGGAAAATTAACAAAAACAAAGATGTTTGAAAGGATCTTTTGAAGCATAAAGGAATTTGTCCGTCACTATCCCCACGCAACATCTTTTTGTTTACTGTGTTGTTGTGTTTGCATTGTTAATTAGAAAAGTACTTCGTTTTGGGGTTTATGATATTAAACTTCTCTTAAAATGAACTGTTTTATGTTTAAACGGTTGATTCAACTTAAGCAATTCCAAAGAATCGACTGCATTTTAAACAGTTTATTGTTCCAGATTCAAGACTGCAACTCTTTAAACAACTCGAAATACGTAAACTAATCATTCAATTTCAAAAGCATCATCGAAAATTTAAAATGTGTGCAAAATTGTCACTATTGTCTTAAGTAGAAGTGTAGTTTAAGGTCTGCATATTCAACGAGACTTGCAGACATAAACACAAAAGAAAACATATGAACAGACTTGCCGACGCGGAACAAAAATTTCCGTCATTCCTCCACGCAAACTACTGTGATTGTTTTGATGGACTGTGAAGAAGTTGAACAATTTGCATAATGTTATTAGATTTAAAGAATGAAAATCAAGAAACGTTTGATCCCTAATTGTTTTATCACACAATACGGCGCTTATGCACTTGCGCCCAAAAGTTTGTGAAAATACCGTTTAGAGCTTAAAAGCCTACAATTTAAAGTTCTGTGATTAGTTTCGTTTCGAATTCTTTTAAACGCATCATCTGCAAATTCGTCTTCTAATTTGTAAAGAACTCAACAGCCGGACAAGCACTTGAACATAATTTGCAAACCGCTCAAACGCGTCCATTTCAGCAAAGTCATCGAGTGGTCATTTCAAATAATATGACTTGTCCGCTTCGTTCTTGAAACAGAAAATCAAGTGCGAAACGCTTTGAAGCACTTAAAGAAAAGCAATTTTGAGTTCTTTGTTGCTAAAAGAATGTTGTTTATTTGATGATATAAGTTTCTCAGTCATTCCACAATCATGTTCAGGTTTTTAACTTCTCCACTCGTTTACCGCAAATTCAAAGTGACATTTTAAGTTTCACGTCCGCTTTTAAACTTTTCAACGTTTATTATTCGAAATGCACTTTCGGAGAGAGTTTTTTGAATGTCTGCTTTTAACAATGAAAAGCAATGCGAGACGAAAAATTCTTGTTTTATTATTTGAATGCTTTTCGGTAGTGTTTTCTTAATTGTTTAATTTCAAAGAGTTTTAAGTTCTGTGTTTGAAGTATCCGCACAATCGCTTTTAAAAACACTTCTTTATACAGCCAAGATTGAAACAAAACTCTTTCGTTCTCATCGATTGCAAAAACTCTCTAATAAAAAACCCAAACAATCAAAAATAATCAACTAACTGATCGCCGCCTCAAACAATGCAAATTCCACAAAGTTGGACAGCAATTGGTGCTTATCATTCAGCAAACTTTCTCATTGCATTCTTTTTAAACAATGACTTGCAGTCATTGAATCAAAAGGAAGGAGCCGCATTCTCTTCGCTGATTAGGATCATGATTGAGTGAGAATCGGTTTTAGGGTTGTCGGCTGGGACGCATTATTTTTGAGTTAGTTTTATTGGCAAATGTAGCAACGAACAAGATGTGTTAGATGCTTTTGACTGACAAAGCTTTTTTGATTAGTTTCTTCTAAAAAGAACGTGTTCACAACAAAGATCAACTTTTTATACAAATTCCTCTTCTCCAAAATCTTTCGCGCCCATCTGTATCAACTGCTTAACGGTCGGCATTTCTGAGCTGCAAAAAAGCAAACGTCCCTACCAGACAAGACCTACCTAATCTTTGAGCGGGGAGGGCAAAAGGTCGACTCAAATGGCTACCTTTTTTGATTTTATCTGTTGAGGCGCGTCTTCGTGCGCAGATTTATTCTTTTTGGTTAGTTTTTATATGAGGTGTGCTTTCTTTTCTGACTAGAACATATTGTTTTAGGTAAGAACTGTTTACAATATGTTTTGTGTTGTTTTTCATTTCAGAGCTTTCTAATTGTAAAACTTGTTGTTTCGTTTCAGAGTTTTCTTTCCCTTCTTTTCGAAAACCCCGCCAATCACGCGACTTCTAAAACCTGCAAGCCAATTTCAATAAAATTGGGTCGACTGATTTACGACTCAATTGATTGTGTGTTTTGATCGGATGGGCGCAATTGCATTTTGGGACTGTAAATCTTGGTGTGGAATGCGTGCGCGCGACTTTTATGGTTTCAATGATAAGCGCATGATTGGGCTCTGACTTGGCGGGATTTATTGACGAATCGGTAGAAGTGGAACGACATCACTTTAAACAGAATCCTCAAAGTAAAGATTGGAGCTTTCGTTCTAATTTCACTGCTTTCTTATTCAAATTTCTCTTCCACGTCATTCTTAACAAACTCCCGCCATAAAAGTCACGCAGTCGAGAGTCATCAGCATTTGAATTGGATTTGACCTTCGGCAACTAATTGGGCAAATGTTGCAACCGTTTTGTCTCGTCGGTTGCGTGATCGAATTAAATGCGTGCAGGTGGGGGAAAGATTCTTGGAATCCACCGTTATCGTCGAACTAATTGGATTAAGAGTTTGATGGAGAGGAAGTCCGGCGGTGAACGTGAAATTTCAAAGATTTTCAACACTTTTCGACGATCTTGTTGATTGGGGTTTTTGATTTGCGCGGGCTTTCAAAATATTCCTATTGATCATTCACCACACAACATCACATTTTTTCTATTTTGAGAACGCGCAGATGCTTGCAAAAATTGAATGCTTTCGCTTTTTCGCTTGCTGTCAAATTAAAAAGTCTTGTGATTTGTGTTGCCGTTAATTTTTTGTTTCTTTTCAATGTTTGATTTGACTGCTTTTAAAAATGATCTTTAAGGTGTTTTTTGAATAACCAATTTAAATATTGATATTACGTTTCTCCAAATCACTAACTGCTCGTTTACAATACCTATCAAATCACACTTTACACACCACACACACAAGACAGTCATCTCCCTACTAATTGCCTTATCAGGTAAGGAAATATGAGTGGGCGGGTCGTCGTTTATTCGCGGCACTTGCACAAATTTTTCGGCTGCCACCAAATTTTATCAGCAATGCTGGTGTTGAAGCGGTGCGCTTTGCGTTGTCTTCTTTCACGGTTCAACTTAATTGGTTATTGTTTTCCAGGGCTTTGTGGTTGTCGACGAATAGAGTGATTTTAGTGGATTTCCTATATTTTTGAATCGCCTGTTACCACTTAAAACACAAACGATGAATAGTCGACGAATTGGCTTATATTCTTATTACAAAAGAAGTTGATGAATAAAGCTTTTTTTTCGACCTTTCATTACTGTGTTTATTTTGGCTATTGTCGAGTGGAGATGAATTTAAAAGTAAGTTACAAATGTTGTTGAAGTTTGACGATTGTTTGTGTTCATTTTTGATAGAAGCTTCTCGAAACTCATTTTAAATGTTCTTGTAGAAATCAATATGCACAGGAGTTTGTTATTTTATTTATAAGCTTCAAACTTTGACTCAATGTTTTGTCATTTCGACTAAAAAAGTAGGATCCAAAATGTTTTTGATATTTAAGACTCGTTGATTTTGAAAGGTGCATCAAAAATTGAATACGTACAAAAAACAATTCTCTCAACAAAAGCTATTTTTCACATCATAAAGCAAAATGCAGACGGACAGTTTAATCGAAAATGTGGTGTGATCTTTTTGCATTAAATTGTTTCCGCCGTGCTTCTGTTTTCTTGCAGGCAAAGCATTTCGAATGTGTGTGGTTGTAATTTGGGAATCGGTTATGCTAATGATGCAAGAACACGTTTAAACAATCTTTATTCACATTCAACCACTTTGTTGGCGATGCAGTTAATGCCAACTTCCTTTGATTACAACGCATCGGCCGGAAACAACTCTAACTGATCCGATCTAAACTGACAGTTTGCAACAACGACCTCGATCGGCATTTCCACCGCCCAAAAGACCCGATCATGATACCACAAGCATTATTTGTGTAACAGACGTTTAGTTAGTTGGTTGGACGTTGATGATTTACGGTCAATTGTCGATGATTGAGAGCAATAAATAGATACAGTTGGTCTTCTTTAATGATTGCTTTGTAACGACAATCAAAATTTAAACAGTTGTTTGAGAAAGAGAAGTTTATTGAATCAAGATTTAAACAAATCATCAATTTATTAAACCTGTCACTTCGTCAATGCCGTTTTAAAGGTTGTGCGTGCACGCCAAAACGCAAAGTGCGCACAATAAATGATTGAAAGATTAGTGCTTATCAAGATCTTTATTTAAAGTGCACAAATTTGATTAATTGGTTCTGGTTTGAGCAGTCTGATTGAAACAATACTAACTTATTCAATCAAACTGCTGTTACAAGCTTTCTGTTAAAGTTCCTCCAAACTCTTCTCTCAACTGCTTAGCCAATGTCCAGATCTTCTCAGCTACACGTTCATTTTGAATCAATTTCTGGAAGTCGGCCAGTGAGAGTTGAAGAAACACAGTTGGATCAATTTCTTGTTGGACAAAGTGATTAAAATACGAACCAAGTTGCAAACGCTTCAAACGTTGTTCTATTTCATCTGGAATGCTTGTTTAAGTAATTTGATAGGCAATGTTACTTACTCATTGTCAAAATAGGCAGGTACTTTTGAGTGGACGGCAAGCTTTTTGGCATCTGAATCTGTGGAACGAAAAGCGAGTTGTTTGGTGGAGTCGATGGAGCAGAAGTTGACGAGTTTTGTGAATCAAACCTGAAAGTCTTAAGTTTTTGCTAGTTTTTAAAACAAAGACTTACCGCCTAATTCCATGTCCATCGGGACGCACTCGATGACGCAAAGCTTGACTATTAGATACTTTTGGCGACTGTGTAGGAGTATGCATTTTATTTGAAGCTGTTATGAATCTTCTTTGCTGTCCAACAATTGTGGAATTTGCAGGAGAGTTTGGAACAGACGACGTGGATGAAGTGTAAAGAGATTTTGGACGTCCATGCCGACTCGACGGTGTTCGACTTTGTTGAAGTAATGGACTTTGAGTTCGACTAAATAATAGAGATAGAGTTGTTTAATGTTCTTAAAAAGGAGCAACGATGTTTAAAATGCTCTTTCAATAATCAAAGTCCTTTGAGTATTCAAAAAATTACCTTCCATACGACGGCGGCTCTCTCGGTTCGATTAACATTGAAGCATTCCGAGTGTGTTGACCCGCGGATGCTTCGCTTGAACTCCAATGTTTATCGTTTTGTGCATACATGGAAAGTCGGTTCTGTGTATGAGCATTTTCTGACAAGCGTCTAGACGGAACGCTTCGAGGGTTGAATGGACGAGGAATGTCGGCTGAAAGTGGAGATCTTAAAAAGACTTGATTGCCAGGCAAGACCAACCGTATTCAACGCCGTTCATGTTGTTAGGATTTGGCAAAAAGTGCAGATTCGGTGCGTTGGAGTAGGTATATGCAATCGGATTGTTTCGCGAGACATTTGAGTTTGTTCGAGAGCTAAAGTTTGAAAGTGTTTAAAAGATTCCGAAACATTTAAACCGTATTCCGTTTTTCTGTTTAAGTTCTTGGTAGTTCTGTTCCGCACTTGACTGACAACTTGCATATTCATTTTGTTTGCTAGGTGGCTGGAAACATGCAGAAACTAGGAAGGTCTCAACCCTAGAGAAATTGCCGTTTTGTGGAATCCCAACAGGGAATGGCTTCAAAAATCCTTCTTTTTCAATTGTTATCTGAAACTTGAGACGTTTAATTAAAGTTAAAACACTTCTTTCACCTTGGCTAAGTTTTTGACTAATTGCAGCCGATCGTCAGCTGTAGGTGAATGACAAGTACTGGGTGGCTTTTGCCCACTCAACAGCAATTCATCTGCTGTCATGAACGGAATTGGTTGACTGAAATCCAAATGAGCAGAACTCAACAGCAAATTGAAGTGATCTCGGTTTTTTGGAGGCTCGCCGACTGTTTCTGTTTCGCCAAGACCGAAACGATGCAAGAAACGGTTTATCAGTTCCTAAAAGTTGAATAAGCGTTATAATTAATTTGTATTCAACACCTTTGGAGCTGATTTTTGATGATTCTTTGCTTCTTTTGTGTGCTTTACATGCGTATCGGCATATTCGTATAAAAACAACAAGCGTAGCGCATCCGAAAAGCCAGAGAATAAAGCCAAGTCGAAACTAGTAAATAAATCTCCGTCTTTTCGCAGCTGAAACTCTAAATGTGGATCCGCACCGGCTTCCAACAAGCGCTCGATCATTTCCATGTCTCTAAACAACTTTAACTTTATTTGAGTCTTCAAATAAAAAAGCAAAAACTTTTTGATTGACTTTGTTGACAACATTTTTTCTTTATGTTAACGTTTTTTGTTGCAACTCTGTGTTTTTTAAAAACACCGATGCCATTTTTAAAACCTTACCCAACAATGATTGCCATCATTAAAGCGCTTAGACCAAATTCGGGCTCTTGTGCATTCACTTCGGCATCGTAACTCAAATAACCTTCATTGTTTTGAAGCAAAAAGTCAACCTAAACAAACTTTGCTGATTAAAAAGCTTTGTTGATTAAAACAGTACCGTTTTTGGCCGATTCAGCAAAACAGAGTACATCAACGGCGTGATTCCACTGGAATGACATTCACGTGGTTCACGAAGCTTCAATTGTTGCAATTCAGCCGGATCCGAACGCTCGATTATGCTTGCTAAGTGAGAGGTTATTTAGAGCTAATTAAAAACAAACCAATTTGCGTTCTTTGAAGTCGAGGCCTCTGTATCCCGTTAAGTTGTTGTTTTTCTAGTTGATTCAAGAAGTGTAACGCTTCTAGATTTCCTGCTGTATCCGCAATTGTGCCTGCGTTCTTTCCACATAACTTTATTTGATCTATTCGGCCACCTAATTCAATCAAAGTGTCCAACATGTCAGCTGATCCGCTCAATAACGCAACATGTAAGGCGGTTAAGCCGTAAGTTGGCGACACATAATCTATTTTGGCGCCTCTTAAAATGGACGCTTTTATTGAAGATGTTTGAATTAATTAAATCAACCTAGATTCCAAACAAATAGCTGCATCAATTTGTGACCGTGCTGCGGCAGCCATCAAAGGCGTTGGAGTTAAGTTCATTTCTTTAGAATTGATGTCCAAGTTGAGAGACATTAGGAAGTTGATTATTTTCGAGTGACCACCGGCGGCTGCAAGTCCCAAAGCAGAGACTCCAAATTTGCTAAACAGAGCTTTAAATAGCAACACTTAAAACACCTACGTTTTTAGTGTCTCGTTTGCTCCAGACTCTTTTAAGCACGTTGCCACTTCCAAATGCCCTTCTCGACATGCGTGTAGAAATGGAGTAAAACCTAGTTCATTTGCCAAGTCGACTTTTGCGTCATAGCTCCGGATCAGAGTCTTTACCTTAAATTCTTTGCTTCAAATTGATTCAAAAAACAAAGCTACCAAATTCAAATTGCCTCGTGCCGCTGCAATCTGTAATGCCGTTGTTCCGTCATCATCTCCTTCATCCACATCAACAGCCGGAGATCTGTTATTGGTGCCATTAAGAAATTCACAGACCTGAAACAATTTGAAAGTGAAGTTGTGAAGTGTTTAAACAAACTTTATCAACTCTCCCTTCTCGACATGCATCTAACATGTGGATTTTGTCTATGTCGAGTTCGGGGTGCCAATCCGGACTTTTGTTGGCGCGAGCACTCATTTCGGACGCAATTTTTCCGTTTAAACCAGTACTCTAATGCACAAAGCTTCCAAACTTCTAAATTGATTTTAAAAGTCAAAAAAGCATTCAAGAATATCAAAAAAAGCAACCCACAAAATTGAAAGAAATGCGTCAACATTGTTAGCGCAAAACTCTTTCTTTCTTTCTTGCTTAACTTTTCGCTCCTCTTCGTTGCGTTCACATATTGATTACAACGCAAATCTTCGAAAGAGCGTGCCGTTTTCATTCTCAGTTATTATTGCGCATTTGAGCGCATTGAAAGAAACGTTGCGGTTAATTTTTGGTGATTAACACAGTGTTTTGCAATGTGTGTCAGCCAGGGCCAAAACTTAATTGGATGTTTGTATGTAGTGCATTTCATAGGCGTTCCCCACAAATGAAGTCCGTTTGTTAAATTAATCTGACCACGTCTGCTGCGAATCAGAAATTATTGTTACTTATGTTAAAGACTGATTTCTTGTGAATTAAGGTAACCAGCAAATAACTCATAAATATTCTCAGTGGCCAAAATGACGGTGAATAAATTTGTCCAGTAGCTCCTCACATAAATAACTCCAAAACGCTTTTAATTGAACATTTTATTAATTTAAACAAAACATGTTGACAATAAATTAAAAGCACCACACACAAGTTTTAGATCACAGAGACACTGTAGAGCTGTAAGTAACAGGCGTATAATATTGCGGATAGGCAGAACTGCTTGTCGACCACATTTGAGCCAATTGTCTGAAATGCGCTTCTTGCGGATTCATTAATTCGGTGTTGTAATATAAAGGCTCTGTTGAGGCGGTAGATCCAAGCTTTTGCGATGGGATGATTTTGGCGCTGGAAATCGAGAAAGTTCGTTTTAAGGAGTAGTTTTACAACGCTTACACAATGCGATGTATTTTTCCGCCCATGTAATGAGAACAATTAAACAAACTCATAACAAACAACAAAGCATTACAGAATTCAATTACTTGGATGCACATCTAAAAAGATTGGTTGTTTGAAGTTATCAAAGAATATGAACTTACTTGTAGCCAAAGAGCACTGCACTTTGTTAGTGCCCAATAGTAAGCAAAGAACGAGAAGAACGAATTCAAAATGAACGCAAGAAAAAGGATGCGCAGTTGAAGACGCATGTAACGAGAGCCTCTGACCGCGCGACGATACTGAAACATTGTTTTAAAGTCTATCCAAACAATCAAATGCTTTTAAACACTTACGCTTCTTTGCATATTAACTAGATAGTCTCGTTTGTTGCCTCGATTCTTTGCAACAACTTCAATCTTTCCAGAGACTCGGAAGTTAAACTAAACATCAATTTATATTTATCAACTGCACAAGCAACTCACCCAAAAGAACAGAAGCAAAACGACGAATTTAGTTACAAACATGTTTTCTAACGTAACGTCGACTAAAATGATTGTTGATGATAACAATAAACAAAGAAAACTTACTCAAATACAAAATAACAACAATCAAAGTAGAAGCGAAAATCTAAACATTGAACGTGTTTAATGACTACTTTTGAATACTTACAACCAAGATGCAGATAGGGAATGCAATCCAGCCTTTTTTGACTTTCTGTCGGAAATTGAACGAATTTACTTCGCCGTGCAAGAAACAAAGCGACAGTGTCAATGAAACATACTCAGCGTAAACGAGTGCTTCGCGACACAAAAAAGTGTGCACGTAAAATGGAAGATAAGGGCGAAACACTTCAGGTCTTGTAATTAGAACTTGAACAATTCTGAAATTGGAAGAGGTCTTTAAAGCTGTTTCCAACAAAGCCAACCTCAAGCACTCGCTCAACCACTGTCCGCCCAAAAACAAAGTAATCAGAACCTTCATGTAAATCGGTAAACGTCCGCTGTTCAGCAAGTCTTTAAACAATTTGGGCAACAGTCCGAACACAAAAACCAATACAATAACTTCAAGAACGACCAACATAATTTTAGCCAGGGGCCACGAAGTTGCTTCCAGACTTACAAACGAGCATGAGTATGTATTGTCGTCTGGCGGTTGCATTAAATGTGGCAAGCCTGAATTTACTTTAAGTTAAACAAAATGAATAAAGTTAAATGATGTTAAATCAAAACATTTAAGCGTTCTTTGTTATACATGTCGTTTCAAATATGTCCAAATTCCGGATAAACTTTCCCACAACATAATTAAAGCATCGCACGCAATCATAAACATCCAAGCCCTAACAAAAAAGACTTTCAAAAGCGAAAGTTTCGTTTCAAAGTCTCAACAAAAAAGCAAGCAGCATAAAAGTAATTGAATCAAATGTCTCTCAACTGAAAGCTAACAATCCTTATAAAATGTGACGTCAACACGTTTCCATACCGTTTCAGACTGAATTAGATTATAAGCAGACAAGAGAGAGAAAGTTTGCAAACAGAAAGACAGTTTCAAATGAACGGAATGGTTTTCGAGTTGAACGGAGTTTAAAAAAGTTAGTGTCTTTTGATTCGTTGTACCAGATGTTACATTAATTTTGTTGTATCTAATTTCCTTGTTGTGTAATATAATTTAAAAACATCCTGATTCCGGATATCGTGTAACTTTTGGTTAACTTTTTGAGTGAGACATTTTTTGCGCAGTAGTTTCCTTTTATTTGTTGTTTTAAAGAGTTTTCGTTTAATTGGCAGAGCGATTTGATTTGTTTTCTAGATAAACGAAATGACTGCTCCCTCGGCGCAAAACATGTTCTACACGTGCTTTAAGTGAGTTAAACATTAATTATAAAGGTCGGCGGCACTTAGCAGTTTTCCGGTTGTTTTTGGTGCTGTTTGGAATTTAAGGGAATAAAAAAGTTGAATAAGTTGTAAGTTACTAGAGACTTTCAGTATAAAATGATGCATCCGTCATCGTTAAAAGAAGATGTTTTCCCTCTATTAGAAGCAACAGAAAGGCAAGAAGCAACAAATGAGAAATCAAAAGGTACGCAAATACTTTTTCTACTATTAAAGTTAATCACAATGTTTAGTCAAAACTCAAAACATCTCAACAAACACGAAGAACTTAATTTTCTATTCTATTGTCATTTCCATTTCTTTACTGCTTGTATATTTAATCTATCATCGCTATGCACATCGCAAAGACCCGTCCGCGGAATCAATTGAACGCTTCCAACAAGGTTTAACTTCTGTTAACTTTCATTCGACAAGTAACTATTTTCAGCAAAGGATCTGTCTTCAACGGTATTCGAAGTAAACGAGAAAAGATTCTTAGCAACGGAGTGTTTTTTAACTAATCCGACAGCTGAAGACGTTATTCAAGAAAATTCACATGTAAGTTGTTTGTTGTTTTGTTGTAACAATAAAGATGTTTAGGATCTTCCGTATACAACCATAAATAAAAACTTATGTCAAGGCGCAGATGCAAGAAACTGTGCAGTTAAGTTAAAACCAGTCGCGCAACACTATTTTGTAAGTCCGGACTTTAACAATTTGATGTTAAATCGTTTCAGGTGATCGAAAAAATAAAGTCACTTGTTTGTCCCATTGCAAAAAACTTCTCAACTGTTTTGGCTGCAATTGTTTGTTTGTTGAACGACGAAACGAATGTTTTGAAAACAACCAAATCTTTGCTGGATCGCCAAATGGTTTCGGGGTGAGATTATTTTAAATCTAAAAACTATACGCGGAAGCAAAGTTAAGTAAAAACTAGATGTGTGGCTACAATTAATAACTATTAAGTTGAGAGGGATATCCGAAACCGCATGCAAACAGATACAATTACTAATTTTGAGCAAAAACATATGCGGGCGGATGAATACAAAAAGAACATGTTTTAAAGCTGTTTTAATGACTGAAACTGTTCCAGAAAGTGCATGCAAAAGGAGATGAGTTCTTGGAGTTTGGCCGAAAGCACTTACATTGGTGGAAGTCATGATTGGAGCCCGTTAACTATTGTTAGAGAGCCTATTGATCGTTTCTTGTCCGGCTATATGTACACTTGCTTGAGGTAAACTCTGATATTCGAAAAGCGCTTCAATGTTAAAAACACATATTGTTTTTAGAGGAATGCAGAACACAAACGGATGCACGCGTTATTGCTTCGGTTGCGGTCAAAACATGACTTGCTATTTGGAACAGCTCTACAAACGTGTTATGATTGCGTCCAAAAGCAGTTCTAATCGAATTGACAAGTCCGAAATTCATATGATCCCTCAAAACTGGTTTGTTGACAATCTAAGTAACGTTGTAACTTTAAAGGTTTCTAGGTATTGCGACTTCCACGCACACTTATCACAATACAAGCTTCTTCACTACCATTCCGATCCAGCTGAAATGTTCAACCAACTTAAAATCTACTTCCAAGCCAGAAACGTTTCCGAAGAAGCTCTTCATTTCATTAGAAAGTCAATAACGAAAAAGAGAACAGGTCATTCAACGGTGAATATGGATTATCGGCAATATTTGGAGAACAGGCTCAAACAGTCGCCTTATCTAATGAACATGATCAAAAGGATCTACTACCACGATTATAAGTTGTTTGGTTATAATATTGATTACTGACTTAATTGTTAATAAAATTAGACGCTATCGACATTAAAGACATATAGAAATGTAACAAATAAAAACGTCAACTTCAAACAAACTGCAAGAATAAAGTATTCTCGTCAATTACGCACACTCAAAAAAGAAACAGCTGAATTCTTTTCGTTCTTACAAAACATTCGTTTGCCATTTGTGGATTGCGTAAAATAATCAACGGCGGGTGGAAATTTTTGATTAGTTGGTATTGTTTAAAGATATTGAAAGCCTTTTAAACAACGCAAAGAAATAAATGCTCAATTATTAAATTCAACTTGACTGTACTCAAAAATGATCTTTGCTCATAAAGAATACAATTTTCTTCTAAAGTTCAAAGAGTTCAACTAAATTGAAGATATTAAGTGAACAAATAAGATAACTCTCAATTTGAAGTGCAAATTCATTGTAAAGACTCTCAAGTATCAACAACAACGCAAAAAGAAAAAAACTGTAAAGACAAAAAGCACAAACAAAATTGTGTTTTTTCTTCAAATCGCATTTGTAGTTGATTGTAGTTAGTGACTAATTTCGTATTGGAACTTTTCTTCTTTCTTGCTGATAACTGGAGCTTAGAACTTCTGAGTAAGTTTGTTTACAATGTTATTACTTGTCAAGTTGCATTTCTTTTGCACGTTAGCCATTTTGACTTTAGCCATTTTGATTTTAGGAAAGATACCTTGTTTGAATCGTTTAACATTTCAAGCAACATTCGAACTCTGAAATTGCCAGTTGGTGTGGTCTCAGTTGTAGACGAATTAAATAGTGGGTGAGTACTTATTTTTGTATTTGCAAGAAAAAACTTCGAATTCGATCTAAACAATCTAGAACGAATGCGTCGAGCGTGGTCGTCGTTTTGAGTCTTTAGCATACAATTAGTGAACATGCTGACAACTTAAATGGCGGGAAGAGCAAAGTTTGAATTTTAAGTTCAAAGTGAGCAATTATGAGAATGAACCGTGTTATTATGTCAAATTGGATTTTGAATGCAAAAATGAAAGTGCATTGTGACTTTTGCAATTGAAATAGCATTCTATACAGTAATAACACAGATTGCCCTTGATTCACACGGTCGTTCGCACTTTCATTCAACATATCGCCCACAACTCGTAAACAAAGCAATTAACTCCTTCATATCGAACCCAAAATGTTCATTTAACTATCAATTATGTCTGTTCTTCGCATTGACGCATTTGAAATGAAAGTAGTAAGAAAAGGTTGGACATTTTTGTCCTTAATTGCACGTTTTTCAAGGTGCACTTTCTGTTTGTGTTGAAAAACTGGAGAGATACGGTTCTTACGTTTTGTGATCAGGAAGTGCGTCGCCGTGTTAATTGGGGTTTATGTGTTTGTTGAATCGAGTTTTGAAATCACAAGTCTAGACGCTTCTTTCTTGGGATGTAATTTAACTGTGATGCAAAGGTTTATAAGAAATTCCAGAGATGTTAAACGTTTGAATCGAAACGGAATCAGAACTAACCTTTAAGTAGCCAAAAACGTATTCCATTTGTAGAATTCGACGACAAAGACGACGTGTTGGCTGTGTTTGTCACAATTGGCAAAGAAGGCACACTGATTGGATGTGTTAAATTCTCTAAACTCGGTAAAGACGCCATCTTGTCAACTAAGCTTTCATTTAGACAGTGCAGAAAGCTGAAAGAACAAAGTGTTTTAAATGACAATTACTAAGCAAGACAACGTTGAATATAACTTCTTATTACACTGTTTGTAACATAAAAACAGAACATCTAAAAGCATTCGCTTTTCCGCAGGAACAGGTGAAACCAATTTGATGAGGTAAATGAAGCGGGAGCAAATGTCTTCTCCGTCTAATAAAAAAGTCGAAAATGTCAGTGGTTGCTTTTCTATTGGATGGATGGAGGCCATGAATTTTTAAGTAGGTGGAGCTTAGACATATTCTGTCGGTAATTGTAACAAAAGAAGTTGCCATAAACGAGAGTGTTTTATAAAACGTTTTAAAGGTCTTCAACACTCAATTAAACAGTTAAGTAATTAAGAAACTAAGCAAGTAAGTTAAAATGAGTGTTTTTAACGACAAGAACTCTGAAAAAGACATAAGTTTGCAATTTGCAATTCGCAAGTTTGAATCACACTGTAGACTCGCTGCCAACGCATCGGTTTAAACACAAAGTTACTGAATATCGCAACTAGTTTCAACACTGCCAAACAAGAATACGGTAATGTAACAAAAAATCTATATTCAAAAAGCACATAGATAACTAATGACCAAGCAGACACAATAAGGCAACAATTAAACCTAGTGTGTAATTTGGAAGACGACAAATGTCTGCTCACTTCATGGTGTTTTAAAGGAATCAAAGATGCTCCGGATTTAAAAGACTTGCGCACGGATATGCAACATTAAAAATAGAAGGAATTAGAAATTCCGCCAAAAGCTACAACAACTGTAGTTTAAAACAATACGTTTTCAATGTATAAATCAATCCAATACAAAGCCTCAATTAAACAAGCAACAAATCCGCGTTCATTATTCCAACAAACAACCAAGTCCAGCTTCCACAAATGCGCCCAAACATAATTACAAGTCTTATAACCTCGGCGCCCCTCAAATACTGCATCCAACAAAAAGGTTATCATTGATGACGCTCATCGGCCTTGTTCAACATAGCACCTGGACAGTTAGGTAAAGGTTTTGGAGGGAACGCAGAATGAAAAAAGTTGAGAAAAGCTTTCAGCTGTCATAAACTTTGAGCCAAGAAATAGTTGGAACGCAACGCATAAAAAGAGATCGGTCAACAAAATAGAGTTTTTACGATACATAAATCCCTAAATACTTATTTGTTTTGTTGCAACTCCTTTTCAATTTAAACTAAACATTTTAAAAGTAACACATCTACGTAATCTTTATTCAATCAAAAGAGTTTTATGACTAACACGAATTCAAAATGGCGTTCGACTTGCAAATGATCATGTTGTTTACAATGCTAGTTGATGAAGTGACTTGGGCTAAAAAGTTTATTTTATTGCTTGTAAATAAAACTGATCCAAAATCAAAAACTGCAAAAGGTTACTGATCGATCTGAGACTCGAACTCAGGACCTTGTCCGTGTTAAGGACACGTGATAACCAACTACACCAATCGACCGACACAAGCGCCCTGCTTGTTCAAGTCCTCATGGAAAAGCAGCGCCGGCAAAAAGCGTACGCACATGTCGACTGGGAAGAAAAGGCTTTGCATTTTTAAGCAGAAAACAATGTTGACAGTTGAAAGGGTCTTTTAAACTTGTTAAATGCTTGAAAAGAAAAAATGTTAGATTGCTTCTTTTAAAGAGTTTCAAACAAGTAGATAATAATTAACTGAGTCAAGATAGTAAAAACTCACTTCCATCTGTGTACAAAAAGCCTCCATTTGCGCTGGTTAAGCCTCCAGTGACGAACGAAGCAGCCGAACTGCCATCGTAAAATTTATAATTTGATGCATCATTTGACGACGAAGAGGGCAAATAACCTCCAATCATAACGGTGCCGAAATTTGCATAGAGCCAATTAAGTTCAGTCTTGCTCTGAGGTTTTAGAGTGTTGGATTCGGTGTCGAATATAAAGTTGCATCCGTTGTTTGCAATTAAATCTAAGTCTGCGGATTGCTAAACAAAGAATGTTCTAATGTAGTTTTATATCAAAACAAACAGAAGCGGCCAATGTAAAGTTTCCATAGCAGTAAGCTTTTGTTTGGAAGATTTGAACATAGGAATGGTAATTCATGCAGTAATAGTCCTGCGCGTACGTTGCTGAAATTTTAGGATTAAATGTTTGAATTCCACAAAACAGACATTGACTTCTCGGATACAAAAGACAAGGCGTTGGTGCGTTTGCCATGTACGGATAAGCCCATGCAGCTTGATACAGATCACAGTCAGATTGCGTCTAAAAGTGTAAACATAATTTAAACTCTGAATTAGACAAACTTTTGAAGCCTCACAAACTTGATCGCTGCTTAAACTGAATGTAGAAGGACAGTCGTTTCCGTCATAAACTAAAAACTAATTGTTTACAAACTGAGGTCCCTTAAAAAATACCCAAATCATGAATCAACGAAATAACATCGTCCGGTCCCATGCACGTGTCCAACGCGTAATTGTCATCTAAAATTAGTTTAATCTTCAAAACTATCTAAAGTGTTCAACTTTGAATGTAGTAATTGTAAGTGCCGTTAGAGACTTGAACATATCCAGTTACTGTCGAAAATTGTACACACTCCGAAGTGCCGTCATAAGCGTAAACTTTATAACCAGCATCCCACGTTTTATAAGCACAGTCTTCAATTGTGCTGGTGCTTATTGTGGAATCAACTGTTCCGAACAGCGTAAATTGATTAGCCAAACAAAAACGGACATCTGCTTCGACAAGGGACTAAAACTTATAATTAACACATCCTTTAAACGAAACTCACCGTCCAAGTAGCAATTAATATTAAAGCAATCAACAAACTTTGCGGTCCTTTCATATCGCAGTCAAACAAAACAAATATGTTTTGAATGAACCAGTCAGAAGATTCAAGTGTTCCAATTTTGATGAGCGCGTAGCATCTCCAATGGAAATTCTCTTAGCAACAATGTTAAACAGTGTTAAAAATGGCCACTGTGCGAAGAACATAAAAAACTGTTTAATATGTTGAGTCCTTTATTGCATGAAACAATTACAGTATTCAAAAAAACGATAAACAAAAAAGTTCTTTTGACTTTTTCGGTTGAAACAAATAAGTTCTTTCGATATTGCTTGATATGTGTTTTCAGGTTGAAACATAAGTTCTTTCGATATTGCTTTTGATGTGTGCTTTAAAACAAGTTTGATGTTCTTTCAAATAGAACTAAACACTTGCTGTTTTTACAAATCATTAATTGTACTTTCTCGTCATTAAAAACAACTCTTTTTGATATGTGTTTTCGAAGTTGAAACAAAAAAGTCAAGCAAAACTTTTTTGACATTGCCTTTGAATCGAACAACTTTTTTGAGTTGAAACAAAAAACTGTCTCGTCATTAAAAACAACTCAATACTTTCTCGTCATTAAAAACAACTTTTTTGTTATCAACTAATTTTAGTATCAATTATAATGTTCCGTTATGACAAAATACTGTCCTGTTCATTTCTTTCGAGTAAACAAAATTTCCCGCACAACAACTTCACTGTCTATTTGTTGCCCTTTTCGCCACAAATTGCATATCAAACCCCAGGTTGAGGTGTCGCGAGACGAAAGATAAGATAAAATTGGGTTACTGGAGTGATGTCTTGTCAGAGGGAGGAAGCGTTCTTTTGCATTTGATGTTACACTTTTAAATGACATTAAACTTTGAAGTCACTTTTGTTTATCAAAACTTAATTCTTTGTTCATAAAAGGTGCTCAACAAATTAGTCCGTATCTCTTTAACGATCACAAAAAATCTACAAGATGATTTAAATTGTTGATGTAGTTTTGTGCAATCTAATCACATTCATTCTTTAATTTTCGCTCATTAACGAACCAATCAAAACAATCGATCCCACACATTGTTTGTAGTGTTGGCACGTTATTTTTAAAGATTGTTTGGTGACTGTGTATACAATTTATTGTTTAGAAATGTTCCGTTTAAATCGGAGTATTCCACTTCTGCTTATACTGCTCCAATGGACCGACTCGGCAAAAATCCTTGTGATCACCCCAAATCTAGCAAACAGCATGGTTCTGTATGCAGGAAGAATTGCAGACGTCTTACAAAGCGCGGGACACGATGTTGTAAGTAGTGTATGTGCTTTTAAATTAATTGTATTCTTTTCAATATAGACAATGTTGATTCCTGTTATGCGCTCGACGAATAAAATGAACGGAACCAAATTGGCAAAAGTAACTTGTTATTTGAAACTATCGTTTTTAAAGTCCATTTCAGGTGATTCGAATAGAAAACCTGGGCGATCATTTTGATAAAGTAATGGATGGCTACGCAGACACATTCCAACCTTACAAAGAATCAATTTGGAACAGGCGCAATGAAATGATAACAATGAGTCGGACTTGTGAAGGTGGAAATCATTCTTAAATCAAATGTGACAATTGTTTTCAGCTGTTTTGAAACGTTTCAAAGAAATTGAGTATCTGAAAGACCAAAAGTTTGATTTGGCCATTACAGACCACACGGACTTTTGTGATATAGGTCTATTTCATGCTCTCGGAATTAAACACCATATTTGGACAACAACCGGGCCAATTTTGGACATCAATTCTTGGGCAATGGGTAGAATCTATAAGATCTTTTAATAACTTTAAATCAATTTAGGCATTCCAACGGAGACTAGTTACGTGCCTGTTCCTTGGGAAAGCGACTCCGGTCCAGCTATGAGCTTGTTAGAACGTGCGTGGAACTTGATTCATTCGTACATGGACCGCATAATGGCATACGAACAAGTTTTGAGAGTTAGTTTGATTTTACAAAAACTTTTCTTTCAATTAAAAAAGTGTTTGACAATTTTTCTTTCAAACACTTCTTTTTAGATAAATCGTCTCTTTCGTCGTTATGTTGATCCAAATTTCAAAGATGTTTGGGAAATTGCTGCTCAAAGTAGTTTGTTGTTTGTAAACGCAGACGAATTTATAGAACCGGTGCGTTCAGTGCCTCCAAATGTTATTTACATCGGCGGAGTTGGAATGGAATCGACCAATTTGGATGACTTAAAGGTCTGTGACATCAACGTGATTTTTTAAATCGGACTTTTTAGAAGTTTCCATTTCTTTCGCCGAATTCCACACAACGTTTAGTTTATTTCTCACTCGGATCTTCCGCATCTACTTTACAGATTCGTGCCGAAACAAAACGTCAAATTTTGCAAGCTTTCGCGCACTTTAAAAACTACCAGTTTATTTTGAAAGTTGACAGAGAAGACGAAGAATTTAAACAAATTGGTGCTCAGTTCCAAAACGTTCGCGTCGTCGACTGGGCTCCACAACATGCACTTTTAGGTTAGTGTTTAATATCGACGTTTAAAACACTAACAATAATTGTTTTTAAGCACATCCTCAAATGCGTCTTTTCGTTACACATGCCGGTTATAATAGTATTCTGGAAAGCACAATTTCTGGAGTTCCAATGCTTCTTTTGCCACTCTTTTTTGATCAGCACCGCAACGCCCGTTCAATGGAGTACAGACAAGTTGGCCGGGTTCTTTATCCACATTTGATTACCGAAGAAACACTTAAACGAGAACTGGAGATTTTGCTCAACAATCACAGGTTTGCTCAACTTTGTAAGTCCTGTTAACAACTATTTTCAGTTACTTGCACACTGCTCGTCGTTTATCTCGACTTCACCGCCAAAAACCGAACAAACCAAATGAAACTTTACTTAAGTGGGTGGACTTTGCACTTCAAAACGGTCCCTTGAACGAATTGAAACCCCACGTCCTCAATTTAAACTGGTTCCAGCAAGCCAATTTTGATGTTTACTGCCTCTTACTTGCCGGACTCTTTGTTTTCTGGGCTTTGTTGACAAGATCTCTGCAATTTGTTGCATTTGTTTGGAAAGTCTTCGTTGATGTCGAAAGAAAAGTTAAAGTTCATTAATTTTTGTATACTTTGTTTGTTCGTTATTGTTGTTTATAAACATTTCAAACACTAAAGCTATTTCGTGTCTAAAACACAAACTCTGTTTATTCTTTAAGCTGGAAAGTGTGATAAGATTCTAATGAAGTGAATCTTTTGGACGCAATCAATTTTGCGTCTTCAATATAATCCAACCAAAAAGTTGATAAGCGAGGTGTTAATTTTTGAGCCTCCTTGTGTATCGGTTTAAATTTGACGTAATAGTTGGACGGATTTTGAGGAACACTTTCCAGAGAAGCTTCTAAAAGCACGACGATCAATTACGTAACGTCGTGTGTGTTCAATGTTTATCTGGAATGAACGTGAAGACGAGTGATCAGTGAAGTTAGGTTGAAAGTGTGCATAGATTTATGTTTTGGCGCTTTTTTGACGCAATGCTGTGGATTTTGAGTAATAAAGTGTGATTGTTTTGCAGAAACATTAGGTGAGTAATGATGCTGACTTGGAAATGTGAGTAGATTTTATAATCGTTTTTATTGAATAAGCACAACTTTTAAATCGTGTTTACAATTAAGTAATTGTTCTAAACTAGTGTTGCCGCGACATTAAATTTTGAATCGAGATGAAGCTTGGATATGTCTTCTTTAAAATGAACCTCGCGACTTATTTTTAAAGGGCCACCGTATAGACGAGCTATATTAAAAAGAAGATTTTTCTGTTATGGAAGCTTATTTTAATAGGAATACCACATTAAAATGGGCACTTAAAGTCACACAACGTTGCCGTAAAAGTTACATGTTAAAGGATCTCGACTTTTCGAGACAGTCTCGATCTCGCGGCAACACCACTTTAAACTGTAATTGTAAATTATATTAATTGAAAGAATTGAACATAGGCCTCATATTTTGGGGGGGGTAATTAAGTAATCGTTTAAAGCATTGAATCTCCCAATCAAATTGTAAATTATGTTAATTGAAAGAATTGAACACGTCAACAATCAAACGTGAATTAAAATAAAGCTCTTTCAATTTTAGTCTGTTTTAATTGTGTTTATTGCTTTATAGAGATTATGAGTGCTTTAAACTGTAATTGCAAATTGTGTCAACGACAAGAACAAACAAATCACCCTCAATAATCAAATGTGAACTGAAACGAAAAAGTTGTTCGTGTTTGAAAAAACACTTTTCAATTTTTCTTTTTAATTCAACTTATTGAGTAAGCACAATAAAACGACCAAATTGATAAACTTGAAAGCCGGAACTTAAGAATTGCTCATACAGATTGCTCATGCAGATGTGTTAATTTCTGTAATTTTCAATTGCGTAGATAGGGTATTAGTTTTTAGACCCTTGTAGTGATTTTAATGTTTAAATGACAAAACTAGTGACTACAAGATCTTTCGTCGTGTGTATTCAACATTGCTTCACGACAAGATTAAAAATGTGGTCAACAGTAACTTGTTGTCAGTTAAGACGTTAATGCACAAAATAATCCGGACTTTACAATACTTATTGTACAAAAACTATTAAATACATTATGACAACTGTTTTATTAACATTTACCCTCAAAAAGCATTCTCGTCAATCAATTTTGCTTATGAATGAAGAAAAATTAATAAACAAGAATTATAGAATAAGCAGGGTGCAGTGCGACAAAAAACAGAAAACAACTTGTTTCCGAGTCTTAGATTTTAACGAAAACCATTTTTATCACGAAAACTCAACTTGATTCATTCCTTCCGGCACTTGTTTTTCGCACAAGATCCAAATTTAAAACCCGAAAGCATAAATTGCAATCACGCGCTCCAGATTAAAATACCCTCTTCCTGATTTGTTTGCAATTTTGACTTATCAATGCGCATTTTGCAAAAAGAGATGCTTTGATGTCGAGATTATTTTTGACACGTAAATATTTTTTGCATGTTTTGTGATTGGGTCATAATCTTTAAAAAAGAAGAAGAATTGAATCAAGCAACTGTATCAAACAACTTGTTTAGAAGAAGAGTTGAAACATAGAACGTTGTTTTCTTTTAAAGTACATAAAGATTGAATAGCGCTTTAATCAATAAAACAAAGTCCGAAGCATTGTAATCATTTATTGGCAATTGAACAGCGCTTTAACATAGCAACAAACTCAACAGTGTTCTGCATTTTTATAAAAATACATTTGCATAAACAACTCAATCAAACAACTCAATCAAATTCTATCAAAAAATCTCAATTCTAATTGAAATTTTAGCACAAAATGTGAACCCATCAAATACGTAAACAACCAAATCTTTGGAATCTTCTAAAATTCAAAACTACCATAACCACTAACTCAAACTCCTCCTTTCAGACAAGCACAAACCCGAAAAAAGAACGGACTCAACGACGCTCGTTCCCGTGTATTGTTAATCGGACGCAAGTATCTAAGTGCTAAACTAAGCCTTTAATCATCACTGACGCTTGCGTTCATCGACGATCATGTCCTTGTGTAGTCAATTTTGCCAATTGCGCAATTGCCTATCGCAAACACCTTCTTCGGCTATTTAAGCGGTATCGTGGAATCTTGAGAAGGGGAGTGTTCTTTGCGTTAGAATCATTTCGACTCATTTTTGCGAATTTAAATGTTTTGATTCGTCAAACAATTCAAACTTTTAATTCAATCATTTCAGTCACTCAACAAAATGATTCTGTTTGTTCTTTTGCCTTTGTTTCTAATTTGCATTTTGATCTTGAACATGGAACAAAAAAGACGTCAACTTCCAAACGGACCTAGACCGTTTCCACTTTTGGGCAACTTTCCACAATTGTTGTTAGGACAAAAGTGGGAAGTAATGTTTGCTGATTGGAAACAACAATTTGGCGCATTGTATACGTTTTGGTATGGTCCTTTGCCGGCTGTAAGTTTCAAAGTCCACTTTTATTCATTAATTCGATCATTTTTAGGTGGTTGTTGCCGACTACGACGCAGCAATTGAGTTGTTTGTTCAGAATGGTGATGCATGTTCAAGTCGCGGAGTCAATCACTATTTTAACAACATGTGCCGAGGCGGAACTTACGGTTTAGTTCTCACGTCGGGAAATCTGTGGACAGAACAAAGAAAGTTTGCTCTTCGTGTACTTCGTGATTTTGGAATGGGATCAAATTTGATGCAAGAAAAGGTAATAACACTTACATGACAACAACTTACTAACTTTTTTGATTCAAGGTTCTTTCCGAAGTCGAAAAGGTCGTCCAGTGCATTCAACCACACGCTAAAAATGGAACAAATGTTGATCCGGTGCGTTACACTGACCTGGCAGTTGGTTCAGTCATTCACCACGTTCTTTTTGGCTATGGATTCGACGATGTAAGTTTATTTCATTTGACAATTCAAATCAATGCTCTTTTTTAGTCAAATCGTTCCGAATTTGATCGACTCAAATTGCTGGCAGTTGAATTAACTCGTATTGGATCTGAACCGTTAGTAGCTGCTGGAATCATGAACGAGGCTGTTGCCAAATTGCCAATCTTTCGATCACGTATGGCACGTTTTACAGACAAATGGGCAGAACTGAGAGCTTTTGTGAACAAGGAGATTGACGAACGAGTTAGCTCAACAGAACAACTAACAAAGACTGACTTCTTAAATGCTTATTTGATGGAAATGGAGGAACAGAATCAAAGTGGAAAGCAACATTACTTCAGTCTGTTGCAGTTAAACAGTATTGCAATTGACATGTGGGTTGCTGGACAAGAAACGACTGCCTCCACTCTTTCGTGGATTTTTGCCATCTTGATTGCCCGACCCGACATCCAAGAAAGAATTTACAAAGAACTCGACGAACAGATTCAAGGTGATAACGAAGTGCGCATGTCCGACCGAAGTCGTCTTGTTTATTTGAATGCGTTTTTGCTGGTAAGTGATTGTCCTGAAGACCTTTTTACATAACTCACTTTTAGGAAGCCGGTCGCTTTTCGAATGTTATTGTACAGAATGTGTTGCGTTTGATGACTAGAGACGTAGAAATCCAAGGACATCGGTTACAAAAAGGCACTTTTGTCGTTCCGCAAATATCTGCGATGTTAAAAGACCCAAAATACTTCCCAGAACCAGATCAAATCCGCCCAGAACGTTTCATTGGTGCCGATGGCCACTTAAAGAACTCCGAACTTATGGTTGCTTTCAGTTTGGGAAAGAGAGCGTGTCCAGGCGAGAACTTAGCAAGAATGGAATTGTTTCTTTTCACTGCCAACTTGCTCAACAAATTCAAGTTCCTTCCCGCCGGCAAATTACCAACACTTGAACGCCAAACCGGTGGAATCTCCACAGCAGTACGAGAATTTGAATGTCGTGTGGAAAGTAGATTCTAATTGTTTACTATATTGACTTCATTGGGTGTTTTTTGAAATTCAGCGAGTTCTTGAATATGCATTAACTTGCTAGCTTTTAAATCCGGGTCACAATTTTCAATTCTTTCATCCACCGTGTTTGAAAAATTCCCCCAAAGTGTTTTAATTGTACAAAGAAGTGTTTAATTTAATAAACTTATTAAAAGATTCAATTGCAAGCATTAAACAAACACGTGCAAATTAACTGTTTGTACATTTATAGATCGCCAAGAAACATTGAATTACTGCAGCATTGCATAGAAATCTTCCACAGTTTGATTCACCAGTTCCTCGTCTTCAGTAACAATCATTGTTTGACTTCGATGCAAAAAACTCCAGTCAATATATGCAATCAAAACAGAACATTGATTCTAAACAAACAAATAAAGCCTATTAAAACGTTTAAGAATCACTTACCGACAAGTCCTGAATCAATTATTTGTCCGCAACCAAAAAGGTCTTCAAACTCGATCGTCGCAAATAAGTATTTAAATTTATCTTGAAAACTTAACACATTCAACAAAGTGTCTTTTGCTTTGTTTGATTAAACTTTCAAATCTTTTAACAAAGTGTCTTTTTGTTTGTTTGCAAGTTCAAATCTTTTAGCACTTCTGTATTGCAAGTTCAAGTCGTTTCCAAATGTTTATTTATCACTACAAAAACGAGATTAGAATGGCTTGTTTTTAAAATAAATGAGATACATAAGTTATGAAAAAGATCAACAGTATGGCTTTAAAAGCTACAGTTTAATGACATTGCAAAAGGTTTTAGCAAAAATACAATAAATTTGGTTATGTGAATGGAAGTAGTAGTTATTTGCGGGAAGCTATGAAAAATATACTTGGATGACTAACATGTATGCGAGATAAGAGCTAGGAAATACATACTGGTAAAAAACTATTCAACGAAAACTCTAATCTAATTTGCATAAAATTACTTAAAGCACTCGAATTCTTCTTCTCGTTGTTACGGTTAGTGCTGGAGAATAAAAGTGCAATTGACGAAAGTAGTAATTAAACGGGTAATCTTTTTGTTACCTCGGCTTTTCTCCAATTATCTTCTTAACGCAAATGAGGGATAAGCGAACAGAATGAATTGCTTTTGAATCGAAAAGAACGAATTGCTTTTGTTTTGTTAATTCTTTGAATGTGAAAATGCTTTGATTGAAAACTTCAAACGATTGCAATCAAGACTTTTCAATAAGAACAGCGATCGGTCGCTGATTCTACCGAACCGGTTAAGCTGAAGTCTTTTTCACCAGTTTGCGTCACGTTTCCACCACACAAGAGCTCTTCAATTCGTCCAGACAACAAGTCACTGCCTTTGTAAGCGTCGTTATTCTGCTGAGACATCAACAAATCATGATGCGACGGTTGATTGTGCTGTTGTTGTTGGATGGGAGTGATCGGAAGAGAGGCAGGTGGCTGAAAGAACAAAACATTATGACGTTCTTTCAGCAAAGACTTACTTGATTTAAATACAAGTTTGAATGAAATTGGTGCGTAAACGGAGCTCCGCCGCCAAGCGATCCATAATACTGCATCGATTCATTCAACAACGAGCCCGTTCTGTGAGAAGCCGACAACGGAGCGTGAGGTTGTGGAAAATAACCGCTTAAGTAATTGATCGGCGGAGCAGACTGCGGAGAAACGAGTGAGTTCGCAACACCTTGATTCGAAGCAATAACATCGTTAGCGGCTCCGACGTTGTTGATAATAGATGTTTGATTGTTTTCCAGCGGAGCCGAGTTGACAGAAGTGGCTGGCAAGAAGCCGGATTGTGAATTTGCGTTGACCGACGCATTGCCGCTCATTTGATTTAAAAGCGTTGGCTGTATTTGATTAGTCGGATACTTTGACGCATCGGTGAATGGAGGATAACTAAAACGATGTCTTAATATATCTTTAAACAGTCTTTATTAGTTTCTGTGTCCATAAAACCTCTCATTTTTAATCCCCTCCACGGTGCATACTGTAAAAACACATTTCTTTGTCCTTTTCTCGTTTTCACCCACCAAAATCTTTTAATCTCCGACTTTTTGTTCCCAAAAACAAAGAAACATGTCGGTTGCAAATACGAAAAGTACGTAAACGAAACGTTGAAATTCTAAGAAATTCTTTGTCCATTGTTTTTGCTACAAAGTGCACGAGTCTAGTAGATTAAACATTTGAGTAACTTGAAGTTTCTGAGAACTCAATTTAAAAATAAACTGACCCCAAAGCAGCTGCTGTTGCAAAATCCTCTGACGCCGTCGACATCCACGGCCACGAAGCAACAAGTCCGGCACTTCCACTGCGCATGCTAGGCAGTTCTCCCAACGAAGCAGTTTCCATTCTTTCTTGACGACGCCATTTGGCACGACGATTCTGGAACCAGATCTGCAAAACAATCAAAGTTACAAACTGAATTTAATGTTTGTTTACAATTTTTGCATTACAGTAACGTTTTGAGATCTTTCTCGAACGTGACATTTAAAAACTCCAAATTCTCTATCTCCACCGTGTACTTTAGCAATTTTTATCACCAATAAGTTAATCCGGCACTTCTCCTGCCCATCCGATTCTATTTTCGTTTGAGTCCAATGACAAATTGTTAACTGAATCAATTGGTAAACACACTCAACAACTTCGGAGACTATTCTCGTCCAAATTGGAAACATTTAAGATTAATCAACAAGTCGTTCGTGATGGGATTATCCTAACAAGATGGCTATGTTGATTAATTTGGGAGCGTCACAAATTTGATTAATTTGGTGGGATTGTTTGCGTTGAGTGGGGTAAAAGTGTAAGTGGTCTGAACGTGGAGAAGATAAACAATTAATTTAGGTGTTTCCTGTGTATTTTGGGAATAACTACGTTGTTGTTAATTGGTGAGGAAATTTGTCGGACCAAAGGTTCATTTTGTTGAAGTTGTTTTTAAAAAAATAGTGCTTTCAAACAAAAACTTGTTGTTTCTTTTTGTCAGTAAAGTACAGAGTGGACCAAAAAAACATTAACACAAAAAGCAAAAAACTTTTCGATTGACTTTGTTGACAAAAGACTTTTTTGTGTTTCAAACTTTTCGATTGACTTTGTCGACAACACTTTTTCTTTTGTATTTGAAATGCTTTTTTGGCCCACCCTGTAAAACGTTATTATGAGCATCTGGAACGATGCAATCGAACACTTTTATGTAATCAACTGCATTTTGCTTGTTTAAACAAGTCTAGTTTAACAATATTTTTTAATCACTTTTTACTTTGTTGACAAAACTTAGTTTAAGAAAAGAATGTTTTCAAACAAAAACTTATTATTTCTTGTTTAATCAAATTTGCCAATTAATTTCCTCGTTGCCCACATATTCTCAGCATTTCCACCAACTTTTTATTCATAAAGACCCTAATCAAAACGGAACAAACATCCAATCCGCTTTGTCCATCGCATTTAAGGTGGAATTGCCGGACTTTGTGGCCAGCGGATAATCTGGCATTTTTAATTTCACGCCATTCACTTAAATCAATTGAAAGTGTAGGTGAGGATTGGGAATTGATTGGATGCCTTTGCGGTCGGAATTGGACAGGATAATGAATTGGATTTGTGGAATTGATGCGGATCAAACAAGGGAGACTGTAACTGCAAGAGTTAAAGGTCAATTTGTGCAAGTAAAAGTGCAAGTTGTAACGGATCGAAACTTTTCAATACATGCTATCAATTTTTAAACCACTTTGCATATGCAACGTTTAAATCAAATCAAATGCGTCTTCTTTTCTTGCAAAAACCGCAATATTCCAAAAAATTTCAACCATCCCTTTTTTCTCGTAAATTTGGCGGAGATGCGCCTAAAACAAATTAAAAATCCAATCAAGGCGCAGTGGTCAATAAAGTAAAGAGTGGTTTCGTGGGGCCGCAAGACTAAATTGCTCTCCTAACAACAACTTTGCACATGTGTCATTCTTTCGATCGAGTTAGACAGATTTGGATCAAAAAACAAAGAAAGAAAGAACAACTAACGTTTTAATCGTTAACAAGCTAGTGTTTAAAACATTCAAAGTTCTTTGTCATTTAAAATGTTCTTTTTAAACATTGTCAATCAAACTCGTTAAGTTTTTTGCCATAACAAAAATCTATTCTGCGAAAATTAGACATTTGGTCTGAATGGCTTTTTGTTTTTCGCTAGAGCTACTGAACTTTAATGTGCGAGTGTTTTTTGGGCGTTAAAGTCGATTTGGAGTGAATTAATATGTAATTGGAGATTTAAAATATATAAACTGCACTGAATATTAAAGTTTAAAAACCTTACCTGGACTCGAACTTCCGCCAACTTCACCTTGTTTGCTAATTGCTCACGCGCATAAACGTCAGGATAGTGGCACTTTTCAAATGCTTGTTCCAATTCGTGGAGTTGGTAACTAAAAACATATTGAGATCATTTAAATGTGTTGAAACTTACGTTGTAAATGTAGTTCGATTGCGACGTTGCTTTTTTGCATCTTCTTTTCGTGAGCGTTTTGATTTCGCTGAAATTGAAAGATTTCTTTAACTTTGAGTATTGTTTAAAGTCTTTAATAAACATTTGAACTTTGTTTCACCGTGTTAATTACTATTGGACTTATTGTTGGATTCTCAGTTGTGTTTTTAATAATGGTCCTTGGAGACGTTCCAAAAATTTTATACTTTCAAGTTAAACAAAAAACAATCAAAGTTTTTTCGTCAAAGCTACCGTAATCACTTATTAATACTTTAACAAAATTAATAGAATCTCCTCGCAAGAACATCATTCGGACGTTCCTGATTAACAGATGATCGGAGAAACCCAATTAGCGCGAAGATTATTCAACGTCAACAAACAAACACCAACAATCAAACACTATTAATGTCCTTAATTAGAATGCAATTAATCAACAAAACGTGGAGATCAAAAGTCATTGCCAGTTAAGATTTTGGTCCGAATGCGTATCGAGTTTATAATTAATTAAACTGTAATTGACTTTTGAAATGATTCAAAATCAAACAGTAAACATCTCATTTCCCATACAAATTAGGCGAATTAATCAAATCAACATCATCGACTTTTGCGCTCTTCTCGATTCTATTAATACCGTTAATTATAATTAACAAACAGTCCCCGTGGATCTTGATTAGTCTCTTCCCTACAGGCCAATGTTTCCGCAATTAATCCTCTCCACATTGGTCCCTCCACGACGTCTGGACACGTTTTTGGCTTCTTGTTGGTGTGAATGGGGAAAGACTACTTTTGTTTTCTTTTAAGTGTTCTGACGCAAAGATTTCGGATGTTTTTAAGAAGATTGGTATTAGGTGTGTGTGCGATCATCGGCTCTATTTTTCGGAGCAATGATACGGTAATTGTTGGAAGCATGATGTAAAAAGTATGTTGTTTGGAAAGTGCTTTGAACAAAAAATATGTTTGAGCAAAAAACATTTCGCATTTCTTTTTTTGTTTTAAAAACATTTCGCATTTCAAGCTCATTTCAAATTACAAATAGACACGTCCCAATTTATCGCATCCAATTAATTACCGATTAATTTATTCCAAAATTCGCCGCCAATTAACATTTACCGTCGGGGCGGCTCATCCATGTCCTTTTGTGGACAGTAAATGAGAAATTCAATCAAAAGAATGGAGAGAATGTTGGAATCCCCTGTGTTTGAATAGAGCGGAAATTAAAATTTTCGACTAGTTTTTGGATTTTCACCGTTTAGGCGATCTTTGGCCACACTAGCTGTTTGAGTTGGAGGTTTTGGTTGGAATATTATGGCGTTTTGAATAGAACAAACCTGAAAAGTCCGGAGAAGAGCTTTCGTCGTCAACTTGTTTTAAAGTGTCCATCGCGCCAACACCAACATCAAATTGAATGGGGCTTTGGAATGTTTGGAAACAGCACATACCTGCTGAACGGTGATCCATTTTTGGATCTGGAACGGATTTAAGTGTTTTTAAATAGTTAGAACTAAAAGAACGCACGAACTTGCAAGTTGTTAAAACGATGTTTAAAAAATAAGTAACGTATAAATACAAAAAACCTAACGACCCGCCTGGAATGAGCAATTTGACTTTTTGGTAGTCGGTTAGCGCTTTGTTAATTAAACACGTAAACACAACTTATTTAAAACGCACGAAAGAAACAAACAATGTAAACAACTTTTGTTCTCACAAAATGTTTAATAAAAAGAACATTTAAAAGCAAGTTCCAGGTAAATAACTAACAACTCAAGTCACCACAAACGACTAGCTCCGACAAATAGGCAACAAATGGTCGGCAAAAACCAATTGGTTGAATGCGTGGAGGGACACGCCCATTTTTGGCTAAAAAACTCTTAAATGTGTCGCATGATTAAAGTAACTTTTGATTAGATTAACAGACATTTAATTAGGCAATTACGATTCTAGATAAACAATGTTTTTATAGATGTTACGTTTTTTGATTATTGGAATTGATTTAAAGGAGAAAACACAGTGTAGTCAAAAAAGTAGTTCTAATGAATTTGTTTGGTCAGTAAACAAAGCTACTTTAATAAACGTAATTACCGTAATCTGATAGAAGGACACCCAAAAACTGTGTTTAAAATGAAGTTTAATTGGCCACAAAGTTACTAACCAAAAACTGTGTTTAAAAGGAAGTTTAATTGACCACAAAGTTACTAACCAAAAAGTATGTTTAAAAGAAGCTTTGATTGATCACAAAGTTGTTAAACATTTTATAAGCATCTAGAAACGCATAAAAGTGTCTTTAATTATTGAGCAAGCGTGTTTTAACTTCTCCAAAATTAGAAGGACACCCCAACAAGACGATCGAAAAATATAAAAACATGCCCTTCTGTTAGAGACTTTAAAGTAATCAAATTGCAGTTAAAAAGATGTAAACAATCTCAAACACAAAAACAAATGCAAAAATGGAAGTAAAAGTCATTCAAGAACAATCAAAACAGACAAAGGAGACCGCTTAAATAACTTCAATCAAACTAATCTAATGACAAATTAAATTGAGAAATTTTGACTTTTTGTTTAAAATTTGTCATCGGCGCGTTGGCAGCAAGCAATTGAAAACGGATTAGACGTTCTGAATAAGTGTTATGTAAAAGTGCAGAAATCGTTGTGACAACAGAGTAGTTTCAAACTTAAACATCAGAGTGATTCAAAACGTTCTAACCAATTTAACGATTGTTTTAAGATAAGAAACCAAACCACAGAAGCTCTCGAGATACGATTATGTTCTTTTCTAAATAAATATCCGGACATGAAATTTAGAGACGGCGCACATATTAATCAATTTTCTGAACATTAAAAATGATGATATGTTTTAAAAATTGTAAGCGTTGCGAAGTTTTGTTATTGAAAGACTTAAAGGATAGAGTTTAAAGAAGATATGAGGTTAGAGAGTATGTTTAAACAAAGACCGATTGATTTAAAACAACTCCGCGCGTTCATGTGTTCACAAGCCTAACTGCTGGCGGCAACATTCAAATTGGGACCTACAACGGCTGCTCAAGAACCCCGAAGGAGGATTAAATCAAAAATGGATGGGAATTAGTTGGATTAGAGTGTGGGGGGAGCGGAATGCTTGCTACACACCTATAGGGTTCCATTCCGCCACCGCTTTTTTGGGATTTGGCCATTCGGGATATAAATGTTTGCAAAATGTGGAAAGTCGGTTAAATTTGACTATCATCAAGGATGCTTTGTTCTGAACAACAAAGATCTTTGTGGAATTTGTATTCTCAAAACAACTATTGTAAACAACGACTTTTAAAAATATCGTCATACGGATTTAAGGAGATTTCACACAACAACCAGACATCACGGTGTTCTGGAACAAATTGTTTAGTTACTGTGCAGCATCTCCAACTTAAAGCTTGAATCATAAAAATCGAGCCAATCAATTAAATTGACTTAATCAAACAAAACGTGATTACTTCTAATCAAGAATTCAACTAAAAATGCAGGTCCTTAGGCGGAAACCCTTCATTGTGAACATTTCCAGACCAAAATGGACCAAAAAACCAAACCAAAAGCGACAGAAGACTTTCAATTTAAAAAATGTGAAAATGTTGTTTGCAGAGAAGGCTTGTTGTGACAAAAAGAGTGCACAAACAAAGAAATGTTTCTTTTGTTAAAATTGAGTTCAATTACTAAAATTCACAGTGCAACTCTGTAGTTAAATGTTTTTGCTGACAGATTTGTTTTGTCAACACAGGGGATAATCAGTCAAACGGGTATTAAAAGCTTGTGGCGGGCGGATCCGCTTTACCCACTCAAAATTAATAAAGATAATTGCGACTCGACATGGAAACGCTCCGGTGGGGATTTTGGAGATGTTTTTCCCGTTACTTTTAAGTATTGGTTGCGAGTTTGTCGGCCAGGGATGCTTTGGAAATATGGATTTCAGGGGCGTTAGCAGCTTTTGTTTCGGAATGATAAGTAAAAAGAAACTAAAAGCCATTCTGAATGTTACGAAAACTAGACTCGCCTACCGTACTCAAAAAAGCTCTTCTTTAAAAGTCCTCTCCATTAAAGTCTCCGCATGCAGCAGCAAAGAATTTAATTGACAATTTGACGTCCCACACACGAGCAAAAAGCGTCACGCTCAATTAGCACGTTCAACAACAACTTGAAGGCCGAAAGACTTACAGCTAATTGGTGGACTTGTCAAGGGCGTCCCGACTTGAAGTGATGAATGTAAATTGGAATTGGTACTGTAGAATTGAAATATAAGAATGTTTAAAACAACGACCTCAAAAAAGATCTCTCAGAACGTAACTTTTAATTGGTACTGTAGAATTGAAATATAAGAATGTTTAAAAAACAATTTAACATTTCAAAAAAGACTCGAAAGGTCGAGATCATTTAATATATAACTTGTCATCGTGATTTCGTGTGACTTTAAGCGCTCAAATACAAACATCTCTTTTTAATATAGCTTATTTAAAATAAGCTTTGAGGTTCATTTTAGAAGAAGCACAGTATTCAAATCTCAAAAAGGCTCGAAAAGAACAATCAATCCTTTCAAATCTCAAAAAGGCTCGAAAAGAAAAATCAATTCTTTCAAATCTCAAAAAAGACTCGACAACAATAACTACCCAAAATTGAATTAAACACTTGTCGTGTGCTTCCGCTTCATTTCTTCGCCGCCCTGTTTTTTACAGTACCACTCAGGATATGGCTTTTTGTTTTACCGTGCCATTTGTCCATAGTTAATTTAGCCGGAGCAAACAGGTTGGCCAAACGGGGATGTTTAATGCGCATCACTGGTTTTTGAGGTGAGGTCAAAGGTGTCGGAGCAGCGTTATCGGTTAGATAAAAGAGTGCAGTTAATTAACAGGAAAATGGATTGAATAAAGAAGAGACGGAGTTTGGATAAGTTGTTTTAGAAATCATATTGGCAGGGTTAACAAAATTTAAAACCAAACAACAAAGTCCGCTTAATTCTGTGACGCAGATGTAGTGGTCCAAAAAGTCCAATCAAAATTCATATCTCCACAACACGCCTCTCTCTTTTGCTCAACAATTCAGGCGCAATAAATTGGCGCACTTCATTGCATACTGTATTCAAATGACGGGCAAAAAGAGGGGATGCGTACCGGATTTACGCCAATTTAAGCATTCGGCGCGCATGTACAAACGGTTTGATCCAAAAAAGGAAGTGATGTTTTTGAAAACAAAATTCTTATTTGGAACATCAAAAGTGTTCTTTCTTTATAACTTTTGTTTGCAGTTAACATTCTTGGCTTCTTGACTTTGTTATGACTCTTAAGAAGACTTTAAATAGCATTAAGATCTGCAAGTTTTTCAAATCAACTGCAAAATTCCACTTAACATTAAATAGATTAAACTGTCACGGTTTGCGTCTGTTTGCTACCTAAAGCATGCAAATTTTAACGCCTCAATAATTCTGCCAACTTTTCAATTGGACGCTTCGAATTTTTGATAAACCGGAAGTGTTTAATAAATATTTTACTTGTTGTTTCCATTTTGATGTGTTGGAAACGGCCAATTAATTCGTAGATTGGGCATATTTTAAACACAAATCAGTTAACAAACAAAAAGTCATTAATACTTTCGAAGTCAACCGTATCAAAAAATTGACAAAAAGCAAGCGGGTCTTTTTTGTTTTGTTAACTTTTTACTTTGCCTAATTGATGTGTCAGTGAAGTCTGTTGCCCATTCTTTTCCATTCACTAAACATTCTATTCATTTTGTAGTTGGAGGCGGAATTGGATAAACAAGAAACGTTAATTGAATGACAAGAAATGACATCGGAATTTGATACAGTTTTGAAGATTAATTAAAAGTCATCACCTCTTTAAACTCGTTGAATTACAAAGAATCAACTTCTGAACTCAATTCCACTTATCATCATTGTTTAGAAGTCAGAATCCATTCAAGTACAGTAACCCAAACAAAGTTAAACAATAGCTACAGTTTTTGTTCCCGCATCCAACCCACTCAAGAAGTTTTTCGTTTACAGCAACTAATTAAATTAAAAGCCACGAACAATGGAAAGTAAACATCCGAGTAGCCGAACAATAGGACCAAAGAATGCATGATGTTTGGGCATATGAGTGGTCGGACAAGGCTGGAATGTGGTCCGTGAATGATTAAACATGCGCAACGGAAAAGAGTGAAGATCAAAATTGAATTGCTGGAAGTTGATATTGAAAACTTGGGACAACAAACTTAATCCCAATTCACAAAAACCAAAACACGAGTGAATAGAAAACAATGACTAACTAATCTCTCAGTCACTGCATTAATCCGCTAATTAGCAGGGCACTTCTTCGCCTCGAACGATAAGATCTCAAATTCCCGCGAAAATCCATGTCAAAGTTGGCCTGTGCGCAAATGGACATGCCGCGCACGATAATTGTCTTCTATGGTAAACAGTTTTTATTAACAAGTTTCGGTAAACTTCAGAAGCCACGCTTGTTTCATGAATACAGTATATTCTGTCGACTAAGCTTTGTAAAAGCAACTAAAAACATCTTTTCTAATAACACATCTACAGTAACTAACATTTAAGTCGACGCGCGCTCTTCCATAAACATAAACGCACCCAAGGCCACAAATTATAGGTTGGACACTAATGCGCTATGCTCGGCGCTTCGCTGTAAATCGAGTGGAAGACAATTTGTCTCGCAAATCCCGTCAACGCGACCTAAAACTTGTCATGTTGTGCACTGATTGAATGAGCAAGTAAAAACATTGTTTTTATGTAATACGGTGTTCCCGGACTTCTCCGCATGCTCAATGTTTACAGTGTAATTGAACATTCTTTTAACTTTCAATTAACCTTCAAACACTCGCAAAACAATTATTATTAATTACTATAAACTCTTTTCTAGGCATTTGTGGACTACTTAAATGTTGCCTTAGCTAGACGACATTTCGTGACTTTACACCCTACTCGACCGCAAGAAACAAACATGCGGCCGTGATTGTACACCACACGCAAGCCGATAAACGAATCCCAGAACTCAACACCAAACCCATCTAGATTATCCAAAAAATTGTTGCTTTTCGGTCGCAAAAAAGCACAGATTTTGAAAGAAAAAGTCACGCAAACCTCTCAGTCCAAACTACGACCTGAAGATTCCAGTAGATATCACAATTAAAGAACTACATAATCAAAGAAAACACAAACAACGTATAATGAAGTTTATTACCCAATCCCAACAATGTGACATAATAAAAGGTATTGAATACAAACAGTGAGACCAATGTAAAACTGACAAAGACATCGCCAACACTAATGATGTGTCAAATCGTGGCTGAATCGGCATTTGGAACCATAGCGGCAAGTACGGTGAGTCATGAACTCAAAGCATGGTCGAGAACTGGTCCAATCTTCCTTAAAGCAATAAAATTAGTTAAACTGTACTGTCTTCAATTCAAATGCTTACCCGGCTGCGAGTTGATCGTGAATAGACAAAACGATGCCCATTTGGTGGCTGAATCTGTAAACCGCTTTTCTTGAATCCAACGTCTGGCAAGAAGTCCATAAACGGTTCAAGTGGCTGATTTGCAACTGGCGAGACAACCGGAGAAGGCGAACCAACATGTGCATAGACAATCAAATCATCGAATGACATCATTAAAGCAATTCCAACAAGAGCACAAAAATGAGAATGAAGCTGCAAAAGAAAAATGAATCAAATAAGAATGAGTTTTGAAAAACAAAGATGTTTGTTATGAGTTTCTGTGAATTGTTTTTGCTACCTCATTAAACTTATTTCAAAATTGAACTCTGTGCACTTTACACATTTGCGTTTTGGATGATTTTTGACTACGGTTCTTGAAAACTTTATTTGCACCATCGAACATTCGTAAAATTCATGGAATCAAGAACAAATTGTTGCGAATTCGCGTTAAAGTTTCTAAGAACGTGAAGCAACTGCAGAATAAGCAATCAAAAATCAGAAAGAACGAAAAGGTCCGTGTGGAAAAAATATTGTTTTGAAAGTTTTTGTTGGTGCCGATTTGCGAAGACGCATAATTAAGAGCAATTGTTTATTTCATTTTTAGCGCTAATTTGCCATATTCATTGATAAGTTGCCATTTGCTGTCTAGAGGATTTTTAGACATTTTGGCCTCAACCGACTAGTGAAAGAATGTTGCGATTTTTGGTCGTTTTAGATTTAGCTGAGAATCGGTTAGGTTTACAATATTTATTAGTTAACCGGAGTTTTTAAATGTTTGATATAAGTGGAAGTCAGCGATTGTGTAGTTTTAAAAGTTAAACTTTGTTTTATATGAGAATTGTTTTCTGTTTGATCTAACAGTTAAATCAATTTGTTCGTCCGAAAACATTCATTTCAACTTATTTCTTAGTCATAACGACTTTAACGAAACAGTCAGCTGTTGTTTGCCAAATCTCAGTAGAATGTCACGAGAGTGGGTGTTCTATTTCTCAAAATCAATACCGTATCCTCGTGTCAGTCCCAAAGAATGCAACATTCATGCGTGCATTCCGCAAACTCTCCACGCTTACGTAAGTGCTCTATTTGCACTAAATGAAGCGGTCAATTAAGGACTCCTGGTATTAGGCATCTTCGCTCCGTGAATAGACCTTAATTTCAGCCATGCCGTCGCAACAAATGAGGTGATTGAAATGAGTTTTGTTGAATGCACTTTTTGGTTAGAAGACAGCGATACTTGTTGCATCGCGGAGTGGTTCGGCTAAATGTTGCCATTTTTGAATGTGATGGCCGGTTGAATGCGAGATGATTCTGGGTTATTTTGGTTTAGAATTTGGGATGCATTGTTGGAGTGTTTTTAGCTGGCCGGATTTCAGAGATCTTTTAGATTACAAACTTCCGCAATGATGAATGTAATTTAATCTTAACGCTTAACAGCACACTCAAAGATTGTTACAGTAAAAAGTGCTCTTTTAAATGTTAATTGTGAACATCCATTCTATTCAACAAAGCAATTAAATTGACTTTTAAAAGTCAACTGTTAAATTTTTGTCACAGTGTTGTTTGTGGGGTCCGAAAAGTCGCTCTTTGTTTTGCAGACATTGTGAAATAATTGTTGGGTTCAGTTATTCACTTATAGCAAGTACAAAGATTATCGGTCAAAAATTACAGTGCCTTTGGAGGTGGGATTTGACTTGAAATTACTGTCTTTAGATGCGGAGTTAACTAAAAGTTTAAGTTGAACACAACACTTCAAACTTCAGTCGATAGCAATTTAGTGTAATTCTTTTTAAAACTCCTCTTACTGTCTACGTTTCCACGAATAACTTGCGTTTGCGACTATTAAAAGGGTCCCAGGAGATTGGAAGCGCTTACGGTTTCTGGAATTCATTGAACGCGGACAAGGTACACAATGTTGCGGTCTTTGAGTACTAGCAATTAAGGAGGACAGTATCATTTTTGAATAACTTCGAAAGTGCAAAAAGAACAATTTGATTTGTTTGCTTTTGTGTTTTTTGTTTGTTTGTTTAATTGACGAGTTGAGAGATTTAATTAAATTTTCGGTGTGGTCGCAAAGAGTTTAAAGATCCGGGTTTTTTTCTATATTCAATTATTGCGAGTATGCTGATTGTCGTTCTTAATCAGTTCGTGCAAAGTTTCTACTTAAACAGTTTTAGTCACTCTCAACTTAATTTCTGTTCCAAGATGGGTCTGTACACGTACTTTTTCGAAAAGGAGCGCTGGATTCGCCAGTACAACTGCACTTTTTACAGTGTAGAAGATGTGGCGCTGGAGAAACGCCAACACTTGATCTACGCCGCAATTGTCTTGACACTTTTTGTGGTTTATGAGGTGGAGTTCTTCGGTAATAGTCATTAAACTCGTTTGTTTCTAGATTCTCTACATTCCGTGTCTGTACGCAATGCTTAAAAAACAAGTCCGGCAGAACTTCTGCTACAAGCTTATGTTAGAAATGGCTCTCTACGATGTGTTTACTCTACCGTTGACTGCTTTGTTGCCTGGAATTTATTCCATGAACGGCTACATGTTCTGTTCGTTTCCAGTTCTGTCTTACATGGCCGGCGGTGTTATTTTCCGTAAGCTTTCAAATTACAATTGAATAATACACTTATAACATTCAGCCCTGTGGATTGGATACTCAATGACCAGTTTGATTTTGGCTATCAATCGTTGTTTGGCCTTCAGGTTCAAAGATCCTTTTTGTTGTTACTTATTTAAAACCTTTTCAGCAAGTACAAAACCTTGTTTGAAGGCGCTTTTCGTCAAGCCTTCTGGATCTTGTTGCCGTTGTTTGCGAGTGTGTTCGTTATCATATTTGGACAATCCATCACATACAACTCCATTCTTGGCGCATGGTTTTTCAACCCCCATCTTGGTTATTTCGAAGACGTTAATGCAGTTGTAAGTTGTTTTACTACTAACGCTTTTACTTATACCTAAATTCCAGTACCCAAGTTCAATTCAATTCTGGAACAACATTATCTTCTGTACCGTCTTGCCTACTGTCTACGTTTGGTTCTTTTTGAGCAACTGGGCAATGTCCAAAAAGGTAAGAGATTTAACGCTTTGATACCTTTAACTAATTATCTTTAGCGCATGAGTGGTGGAATGTCTGCTAAGGAGTACCGAGTAAGCAGTTGATTTCATTCAATGTGTTCAAGTTAACGTTTTAGTTGTTTACTCAATGTTTGCTTATCAATTTAACTATCTGCGCCGCGGCTGCTGGCAAGTTTGAATACTATTTAATCTAATTAACTCGCCGTTCAGGTTACATGTTGATGCAGTACTTGAACTTGCCCACGGAATTTATCGCCTTCTCACACGTTGCTTGGATTATTGTTGAGGTCAGCAAATTTGCTTTTAAACTCAAAATCAAATTGCTTTCAGGGCGCTCCGCCGGTCGTTCTTTTGTCGATGAATGAAACCATCAGAAAAATTGTCTTTGGACGAAAGGGCAAACGCGGAACAACTCAGCACCACAGCTCCACCAACGGTGCGAACGCTCAGTCACAACCGAAGTTGACCGACTCTCAAATTATTGGATAAAAAAGAGTGAAATTGATCCAGTTCACATCTCGACATTCTTTTCATCCAAACATTAAAAGGTGTTTTTTCAACTTTTCAATGTCTTTTAAGTGTGGTATTCAACTTTTAGTATTTGTAAGCTTTTGAAAACATTCCACTTCAATGTCTTTTAAGTGTGGTTTCAATTCACTTTATAAACAAGTTTCGTCTCGATTTATTCAACTTGCATAATTCGTAAGCTTTTGAAAGTGTTTGTTCAACTTTTCAATGTCTTTTAAGTGTTTATTCAACGTTCGGTGTTCGTCAGTTTTTAAAAGCAAGTCTCGTCTCGATTTATCCTATCTTTAACAGTTTATAAGCAAGTCTTGTCTCGATTTATTCAAAGTTTAGTATTTGTAAGCTTTTAAAAGTGTTTATTCAATCTTTAACAGTTTCTAAACAAGTCTCGTCTCGATTCACTTTCTAAATAAGTCTCGTGTTTTGTTGTAATAATTGATAAGTGAAATAAAGCATTTATTTGTTGTGATGTAATTTAAATTTAAACATCCGGAAATCGCTGTAATTAACTATGTTCTTGTTTCCAATAATAACATAGTAATTTTATCTAAAAACTAACTGGAATCCAAAAGTACGAGGATTAGTTGCTGGATAAACAATAGTAATTACTGTGGGTGTTTTTCGGAACAACCGCTTGTGTGGTCTGCTACGTAAAAATGATGGTGATTTTTGGTTTACTTGGATTGTGTTACTGTAATGTCCGAAGAAGTCACATACATGTATATCCTTGTTTTTGTGTCTAGACATCTCAACGCAGTGTATGACAAACACGTGGCAACTCATCAATTTGATTAGGTGTGGTCCGAAACATGACTAAATAGGTCTTTTGTTGAGCTCTGTAGACTTATTTCTAATATTCACCTTTATAAAACATACTTCGGTCATGAATCGACGTTATTTAAAGTGAACACAACAATCCTTAGAATCCAACAGATTCTGCAAGTCAATTAAATATAATTTTTGGAAGCATTTCTGAAATTAATTGCTACAACCTGCAAAGATTGTGAAGTGTGGTGCACAGAAGTTAAATATAATTGACATAAACTTTACGGAAATGAATATAGTGTGGTCTTCAAACGACATTGATTTTTGAGTCTTTATTTAAAACGTTATGAGTTTGACGTTGTTACAGTAGTGATTTTTCGGTATGCTTTAAATAAATGTTTGTATCTACTTTGATCACATAATTGGATGTGACGAAGTATACTTTAAAACGTCAAGCACAATGACCGTGCACGTGGGAAGATAGTTTTGGAAGTTCCTTGTTACAGTAGTGTTTGAAGTTATTCGGTTGTCGCACAAAGTTTTTGCAAAAACTTTAAAACACTCAAAAAAATCAAAAATTTCATCGATCCCGGGATCTATGTTTTTTTCTTGAAAAGTTTTTACGACAACCTAATAAATCAAATTTGTAAACTTTTAAATAGGTGTTAAAAACGTTTTTGTTACATAAAACATATTCTTGTTTGGAAAGAACGGAAACGATAAAAGTTTTAATTACATCTGCGCTTGCATTTGTTGAGTGCACTATTGGGTTGTTTTCATCCGTTGAAGTTGTTAAGGCTGAAAGCAATAAGTTTTGCGGACTGATTTGTTGTTGTCACGATATTTTTGAAAAAGTGAACTCTGTCGAGTTAGCTGATATGTTTTTAAACTAATGTCTCGTTCCTTACAGTACTTTTTAATTTAAAAGTCTTGCCACTCGTTTTAACATTTTAATTAAAATTTTTAATTACTTTCAACCTCTTCAATTTCCTCCACTCAATTCATTTGTTTCACTCTTTAACCTTGCGTGCAGAGTTCGAATTTTGATACTAAAAATAATTAAATTTTGACGACTCCGACTAGAAAAATCAACCGGGCGTCCGGTTTATCGTATGTTTGTAGCGTTTGGGTGGGATAGAGTGCTGAACTTTTGGGACGTGCAAAATCTAAAAGTTTCAATGCAAAACAACTTTAATTAAAAGCGAAGTTATGGTAGGAAAACGTAGGCTTTGCGGGGTTGGATTAATTGAACTCTGGAACTGTTGAATGCTTGTTGTGTGTTTTAAATTGTCACAAAAATACTGTGGCATTTGAAACTAACCAAACTAAGTTGAGTGTGCCAGTTATAACTACTAACAGAAAACACGTAATCGTTTGGATCGCTGACGTTTAAATCTTTTTAGTTCAAAAACATCATAACTTCAAAATGTCACTAGCAGAGAGAACCAAAAGAGCAAGCAAAGGCAATAAAATTCAACGGAAATGTGTACGTGATATTTGTCGATAAATGAGTGTGGCATAGTTTGAATCACCGCAGACATAAACATTTTTAAAGTATGATCATTGCGCAACTTAGAAGTAACCTCTTGCATTTGACTCTGTTGATCATTCCGGTGTGATGAATCGACGATTTGAAATAACAAGCCTGTTTCTAATGGAATTTCTTTCAATACATTCAAGTAGTGACTATTTTGAATGACCTCTTAAAATCTTGAAGAAAACAGACACTGCAATAGATGTTTTCAATCTGGCAACTTTGACTTAAAACATCGACAGTTGTTTTCAATCTGGCAACTTTGGCTTAAAACATCAATATCACATTTCTTCTAATCAAAGGACACTCTTTTAAATTTGAGTTGAAAAACAGAAGGAACCCTAAAGAGGCTATCTAAAATGAGACTAAAAAATTGACAACATAATCAAAACATGCAAAAATGAACATTGATCGTTCAACAAAACAAATATTTTGAGTCAAAACATGTTTGTGTGTTTGTGAATTCTTTACAGACAATGTAGTTCTTAGAATTTCTTCAATTGAACTCCGAAATGTTTCAAAAACATGTACTTAGACTTTGGTCCGGACACAGCTTTCAACGAATTTCCGCCGAGACCAAAACGCAAATTTCAACGGACACACAAGTTCTGTAAAAGTAAACATTTTAATTAATAACAACTGAACTTTAAGCACTTACAGTAATCTTTAATTAGCTATTTAATTATAAAACTAGTTCTTTAAAAGTCCATACAGATCAAATCAATCAAAAGCTTCTAATTAACTCCACGTGTTCTTCTAATTCAATCACCACTTGATTCCATTCATCTATTTCAAACAATTGAGACCACATTCCTCACGAAACTTCACATCAATGCTGAATCTCATAAATCAAGTAGCTCCTTTTCAACATTCTGATAGTTCTTAGAATTGAGGATTTTAATTAAAATTCTTGGTTCAACTCGTTCACAAGATTCCGAAAAATCAAGGAACACACTGCTCTGAACAAAGAACAGCCTATCTGTTCTAAGAAGTTAAACTGAACGAACGGACATCGTTGCCATTTTAATTGAGAAACGTGAAAATCCACTCAATCTCTATAACTCCCTCAACAAAGGCCGAAACACCTACGACAAAAGAAAAATCAGTCACGCAAAAAGTAATTGAAATATTTCGTTGAAATCGACTTGACGCAAAAAAAGTTTCAAAACAAGCAAGTTTGAATATTTTTGGATGTTTATGGAGGCTTTGTTTGTAAATCTGTACCTATTGTTTGGATTTGAATGGAAAGTTTAGCAGAAGTTTAGAAAATGGAAATGACGCAGTGAAAAAACTTTATTCGGATTTATTTGTACTTTAAAGAGTTTTTGATTTGGAAAGATTCTCGAAGTGTTTGAAAAAGTTTTTCACAGCAAAGAAATGTTTGATTGAGCGCTTCGAATGTTTTAGTCAACTTAATAGATTTGACAATTGAACTTCTTGTTTAAAACGAACAGAGTAATCAAAATCAAGTACATTTTGAACTCCGATCAAACCCACTTTTTGTTACCGTATACTATTTGATTAATTTTTGGCCTCACACAACGACAGCTCCCTAGAAACTTGCAAACACCGCCCATTTAATCTTAAAATGGGCGTGTTTTTAATGATCACATCGCGTGCTATCCGGCCCTTATAAATCCGGATTCGTAAATGACCAGGCGGACATATGTCAAAACATATTTGATGTTTTGAGTTTTCGAGTTGGATAGTTTAATTTCACCTTTCATTATCTCTTTTTAGTTCGACAATGGGCCTTTACTTGTACTTCTTCGATCACGAGACATATGATCTTCATTACAACTGTACATTTTACAGTGTTGAGGATGTAAGTAACTGGAATTTACTTGTTTTTAAATGCCAAATTTCAGATGCCGTTTGAAAAGCGTAGGCGACCAATATTCGCTGCAATCGTTTTCATCCTCGGCGTCGCGTATGAAGTAAGTTTGATTATAAAATTCCACCAAACTCACACGGTTACAGTTTCTTTACATTCCGTGCATTTACGCAATGTTCAAAAAGAAGGTTCGACAAGCATTCTGTTACAAATTGATGATCGAAATGGCTCTCTACGACATGTTCACGTTGCCGTTGACCGCCTTCTTTCCGGCTATCTTTTCTTACAACGGATGGATGTTTTGTTCGTACCCTACAGTAACGTTCTTAGCTGGTGGAATTCTTTTTCGTAAGCTGTCAAACTCTTTTAAACACTATCTAAACAATTTCAGCATTGTGGATTGGATACTCAATGACCAGTTTGATTTTGGCTATCAATCGTTGTTTGGCCTTCAGGTTTGAACGTCTTTATTTATTAAGTTAATAAAGTCCGAAACTTTTCAGTAAGTACAGTTGGATTTTTAAAGGATTCTGGCGCGAAATTCTCTGGCTTGCAACTCCGCCGACCGCAACAATTACTGTCGCCCTCTTTGGGCAATCCATCACATACAATTCCGTCCTTGGAGCTTGGTTCTTCAATCCACACCTTCGTTATTATGCAGACACTAGCAATACGGTAAAGAACTTACAAGCTATGCACACAATTTAAAGTCCAATTACAGTATCCAAGCACTATTCAATTCTGGAACAACATACTGTTTTGCACTATTCTCCCGACCGTCTACGTCTGGTTCTTCATTAACAATTACACCTTATCAAAGAAGCGAATGTCAGGAATGTCGGCAAAAGAATATCGAGTAATCAATTAACTTCATTTAATATATTCAAATTGTGTTTCAGCTTTTCATTCAGTGCCTAGTTGTCAACTTCACAATCGTCGGTGCAGCAGCTGGCAAGTTTGGATGTCATTTAATCTAACCATCTTGTTATTTAGGATACATGGGAATGCAATACTTGAACTTACCCGAACAGATCATCTGCTTCTCACACGTCTCGTGGATTATAATTGAAGGTAGGAACATAATTAAAAGCAAATTAAATGTTTTCTTTAGGTGCTCCACCGATTGTTCTGCTCACAATGAACGAAACCGTCCGCAAAATCGTTTTCAACAGAATCCACGGCAAAGTATCTGTCTCAACAACCCACCCAAATTCACCTGTAAACGGACACACAACTCCTCAAACAATTACAGTGACACCATACAAAAGTCAAACAAAACAATAAACAAAGCAGTAACTAACTGTTCAATACACATTAAGTAGTCTAAATGATCTCGTTTTTTAAATGGTCTCGGTGATATTTTAATTGCTTTAGCATATCAGATCTTTTCTGTAAATTTTGATGTAGCTGTTTTTATGAATATGTGCATTCATTGTAATAACTCGCTTGTAAAGAAATAAATGTGTACTCAAAAACTGTCAAGCTTCAAAAAACTTTGTTGTGATCGCGAAAAGCGTTTTTGACATTTTGTTTTCACAAAGCGGAATTCTCTTTTTTGAAATTTTCTTGTCTTATTTGTTAAACTAATCAAATGCTTCTTTGACAACAACTAACAACTTGTTTTTAGCTTTTCATAAAGATATGCGAAGATGGAAGCAATGACTCCTAGATATCGATACACGGCTTTAGACTATAAGGGAGTGTCAATAATTTTCCGTCTTTATGATAGCAGCATTAAGATTGAAAATGTTGAACTTGAAGAAGGCATTCTCAAACACTGCATGACACTAGTTGGACGTCAAGAAGTTGTTTATTGGCTGCAGAACAGTCCGGTTGAAGTGAATTGTGGAATCAAAGAGATACCCTTCAATCCGATGGCTTATAAGGCGCGAGAATTTGGAAGTTTTAGTGTTTTCAATTATTTGATTTAGAAAGTTCAAATTTACGCAATGCCCACTAAAGATTTCGTTGAAGGCTTCAAGTACATTTATGAAAATATGAGCATGGATGCGAAATTTCACCTTTCAGGGATCGTGGTAAGCCGATTTTGTACAGGTTTTGTAATACATTTGATTCTTTAGCTAAATATTCATGAATGGCAAGACATCAGTGGCAGCGAAATTGTTGACACGATTCTATTGCTTCAGCACTACATGGCTTTATTTCACGAAAAATTCCAAGACGAAGAGGACAGATTTCGAGTCATCGTTCATTTGCCAGCTACTTCAGTCGTTTTGGATACACTTGCGCGGTTACGACCAACTATTGTTCTTGTATAATATTGTACTTAATTAAATCTTTAGTTTACATTATTGTTGTACTTGTCGGTGATTTACATATTTGTTCGGTTAATTTAAGTTAGTTTATTGATTATGCGACGATTAATTAAAGTGAGTTGTTTTGGTACGTCTGATACAATAAATAGATTTCAATTAACAGCAAGGAATGATCATTTTAATAAATTTGCGTGTTTGTTGGATAAAGCGGATTATGAATTTGCTGGTTTGGCACAAACGGTTGTTGAACTAAACAAAGAAAAGTTATACAATACAAAGAACAGCAACAACTAACCTTGTGCTCCATTTCCAATGTTTAAATTTTCAAATCCATATGCACTTTGTGGAGCAATTGCTGGAGGATAAGGCTGAAAAGCTGGTTGTCCTGCTCCATTTTCTCCATAATAGTTTTGTGCTGGCGGGTAAGGAGTTACTTGTGGGTAAGGAGCTGTGTTTGTTTGCGGAATCTGTTCAAATGGAGCGATTGGCTGTGTTGGCGGCATTGAATTCTGTTTTGGCTCTCGAGGTTTGAGATTACGATAGCGCATATAGGACGTGACTTGTTCAGGAACTTCAGATAGAACCTCTTTTGCCAAAAGGCGCATGGTTTCTATGTAGACGTCTTCATTGGCAAACTGTCCGCTAGCCGGAACGAATTGATTGAACGGAACAAACTAAAACGAAAGCTTAAATTTTAATAGTTAGTTTGAAAGTTACCTGAACAATGTCTCTTTTGGCTTGCCGACCGTTGTGTCTCAATAATGTTGCATCAGAGTCTAATTGATCCATTTTTTCAAACGTGTCGTTGCCGACTCCAATTATCTAAAGATTAAATTACTGACCAAATTAAACAATTAAACTCACAATGATTGACATCGGTAACTCAGAAGCCTTAAATTGATAACTTGTTTCGTAATCTCAAAACTCGTAAAATTACTTTTATAATCAACTCTTTTGTTTTGCTCATGTCGCCAATAGCGCCGTCAGTTAAAATCAATAAAATCTGGTATTGACTTCCATCTTGAGGCATTCTCGATGCTTTATGTACGAATTCGTTGATTGAAGGGGCAAAGTGAGTAGGTCCGTAAAGCTCAACTTGTTTTATGCATTCACGGTACGCATTTACAACACCTTCAACGCCTACAAAAGACCTTGCTCGTTGATTGAGATCCTAAAAGTGTGAGGTGTTTATTAAATTACATTTAAATTAATCAACTTACCAATGGAAACAAGTGACTAACTTCTTGTCGTCCTTGGAATCTTGCTCCAAATCCGGTCGCTTCAAATAACTTTTGCTGATTATAATGCTGGCAAATCTCCAAAACTGATCGAATAGCCATTTCATATTGATTGGGTTTTTGCGGATCAATATAGTGAAGAGACGTTATTGAATGTGGCTGTCCATTAGATGCAGTAAAATCGACACATACGCCAAATTCTAGTTGGAGGCCACCTGTAAATTACAAACTTTGAGCAAGTTGAAAACTCAAAGAGACTCACCGCTAATATAATCCAAAAATGTGTAATCAATTCGAACTTGAGTTTGATCTATTCTCAACAAACCAGTCAACTTCTCCGGAGGCTTCTTTCCTGCTGACCTTTGACGTAAAAACTGCAACTCAGTAGTCGATTTCTCCAGCAATTGGTTCACAGTTGTCCTTGTAGATCCAATAATAGTGGGCGAGTGTCCATCATATGAATAGTCATAACATTCGACTAAGAATTGTCTGAAATTAAATGTATTAAAGATCCTATCAAATTTGAAAAGCTAACCGATCTCTGTCTCCATCGCACAAATTTCGTAGAGGAATCTCCAATTTCTCCCAACTTGCAGCATAAACTCCATCGTAAACCTTAGTTCTCAGTGCGAGGTGTCTTCTAAAAATAAGCAAAGATTGTGTTATTGCTGTAATTGTAAAGAAGTACTTACGTTCCGTCATCCAAGAAGCGATAGAAGTCTAGAAAAGCGTTGGGCTTCGAAGCAAAAATTGACTTTTTGGCAAGTTCACTGACATGGGCATTGAAACAAAGAGTTTCGCGTTGTCCCTGGTCAATTTCTTGGGCATGCACAATGATGTCTCCGCGAACAAAGTTAGCGCCTCTAAACAGATTTGTAGTTTAGAGTTGAATTAACCATTCAAAAGCTTACTCCAATTTTAGTGTCAAATAATTGTTAGGCGCAGCAACAATATCGGCCAAGTCACAGTGTGCAGATCCGAGAAAGTCTTGATCGTTGAGCTTTCCGTTTTCAAAGTCTATGTCAAAACTGAAAAACAAACAAATTTTATTTGTCAAAAACACTTTCTTTAAAGACTTGCATTTTAAACAGAAGCGGTTGCTTAGCTTCAAAATAGTAATCAATTTTAATTCGACGCGTCCAGTCTGGACTCAAATTATCACGAATCATCTCAGTTCTTGCCAATTCACGAGGTTTTCCATTTGACTGTGTTCCACGGTAAATGATACAAACCGGGTCACTTTTTGAAGTGAAGTCTCTGTTGGCTAGGTTTCTGAAATAGTTTTTAGAGGTTTTAATGTAAATATTGGCCAACCTTGCCGAAAACGACAATTCAACTTGAGTCGAAGGTCCACGACGCGACATATCCAACTCGAAAGGTTTCTCTTCTCTTTGAATCTGAAAAACAGGAAAGTAAATTAGTTGACAGTTGATGAATGCAAACGATTCCACTAAAAACATACATTGTAATTTGCGCTTCCTTGCGACCCTCTATGTTGACTAACACCGGAACCACTAGAACGATGATGCGTTGGGACGTGAACGTGTCGCATTTTAAACTCTAAAAGGGCGGATGTTAAACGCTTAAGAAGGGTTTGTAAGTATGCAAATAAAGAAAACGCGTCAGTAAGATGAGAGACGTTTTTATTCTCATCAAATATAAAAAGTATCTAAAAGCACGCTTAATTTAATTAAAATGTTTAAAATTACGAATTACATTCGTTTAGACACAAACATCAAGAATCACTTTAGCGCCAAAAACACAAAAAGTAGGTTCCATTTATTGGAAGCTTAAAAGGAAGAGAACAAAGTGTAAAAGCGATTGATGTGTTGAATGTTTTATGGGTGCGTAAGCGTTAAAGAAACTATGACGTAAACAGAGAAGTTGAAAATTATAAATGGAAACGAATTTTTTAAAAGTCGTCATTTGGAATATCTTTATTGCTTTTTGACCGGATTAGTGGAGATGATTCAGATAGTTCATTGTAGAAGTGCGCAATGAACGTTGTGAACGTATAAACCGTTGATAAGATAAATTGATCGGATTAAATGGAATGAATCAACAAGCTCTTAAAACTAGTAAAAAGACTTTATTTACTAAACGCGGATGCTTTAAAAAATGCAAGCAAGAATAAACAGAAAACTTTCTCACGGCCTCAAAAAATACAAAATTTGGATAAACACTGAAACGACTGTGTTGTTGTTTAAAAAGATTCAACAGACAATCGAAACAAATGAAGATTCGCAATTTAAAGGAAGCTTTTACGCAAATTAGTAACTAAACACAACAGACAACAAGTAAAAACAAGAAAAGTGATACAGGATGATGACTAAAAATGTTACCGCTTCTTGCAAAACATTAGTGCAAAGTGAGTTGCGCATGAGATTTTAGCGCCGTGAAAGACAATACCCTCCCTCTTTAATCGGCCAAGCCAATTATCAGCAAAAGACAGTCCTTTACATCTTTAAATATCAAACAACTATCGTTTTTAAGATGCTAAGAACTCTCAAGTAGAAGCTTCCAGCCTCGTTGTAATTATTTATTAAAGGAGTCCACACTATCAAAAGCTTTTGGTTCTCACACTGCGCACATAAATTAGTATTATCGGAGAAGGAACGCTACGTGTAAATAATTAAAGGATGTTGCTATAAAATGCAAGCAATAATCGTTTGTATGAAAAAAGCGTTTCGTTTCCTGATCGGCAGCACTCAAAAAATCAAACTGAAAAGCAACAATAAACACCCACTTGGTGGCCCATCAATCTAATCAAAAAACAATTGCTTCCAAACCTCTCATCCTCAATCTTCTTTTAATATGTGTTTGTTTTCAGACAAAAAAGAAAAAATGTTTAAAGAATTGAAAAAAGTGTTTCAATTCTTTTTCTTTGAAACAAAAGGCTGTCAAAACCGCTCATTTCAATCATTTTTGTTTTGCATCCGCCCTCAAAAACAAACGTCGGTAGACAATGGGGAGTTAGGGTTTGGACGTCATTTGTTAAAAGAATAGGTACTTTAAAAATTTGAAGTTTTAGGCCAGCAAACTAAAAGTATCAGATGATATTAATTGAGCTTTTCAATGTTATCGAAGGCCTAGTTGATTAAAAAGATTGCTTAATCACTTTTACTTTATTGACAAAACTTAGTTTAAGTCTGATATTAAACTTATTTTAACGCCGAAAACCGATAAAGCGCTAATCACGTGACAATTCAAAAACGTACAAACTGTTGCAAACCCCAACCAATTTCTTTAATGAAAACTCCCAAATCCTTTTGACTGCAAAAACTCGGAGAATTTCAACGCACGTCTAATTAACAAGCAATTGCTGCCAAATCTATTGCTCTTCTTCATTCATGTCCACCCTCGAAAAAAAGCAAACCTCCCACAACACCCCGGTGCTCTCCGAATAGCTCCGCATTCATGCTTTTATTTGGCCACTACATCGGGGTTGGCCAAAAAAGAAAAGTGTGAAGGAGTGGACAAAAAAGCCTTTTTTGGTTGGCCTAATTTTGAAATCATATGGGAGATCTTCGTCATTTTTGTGTGGAGCAATTTTGCAAAAAGCAGGCTTTGTGGACAATGACGTTTTGTGTTACAATGAAGTGCGTGTTTCGTTTGTAATGGATGAGTCACAGTGAAAGTTGTTTTAAAACAATATCAAAAGTTTAAAAGAACATCAAAAGTTTCAAAGAATATTCAAAACACACAAAAATTGAAAGAACATCAAAAGTTTCAAAGAATATTCGAAGCACACAAAAATTTAAAAGAACAAGCAAACGAGCAAACTCAAAATGAGTGATCAACACAGCAGAGTGGACGGCTATTTTCCTGGCGCAGATTAGTTTTGTTGACTGATGCTGTTTTGCCTCGTTGGTTGCGTTGACCTCCAATTCAATCGGTTTCTTCTTTTGTTTTACGTGACCTTCAATTTTAATGTCCACTTTCAGTTTTGTAAACAAGAATAAAAACAGTTGCAGTTTTTAGTATAAAGTTTTGTTTATGTTGTTTGATTTGAAACTACTGTATCAATTTTAACGAAGACGTTTGCAATCTGTTTGCATCATCACGTTATCTTTCTTTTCGTTCTGTCCACTCCTTTACCGCTGTCCACTTTCTCTCCACACAACCAATACGAGGTTGTTTGTCCACTCCGACTGGTCAGCATTTGGCATTTGCGTTGTGACCCACGAAAACGAATTGAATGTAGATGGTTGGAGAAAATAGACGCACCACTTAGCCCACATGATTGCAGGCAAGTGAGAGGCGCGCAAGGGGTTTTCTGCTTTTGCACTGAAAAACAACAAAAAGTGACCATGCCGTTGTGGTCGGATCGATTGGGTTTGGTTTGTTTGTTAGATCCGGTTTCGAAATGTTATCAATGTTGTTCAGGGTGGAGTTAGTGGATATGAGTGTGGAAGTTTATTGGTGTTTTTTAGCAGTAAGTGGATTGCGAAATAGGCTTTTGTGTGCTTGTTTTCCAGAGGTGTCTCTGCAGAGTTTTTACGAGTTGGTTAAGGCTTTAAAGATAGTTATTGTTTTCGATAAACAACTGTGAAGTTTAAAGACTTTTAAATAGCACAATTTTAGTCAGTTGTGGTTAGTGTAGATTTATTGTAAGTATTTAATCTTAAAATCTGTTATAGTGTTAGATAACCAAGGTAAATGTAATTTCAGTGCAAGACTTTTGTGTTTAACATTTGCATTGAACCTTTATTACGAAACAATGTGTACTTTGAACATTCAAAGCTTTCAAAAATAGGGATTGACACAAATTGCATTTTACGCAAATGTACTGCAAGTTTGTTCAAAATTTAAACTAATTACGTCGTTCGAACTCTTCTCAAAAACGTCAAATGCTTTCTTTATTATGAATCATTTCGATTGCTTTTATGTTCTAAATTTAAACGCTTTAAACAAAAAGAGATTGTTTGTTTACTCAAATCTCTTGCCATGCGATTGATGTCGATTTTTATTAGATAAAATGGAACTTTTACGTTTTTTGATGCTATCAGTTTTGTGAGTGTTTTAAACATTAATCAAAACGTCTTAAAAGCTAAAAATTACTAATTTCAAGTCCTTTCCAAAAAGCGCGCGCTAAAAGCAACAAATATTTCATCACTACATTACTAATTTTTGCTTTCTTTGCAATTCAAATTACACTGCGTGCACTGCTAGCTTTCTCTTAAAGATCTGCCACACAAAACATGTGCTTTTTTTCCGGGTTGTTGAGTCGTGCCAATTCCAAACAATCTTTTGATCACCAAATGTTTAGATCTTAAAAGCAAACACAATGAAGCCAAATCTGCGTCCTGCATCTCCAATTCCAGCAGCTCATTCAAACTTAGACGATTCAGAACAGTACAACGAAGTGGAGTTCATGAGCACTTCAGATTCTGATGATTCCAGTCAGTGTGAAGACAAAGAAGAATCGAAAGGTTTGTTGTTTTGAGTTTTTTTTGTCGTTTTCAATTTTGATTTACATTTTTTAAGAAACTGTTCAAAATGATCAATCAGATATGCGTTTCCGTGCACTCTTTGCTGAACTTTACGACGTTTTTGACAGAAAAGCTGACGAGGTGGAGCGTACACGTTCAAGCATGCGCGGTTTGATTGACTCGTTGAAACTTCTCAGTTGTGGTAATTTTTTTATAGTTGTTTTTAACGTCAATTACAATTTCCAGATGAACCGCAAAGCAGCAATGCAAATTTGGAACCTGGCACATCAATGAGCGATACTGAGCTGGTGGAAAAGCTATGCGAAAAGTTGAAAAGCCAGAACTTGGATTTGCGCAAAGAAAATGAACGTTTGGAAGCAAAGATTGCCAGCATCGAAAAGACATTTGAATCGGTTTTGGCTGCGAAGTTCCGTAAGTGTTTTAGATTAATAGACAACGACTCTTTTCATTTATAGTCGACAAAGTGGACGGATTGGCCGACGTTGACACCAAAACCAAGCTCTGCAACATTCTGCTTGAAAGGGATGAAGTGGAGGCAGAAAACACTCGACAAAAGAAAAAGATTAAAGAACTTCGGACGGTAACTTTTTGTTCAAAGTGTTACTAATTCTTATCAAATTTACAGGAAAACAGCAATTTGAAGATGAAAGTCGAAAACGCTGAAAATCATGCCGAAACAATCAACGAGTTGTGGGGAACAATTTGTGACAAGAACATCAAATTGGCCAAGTTGGAAACAGAAGCCGAAGAAGTGAGTTGTTGTTATTTGACAAACTTTTGCAGCGCAGTGTACTTATTTATTGATTTCAGCACAAGAAGATGATTCAAGAACTATGCGACACTAACAGCACTCTTGAAGTGGAAGTTTCTTTGCTGTCCCAAGAGCTGCAAGCCATTCCAAACAGTAGCCAAGCTCCGTTGAGACCTCCCAAACCAATTGGTACGACTCAACAAGACAAGTATGTTCAGACAATGGCTCCGCCGCTTTATCCGCCAGGATCTACAGCCTTTTCCAACTGGTTCGCGAATTCAGACAGCAACTTTCAAACAAACAACGACGCCTTCGACTTTGCTCAATTTGAACAACAAGCACTTCTAAATCAACAAGCAAATTGGACTCCACCTAACGAATCAGTTGAATTCTATGATTGTCAAGACTTCCTAGGCCAAGAGAATCGTGACAAGAAACAAGAGGTGCCAGGCTTCTTTGATGACACCAAAAGAGAGACACAAAAGAAGACAGAATGTGAGTTTTAAACAAATATAGTCAATTATTAATTTTAACTCTTTTAGCTGTAATGTCTACTCGAAAGCGTTCACGCAAGCCAGTCAAAGGACTTGAAGGAATGGCTAAAGAAATATGCAAGCCAGCCAGAGGACTTGAAAGAATGGTTAAAGAAATGGAAGGCGATCTAGAAGTTGAACACATTCTAATGTGTTGTGTCTGCCACAAACCAAATCGCGACCCATCAACTAAAAACGTCTACGTATGCAAGCCATGCAACGAATCCGGCATATTCAACATAGAAGACGATGAAGATCTTCCAGGACCTTCAAACTACAAAGAGTCTTTGGAATCTGCGCTTGGCTGGCTGGAAAGATGCCGGAAACACTGTTGTGGACACAACTTTAAAGCAATACTTCATCGTGAACGACAAGTCCAACGACATAAATGATAGCATCGACAGCATTGATGTTTTGGTAAAGGAGAATCGAAAATCGAAAGTTGCTCCTCCAAATAAAAACTGTAGTGACTTGGCAGTCACCAACATCGCCAATTCTTTCGATCCGTCCAACAATCAAGTAAAAGAATCCTGGACGCTCTCGATGATATCATCTAGGCCTGTCTCGCGGCGGAAATGTCCCGAATATGAACATATCGACGACTCGAAATACAAACATATGTTTTCTAGCTTCGGTAAGTAAATCGTGTCAGAACAATTCAATTAGTTCTTTTTAGTTCCTCCGCCTCGCAAAGAAGGAGACAAAGTTTTTAAAGAGGGAAAACCCAGATCAAGTAAGTGTCTCCAAGTCTCATCCTCTCATTTAAATTCTGATTTAGCCTTCAAGTTTCCTCCAATTTCGTTCCATCACGTGGAGCCCAAAGCACCGGAAGAACCAAAACCGTACATCTCACCGAACGGTTTCAAATTCGATTTTTGGTCTACGCCTACTCCACCAGCTTCAACATCTACATCAAATCCAATGTTTTCACAAGTAAATAAGTCTACTGATCCGGATCTGGGCCAGCAAGTTGAAGCGTTCTTCAAAGTTTTGAGCAAAGATAAAAGCAATGTTGAAGAGTCTCGAGACAGCTTGTCTCCGCCGCCAACCGAAGACTTCAACAATGGAAGTTTTGAGGTGGACGAGGCGTTGAATGGCAAGTTCCTAACTAGATACGTTGTGTTAACTCACATCTTTAGAAACAACTTCAAACAACGAAGCAGAACAAAAAGAAGAAAGCAATACTGATTATTCGAGTCACACTGGATGTAAGTGATTTTAATAAATGACCAGGTTTTAAACCACACATTTATAGCCATGCTTTCCACCACCGACAAAAAACTCCAAGACATTGTGACTACTGAGTTTTCGGACTTGTCAACTAACACTTCCGACGACGCTCCAGCAATTGAAGCACCAGTCTCTCCAGTTTCAATCAACGATTACAAAGATGACGACCTCGAGACAGCAATTGGATCAGGCAGCAAAGACGGATTTGAAGGTGTTTTGGTCGTTGACGAGAATGAAGATGCATTGATGACCGCAGAAGAGGCATCAAGTTCATCTGATACAGATGGAGACAAGTCGAGTTGCTCGTCGTCTTGGGATCAAGTTTCTGATATTTCTGAGAAAGACACTTCGGGTTGACAAATCTGTACATAACGATTCTAGTTGTTCGTTAGGTTTAATAATAAGTGTAAATTGAATTTGTTCAAACACACTGATCACATTTAATCCCCAATCCTCTTATTTGTAAGTGCATTTACGGAAAATCTTTTGCACCCTTATAGCAACGTATCTCATTTGAAGACGAGGTGCGAACTTTCCACACTGGTTTAATTGCTTTTTGAATTCTAATTGTATATAACTTGTTTGTTGCAAATGATAAACATCTTCTTTTAACAACTTTGAAGTTCTTGTTGATTTGAGCTTTCAAAAACACCGAATTGAAAAAACGTTTTTGCAAAACAAAGCTGCTAAATCAAAACCGAAACCCGAAGTATTTAGAGTGATAAAGATATTTATCCAGCATAATGGAGCTTTATAAACACAATTCAAATGAGGGATTGGAGGGAGGAGAGTCTGGCCTTTGAAGGTGATTCCTGTTGATTGATAGGGCCGATGGCTGATTTGACCGGTGTTGACCATTGCTTTCCGGTGATGAGTTGAGCAAGTAGCTGAGAGGGGACCCGGCGATGTAGTTGCAAGTGATATCGATGCCGTATTGTTTTGCACTTTACTAAGTTGAGTGCTCGGTGATGTAATTTTTGACATTGGACGAGTTGATTATGGCATTTGATGGCAAATTGTGAAGTTCGCCACAGTTGCTCAAACTTTTTAGTAGTTTAAATCAAAACATTGTTTAAAACTTGACCAAATTGTGTAGATTGTTAATTAGACATGCTTCTTGTAACAAGTTGAAAGTTGTTTGAGACCGGCGTTCTCGATAATTTAAATCATTTTAGTTAGTTTTAAAAATGTATATTTAATATGCTTTGTAGCTTTAAAGCATCTTTAAAAAGTGTATTATTAATCTTTCAAACACTATTCAAAACTTGGCCAGGTTGTAAACAATAAACACGTTTCTTGTAACAAATTGAAAGTTTTTAGTTCTTTACATTCAAACACCATCCAAAACATTTATTGAGGTCACTTAATATGTACAACATGCATTTTATAATTAACAACATAACTTTAAAGACACAAAAACATTGAGCAATTTCTTCGTACCTGATTATTCTTATTTGATTTTAATGTTTTACGCTAACAGTTGTTGTCTTCGGTCGAACGCATTTTGAATAGTCACAGCAGGACTTGTCACATTCAGAATCGGAATCAAAGTCTTCGGAATCCTTAGTGTTTTTGATGTTGATACATATTTGATTTCAAACAACTTACTCTAAATGTATCACGTTTTGATCTCACGCCAAATGTTTGCTTCCATGTTGGACGACTTGAATTAACTGAGCCGGAATGTCTGTTGTTGCTTTCAATGCAAGCCTGAAAAGTTTTGATTAAATTGACGTCAAAAACAAGTGTGTTACCTTTCTTTTGACACGTTGCACCATCCTCGTTGTAAACGGTGAACACCGACGGCATCGCGGCTAAAACGTTCATTTATTTTGATTTTAAAAGTTACATTTTACCTGTTCGCGCTTGTGTCGTCGAAGACAAGGAACACAAAACTGAAAGCTTCTTTTTAATCATTTAAATCGTTTGAAGTTGTTACCAATCTCTTTCGTCTAACATGGATTTCTTCAAGGACTTCACGTTTTCGGCGACCGGCGCATTGGATGCAGCCCTGTAAATAAAAGTACGTTTGTTATTGAAAGAGGAGGTCCAAGAAACTTACAAATCTCTTTGTCCGTCTTTGTTTCAATACGCGACTTCTGCAGACACCACATCCTTGTGGCTGGCAACAAATAGGCTGTTGCGGACAGCACGGAAATTCTATCTTTGGACAACAAGGCAATTGTGCTAAACGCATATAAATGGAACTTTAAACTAAGAGATTCAAAATTACGGAGACAACAACTTGGAAGTTGCAATTCTTGTCCACAACATCCGCCACTGTTTCCACCACAACAACCGCTTGAATATGACGAACCGCACGACGAGTCTCCACACCCTCCACATGATTGGCCATAACCGTAAGTGTTTTGTTGATAAGATTGACCGGCTGCCGAAGACGGATAATAACTATAATTGATTTCAATAACTTGTTCAACACAACTTCGATTACCCTGACGAAGATGCATATCCTCCAGCACCTCCTTTCACAAACGAGCCAAACGATGGGCTTGGAGTAGACAAAGTTGTTGGATAAACTTGAACCGGAACAGAAATCGTTGTTCCTAACGCTCTAGCCGGAGTTGGCGATGTACTAAAAAATTATGTCACTCAATAAAGTATATTAAAACGAACCTTGCTTCTCCGGCCTTCGCTTCATCGTCGTCCTGACAGCATGCACAACATTGCTTTTTCGGTTCGGAACCGCTGCCCTCGTCTGTTATGATGTCTGTTGCATGGAGACTGACAATTTTTGTATCTGGCGTCGCAGTCGTTGTTTCGTTATCTGCATCAATGTCTTCGTCTATCGCGTGAGCTGATTTAACAGAGAAATGTGACGAGCCTAAAAAAGATTTTAATTGATCACAATAATGCTTTAAAACTTGCCCTCCGGAATTTGAAGACGATGAACAACCAGATGAGTCGTAAGGGTTTGATGGATCACAAGCGGCTAAAACAATTCAAATTTAAACAATGTGGAGTTTTAACAACCTCCGCTGGCCGATCCTTTAAAGTTGTCCTTCTGATTTGGAGAATTCAAGCCGACGTTTGGCGGATCTGTAAGTTAGTGTTGTCAAAAGAAGTTTGCTTACTTGAATTGAATTGATTAATTTGATGTTAAAAGAAGCCTGTTAGTTGAATTGATTTAACGTGTTGTTAAAAGAAGTTGAAAAATTCAAGTTTACAATGTTCAACTTTGCCATTAAGTTGAATCAATCAAGTTTAAAATTAGTAATGTGTTGTCGGTCGGCCTCACGCATTAACCGAACAATCAAGTTTAAAATTAGTAATGTGTTGTCAAAAGAAGTCTAAAACATTCAATCAACTTTACAATGTTCAATTTTATAATTGACTTAAATTGTTTTAAAGTGCTTTGAAAGGTTTAATTTGTTGTTAAGAGAAGTTTAAACTAATGTTGTTAAAAGAAGTCTGAACCATTCAATCAACTTTAAAATGTTTAATTCTATGTTTAATTTACAAAGACAATGCAAAAAGAATTACAAGACAACACTCGTCGCTCAATTAACAAACCTGTTATAAAATGGTGTCCTTGTCCAATATCGTCATCTGGCCGATGTCTGTGCAATTTGCCTGTATAAGTGCCTGGATGACCGTTATGTGCATGAGGAAAGGGTTTGTTTTCGTACCAATAGGAATGTGGTTGATTTTCGTATTCATTTGGTTTGTGATAAACGTTTGGAACATCTAAAGGATCGTGTTCTGAGCCGGATCTCCAGCCAGAATTTCGGCCTGCTGCGTTATATCCAGAATATTGTGCCCGTGTTGTTGTTATGTAGAATAGAAGGAAAACAAAGAAGTGTGGAATGTACATGACTGTAAAGATTTTAAGTTCACGTCAAAGACAAACAAATTCCGCGTTTAAACAAATTGTTTACAGTAATCACAAAAACTACGTCACACAACAAAAGACTCACAAGGAATGCCAAGAGCAACTTTGTAATGATTTGTTTGCGCGCTTGATTGTTGGAAATGCGGAGCCGCACACGCGCTAACAAGATTGACCACCAACATTATCAACTGGCTGCAAGGCGGCGGATGATTGGAGAAACAATTGAATCGGGAACTTGTCTTAAAATGGCGGACATTCCTCGCAAATCGAGTTCCAAAACATCCACGCATTCAACGTGGTTAGATTAGAATGAGGCCTGAGAGCAAATTAGAATACTGTAATGTTTTGACCAAACAAACAAGTTAATTAAGTTTATTAAATCAGCATCTCGGTCAAAGAAGTGATTCTTTCCCCTCAATTTAACCGAAAATAAAAAGCAACGTTGATTCACTGATCCGCCGTCATGCGTAAAGAAGAAATCCACGAGTCCACGTTGAGTTCTTTTTCTCGACGGGCGCAAGTTTCCGTCTTTAAAAAATCGAAAGGGCGAAGATCCAAACGAAATTTAGATGAGTAATTGCGCACTGGAGACGAGATATAAACAATTTTACGAGGGGCACTAAATCTTTTGAACGCCGATGAGTCGATGAACTAATGATGGAGTGACTGGCGGAGGAAGTTGATTTGTGGGCAAAGTTTTTTTGGAATTCTTTTAAAGTGTTTAAAGAAAGTTGAACGTATTGATTTGAAAACGTTTTTTACTAACCGGAAGTTAATTAGATATGCGAAATGATTAAAAAAAGGAGTTTTTCAGATTTTTGAATAAGATAACGAAAAATGAGTTGACAAACTAAGTGTTAATCTATTTAATGTTATTGAATTTGAGAGCTCGAACGCTTTTGTCCAATCAGTCAAGTTAATCACAATCTTGACTTTAAGTTAAGAACTCAAATAAAATAGTTGATTGTTTTGTAAACTCTACTTATTTTTTAAAGCACAGTTTTAAACACAGAGTGTGACAAAAATACACACAATTCGGGTGTCCAAACTTTTTGAATGCAATGTAGTTTTGAATACTTAACTTGACTGATCGAATAGAATTGCTTTAAATGACTGAACTGCAAAATTGAAAAAACAATTTGACAACTTTTGTTCGAACTCATTCAGTCAAACAATAGTTTCATTTCACTCTGTAAGTTTTAAACACAGTCTTGAACAATAAAATCAATCAATTTTATTTGAGCGCTTGAATTGACAAGTTTTGTTAGAACTCATCCAGTTAAAGAACAGTTTCATGTGCGGATTAAACTTCTTGAATATAAAGGGAAGCGCGTACGCTGTCCCCTAAACACAAAAATTTTGCTGCGTGCCAATTCCATTCGGAACTGCACCACTAGTCAGATTGAACTCTAAAGTGCAATGAGCAATCCTCGTAGTGGATCGAAACCTTACTGATCGTTTCGAATCCCCAGCTTGGTAAGTTTATGAGACGTCGCGCACCTAGAATTTATGTCCACTCGCCGGTGTTCTCATTCATGGGTTTACAAAGCGGCCAGAGGCGCAAAGAACAAACAAGTGTTCTCAGCGCAATTCTTGCGAAAGTTTTTTTCTTCAATTGAGTGAATTTGAATGATTGCAATTTGTTTTGTTTAAAGAGATGTTTTTAATGCATTTAAATAATTAATTGAGCAAACAAGAACATGTTTAAAGGCTTCAATAGCAATATTTAACTTTTAAACAATTAATTACTTCAAACTTTTAAAAAACAATGTTCATCCAATAATTAGTTGCATCACTTTGCACAGTCAACACAATCAATTTAATTAAAAGTTCGTTTTAATTTTAAATATTCACTTATTTACTCTCTCAACACTGCTATCTGCTTGTTGGCATTCTGTTTCAATAATGAAATTTTCCGCGTTCACAGTGAGAACAGCCAAAAAGAGCCTGATGGAGCGCATGCGACTTCTTTTTTGCTTCGTCAATTTTGATCATTGCCTGGGAACAGAGGAGAAGCGTTGCATTTCATGGCTTTCCTTGTTACCGGCAATTTAAATTTAAAATAGGGTGTTTTCGTAGAAATTTGGCGGGACGATTTTGGAGGGATTTCTGGATTTTAAAGGTTCTTCGTGGTTTTAGTTATGTTTCGGGTTGGATTTTAAATTACATAGCTTTTATATTCTTTATTGCGAAGTCTCAAAGTTTTAATCTATGTTTAATACTTCCAGCTCCATGGCCTCAAGACCGCGGCGTAATGCTGGAGCGCCCAAACGATTTAGTCCACCACCAGCAGCTGCATCGGCAAGAAAACGTGGACAAACAGATGCCGAAGGTTTGCAAATCAAAAGTAACATTGCCTTTTCTTCTTTGTTAAAGCTTATTTTGTACCTTCTAGTCGAACAGTCCGACGAAGAAGAAGTCCCAGCAGTCAACAACTCAGTTGAAAAAGTTGAAGAACACGAAGACGACTCTCAACCTGCCAAGAAAGCGAGAACTCCCAGAAGTGCTGCCAAAATAACACCAAAGAAGGAACCTCCGGCAACTAAAACAACTCCGCCAAAGAAGACTCCACCAAAAGTTGCGACGTCTAAAAGAACTCCGGCAAGGGCAGCAAAGAGCAATCAAGCCGAAGAAGTAGAAACCTCGCCAAGAACTGTCAAAAGTATGTTTTCAAAAAGATCCTTTTAAATCAATGTAATTTTAGTTGAATTGCCAGATGAAGTTGAAGAATACAGCATTCCTGAAGTTATTCTTGTCCGCGCCAATCAACAACAGTCCAAAGTTGCTGCCAGAGTCAAACAAGAAAAGCCGAATGAAGAAGTTGCATCCGAAGAGCGATCAGAAAAGAAGAAAAGAAAGCATTTGAACGAACAAAACGAACCAGAAAACTTGCCAATCAAATGTAATTTTTAATCATCGTTAATTTGAATTATTAAGTTCATTTTTAGCAAACAAATCCGGTTCGACGATTGAAAAAGCTCATAAAGACAAATCGTTAGGCCGCCAAGAAGTCAGTTGAAGAGAACGAAGATGAAGTTCCTATCAAAAGAACGAAACCGATGATTAGAAGTTAGTTGTTACAATGTTTGCAATCAGTAAGTAATGTCTTTTAGCCGACAAAGTCCCATTGGCTGCGTTACTGGCTGGAGAACCAATTAAACCGTTGTCAAGAAAAGTTATTGAAGAACAGGAAGCAGCACAAAAGGCAATGGAAGAGGCAAGAAAAGAAAAGTCCGCGACTCGAGGTTTGTTTGTTAGTTTTGATATTTAACGATAAACAAGCATTTCCAGTTCACAAATTTGATTTGGAAGAAGAAACAAACGAAACAGTTCTTAAAAAATCAAAACATCACAAAGAACATAAAGAGCATGTGTCTCAAAGATCTCACAAATCAGTTGTATCGACTAAAACGACAACAGCAATTGCCTCAACGTCAACTTACATCATAAGCCAAACAAATGATCACTTGCCGAAAAGAAAGTCTTCACACGAAAGTAATAATTACTTGCTGATTCAGTTAAATAGTACATACTTTTAGCCAAAGACAAAGCTCCACTTATTATGCCGCGCAAGCATTCCGATCAACGTGACAAATCTTCATCTCTTCAAAAACGACCTGAACAAAAGAAGTCATTTGATTCTACGAAATCCAAGTTGACAATTAGAAGTGAGTTAGTTAAACGTTACAGTTTCAAGATTTGACAACGTTTAAGTGTTTGATTACATGTTATTTACACTGTAGCCCTTTAGTTAAGATAATGAATGTGCAGTAGGTCATGGACGTTAGGATGATGCTAAGCATTCTTGGTAGTATGGGAAAAGATTATTAAAAGAGCTTAAAAACGAATCTGTTTATCTATTTAGTCCTTTCATTAAACCGTCCTTTGTCGGGAAAAAGCGCGCTGTTTTCTCCAGTTCCCACACGGAGTATACACACACATTTCCTCCCTTGCGAGCAGTTGTTCATCTCCCCTTGCAGTGTAGGGTGGATGGCCGAGTGGTTATGGCGTTGGTTTTCCTAGAGAACCTGAAGCACCAATGGACGATGTCCGCGTGAGTTCAATCCTCACTCCTCCCAATCATTTTTGCTCCGCGAAATTCCGGCCACCGTCGATGTCCACTGGCTCCAGCCATACCTAGTCGTGTTTTATTTGTTGCAAAAGGTTGTTCCAGGGATTATTTTAACCAAAAATCTACAAGATATAAACTCCGGAAGCCAAACAGTGCATTCAATTCTAAACAAAATCCCTAACTTCAATATAATTAAATTCATTATTCAAGTCAAATCTATTGTCTAAAACATCATTTTCTAGCCGACAAGCCATCACCTTCTGGCGATCCATTTAAGAAGCCTCGACCTGTCCAACCATCTCCGGTTCAACGTTCTCCTGCAATTGCAAAGCCTTCATCTTCTGGCGGTCTCGGTGTTTTTGATCTTTTGGACAGTATTATGGAAAAGCAAGATAGAACAATGCAGGAGTTGAATAAGTCCGAAGAACAAAAGGCAAACGAGCGCCAACGATTGGAGATGGAACGTCGAAGAAAAAGCGCTGAGAATCCATTTGAAAAGGGAGCAGCGTTTTCGAGTGGTTAGTTTTAAAATGTTTGCAATCAAAACAATTCAATAAAGTGCTTGAAACAAAAAGAAATTTTTTGCTTTTTGCTCTAACGTTTACACTTTATGTTTAGGAAAAAGGTTCCAACTTGCCAGTAAATCAACCATTGTCTGTTAACGTCAAAACAGATGTAAGTTGTTAGACTTAAACTCTTAAACAATTTATTTCTAGGGCTCTCAGCAGTCGACTCCAAGTGACACAGCAGGCAGCATCAACACACCTCGAGAATCTCGCACATCACAAGAAAAGAGTCCCAAAACACTGCCAAAAGAACGAACATCAAAGTCGGAATCAACAGAAAAGAGTCCAGTCGGAACTGCAGATAAACAAGTAAGCTTTTGCAGTTATAACTCGTTTAGACTTTTTGTTATTTAGCCTCAACAAACAACTCCAAAAGAACGACCTCCGATTGATTTTACAGAAGAAGCGCAGCCAGTTTTGACCGAACCTGTTAAAATAGTCGACCAAACAATTCAAGTTACCCAAACAACAATTGTTGAATTATCTCTTGATGATATTCCATTGCCAGATGAAATTCCGTCTAATCGTAAGTTTCCTGTTAAATTGATCCAATTCAATGTTAATTATAGAAATGGAAACGTCCACTGAGGCTGCAAACGTCGAAGACGTAAGTATTCAACACACATTGTCAAATTCAAGTCAAACTTTTTAGAGTCCAAAAGAATCTGTGTCAAATGAAATGCTTTCAACTCAAACTGTTTCTGTAGTAACTACTCAAGAAACCACAATCCAAGTCGAAACCATTTCAATCGGGACGGAACGAGAAGACGTTAAACAGGAAACAAATGAATCACTTTCAACTGTTGAGGACGAAGAAGTTAGGCCGTACGAGCCAGAAATGCTTCCAGGTGTTGAAGTGGACGACTGTAAGTTTGAGATCCTCGTTTTAAGGCTTAAATTCTGAAAAGTTTAAACAGCAAAGTTGATTTTTTTAAAACTTTAAACAACAAACACAAAAATTGATTTTGTTGTTCAATCTCATTTCCTTTTAATTTTCGATTGTATCGTTAGGGCGGCTTTCTACAAGGACTGTTTTGTTTTAAATGTAAACTTTAGATTAGAAGTTTAAAGACACTTCATAGAATGTAAACTATGCCTATGTTTGGAAGTTAAAAGACTTAGAGCGTTTTAAATGTAAACTTCCTATGTTTGGAAGTTAAACGACTTAGAATGTTTTGAATGCAAACTTTAGATTAGATAGTTTAAAGATGCTCTTGAAAGTTAAAAGACTTAAAGTGTTTTAAATGTAAACTTTAGATTAGAAGTTTTAACTGGCATAACATTCTCTTATGCATTTTTAGACAATTAAAAAACTATAGAATCTTTAACGCACTTGCTCACCAATTAAAAACAGAAGCTTTATAATCAAGTAAGGTTCCTTTTTAAACATCAAGATTGTGTTTGAAATTAAAGACGCAATTTGACATGTGAGATTCTCTCATCTTATTGGCATTCTCACAAGAATCTCACGAGATATTCACATCGTTATTTCGCACTAAACAGTCACTTCTATTCAATCTCATTTTTAAATTTTCAGCAATGAACGACGCCGAACTTATTGCATCTGCCAACTTGATTTTAAAGGTAACTTTTTAAATTTATCAATAACAAACAAATTCCATTTTTAGAACCTCCAACAATCTGCAAATGATTCGACATCGGGCATAAACATCACCTACGAACAGGTTGTGATAAGTGATGACGAAAGTACAAATAGTGCTAAAGATCCGGAAGAGAAGCCTCCTATGGACTTTTACGGAGAGCCCGTGCCGGACAGCGACGATGAGGACGACAAGCTCTTCGAAATGGCAGCCGGAATGCCCAAATCAAAGAAAGGCGAAGTTAAAAAGATTGAAGAAGAAGCGCTTCCCAACAACGAAACAATTGAATTGGATTATTGTGAGTCTTTTGAAAGTGCTTATTTGTTAATTTAACTTTGTTTAGACAACGCCGACATTAACATCAAATCGGACATTAAGAACAAGTGGTCGATTGATCCGGACAATGGAGACGGATTTGCTTTAATGTGGGGATGTGTTCGTTCAAATTACGGTCTTTGCTTGCCGAACAACGTTAGTGACCGATCTTCTCTTCCGCCTTATATCGTTTATCAAGTTCAGGTAAGTCTTAAAGTGCATTAAACTGCTTAAACACACCTTTCCAGATAAAGGATTACTTACCTATTAAACACTTGCCATTTGAAGAACTGGAGCCATATGAAGTGCGTTTGGGATGGTCGGCTGATTCTGTTAGATCAATTGTAAGTGCCTGAACTTTTAAAACGCTTATAACTTCATTATTTAGGTTGGCGAATCTCAGAACTCTTATGCATATTGTTCAACCGGCAGAAAAGCTGCCGGCAATATCTTTTCGGACTTTGGTCAAAACGCACAAATTCTTGATTACATCACTGTTGTTTTGGACTTGTTAAATAATGAGTTGCGCATTTTCCTCAACGATACTGATTTGGGCGCTGCACACACGAATCTTCGATTCAACAGTCCTGGTTCCACCGACAACCAAACAATTGTTTTTCCACACATTGGTTTAAAAAACATGCGCTGTCTTGTGAACTTCGGCGTGGAGCAAGCAGATCCAGATTCTGTAACACAATGGCCAGTGCCTGGTTTCCTTGCCGACAAACCTTATAAGTTCTTTGGTGAATTGAACCGCTTCCCGAATAACATCGTTGCAACTCCGAGACCTCCTCCTTCAAAATCTGACTGCACAGTAATCTTTGTAAGTTTTCTTTATTGTTTCTGTCAAATACAACATTTCTGTTTAGATGGTTGGCTTGCCTGCCTCTGGAAAGTCAAAATGGGTGGAACAATACTTGCGTGAGCACGAAAACGAACGCTGGATTGTCTTAAATTCGGATGCAATGCTCAATTTGATGAAGGTAAACGGCGTACCAAGAAAACGTGTTCATCAAGGCCGCTGGGATGCTGTGATGGGACTAGCTGCAAAAGGCTGCTAGCCGTGCATTCCAACTGATTTGCCGACGTCGACACAATTACATCATTGATCAGACAAATGTGTCTCGCGAAAAACGAAAGCAGAAACTGGCGCTCTTCCAGGATTTTATTCGAAAATGTGCAGTTTTGGTGCCTTCTGTGGAAGACTTTGAACACAGACAAATGATGCAAGCACGCAGCGATCCTACTGGTCAAATTACACCGGAAGCGCTACTTCAATTGAAAGGTAAGCTTGTGATCGTTTAAAGACATTTCAAATCTTTTAATTTCAGGCATGTTCACGTTGCCAGAAGCCGAACACGAACCATTTGAAGAACTTGTTTTTATTGAACCGCCTCCGGAACGCATTGGCGAAGCCGTTGAACTGATTCGTCGCTTCAACGACGAAGGCCGTCCTTATCTTCCTGTTTACAATCAAAGACGTCGCTGAAAATCATAATTTTAATTCCACTAATAATTTTGATTCGCTATCACTTCTGTTGTCTTTTCAGATAAATTGTATTTGTTGTTGAATTTAAACGTCTTTAAAAGCCAATTTTATTTGTTCGATCTCTGTTATTTCTCTTTCATCAAAAAGAAACACAAAACGATTCGTGTAGAACTTATTGGGAAGTGTCTGGAGTTAGTTAAACTTTACTGGTTCAAAGTGTGCTATTTTTAAAGATAAATAAACTCGTTTGTTTGAATTGAACGATGAAAGTAGTAGTTGTCTTTTAGACACGAAAATCGTTATGTTTAAAGGCTTTTACGTGAATTTGTTTTCTAACAAATCAATAACACTCAATTAGCTCCCGAAAACAGTGGTTACATCCCGATACTACTTGTTTGTTGGAATTGAACGATGAAAGTAGTAGTAGTTGTCTTAACGATTGCTTAAAAGTTTAGAAACAAGTCTCTGAGTTTAAAAGTGAAACTGATAGTCTTGTCATTTGTGCCTGTTTTTAAGTTTGAACGGAATTAGACAAATTTGTGATCACAAAAGTTCTAATTCTTCTTTTGAAACAAAAAGCACATTCAAAGCATGAAATCATTGCTTACGCATTGCCAATAACTACCGAAATATTTCAAGTCTAATAAACTTGCTTTAAATAGTTTGAATAAAATTGATTAATCACTCCGAAATTGGTGTTCTTTCTGAAAGTTGAGATTGTTTATCAGAAATATGCTTTTAGAAACAGAAATTAATAGCTATCACAACCTAGAAAAAGATACATCGATATCGTCAATAATATATGTTGTTATTATTGTCTAATGCGGTTTAAACATTCCAAACAATCGACTCTTTAAATGAATAAGTTTGATTAATCACTGCAATCACTTCAGTTATAAAGACAAAACGCTGTGGGTAATTTGTGTTGTGCATTCCGCTGTTTGCGAAACTCTCACCTTTTTGTATTGGCTTAGTCGATCTGCGAAATAGTTAGTCACTCCTAAGACCTTTTTAATTGCAGGATGTCTAGTCATAAGTTCCAAACAATCGATTTGGAAAACGACGACACGGAGCTGTTAATTGATGAAACGGACTCATCGCTTCACGAGACGTCTTCGCTAGCAAACATGTCCAGTAATCAAAACAGATCGTTGACAAACCAGGTTAGAAAACCTCGAACTATGAATATTCACTTAGTTTTTAAGAATCCTTCCGCAACTTCCAGTCCTTATTTGATAAGTTCAACACGTCGCCGAGTTCCGCCAAAACGGATGATCGAGGAAGGAGAGACGGTAAATTTTAGATGAACTAACATGAATATGTCCGTTTATTCCAGCTATCAAACACGCCTACCAACAACAAATGTTTCAAGCACACGTTAAAACAAGAGCCCTTGGACGAAATAGAACAAACTCCAAACAATCGTGTAAACGAAGATGACAATCCAGATGTCAAACCTCGGCACAGGCAATACTTAAATTAACTTAAAATGTTAATATTCTTTCCTTTAGCTACTGCACTTTGATTATTTTATCATTACTATCAAATCCAGGCTACACAATGACTTTAAGCGACATCTATCAGTACATCGGTAGACGCTTCGCTTACTATCGGTATGTTGTTTTCAGTTCTTCGTTTAAATTGCAAAACATTTATTAGTTTGAGTTCATTTTAAAATTTACTGTGATGGAATTTAATGATCCATAACAATTATAGAACATCTAGAGTTTTGAAGTCATAACTGAATATTTTCAAACTGTGTGCTTTTTGAAAAGTTATGTTTTCTAATGCGATCTTATTTAATCCTACAAGTTAAATTATGTTTAAAAGTTAGTTGTGTCGTCAATAGCGTTCCGCAAAAAAGAGTTCAAAGAGAGTCTCGCTTTCAAAAAAGAGTTTTGTCACGGAAAAAAGAGAGTTCAAAAAAGAGTTGTATCAAAACATTTTTCAACAATAACTCGCTTTTGAGAATTTTTTGCGAAACGCTAGTCGTCAACTCTGTGAGTTATTAAAAGTCCAGCTTCACTTTTGGACCTTTAACTGCGTTATAAGTTTTGTGATCATTCAAATCGCAAAAAACACAAACTTCTAATATCTTTGTTACAACAAATCACACTTTTAAAAAGTCCAGCTTTATTTTTGGATCTTCGGATCTTTAACACAAGCTTCTAATATCTTTGTTACAACAAATCACACTTTTAAAAAGAACCGTTCAATTTTGTAATCCTTTCCAGAAACACAGGTGGAAATTGGCAGAACGGAATTCGTCACAATTTGTCAATGAATAAGCTCTTTCAAAAACTGCCCAGAGCAGATGGACACTCTGGAAAAGGCTCATTGTGGACATTTGCTAAGCACGTCAATCCTAATGTCCAATTCAGTCAACACCTTCAACAACAAAATATGAAACTTGCAAGTCAACCTCCTCAAAGAGCAGCACTTACTGAATCAAATGGAGATTTAGAAATCAAGAACGGTAAAGACTTAAAAGATATGCTTTAAACTATTGTTTTTATAGTGTGCCCCGAAAGTCAATCTAATTCACATCCACTACAAACTCTCATTTTGGAGCAGTTGCAAAACGCTGCAAGTGGCGCTTACTTCAATGTAAATCCATTGTTTGGAACTTCAAACGGATCACTAGCTTCTGCGACTAACTCGAAGGCACACAATGAAAAGGAGAACACCAACTCCGGAGTTTCAACACACGGACTTCCGCCAATGACTCACGAACAGCTTGCAATGGCGCAGGCAAACTGGTAATTTTAAAACGATCTAGGTCATTTAACTAAACTTACTCCAGGTACATCGCTCAACTAGCAACTAAACGTGGCTTTGCTCTTGTGCCCGAATTTTACGAACGTTGTTTGAAACAAATCCGCACCTATTATGGCCAAGGAGACAAGAGCTTTGTTTCTAATACTTCTTTGAGTTGCAACCCATTTGAGACGAGACAAGAACTTCGTTTTAACAGCAGTTTGGAAGAACTGGAATTGGCACGTGGAGATAAAAGCGAAGAAGACGAGTAAATATTCCAAGTCTAATGCTTCGTTGACCAATCATTTTATTTGGAGTTGTTGTTATAATGAATAAATTCTACGCAAAAAACTAATTTGACGTGTTCTTTCAAATTGATTGAAACTGTTTTTCTTTTGTTTCAAAACATTTTTCGTTTTTCAAATTGATTGAAAGTGTTTTTCTTTTGTTCTTTCAAATAGTCTTAAACGGTTGAACTTTGCCGACTTATTGCCAATTTCACTAAACTCGTAGTGTTTATCGCTTAAAACAATTCAAACTTACAAAGGTTTGCCGGTGTCTTTGGTATCAGCTCCTCCACTCAAAATTGCAATCAAAACGACAACAAACAAATCTCGAGAACTACACATCCCGACAGACTTGCAAAATGAACTCGTACTGAATCGTACAGCTCTTTAAATAAACGTTAATAATAAGTAGAATGATTAGGTGCTTTCCGGCCAGCTTTTAGACACTTCCTGCGATAGATAATCAAAATAGCTTGTGAATTTTGAGCAAACTTCAAGTACAAGACTTTATTCATTCAAACAAACTCAAAACTGATTTAATTAACTTAAGCAATAAAGAAATAGTTTTTCAAACAATTCAATTAAGTTTAAAGAGTTGAAACGACGTGGTCCGATCAGTTTACGCTCAAATGTGTCGAACAAAAAGAGACTGCGATCTAAAAAGTTGTGTAATTAAGAAGCTTTAGTTTAATTAACTTACGCGGTGAATCCAATTGCCAATCCCAAATTCAACCAAATCATTGTTGTGCCGTGTCCATTGCTGTCAGAATCTTCGGAAGTATACGGAGACGTGGAATTTGTGCCGTTGGAAGCCTGTTCAGAAATGGCCGGAACGGAAGCAGTAGAATTCGATTGAGGATCAGCGGTCTCTGGAACGGAAGCAGCAGACTTCGACTTATGTGCCTTAGTAGAACTTTTGACATCAGCACCAGTATTTTCGTCGGCTCCAACACTCAAAATTACAGCCAAGATGACAACAAACAAGTACTGAAAGCTTTTCATCTCGACGGACCTGCAAACAAGAATTTAAATTTGCATTAAATAATCTCGCAACAACGTGTTTAACAATCTGATTACATTAAAAACTGATCCTATTCCTAAAACATTATTCCACACTAAGTGACTACTACTAACGACTCCTTCTTCTTAAATACAAATCAACAAACCGGACGTAAATGTTGACTCTTAACTGTATGAGTCTTAAATACGTCGCGGCGCAAGTTAGTCATTCCACGAGAAGCCAAATGAATCAAATAAACGCTAAGTCTTTAAACAACATAACCAATTCGATTCATTTAATGAGCAGAGAAGTAAAAATGACGCAAGTATGAAGACAATGTTTGAAAAGTTTTTTTTGACAACTTCAATTTCTTTAATGTTTGAAAAGCTTTTTTGACAACTTAAATTGTAATAGGTTGACGTAAAAGTTAACACAAATGTTTACACAATGATATGTCTTTCCGTCGAACAAGTTGATAATCTTATGAATTCCACAATAAATGAAAACTTGATTGAGTTTGTTGCTTTGTTAAAAGCGCTATTCAATTGCTAATAAATAACCACAATGCTTCGGACTTTATTTTATTGATTAAAGCGCTATTCAATCGCTAATAAATGATTACAATACTTCGAACTTTGTTTTATGATGATGTTTGAAAAGTCTTTTTTGACAACTTCAATTTCTTTAATTCTTCGAACTTCAATGTCTGAAATGTTTGAAAAGCTTTTTTTTGACAACTTCAATTCCTTTCAATGTTTGAAAAGCTTTTTTTGACAACTTCAATTGTTTAATATTATTAATTTTAATCTTGAATATTTAAAGTGCAATTTACATATTAAAGATGGCTTGTTTGCACAGTAATCAAACAATTCAATCGTAAAAGACCACCCAAAAGCAAACACTGGTCTGATCTAATAAAGTTTATTACACCGTTTAAATTGTTATAATCAAGTCATTCAATAGATCCGTTTCAAAAAGATCACATATCAGACCAAAGAGTCCCACCTAAAAGCAAACAATCGTCTGATCTCATAAACTTTTATTCAAATTCAATGATGACCGTCGATTGGAATTTGCTCCTGATTTGTATTCAAATTGATTGATGTGCAAACATGCCGTCTCAATTTGATTGTTTGTTCACAAAAACGAACGTCTTTAAAGCAGACGTCACAGCCACGCCAATCAACAAATAGATTCGTGTATTTAAGCGAATAGTGTGAATTGTGGAGCCACTCTAAACTGTATTGTCTTCCAAAAATGGTTGCCATGAAGTCGTTGTTGATTGCGTCGGGTGAGTTCAATTAGTTTTAACAATTGTAATTGATTATCGTTTTAGTTCTTGTTTTGGCTGTCAATTGCCATTATTTGCACTCGTCTCCTCAACCGAACCAAGGATTTGGAAATGCAACAAGTGGCCCGTTTGTGTAAGTTGATTAAACAGCCGGAAAACGTGTTAAATACAATATTTTAGACCAACTGGTCAGCCAAATGGAACATTGCCTCCGTTTTTGAACGGAACATTTCCTCCAAGTCCATCTGAAGCTCCAAGCGGATCTCCGTTGTTTGGCGGAAGCACTCCAGGTATATCTAAAAGGTTGTTTTAACAGCTTCTTTATTTTTCAGTCCAACGCCAAAAACGTCAAGCTTACGGAAATCATCATTGAACTCGATCGCCACCGGCTTCTATCCCAACAGTTTTTCCAACCGGTGCTTCGCCTGCAAATCCAAGCAGTCGTCCAGTTGACTTCACTGAACAGCCAGTTTTTAACAACGAAACAAGTCCATCCAGTGAAGCCTCTCCAGTTGTTGCTTCGTCGGAAGGTGAGACCATGAAGCTAATTCAATAATTATGCAAAGTTCTAGCACCTCGTGCAAAACGTAACATTCACTTTCCTCATCACCACAAAAACTGCGGCGGCCACTCTCTTCCACCATTTTCTTCAACTCCGTCTAGCAGTGCACCAGCTGATTTGTCTTCGACTGTCTCCAGCGCTTCAAGTCAATTTCCATCTTCAACTGTCTCCAGCGCTTCAAGTCAATTTCCATCTTCAGAATCGACTACTGCTGTTTCAACCGATGGACGCAAAAAGCGTGGTTCCGGATACATTTGCCGTTGTGATGGAGATCCAGCTACTACTACAGGTTTCTTCTGCCGGCAAATAAGTTTTAAACTGATATAATGGAATGCTGACTAAAATTGATTGGATGAGTTAATTGTAATGTTCAATAAAGTAATTTAATTGCACTTATTGATTTTATGAGTTAATTTGATTTGATTAGTTTCAACAATGTCTTAAAAGAGATTCGATGACTTCTGTAAATGGTCAGCTCATCGGTCATTTCTCCACTCAATTCCTGTGGCTAATCATCTGAAGTTTAAAACAATCATGTTATCCGAGTAGACCTTTTTTGGCGGATTCGTTAAAGGTTTTTACAAAATCTGTTCCAGACACAGTTCCATTCTTAAGAAAGTCGTCGTTGATGGACAGGAAACTTGGAGACAGGACCTGGAATTGCTTTTAAAAACTTGCAAAGTTTAAAGTTTCACCTCAACCGTAAAGATATTTTTGGACCAGAAGTTAGCAGTTAAGATGGACGGCGAAAGCACTTGATACCGAAATAGATGAGGCGAGAGTATTTGTGTAAAGCCAGCTGCTGGACTCAGAACAACCACTAAACTGACAGATAACATCGATGTTTTAAAATAAATTAACTACCTGTAAAAGCATCCGGAGCCAATATTCTAGACGACAAGGACCTTTGGACTCATAATGTTTGCCTGTAAGTTGTTTTTGTAAGTTCTGTTAGTTTAATTAGATTTACCAAAAAAGCTTCCGGCACAAGAATGTAAGTGTTAAGCATGTGCGGAGTCATCAAAACCAAACGAAAGGCAGACGGATACATTATACGAGCAAGTAACATATTCGGAGCCATTATTGAAGCAATAAATGTGCGTGCTTCCAGTATGTTGGCCTGCAAATCTTGAAATGTTGAGGTTAAAACATTATCTACAAACTCCAATTGCACGCGGACGAAGCAAGTTCAAAGAGAAAGCCGAAGGTGATAAAACGTTGTTTTGAAAGATAACAGCTTCGGCAATTGTGGCTAAAATTATGCGGATTTGAGTGTTCCGGATACTTTAAAGAGTTTACTTGTAAACGCGGAGGGCGCTGCAACTCTCAAGTCTCTCTTTCTTCTTCTGTTCGACGAAGTTTGTTTCTGAGCAAGTTCGCCAATCAAATTCTCCAAAAGTTGGTCATTTTTGTCTTCTAAAGAAATGAAAGGTTCTAACATTTCCGGGGGGATTGAGTTGCTTCAAACCCAGTCGTCAAACTAACCTTTTAATTCTTTCAAGAACTCGTTTGCATTTTCTTCGTTTGTGTTTTCTTTTCTTTCATAAGCCATTTCAATTTGTTTTTCGTTCATCGGCGCATATCCGTAGCGTTCCATGTGTTCTTTTTGCTCCGCCGTCATTGTTTTTCCGAACTTTGACCAGGTAGCAGACATCTTGCGTAGTTTCTCAACTTTTGGATGGATTTGTTCATTAAATAGTCTCATATCAGGTTCAAAACGTTGCAAAAGCTGGCGAAGACGATGCGAGGCTCCAGTCATGTGGATGAACTAGAAGTATGAACAGGTTTTATTGTTTCCATAAAAACTTACAAGGTCGAGCCATTCGATGATTTCGCATTGATTAGTGCTGATTAACTAAAATGGAAGTGTGGTTATTGTTGAATAAATTAAATGCAACACTTACAGACAATATCTTTGGCAGTGGAGCAAGTCCTTCGTCTTCAAAGCTCAAAATAGTAGGTGAAAACAGGTGTTGCGGGCCTGTGTTCTGTTTTGTAGGCAAAACGTTGAGGATTTTAGGAGACAGGAATGAAAGTTCTTTGTTTTCCAAATCGTTTACAAACTGCTCCAATTGCGTGATGGCCAAAGATGATTGCAACTTTTCTTTTCTATACGTTACTGGCATCTGCATGTTTGTCGACAAGAATCTAAAAACAGTTGAGATGTTGTTGATGTCTTGACTTACTTTGCATTTGTTTCTCCGACTTCCTTCAAGTATTCCAAACAATCGTTAGCCGTTTGTATGTATTCTCTTATGTGCCGCAAGTTTTCTACGTTCTCCATGCGCTTTATACATTGTCTAGGAGTGGAGTTTTGAGCTGAAATGTATTTAGAATGTTAACTAGTCTTGTAAAGCTTACAATCATTATCAGTTGTCTCCCGTTTTTTGCGTTCATGTTTAACGTCACCAACACTCGCAAATCTCAATCGTTTCATTCCACTTTTACTGTATCTTCTTTTCAGCCTATTCAGCATCCATTGACGTTTAATTGCTTGTGTCATTTTGAGAGGCCAGATTTGCAGTTTGTTTGTTGGGCGTTTTAAAATATTCAAATGACTTCTAGGCAATTCCGCTAAACATTTGGGCTTAAACGATTATTAAATTGTACAGTGTGTTCAAATAAGTCAGGTTGTTTCAATTCGAGTCAAAAAGTTATTTTGCTTTGTTTAAACTTCGAAAACACATATCAAAAAAGAGTTGTTTCACTTTGAAAGCACATATCAAAAGTCGAGTTGTTTCAACTTTGAAAGAACACATCAAAAAAGAGTTGTTTCACGTTGAAAGAACAAATAGTTGTTTTAATGACGAGAGAGCACAATTAATGATTACGGGCGCCTGGACATTTTCCCGGGGGGGGGGGGGGGGGGGGGGGGGGGGGGGGGGGGGGGGGGGGGGCGTTGGGGGGCGGGGGGGGGCGGGCGCGGCTCTAAAATGATATTCCGCGGGGGCCAGTAAAAACAATAAGTGTTTGTTTTAATTTGAAAGAACATCAAACTAGTTTTAAAGCACATATCAAAAAAAAGTTGTTTCAACTTCGAAAGCACAAATCAAAAAAGAGTTGTTTCAATTTGAAAGAACACATCAAAAAGAGTTGTTTCAATTTGAAAGAGCACATCAAAAAAGTTATTTGTTTCAATTTGAAAACACAAATCAAAAACTATTATAACGTGCTTACCGATATTTTGTTCCTTTAAAACTGTTGTCGAAGAAATTGTTTCTTTAGAATCCGAGTTAACTGAAGTACTTGAAGACTTTTCGGAAATCTTTCGTATCGACTTCTTTATCCAAAAGCTTTCAAGAGAATCGTCTTTAAATTGAGGTTTTGATGTCTTTTCGTTCAGTTTTTTAATTGAATCTTTTGGAAGTAGTTGTTTCTCTTGAATAATCGGAGTTTGAGGTGTTGTTGTAACAGACCCTGCAAAAACTGGCGTTTAGAATATATGCTTTATAAACTTGCCTTCAATCTCTTTCATGTACAGGTCGCGTTTTTGTCGTTCACGGATTAGGCGATGAACACACGTTGCTAGTTCTTGTGTAGATTTCGCACTTGTTGAACAATGATCGAAAAGAATTGACTCAACAGCAGGAAGCTTTTCGAGTTCCTTTTTAGCCTTTTGCCTGGAAGATTTAAAGGTTCACTAAAACGTTTAAATTTTACTTACTTTCAAAACTACAATAATGCTTGTTTGCAAATAGAAGCGATCCAATTGATGCATATCAAGTGAATATGAATAGTGATTTAGGCTTTCTTCTTGTGAATCTAAAAACGTTGATCTTACAAACCTTATTATCAAAACTCACCCGACGACTCAACTCGTCTGCAAAAAACAAACAAAAGAGCTAAAAACAGACAAACGAATTTGGTGACCATAAAATTCGAAGCATAAAAACAATTTTAAACTGTTGTAACAAAAACAAGCATGTTTGTTGAGTGCGTGTCTAAAATATCCTCTATTAGCCGTTTGTTGTGAATACAGAAGTGTAAGTAGACGCAACTTACGCGCACAACAAAACAAACAATCGAGAAGAGATTAAACTTACTTATTTGAATTGAAAGTTCTTAAACACAATTAAGTGGTATTCAAAACTATGTCCGTAACTTCTCGAATTGAATCTACAACAAGAAACACTTACAACTTGCCGGATTACATAACCTTTAATTGCGCATCCGTTAGTTTTGCTCCGGAAAGTTTTAATAAGCAATTGCGCAAACATTTAGATCAAACTAATTAGAGAAGTTTGAATTCCTTTTTGAATCAAACTAATTTTTGGGTTTGCAATTTAAGAACACAACTTAGTAACAAAACCTTACAAGAATCTCGAAACAAATAAACAAACATGGAATTGTTTTTGTTTGTTTTGCGGACTGCACGATCACGCTGCTAATCAGATCCATCTTCGGAATCGAAGTGAGTACATTCGGCGACCAATGAGAGCGATGCGTTTCTCGGTGAAAATGGAAGTAATCTGTGATGGATCGCCGTGATTAATAATTGGGTTTGCATTGCGTGGAATCGAATGACGATTGATGATCAATAAACTTTCAATTGCTTGATTGGCGTAAAAAGGCAAACGGCATGTGCTTTAGAGTTTGGAAATCTAAATGTCGAAACGACGTGATTTGTTAAAAAGATTCTTGCATTTCGCTTTTGAACGCTTTATTCTTTGCAATTACAGACAACTAACAATTACATACAGAAATCTACTCCGTTATAAACATATTTACAAACAATATTAGAAAATGTGAAAAGAACCCGTCATGTGCGATTGACCGGTGAAAAGACCCTAATAAGATGCGCAATATCAGTTTTTAATGCTTAGTGTTTAAAGTTGTTGGTGTGGATTGGAAGAGTTGAATGAAACGACAAAGTTCTTGGCGTTTAGTTGATTTTAGTGCTTGCGATTGCGTGAGTTCTTGTTGCGGTTCTTCATGCGGTTTTTCATGTTGCGGCGTTTATGGCGACGAGCGTTATTCGAGCCTCCCCAACCTAAATGTGAATTTAAGTAATTTTGTGTAAGTTATAGGATTTACCAAAGCATCCGCACGGATCAAAGCAGGAATAATCATCATCATCTTCGGTTCCATCATCACCTTCTAAAATTTAAAGAATTAAAGAAGTTTTAGACATTAAACAACTAATTTTGCAATGTCAGTCAGTCAGTATGTCAGTCAGCACTTTTCGGCCAAAACTGGATATAGGGGCACATTCGGGACCTACTTTTGCGCGCTGAGCACTGTTATGGAACTTACTTTTTGAAACGGATCCTACCACGTCTGCCCGGGAGTCCGGATTTTTTTCAAATTTTTCCTATTTCTGTTAAAGACCGATTCCGTGTGAGTTAAGGTGTCCGGCAAATGTACCCAAAAAACTCATGCGTATTCTCCTATTGGTGTCGGAACTGATGGTGAAAAAATTTGTGCAGTAACTCCTCCGGAAAAATCTGAATAAACTTTTTGAGGACTAGGCATGTAATCATTTTTGTTCAACGAAGAGTTTAATTGATTGAGTTGACTTTAAAAGACTTTTAATTGAAGTTGATTAGTTAGAGAATTTTAAAAAACATCAACAAAGCGATGGAGCGCCGAAGGCGCGAGTCCGCTGGTTTAAAATCAAGTTACCTAATTCGCCATCTTCTCCGTCATCTTCTTCACCGTCACGGCGGCGACCTTTGTTTTTACGGCCACGGACTGGTTTCTTGTGCTTGGCACTAGTTTTGGACTTGGACTTTGCAGCAGCGTTCTTCACCTGACCAACTTTGCTGTCTTTCTTTTGATTGGCAGCGCTACTGCACTCGAACAGAACTGAAAGTCGATTTATATATCTTAGAATCCGAATTTTAAAAGCTCACCAGCTGCGACCAACATGAAGACACAGAACCAAGCAAACCACTTCATTTTTAATGCAGTTGATTCAAGAAGGAAAAGAAGATCCTTTGATGTCTTTCTACGAAGTCCATCGCATTTTTATACCCGAAATTCCGGCTACAAAACAAACTATTTGCACCAAAAAACGGAAAAAGGAGGTTCCAAAACTGTGCTGGAAATGGGGAGATTTTAAAAAACGTGTGGGCATTCGAGACATCTGCGCAAACTTTGACGATGCCCACTCATTGTTGTGGCCGGAGGTCACGCGTTCAAAACGATCCAGATGCCTGGCAGGTGAACAAAAAAGGCACTGGAAGCACAATATAGAAAAGATACGGTGTAATTGTTTGTTTTTAAATATAAACTCAAGTTTGTTGTCGAAAGTGATGATTGACTTTTGTTAAAACTGATGTCATTGTAATGCAGAACTTCAAAACTTGATTCAACATTACTCATGCTTTTTCGGTGATTCACAAAAATTTGATTTTTGTCACCACATTGTTTGTTTGTTGTTTGTGAATTGCAGTAGTTTCTAACTGACCAATCATGAAACGGCAAAAATTCAACCGTTTAAGACTATTTGAAGGTCTTAAAAGGCGTTTAGAACATAAGCACTTATTGGTTAAATAAACTACATTGGTGTTCAACACGAACGGATTAAACGCTGACTTTGATTAATAAAAACCTAAACACAGAGCCTAAGTGTCCCTGAATTTCTAAGTTTCTGAATAGACACAACAAAACATAACTGCAACAACAAATTGGTCTGAGAAAGTTTGACTAAGCAAAGTTGATTCAACATTACTAATGCTTTTTCGTCGAATTGTTTGTTTGTAAACTTTTTAATTAATCACGTAAACAAACAACAAATTTGACAAGTGATCAAAATACAAGTAATTGTTGTTTGTGTTAACAGGTGCTTTGTTCCCAATGCTATTTTTAAATGCAAAACCTACGCATAAAAATGTATGAGTTAACTGATGTTGTTGTATTTGAACGTTTGAGTCATTTGGTTACAAACAAGACGTTTACAATGACAATTAAATTAACGTGAGAGTTTAATAGAGAACAATCTTTTAACGAATTGGTGTCATCGTTGTTGACAGTGAACGCAGATTATCACCATGCTTTAAGAATCCCGTTAAATTAATGTGAGGTTTTAGCATTCAATTACTGAGTGGACCAAAAAACGTTAACACAAAAGAAAGTATTTGTCAAAAAGTCAATCAAAAAGCTTCAAACACAAAAAAGTCTTTTGTCAAAAAAGCCAATCAAAAAGTTTCAAACACAAACAATTTTTGGTGTTAACGTTTTTTTGGCCCACTCCGTTAAAAGTCACAAACTTATTCAAAACAATAGTTATCAATTAAACGTTTATTATTTTACTTAACAACATTAACACGAAGACTATGCAGATTAGATGTTGAATTAATGTGGTGGTGAAGTATTCCAATGTGAGAGTCCGGAAAAGAAGAAGTGCGCTGAAATCAATTAAATTGTGCAAGACTTTAACGATTCGACTTGCCATATTTTTAATTAGATGATTGTTTCCGGCGTTCATCCCCAGTAATAGTAAACATTTGCGTTGTGGGCACGACGGCGGGCGTTGTTTCGGTGACGACGAGCATTAGAACTGCCACCCCAGCCTTAAAAGTTTTAGTTAATTTATGTATTAAACGGCAAATACTTACTGCAGGTACATGGATCGTAGCCCTCATATGGATCGCTATTAATAGATTGAGGGGAAAGTTTTTCCACATGGACCAATTTTAATGTGTAACTTGTGTTATCGGTTATGTTTAAACAAAAGAATAAAGAATGTTTTGGGCGCATAGTTAAACTATCAAATAGGCTTTAAACGACTCAAAAGCTTAATTGAAGTTTTTAATCATTGGAGTAAATGGATCCATGTGGAAAAAACGTTTCAACCTGTCATCGTCGTCGTCATCTTCGTCGCTATCAACTGAGTCGCTGAAAGTTTAATTACTACAATAAATTGGTGCATAAGTTACCGTCGGCGTCCATGACGTTTATTAACGTTTCGTTTTGTGGCTTTTGATCGTTTGGCTTTAGATGGATGAGCAACGTGCGACGGTTTAGATGGAGCAGCTTCGATCATAACTGAAAATAAACGGAATTGCAAGTCAAATATAATTTACTAACCCGCCATCAACGCAACCAACAAGCATGCCAATAAAATCCACTTCATTTTCGGATTTCACCACAAGGATGGAATAACTTAGTGATATGTTTTTAGGGAATAACATTCGGCCTTAAATACTTATTTGTTAACAGCGTCGGTCAATTAACTATTTGTGCATAAACTGTGGTCCCATGAATCAGCATGGAATTGTCGTTTTGGTAAGATTAGTCAGTCCTTTGTTTGGTCAGTTATAATTTGACGCGGAGTTTAGATCCACTGTGAACTTTGTTTTCAAGTTGTTGCGAAAAGTGTGTTCAAACTGTTAAATTGAGTTTTTCAATTTTGTTGTTTTGACTCGAAAAGAAAAAGTCGCAAACATTCTTTTCATTAATTGTTTCGACTTGAAAAAACTGATTGAATTCATTCAATAGATGTTAAATGCTTGATAACTAAGTTCTTTTGGGTTTAAAGTCTCCCATCAAATATCATCCTAATTAAGAATCTATTAAAACAATGGAAGCTCACTTCAAAATTTAAAATTTCCGCTGCTTCTATTTGTCAAAATTCCTTTATTGCTTTTCTGTTTAGTCAGCTTTTGGCCTTTGTTTCTGCGTGATTATTTTAATTGATTGGTCATTCGAGGAACGAACGTTTGTGCAGCAGCAAGTTGGAAAAATGACGGGATTCCGGTCTTTTTTAGATGTGTTTGTGTGGGCTAAATGAACAGTGGAGTATGGTAACAACGCGGTCGTTGTTTTTAACAGAATCATGTGATTGTTGCAACTGTTTGAACTTTAATTTTCAAACATCACTTGCTTTTAATTCAGCTTAGTTTTGATCCAATCAGTTGTTAAAAATGTTTAGTCGAAATGTAGTTTTTGTGTTGGTAGTTGTTACTCTAGCAGTCGGATTGATTGAAGGTAAATTTCTGTGAAGTTGGTTTGATCTTATTGAATAAATTTAGCCACTTCTTGCTTCACTGGCACGGATTGCCCATACAGTCACCGGTGGGTAGGGTTTGAATTCAGTAAACTTTAAACATTTTCTGTAATTTAGCCATCTCGTTTCACACTTGCATGAATGGCACAAAACTTCCAGAAGTTCTTGAGTCTCGATCGAAGGCTAGAAGGAGGTTACTCCTCATAAACACGGATTAAAATCACAGTTCTTAAATAAACATAATCGTTGTTGCTTTGTGTTTGCAGCGTTGTTAATTGTAATCATTTTTGCATCCAAACCATATGTTTTGTAAATTCGAGCATTTGTAGAAGCGCTTTTAAATAAACTTAGTTAAAACAATTTTAGAGCTTGACAATGTTAGTCAGATTGTTTGACACGCTCAATTTCTAGTTGGCATTATATTTCACAAAAATTTCCGAACACATTTTGCGTTTAACTCATTTTTGTTCAATTCCCAGTTCTTTCGCTTCTAATCACAATAATTTAAGTACTCTTAGAGCAGAATGGCCGAAGACGATATTGATAAACGTTTTCAAATCGACGAACGTTTCAAAGAGGAGGAATTTGACAAAGAATTTGTAAGTGATTTTTGTGTAAACGTTGTGATAATTTTATTCAATTTTAGGACAAAGCAGACGATGAATATCAACGTCCGGCCGTCAAGTCTTTTCAACGATTCGATCCTGATGATCCTGGGCATTTGGCATGGATGGAAGCAAACAAAGACGATGTTGTGAACAGGAAAAAGACAAAAGCTTTTGACGTTGAGGCGTTCAACAATGTAAGTTGCTCTTTGTGAGGTATTTAGTAATTTTTCGCTTTTAAGGAGATTGAGACAAATGATCGCAGAGTTATTGAAGGTCAATTCTATGAAGTGGATCAATCGTTTGCCAAAGAGTTGAAGCAAATGTTAGGTAAGCATTTTATTCATGTACATATTTGTTAGTTTACGTTTTTAGCCGAGAAATCAAACGGAACGACGGAGAAGTTCAGCTTCTTGTCAATGATTGGCAGAGCACATGAGCCAGAAACTTCAACACAAGAGCCGACAACGGAAATGCCTACATTTAAACCAAAGAAGCTCAGAGAGGTGGATATGAATCAGTAGAATTTCAATTAATTGCTTTACTTTTAGGAAGACGACCAGACTCCTGTGCCTACTAGCGAAACACCACAAGAGAAACCGATTGAAAAGCCTTTCTTCTTTATTGACACCAAGGACAAGCAATTTCGTGATGTGTTAAATGCGTTTTCTTGCCAGCAAAAACTTGAGCTCATACGCAAAAAGTGGGAAGTTGATCGCGAAAAGATTACGAAAGTAAGTGTTTTAAGTCTGCAGTTAGTTTTTAATCGTTTGGAGTTTTAGAGATACAAGAATGTTCATAAAACTGCAGTGCGAAAGCGAGAAAAAGACATGCAAAATGAGGTTCGAGGGAAAAAGCGTGGCAATTCCCAGTCAAACAAACGAAAGAACAAGCAAGCAAAGAAGAAGAAGACTGAATGATTCCTTGTTACCTGTTGTTGTTATGACTTGTTGAGTTTTGTTGGATTATAAAGTTATACATGTTTGATGGAGTTTTTAGTTGTTAGAATATTAAGCAAGTTTGATTGGAATAAGGTTGATGATGTTTGCTCTACGACAAAATGAATTCAACTCAAATGTGCAACTTTCTCGCAAGCACTTCTTTTTATGTTTGCTCTACGACAAAATGAATTCAACATCAAATTTTGTTTGCTAATCACATCATTTTTCATCTACTTTTTTGAACTCGCCGTCATGGATCCCGTTGCAAATGGCTTCACCCAAACAAACAGTTACAAAAATATGCAACCTATTCGGCTGACCTTGATTCGAATCCTACACAGCAGCTGGACAATCAATTTTGTTTGGAACACAAACACACAACACATCAAGTTTAGTTTGAAAAGTCATCCAAACGTCACCATATGCAAACAATTAGTTGAATATGTTGGCTTATAAAAGGCTGGAAAGATTCTGAAGTTTCATTAGAACTAAGAAATCTGTAAGTAAAGGAAAATGCGCTGGGCAATCTGGTGTTTGTTGCTAGTTGTTTTGTTGGCAGGTAAGCTTTTTGGAGTTATAATCAAAATTGCTTTAAGTCATGCACAATTTCTATTTCCAGTTTGTGTCGATGCACTTCAGCACAAAAAGTCACGCAGTGTAAAACGTATCACTAATGGCAAACGCGGTCGAATTGCCACTGATGGACCACAAGATGACGATGATAAGGATCCGGATGAAGACAAGAAGCCAAAAGATGATAAGAAAACACCAAAAAAGAAGCCGCAGCCGAAAATAGCCGATGATGATGGAACCGAAGACGACGGCGATTTTCCATGTAACTATCATTTTATAAAAACATATTATTTTCAATTGCAGATTCCGACCCATGTTGTTGCTTTGGTGAGACAAACATTTTAACTTAAAAATTTGTTTAACTGTTTAAAAGTGATCGTTGAAATTTTGAAGCAATTAAAAACTAATGGTCAAAACAAGATTAATTTCCAGGTTGGGGACATCGTCATAGGAGACATCATGGACATTATCGCCGTCGTTATTACAGACATCAAGGCTGGAGACATGGTTGGTGGTAAATCAACAACTTCTTCGTTCATTCAACTTGCGCACTTTCATTGTCAACATCAGTTCTTTCTTGGACATCACACAATAGTTTTTAAATACGTGTCAACAAATCATTCCGATGAATAAATTACTAGTTTTGATTTGGCTTGTTTTTGCAGACCGCTTATTTATAACGTGTAATTAAATGTTCTTTGCCGCTTTAACCGGTTATTATATCAAAAACAGGTTCATTTTGGTCATTTCTAATCTTGTTAAAGCGCTTTTAATGTTCCCACACAGTCTCAAATCATTTCGCATACAAAGTCCAATCAGAAAGATTGTTCACAAGCATTGCTAGAAAAGTCGCATTAAATTTGGCGCTCTCGCATCGGTGTCCCGGTGCGAATATTCTCCTGCATGCTGACGGCTTTTCTCTGCTGCGCAATTCAATAACGCTCCGTTAGTGTTTTTCTGTGCCGCATCCTTTGCATTGGACATCGATCTGTTTATTATTCATCTTGTTTCGAAATGAATCCGGTAAGTTAATTGAGTTCTTTAAATTGAGATGATCTTTGTTTGTCGTTAAATGTTTGATTAAACGATATTCAAATATGAATTCTTGCGGAATAAAAACTAATTGACTCTTTTAGGAATTTAATTCATCTGAACGCCGAATTGATCCGCTGTTGCCAGGAGCTTGGAGAACCAAACCATCAGCTCCGCGCGCTGAAACCACCGATTACTACGCAACTGCTGAGTCGAGCTACGGTTTCCGTTCAGGACGTCCCGAGTATGATGGCTATAAAGCAGAGCCTGATGCTTTTGTGGACCGTTCATTTGACCGATACAATGGCAACCAGCCTGTGTTTCCTCCAATGGAAGAACGCCAAGTGATGGCTGGCGGAGAGGGTGGAAGTCGAAAAAGAGTAAGTTAATTTGAATAATTTGAACTCGTTTCTGATGGGCTGCATGAGTATGAACAAATTCCATCACTGTCTTTGTCCATAATTAGCTGCCCAAAAGCGTAGACGTCCATTAGAAGTCATTCGTTGAATACGATTGCTTTGCAGAGAATATTTGACTGACTTTATTGGATACATGAAAACCGAAATGTCGTTTTAAACAAAGTATTGCATGTCCACTCACTAATATTTCTGCTTCTAGATGAACGACACTCCCGGCTTCCATCAAGCTAAACGCCCCTACGAATCACGCAATGCATCAGCTCCAGTCGTTCCAAACTATCGTTTCGCTGGCGACAGTTCTGACATCTTGCAAGAAGAAGCTCGTAAATGCATCGCCGAAATGAGTCAAGAGCTGGCCATATTGGAGAGTCAACAGAATCCAGACTATCAGTTCTTGGCACACACTCGTCGTCTGCTCAATGAAGAGATCCACAAGATCACAAACAGCTCAAATCCGGAGTGGTTGGATGTCGAGTCAACGAAGTCGTCGGTAAAAGTGTCCAAACGTGTTTTGTTGCCACGTTCTCGACCTGGAGTGAGTTTATATGCAATGTTTTTAGTTTAAGTTCCCTCTTTTTAGTCTAACGTCGTTGGTCGATTGATGGGCGTTAAAGGCTCCACATTGCGCAAGATGTGCCAAACCTACAAATGTCATATTAGCATCTGCGGCGCTGGCTCAAAAAAGAATCCGAAAGAAGAAGCTGAATTGCTCCGTTCTGGCGACCCTCGTCACAGTCATTTGGCTTGTCCGTTGCATGCCGAAGTCTCAACAACCGGACCTCCACATTTAGCTTACACTCGTTTGGGACAGATTTTGACTCTGTTGCACAAAATCATCACTGTTGTAAGTTGTTTGTTAACTGGACTTTGTTTAAATCTCCCAATTTGTAGGAAGATCGATTCGAACACGACGGACTTGTTTTTGAGACCAGCAATGTCGAAGAATATCATCAACGTCGACGTGACGAATCTTCTGGAGACCAGTCATACAGCAAGGACAATGGAAGCAGTGAATTCCGCACCGAAGAAAGACAATCATATCGTGGAAACCGAAGCCATCGTGGACGCGGAACTCAGCGTGATAGCTATCGCTCTGGATCTCCAAGACAGCAACGCAACACTTCATGGCGCAACAACGATGCACAGCCAGAAACTGAAGGAGAGACAACGCAAGAAGAAACTCCAAAGCCAGTCGAAGGATCTTCAAGCCGTGGACGAGGTCGCGGAGGCTTTGTTCCTCGTGGCGGTCGAGGTGGATTTGTTCCACGACGTTCGGATCAGTGAATCTAGTTATAATTGTAAGTTGACAATTTCTGGGGAAATTTGGTTAACGTGAAAAATGTTGAATAATAAATATTTAAAACTAAACTGAAACTAAATATGAAATGCAACTTCAAACATGTAAACTCAATTTGTTAAAATTATAATTATTAGCGTTTAACTAATTTTAAAACGGAGAGCAAGTCTTTTGAGCCAGCCAATAACTAAAGATCATTTTAAAACGAAGAGCAAGTCTTTTGAGCCAACCAATAACTAAAGATCATTTAAAAACAACAGAGACATAATAAACTGTGAACAGCGTCTACACAACTAACTTAATAAAATCAAATGTCATAAAACTTTAATCATTCAAACAAAACGTCTTATTTCTTAAAATCAAATGCCATAAACTTTAATCATTCAAACAAAACATCTTATTTCTTAAAATCGAATGTTATAAACTTTAATCATTCAAACAAAACATCTTGTTTCTTAAAATCGAATGTCATAAACTTTAATCATTCAAACAAAACGTCTTGTTTGTTAAAAGACTTGCTCTTCGTGTTTTTTGATTGCTTTAAATGCACACGATGTTCGTTCTAAACCGTGAAAAACATTAGCTGTACAAATAAGTTTCACAACAAACGACGTTTAAAATATTGCCAAACAATTTGATGTACTGAAATTTTAAAGTTGCTTAAAGAAAACGTTTTCTACACAATCAATTTCTTATGATTCAAACAACAAAGTAATATCGAAAAACATCGAATTCATTGGATTTTAAAGTCACTTCTCACCAACAATCATTTTAGCCATCGGGGGACCGGGGGGGCGGGGCCCGGCGGACCCACCAACAATCATTAAAACTTAGCCATTCAAAACTTCATCTCTTTTAAACTAATAATGAATACATTTTTTAAAGTCATCGGATTCGCTGAAATTTTAAAGTCACTTCTCACCAACAATCATTAAAACTTAGCCATTCAAATAAGATGTTCGAACACTTTTTAAAGTTACTTAAAGAAAACGTTTTCTATACAATCAATTTCTTATGATCTCAACAAAACATTATCGAAATAATGAATACACTTTTTAAAGCTAGCCATTCAAATAAGATATCTAAACAAGTAATGAATACATAAAATCACTTTCTCATCAATAATGATTAAAACTGGCCATTCGAATGAGATATTCAAGAATAAACATATCTTTTGATTATTTAAAAGCAGTCAACTAATCTAACAATTTCAACAGGTTCGCGCCGTTTTGAAGACTCACTTTTTGATCCGCTACTTTTGATTACTCAATCAACTACATTTTTACAAGAAGATTCGCCGCTCCTACTTGAACACATAATAATACTCAACAACTAATCAAACTAAATACTTTGCCGGCTTGTACGCGAAGCTGTAGACGTTCTTTATGATTGTGTCACGTGGATTTTGTTTTGTATTAAGAGAATGGGCAAATAAATCTTATTTATTGAAAATAACGACGAGAGACTGGAGAAAACAAGTTTGTCGCTTGATTGTCGTTATCTGATCACCTGTGCACTATAATCTAATTCGAATTTATTAATTTAGAAATGGAAGTAACTGAAAGCTTCCGTAAAACAAAAAAACAAGTTGTTCCAGTCGTTTGCAATTAACATATCCGGTAATTAAAATGCGCAAGAAGACGAGACGGAAATAAATGTGAGTTTGCAATTTGAAAGATTTGTGGTACTTAAAATAATTCGTTAATATTGTCCACAAAGAACATTGTTTAAAAGACTATTTGATTAAATTAACTTTTGTTTCAAACTATAATCGAATCAGTTTGCAAAATAACGGAGTCTAAATTTAAAGTTACAATCATAAACATCAAACACAAAATTGTTTCGTTAAAATTGAATTGAGTCGAATGTAAAAACAAAAATTGAAACATTGTTTTGAATCACAAAATAAACAAAACTGAACATGCCAACAAATTAAACATTAAAATTTAAACTATCAGGTTAATCTAATGTCAATTTCAGGTTAAATCTTGCAGATCAAAAGACGTCCTGCTAAAAATTTGCTAAAAATCCAAGACTTCGCCTAAAATTTGTTTGAAAAGTTAACCAGCGTCAAACACGTGGATGCCCAGCAAATTTACAAATTCACACCGTACTTGGCGCTACTCACGCCGTTCTTAAATGTCTAATTGTTGTGTTTGAGAGAATCGCAGTAAAGAAAGAAAAAGTGTGCGAAAAGTAAAGATTACAAGATGCGAATTCGCACAAAGAAGGCGATAGTCGAACGGACAGAAGTGTCTTATTTATTTTTAAAGGTTTTCGGGACGGCTCTGCGTGTTTATTCTTTGTCTGTAGGTTAGGACCATCTTATAATTTAGATTCTGTTATCGGTAAGTTATTGAGCATCTTCGGAGAGGTTGTGCAGATTTTAGTGTTTTAAGACTTTAAAGATTGCTTAATTTTAAATATCTTGTTGCGTGTTTAAATGTTTGTTATTTGTCGGTGACGGACTCTTGTTCTTAAAAGTCGGTCCAAAATTTCGTTAAATATTGCTATTAAATATTCATTCCAAACGTGTCATTGACCACTTTAAATGCTCTAAACTTGCGTGTATTCATAATGTTCGGTTATAATGTTTAAATTTATTAAAAGTTCCAAAGTTCACACTATTTAAATCTTGTCCGCGTCCCAAAATTTAGTTCATAACGTGCCCAAAACTCTAAAATTTTATTACATTCATTCTGATGACTAACTCCGGCTTATTTAGATCGTCTAGCAAATCAAAATGTACGGCGGAGACCAGCAAGGATTCCAACAAGGCGGATTTCGTGGAGGACGTGGATTTGGCCAAAGAGGCGCAGGCCGAGGCCGTGGAAGAGGCGGCGGAATGGCTCCTCCAAGTAAGTGCTTCTAAATGAATCAATGTTTATCTCCTTGTTTTAGATCCTGCTCCTGAATTTGGCTACGGAGGCGCTCCTCCCGAATTCGGCTTCGGTGGCGGATTTGAACAAAGCCCATTGGACGCCGAGGTCGAAGTCGTTTTGGGCGAAATGCACGGCGAAATAGCAGCATTGGATGCAGCCGGAGAATATGGCGAACAGTTTAAGAATGCACGTCGCCTGCTTACGACAGGTAATAGATTATAGAACTTTAATCACAACTAACTCACCTCAATTTCAGAAGTTGACCGCCTTGAAAACAACATTGATCCGGAGTGGCTCGAAGTTGACATTGAAAAGCCAATCAAACTCATTCGCAAAATCTTGATCCCGACCTTCCGCAATCCTCGAGTAAGCTTGATTTTGATAAACTCGTTTGACTCCTCCCTTTCAGTTCAACTACGTCGGCAAGGTTCTTGGACCGAAAGGCACAACTCTGCAAAACATCGCAAAGCACTTCAAGTGCCACGTCTACATTTTGGGCCGCGGATCCACTCGTGACAGAGCCAAGGAAGAGGAGTTGTTGAACTCTGGAGATCCAAACTACGCTCACTATGCCGGTCCGTTGCATGTGAAGGTCGAGACGAATGCACCACCTGCTTTGGCCTATCAACGCGTTTCCGGAGTCTTGGACGTTCTTCAGCAATTGCTTCAACCGGTAAGTGTTTAAACAATAGTTCGAAAGCTCTACGCATGGAAATTAGATCGGCTTTTTCTTAAATATAGAGTTGATTAGTACATCCGTGCAATATAATTTCCATTGCTTTACCGGATGAACTGCTTTTCTTCATAGCTATTTGTCTGTATAAACTCTGGTACAATTATGAAGATGACTCAAAATTGACAAATCAAACTTAGCAACCAATATAAATCACACTGTTTCCAGGTCAAAGAAACTCACATCCCAGGCATCACAAATCCACCGGAAGAAGGCGAAAAGAAGAACGGAGACGATGACGGAAACGACAATGGAGACAAACAAGACATGGGCGATGAGCAAGAGCAAAGAGTTGGCGGCCAAAACAAATACGTCTACAAAGCAACTGGTGCCAATCGTGCTTCAATGGGCGCTCGTGGCGGATTCAGCCGAGGAGGCGGATTCAATCGTGGAGATCGAGGAGGATTCCGTGGACGTGGAGGAAATCGTGGAAGGTAAACACATTTAAATTTGAACAAGTTAATAAAACAAGTGATTTCAGCGGACGTGGATACCAGCCCTACTAAACACGAAGGTTCTCATTGCATCTTGCTCGCGATTGCTAAATTTTAACCTTATTGAAGAGCGACATTGAGTCTAAATGTTCTACTAAAAACAACTCTGTTGATGCGAAGTTCTTATTGTGTTGAATGCATAAATTTAAAATTAAATCTTTTGTTGTTATGTCACGGCGTCTATTTAGTAGTTCGTTTTCCTTATTTATTGATTGCACGGTCTCGTTTTTTATTCAATAGCCTACCACACTTATAATGTTTATTTGTCTTTTTGATTTGATGAATAAACTGAAGTTGAACTTATCGATTGAATTGAGTTCTTGAAGATTATGTAAAAACGAGCTTGAAAAAAGTGAAACATCGCCAACATCACAAAATCTATCGCTCTCAAGTTGCACTTTGTCTACACATTTCTTTTGATGACATTTTTCTTCTTGACTTATTTAAAAACTAGGTGTATTGCTTTTAACTCATTGCATAGATTTTAGTGATGCTCTACTACAAGACTAAAATCGAGGATGCACAGCAACGGCTTGCCGAGAAAGCCCAAAATGTGCGACGTCTACAAGCTCAACGCAATGAGCTTAACTCCAAGGTCCGATCATTGAAGGAAGAACTCATGCAATTGCACGAACAAGGCTCTTATGTTGGCGAGGTCTCAAAAGTTATGGACAAAAAGAAGGTTTTGGTCAAGGTGAGTTGATCGTTTAGGTGATCTAAATAATTTCAATTGTTCAGGTTCATCCGGAAGGAAAGTATGTTGTTGACATTGACAAGGGAATTGACATTTCGCAGATCAACACCGGCTGTCGAGTGGCTTTGCGCGCTGACAGTTATGCATTGCACAAAATCTTGCCGAACAAAGTCGATCCGCTTGTTAGTTTGATGATGTAAGCTTTTTGAAAGAAAACCTATTGCTTATCGTCCAAATTATTCAGGGTTGAAAAGATCCCCGACTCAACGTACGAAATGATTGGTGGTTTGGACACTCAGATCAAGGAAATTAAGGAGGTCATTGAATTGCCTGTCAAGCATCCTGAATTGTTCGAAGCTTTGGGTATTGCTCAGCCGAAGGGAGTCTTGCTTTATGGACCGCCTGGAACTGGCAAGACGTTGTTGGCTCGTGCCGTCGCTCATCACACTGCTTGTACTTTCATTCGAGTTTCTGGTTCAGAGTTGGTTCAAAAGTTCATTGGTGAGGGTGCTCGAATGGTTCGCGAACTTTTCGTCATGGCAAGGTACTTGATTTTAAGCTTTCAATTGCTATTGTTGACGTTTTTAGAGAACACGCTCCATCAATTATCTTCATGGATGAAATTGACTCAATTGGTTCGTCACGTGTTGAGGGCCACAGCGGAGGTGACTCTGAAGTTCAGCGCACAATGTTGGAGTTGTTGAATCAGTTGGACGGTTTTGAGGCAACGAAGAACATCAAAGTCATCATGGCCACTAATCGAATTGACATTTTGGATCCTGCTTTGTTGCGACCTGGACGTATTGACCGCAAAATTGAATTTCCAGCTCCTGATGAGAATGCTCGTGCTGACATTTTGAAGATCCATTCACGAAAGATGAACTTGATGCGCGGAATCAACATGCGAAAGATCGCTGAAGCAATTCCTGGAGCCTCTGGTGCTGAAGTCAAGGCTGTTTGTACAGAAGCTGGCATGTTTGCATTGCGCGAGCGTCGAATTCACGTTACACAAGAGGACTTTGAGATGGCTGTTGGAAAGGTCATGCAAAAGGATTCGGACAAGAACATGTCTATCAAGAAATTGTGGAAGTGAGCGTGTCGTTCTGCTTTTCTGTTTAAATTCAGGTTACTTCTGCTCTACCCTTCTGTTGAGTTTATGACCAATAAACATTCTCTAAATTTTTCTTGTTGTAATTAGCTTTTAATTGTTGAAGATGCCGCTAACTCGTCTTCTAGTTCAACTTGTGTCGATTAATGTCTATTTATTTATTCACAATTCATTCACTGTACTATTTTTGTTACGGAGATAAATTTGGTGCCGATTTAGACGGTCAACTATGATTCGATTGTCATTTTTGAATGCTAAGACTCGAGCATAACTAATTTCATGTAAAATCTGCTAGTAACCGGTTGAATTTTTAAATAAATCCATTCAATAAATTCCTAAGGTCGCCAGACGTGGCGATAAGAAATGGCGCTCCGTGTTGTTTTGCTGTTTGTAGTCGCTGGTTGAATTGGAGATTTTTTGCGGTCGCACAGCTAATTGTTTGTTTTCCAGTGGTCGCTTATTATTTTTGCTACAATAAATTGGCATCCAGCCAACTGGGTCTTTTCGAAATTTGTTTCCCAAATGAGCAACACAAATGACGAGGTGACTGCTTGTTTTTCACGAGGGTGCTCGATATTGTTTATTTTTTAAAAGTGTTCTAACAACAATCTTGATCTATTTAGTTTGAAATGGCTATGGTAATGCGACCGTTTAATGAGTTCAAAAATGCAAGTAAGTATTTTACTGCACATCTTATAATACTTTATTGCTCACAGGTCAACTCGTAGTATTTTGGTTGAATAACGACGAGTCTGAGAAGAGATCAGTACCGAATTCATGGTGCCAAGTTTGGAATGAATCTCCGCATAGATTCTGCACTGATGGAGCAGCCAATTTATTGCGTGAACTCTGCATTCAAAAACGAATTAAACCGCCAAACACAATCAGCGGCGACATGGACAGCATTAACCAAGAAGCACTGGAATATTTCAAAAACTTATCACAAATAAGGGAAACGCCGGATCAAGACTTTACTGATTTGACTAAAGCTTTGGACTTAATAGGAGAAACGGAAGCCGTCAATTACGGAGGAGTTAGTTTATTCCGTTGAATTCATTCTATTAACTGTAATTTCAGGCCAAAGCAATTTTAATTCTGGGCGGCTTAAGCGGACGCTTTGATCACACTCTAAGCACATTAAACTCCGTTCACAATTTCATTGCCAAGAAAAGACTGCCTACATACGTTGTTGATTCGAAAAACTTAGTTACAATTCTGCCAACGGTAAATATCAAATGTCAAACATAATTCAACTCCGTTTTCAGGGTTCATCCGAGATTCACTTAGACAAAACTAAACTGACTAACAAGTGCGGACTCTTGCCACTATGCCAACGAGAAACTCGTGTAACTAGTGAAGGTTTAAAGTGGAATCTCAATGACCAGTGCCTGGAATACGGCGGGTTGGTGAGCTCAAGCAACGAAATCGAGTCCGAAGAACTTCTAGTGCACACTAACACACCAATTGTCTTCAGCTGTGAATTGCGAACAGCTGAAAGCTTTCTTCTTGCCTAGTTAAATGATGCTTTTTGAGTCTTTGAATTTTACGTGTATTCTTGCGAATAAACATATCTTATTGAATGCTTGAATGTAACCGTTTATTAAGAGAAAAGCAACATTGCTGAAAACACATTTCAAGTCTTTTGAGTACTCAGAATAAAAAGCAACAAGAATAAGTTATTAAACCGTTTAGTAGAGGGACGGATAATGAAGCTCGTTTAGAGTTTAATGGCCTCGCTGGCTGCAATGTGTTCTTGGGCTTGCTGTAATTCGCCGGTTCCTTCGAGAACTTCGGCGTTTTTGGCCAAAAAGTCTTGTAAATCTTTGACGGCAGAATGAAGTTTCTGGCTAACCAGCGGAATCATTTGGAGAGTTTCCTGCAAATGAACAAAACTATTTCGAAACACAGCACACAACAACTAACCTGCAATTGCTCTTTGGCTTTTTTAATGTTGTAATCGTCCGGGTCCGCAGCTTCCATCTTCTTAACACGTTCTCTGTCTTTTTCAACTTCCTTCTCATAGGATTGAACTTCCTTGATCAAGCGTTTCACAACATTTGATTTGATGGTCAGTTCGCGGAGCAATTTTGCATCGGCCATTTTAGAAGACGGGACTGCAAAAGTTTCTGTTGAATGGCAAGAACACGAATATCTAACTGCTTAAACACGAACGATTTTACGGAACATTTCACCGCTTTGCCGGTTTTAAACCTGAGTGAACATTTGAAAGAAAATGGACCGCTGGGCGCAATGACAAAAAGCCAAGCGCTCAAAGTCGCGCTCGCAAACGCCCATTCAAAGCAGAGTGTTTTGCAACACGGTGACTAAGTGACCTCAAGCAAACAGAGTGACAGGATTTCAAAACACATCAAAATTAAAGGTGTTCACTCAATCTATACAACGCATTTATTCACATACCGGTTTTTTCACACTAAAGTTCAAAACAGCCCTAGTCGGCGAACAAAAAAGATAGCCAAAAACTCCATTGGTTACAAGTCCGTTGTAGATTGTCCGTAAAAGTTGGTTAATCTCGTCGGTTGTCGATTTCTGGGCATTGTATTCCAAAAGACACAAGTCATTCTTCATGTTCTCTTTGTTCAAAACGTTCTCTTCAACTTGTGCAACAGATTCAAACGGAGTCATGTCATAAATGTGGATGCTGAAAGTTGTGGAAACGAATTGTATCACTTTGGAATGGTTAAATCTTACTTTTTATTTGTAGAGTTGCTTAACACTTCATCTCCGTCCAAATAACGTGCAATCATAATCTTTTCATCTTCTTGACTGCCCAAAAAGTCTTGCAACGACATTGATTGTTGATGATTAGTTTTGTTGTCAACAAATGTTTCTTCTCTAAAACAAAAACAACAACTTATTCAAATAAAATGCACAAAAACTCACTTTCCGTTCTTTGCAATGCAAACACAGCATTTATTTGGTACATTCGATGAACAAGAACACCCGTCAATGTAGCATTGTGAATAAAACGGCGTTCTACATGTGGAGCATTCACCAATGTGGCGTGGATCCGGCAGTTGGAAGTATGGATCGTACCTTTTATAAAACATCTTCTTGGTGACCGCTTTGTTGTTAAAGTTTGGAATGCATTCGTCGAAACCCTGCTGTTTGGCCCATTTTGCGTAGTCAAATCCGTGATTAGCGTTGCCGAATCTGATTCCATTTTGAAGTTTCAAATTTAATAACTGTAATGTGAACTTTGCGTCTTCGTATGAACAATGACTACTGTGCTGAATCTTCTGATTGCAATAAAAGTAAGAAAGTTCGCGCAATGAAGGTCGGTTTTGAAACAGCTTGCCCGTATTGTAAGCAAACCCGATGTCAATGCAGTATCTAAACGAAATGAGACTTGTGTATTAAATGAGTGTAAGCACTTACGGATGCGCTAAACGCATTGCTTTTAAATCCGCTTCAATTGAGTGGCCACAGAGAATTGCATCTGACGGAAGCAAACGCTGAAAGGCTTTTTGAACATCTTCTACGCGAATTGAGACTGTTTCTAATGCCTTCTCGGTGATTCCACTGAAGCATGTTGAATAATCAAGTATTTTGTTGAACGGCTTGACGTAGGTGTCAATTAGAGTCTTTCCGCGTTCATTGAGCTAAATAGAAGTATGTGATGGAGTAAATTTAAAAGTTTACCAATGTCACCCGAGTCAGCTCGCCTCTCGTTTTAGTTGTTCGGCACATTTCACAGTCAACGACAAAAATGGGCGAATCCTTAGTAACTTTCTTGTATCGTTTTTTAGTTGAAACGACAGGTGCCAAGCCTTCGACTTCACTCTCTATTGAGCCGACATTAGGATAAGAATATTGGTACATAGTTTCGACGTCAGTTAGAAGTTGTAGTTTTAAGATGTTGTTGATTCGGAGCCGTTTAAACAATTTGATTAGAATCTAAAATAAGCAATTCAAAATGGCAAGGCAACGAAGGATTTTACCAACGGATAATCAAGAACTTGCTCGTCTTTTGATACGGTTAACAATCTATCCCAGTAGGTTTTTGAGTTATTCACAACCGGATCCACGTTTGCTTGTCGGTGATCAAAAAATTCATAATCAAAATTGAATTTTTGTTTTTTATACGGCTAAAATGATGAGATAAATGAAGTCAATTAAATTATGCTCACAATTTGTTCTTCAGTGCAGTTTACTCGCAACAAAACCAATTGAGAAGGTTTAAAATCCTTGCAAACTACACATGCGGGACATTTGATCTTGTCTCTAGAAATGATACTGTGACATAGACGAGCAATTTCTAAATAGATCCAAGTCGTTTGAAGTTCAAAATCTAAAGTTACCGTCTAGTGATAAACTTTTTGCGCAGTAAACGCGAGGTTTGGTAGATTGCTTCAAAGTTGTAAACGCTCGTAAATTCCGAATGCCAAGTCGCGGCTTTAATATCATGCCTACAAGTTTAATTTAGTAACTCGCCAACAACTTAAGAAACGATACATTTAAACATGGATTGAATTCAAAACAAACGCAACAGTTCAAATCTCACAACAAATTTAACAATAGTTTATCTCAAAACGCTTAACAACAACAAGTTGGAGTAACAACAACTATAAAGTCGTGATAACAATTGATCATTCGATGGTGAGGTCCACCTGCTTGATTGCTTCATGAAGATCATCGTAGACTGCTGCATTCTCATCGGTTCGCTTGATCATGACTGCAACGAATGGACGAGTGAAACCAACCGAAAGACCCAAGTGCTTTTTGGACGGAGTGTAGATGTATGGAATCTGACGCTCCTCGCACAATGCCGGAATGTGAGAGTACATATCGATAGGCCAAACATCACCTGAACGTTTGGAATGTAAAAAGCCTTTAGTACTCATCAAAATATTACCTGCCAAAACAATAATGCCAGTCTCCTCCTTGCGCAGTCCTTTCATAACGTCGGACAATCCAGAGCGCAAAGCATCTTTTGAATCTTTGAGCGACTTCAACAACTTGTAGATCTTCTTGGCCATTCTGCGTCCAGCCAACGGAGTTGCGATTGGGTTGACAAGAGTGCATAAACGAGCGTATTCTTCCTTTTCAACAGCAGGCAAACGAATAGTGCTTGTGGTTGTGCTCGTTTCCATTGTCTCATCTTCAACCTCTTCGGCCTTGATTTCGCGCTTAGCTTTGACCATTTTGATTGATTAAGCTGAAATTTACAAAATGAATAAAGCTCTATAAATATTCAAGCGCAATAGAATATTTGAGTTCATGTTTAAACAACAATTAGTCAAACTTCAGATAATCGCTGCTAGTCTGCTAGTATTAAATTGATCGATTGTATTCAAGCATAAAATCAGCAATAACATCAAAAAAGAATAACAAAAATGCGCATACCCAAAAAGAGCTGAGAACTAAAAATTATCGCATGGCCGCAATGTGTATTTATTGATTTCTCTGCTTTGCTCATTGTGTTTATTTATTCTTGGTGAAATCTTGACGGCTTTTATTTTTACTATTCAAGGATGGCAAATCGAACAGCCAAAGAGGCGCACACGATCCGTGGCACAAATCCTCAGTATTTAATCGAGAAGATCATCCGAACCCGTATCTATGATTCACGCTATTGGAAAGAGTTTTGCTTTGCATTGACAGGTAAGCTTTTGAAATTTATTCTTTTGTTGACTTCTGCATTTTTAGCTGAGTTGATTATTGACCGTGCTGTTGAGTTGCGCTACATTGGTGGAATCTATGCAGGAAACGTCAAACCTACTCCGTTTCTCTGCCTGATGCTCAAGCTTTTACAGTTACAGCCCGACAAAGAAATTGTTATGGAGTTTCTGAAGCAGCCGGACTACAAGTAAGCTGGTTTACATCTTTTGTAATTTTATCTCCTGACTTTAGGTATCTGCGCGCTCTGGCAGCAATGTATATACGTTTGACATTCAGTTCAGTTGAAGTGCATCGTTGTTTGGAGCCACTCTATGCTGATTACAGAAAATTACGCTACATGAATCGGATGGGACGTAAGTTGACTTCTATGATTTATTGAGTTTAATGTCTCTGCTTTTAGAGTTTGAGTTGCTGTACATGGATGAATTCATCGACAATTTGTTGCGAGAGGACAGCTATTGCGATATTCAATTGCCCCGTTTACAGGTAATGACCGAGAAATTCTTTGAGTTGGATCTGGGTGACATGAATTTGGATGAGTTGGACGCTGAATGAATAAAGTTATTGTTCAGTATCTAGTTTGTTTTTAGTATTAGGAAATAGGGGGAAAATTACTTTATTTAAATATGCATTGATTAATTGATAATTAACATTTACAGAAACGAAAAGCTCTTGAAGACACCGATCAGCTTGATCTTTACGAATCGGAACTCAACGTAGATCTTGAAAACCTTTCCTCCGAATCCGAACCTGAAGAAGAAGTTAAAGAAAAGCCAAGAGTAAGTTACAAATATCAACTTCTACTCATTTAACTATCCAATTTTCAGTTAGTTTCAAAACGTCGAAGTCGCTCAAACAGTCGAGAAAGGGATCGTGAACGTCGACGTGAAAGATCTCGAAGCCGTGATAGAGATTCACGACGTGACCGTGAGCGCAGTGATCGAGACAAAGACCGCAGTGATCGAGACAGAGGTCGTGATCGAGACGAGCCAAGTTCCAGCAGTCGACGTGACAGAAGCGATAGAGACAAAGACCGCAAGAAAACATCGAAAGAAGACAAAGAAGTTGAAATTGCCGAAGCAAATGAGTTGCGTAAAAAATTGGGACTTGCGCCGTTGGAACGTTAAAATGAATGTACTTTGTATTTGTTGAATAAATAAAATTTGGATTATATTTTGTTATGTCAACAGTGTTTTTAGGTTGAGCTTGTGCAAGTTCTTTCACACTTTATTTATGCACTCATTCTACTATAAAATTCTACTCTCCAACAATTTGCTTCTGCCGGAATTGTAATTTACCGGCCAAAAGTGTGCAAAAACATCGACGAACATGAAGAAAAAAGCTTGCGCTCCTCTCGACAAGAGCCTGTTTCAGTGCTCCTCACGCTGCAGCACGCGCCCCTAGCAAACCCAACTGGGAGGTTTTCGCTACCGCCCACTGCAATAAGCATTCTCCATTTTTGGTGTTTTGCTTTCGCCAATGATGCATTCGCCGATCGACGACGACGGCCAGAAGCGACGTGGCTCACTTCTTTCCCGTTCACTTTGCCTTGATTTGATTAAATGCCGACGTCTTTTGGAACAGGTTAAACAATTGTGTTCGATTCTGACTAAAGTCATCTTTTATAAACGTTTTCGTGGGGTTTTGTGCTTTTAAACACTGTCAAAAGATTAAAAGAGTTTAGCAAACTTATTTTTATCAATCGTTGACAACCCAATAAACAAATGCAATTATTGTTTATTCCAAGAAACAGCTTTCGGATAAAAATTATTACCTTTTTGCTTCCAGTTCTCGTAACCGAATAATTGTTTGTTTTATATTTGAGCGCAGAGGAACACGTCGGATATCAAGTGTCCTTTTGTTGTGGAGCGCTTGAACCGGATGGAAAAGATTTCAGTGTTTGGCTTTTACGAATTCATCTTTATTGATTAAGTTCTTGGGGAGTTTCGTAGAATAATTTAAAAGTAGTCTTTTAGCTTAAAGCAATGTTCTTGCGCGTGGTCTTTAAAGATTAATTATAGCTATTCACATTTCAGCATTCCATTTTGCGAGTTCATGTAATTCCAGCTGGTTAAAAAATGACAAGTGCCGATGAAGACCTGGAAGTAGTGAACGGAAGCGCCACCAGCGATGACTGGTATACTTTAAAAGTTGAGTTATTTAAATTGTTGTTTAAATTTCAGGGTCAAAGATCTCAGTGAATCTTCGGACAACACGTCAACACACAAAGAATACGCAAAATCAAATGATGACGCAGAACCTTGCCACATTCGTTGGGAGGTTTGTTCAAAGATTGAAATACTCTTCATCAATTCCACTTTCTAGAGTCTTTTGGGCGTTCGAAACAGACCGGACCCATTGCTTGACTGGGACCAACTTTACAATTTAAAAAACCAAACCGACTTGCGCAAAGACTGTCGTGAACTATGCAAACGTTTGAGTCCGAAAATGCCAGCTCACGAACTTGAAAGCCTAATCACACTGTACTGCAAACGACGAGAACTGGAATATCAAAGCGGAAACGGCTGGATGGGCATAATGGAGGTGTTGTTGAAGTTTCCATTTGATCAAAGCACACTCTACAACGTCTTCTACGCAATCACAACAAAATACATTCCAAGGTTTGGCCTTCTTTGCACTTCTTGTAAAACCTGCCGTTATTCCAGAGATACAAGCTCAAAATCCAAAGTGTTCGACTTATTCCGTCTAGTTGTTCAATATCACGATCCACAGTTATGTTCGTTTTTGGATTCCAAGAAGATACAGTCACAAGAATATGCATCTGAATGGTTTAGTTCTTTATTGAGTTCAGCACTCGACCAAAACATTTGCCAAACATTATGGGACCATTATTTCCGACGAGTAAGTGTAATAGTTTAGTGCCATTTTGTATAGAACTCAACTTTTAAGGGCGATCCATTCCTTATTTTCTTTATTGGTTTGTCATTCCTTCAATGTGCTCGCGAACAAATTTTAAAGTTGGCAGACAAAGCAAAGATTATTCAATTAATTAAGTAAGTAACGCTTTTAAATACTGTTTTAAACATTTCTTTTAAGAGAATCTCCAAAAAACATGGCGGAAGACGACATTGCTGACTTGTTTGAAGTCTGTGTTGTAACTCTTAACTGCACTCCCGACTCGCTTCGTCAAGACTTCCATTGCATGTTGTTTGGATCAAACCTGATAGACGACTATACGGACTTCCCACTAAATCGTTTGATTTGCTTGCCCGTCTCTGCACAAGAAATATTCAAAAAAGTTGTCGATTTGAGTGTTCCGAAGTTGTCTGGACAAGTAAGTCTGTTGTTTGGAGGTTTTAAACATTAGTTTTTCCAGCAAATCTTTAATTATTTTGTTATCGACGGACGAACGCATACGGACTTTATGTCCGGATCAATTGTTGGTGCCTATAATTTAAACAGTAAACTGGTGAGTTGGATTCCTTTCTCTTTATATTAATGTCTTTGTTGTTTTAGATAGTGGACGAACCAGATTCATTTCACATTGCAATGACATCGTTGCTTCAATTCAAAACTAACACACATCCAAAGGACCACATTTGTTTTGTCGGTTCTGGAGATCAAGAAGCAGATGCCACAATGATGATGGTCATTTCGAGGCTTTTTGCAAAAAGGACTGGCGCACATTTCCTACGTGGACGGAGGCTATAAAGGTAATTTGCAGTTCTAAGCATTAAATGAATTGGCATTTTAGCTGTTCACGCAATGCTTAAAGAAACAGGCAACTTGAGCAAACTAAACAACCATACGGACCCAGAAAAGTGTCCAGAGTGCGGAGTTAAAGTTGAACCTAGCGGATGGGTAAGCAAATCCAAGTTTATTCTCCGCAATTATTAACACTTTCAGTCTTTAATGGGCCGGATGCGGAGTGCAATCAGCGAGAAGAAAAAAGCAGTTCAATCAAAAGTCGAAGAAATGGTTGCTTACCGCGCAGCAAATGCTCAGAAGACAATTAGACATGTCAAGAGTTCAGAGAGAAATGGAAAGCGCTACAAAAATACACAGTCAGTGTTTTCAATCAATGACGACGATTCTGATCTGTCAGATGAGGATGCATTTAGTGGAAATTTGGTAGCAACCCCGTCTCCGCAGGAAAAGTTAAAATGGACGGATGTTCAACGCCGTCCAGACACTTTCAACCATTTCGAAGGACACGAAGTGTTCCACGACGTAAGCTTTAAAAACTTTAAAGACAAAAGAGAAATTTGAAACGTTTATCAAATTTCTATTTTGTCTTTGTTGTTCATTTGATCACTCTTTTGTTGTAATAGTTTGTGCTTATAATTTGCTGAATTTTAGAAGACTTACATCAAATGCTACCTTCTCATCACACACAGTCACTTATTCATCTACCACGAAGTGGCCGGCGACAAAGAACACATTCGCCTGCACGCTCAGCATCCATTGCCAACCATTTTGAGAGTCACGTCAAAGCGGAGAGTACCCGAGTTTTTGACATTTAAGGTGCGTAGTTTACTAATAATATTTAAACAATTGAATTTTCAGTTCGGACACGAACTCCCCAATGGAGAATCAAAAATCACTCGCATTCATTGCTTTTTGTTGGACAAATCCGGAGACTGCGCCACTGCAATTAAACAAGCGATGCATAAACTGGGTGTTTTGAGTTCGCCCTCCAACGAACAAAAACCACCAACTCCGGAGACGCCGAAATAAACATAATCTAACCAGATGTTCCGCATAACTTTACTTGTACATTCACTTTAAGTTGCCTTACATGTTCTAACTAGTCATGTTTATTAAATAGCCAGAAAGAAACTCTTTTAAATGCTCAATTTCAAAAACAGCCTTTGAGTCGTACAACATAGACATCCTTCACAAGATTGTAGACGTTAACAAGCAGCTAAGCATTATAAAGGTGAGTGAGTTGGTGTTTGTTTGCGGGTAAATAAGAAAGTCACTAGCTAAATTCGTTCCGTGTAGCCAAATTGTTTTCAAGTGCTTTATTACTGTGTTGAGAAAAAAGTTTTCAGTCAACAAAAAATTTCTGCTCTTGCGAACTTTAAAATGTTTGTTTGAATTTTCTTTTCTTGACTTAATAACATTTAACTAATTAGTCCAATTACAATCAAGTCATGTTTCTACATAGCCTAGTCATATCAGTTCTAATTTATTGCCATTTCGAAGTGAATAAAGTGATTTAATTTGTTTTCGAGCATTTTTGTTGCAAGTCTCATCATAAATCAAAGACAAATCACGAGCTATAATCATTTAAGTACGCGGAACTCTTTAAATGACTACAATTTGCATTGAAAACTCGTTTCATAATCATTGACACCCCGACGAATACAACTTTCGCTTACTGAATTGTAGCTGCTCTTTGTTTACTCTGAATGCTAGAAATTTTAGTAGTTTGGCACCCGAATTGCGACTTTTGGTGAGTATTGGAAGTCAGTTATTAAACAATTCATTTGTTCATTGCTACTTTTTATATGTTGCGTTGATTTTAACTGTTTTAATTTAATTTATTTTCTAGATCCAAATGCAATGTCTAACTTTACAATAAATCCAGAAAATCCGTTTGTCCAGAATGAAAACTACTTTTCGGACAAACCTGGAAATTATGTCTACCAAGACAGTCGAATGTATGTGTTCCGGCTGGTTAACTTCATCATTCTCGGCACATTTGGACCTTCGTTGAGCGGATTTGTCTTCTTTTTAATTGCCAAAAAGTCTCCACCTCGTTTTCAACCTTACCGGAAGATGTTTTTGTTGGCAACAGTTGTCGACACTTTCATATTGTTACAGTTCTTGTTTGTTCAGTCGGTGAGTTTTGTCGAGTCATTTCAACTTCTTATTACTCATTTGAAGCGCGTAAAACCTGGACCGGACATTGTGATAATAAGCTTTATTGGAATAGGCTCCAGGCTAAGTTATTCCAGTGTTTGCCCAATAATGCTGGTTCAAAATTCAGCTTCCTTTGTCGGGATATCCATGTTAGCTGTCGAGTGCTATTATCGATACTATACAATTAAAAAGCGAGTCTTTAAATGGGGATGAACGATAAATGTAATGTTTTAGAGGCAAACCACCGTCCAACTTCCACACCTTCTTGTGTTTCGTCATTTCAGTTGTAATTAGTGTTGTTTCGGCGCAATATCTGATGACAGTGTTCTGCTATGGAAAAGAATTGAATCCAAACAAACTGGATTACGGACCAATGTGGTTCTCTGAGGTGCCAATACCTAGATTGATCGTCGCTGATGTAAACAACTCTTTTGATTAAATAACACGTTGCTCTTTAGTTGGCCGACAAGTCTCCCCTTTCTATTCTTGCTTCACTTGCGTTTTATTCTGTCTTACACAATTGCCATTTTGTTTACGGTACTGACTATGAGAGAATTGCGTAAGAACTTATTCGAAGTGGCGGAAAACAAAAAGGTCCAGAACATCCAAAAACAACTTACTCGGACATTGCTTGCACAGGCAAGTTGATAAACGCTATTTAATTGTATGCGATGTGCGAAACAAAAAAGCAAATACAATTTGAAAGCACACAAATTTTTGAACTCATTGATTTCATTTTTTGTAAAGAAAGTTCAATGACTTTCAAACCAATCGGAAGAACCTTTTTAGTTCTGCATTCCACTGCTGACAGTAATTTTTCCACGCGCTTTGTCGAGCATAACCGCTTTTGCTGGCATTTCGAATGAATTCATTCTTGAATTGTCAACTTTAACCTCAGCCTTGGTTTGCAATTCTCAACTTTCTGTGTACAATCTTCTTCATCCACCCATATCGCAATTTCACTTTAAAATTGTTGCCGTGCACAAAGGAATCTAAATGGAAGGATTTGGTGCAGGTTTTCTCAATTTCCCATGTAACTGCTACTCGGCAAATTCAGCCAACATAAATTGTCAATAAATTCATTTTACAGTGTTAGCGTGATTTAAGTTTTTGAAGTTTGATGCTAACGAATACAAAGTTTGTCACAATATAAATTAATCACGTTTAATCGACTAAATCACACAAAAGCATTCGAGTTAAACACACTCAATTAAAAAAGGCTCGTTTATAGCTTTGAGAGTAGTTGTTAAACTTTAACAAATTGGAGATATTTTGTAGCTTGAAGGCGGATATCCGAGCAACTACAACTTACAGGCGAAATGCGTTAAATCCAATTAATTGTGGCATTTCTAAAAGCACAAATTGAGAAGCGTTTCTGTTCATTTGTTACTGTTTTGTCGATACAGTTGAAAGTCTTCGTTAATTTTAAACAATGTCCACGTTTTGGATAAATCCAGAAAATCCGTTTGTCCAGAATGAATATTATTTTGTGGGCAGACCGGATAGTTATGTCTATCAAGGAAGTAACCGTCACATATTCCGCTTAATTCACTATGTCGTTGTCTCGATATTCGGTTTAGCTTTGAGTGGATTTGTTTTCTTCTTGATTCTTAAAAAATCGCCAGCAAGTTATCAAGCATACCGGAAGATGTTCTTAATGACAACTACAGTCGACACGTTTGTTCTTATACAGTTTTTGTTTGTCCAGTTGGTGAGTTTTTTGATCGAAGTTCATAATGTTTAAATGCTTTCAGCGCACAAAATCCGGACACGATTTTGCTATAATAACTCTAACCGGATTGGGCTCCAGACTCAGCTATTCCGCCACTTGTCCGATGCTAGTTGTCCAAACCTGTGCTCCATTTGTCGGGATATCAATGCTGGCTGTTCAGTGCTATTATCGATACCATGCAGTCAAACAGTATGTGTTTAAATCGTTTAATCACAAAGCACTTTGATTGTTTAGCAACAAACCGCCATCCAATCTCCAAATCTTCATTTGCTTTATCATCGGCGTCGGAATTGGACTTATTTCATCTTATTACGTTGTGTCACTCTTTTGCTACGGCGCAAAAGAGTCGAATCCAACGAGTGAGGATTTCGGACCTGAATGGTATTCGGAGGTGCCAATACCTAGATTGATCGTCGGCAAGGTTTAAACAAACTTATAAAATAGCTTCAACTTCCAGCAATTTTAGTACGGCGAGAAGTCTCCTATCTACTTTATGGCTTCAACGTCTTTTTTCTTGTCCTACATTATAGCAATTCTGTTTACAATTCTGACCATGCGGGAGTTGCGTAAGAACTTGTTCGAAATGGCAGAAAACAAAAATGCGCAAGCCATTCAGAAACAACTAACAAAAAGTTTGTATGTTCAAGTTAGTTGAAAACATTTCTTTTTAAATTTGAACATTCTTTTAAGTTTTGCATTCCACTTCTAACTGCAATCATGCCACGTTTTTTGGCGAGCTTGGCCGGGTATGTTGGAATACCTAGTGAGTTTGTGGCAGAATTGTCGTCGTTGGCACATCCATGGTTTTCTATCCTCAACTTTTTGTGTACGATCTTCTTTATTCACCCATATCGCAACTTCACCTTGAAATTGTTGTTTTGCACCAAAGAATTTAAATGGAAAGAAATGCTCAACGTGTTCTCGTTTTCTCATATGGTTAATACGCGACAAGTCCATCCTGTTGAACCGATGATGTAAATAACCTTAATAAACACTTTTTGACAACTAAATTAACAAAGAAATCATCAAGTTTAGTCTGTTAAAGTTGTCCCTAACTAATGTAATTTATTTAACTGATTCGATAGATTAAATTCCCACGTGACTTAAGATTTTCACTGTCAATTTAATAATTTGAATGTTATTTACGAATACAACTAATTAGAACGCTTTTATTGATTAGTTCCAACTCAGTCTTTGTTTAACAAACATCAATTTGAATCACAAATGTTCTTTTTTCTTTTTGTGATTTAAAAGCAGTGTTTATTTTTGCAAAGAAAGAATTTTGTTCTCAACGGCTGGTTAGTTAATAAGTGATTGTGTTCTAAACGATTTTTAATACAAACTTATAGACAAGAAGTGAACAGTCTATTTTGTGAATCTACTTACACGTCGTTAATCACTTAATAAACATTTTATTCTGACAAATATTGACTACGAAATTAACAATCAAGTTTAGTCTGACAAGTTTGACTATTAACGGAATTCATTCAAATTTGATTCCCTGCGCAAGTGGCAGATCTTTTCCGTAATTGATTGTGCAAGTTGATCGACGCATGTATTGTTTCCACGAATCTGATCCCGACTCGCGACCACCTCCAGTTTCTTTTTCTCCGCCAAATGCGCCTCCAATTTCTGCACCGGATGTCGGGATGTTTACGTTTACAATTCCACAGTCGCTTCCGTGAGGACTAAAAAGGGTTTAAGCACTTTTGGACAGATAAAACTCACCCGATCCATTTGAAAATGCTGCCCAAATTTTGAGTGAACAAACTGCTCGACAAACCTTGAGCCGCTTCGTTGTTGACTGCAATTGCTTCTTCCAGGTTTTTGACTTTCAATACGTAGACAATTGGGGCAAATGTCTCTCGTAAAACAACAGATGAATCGTGTTTTAATCCGGTTACAATGGTTGGAGTTACGAAATTGCCTTGACGATCTTCCAACACTTTTCCGCCATAAGCAATTTTCCCGCCCTGGATTTAAACGAATGTAATTGATATGGATTTTGAAATTACCTCTTTTTGGACGTCATTCAACGTGGATTTGAACTTCTCAATTCCGACTTTGTTGTGCAGCGGACCAATTAAAGTTCCTTTGTCAAGCGGGTTGCCGATTCGAGAGTCCAATTGTTTGTAGGCTTTAACCATTCGTTCAACAACTTGGTCGTATACCTTTTCGTGGACAATCAAGCGACGTGTAGTGGTGCAACGTTGTCCAGCAGTTCCAACACAAGCAAAAACAGTAGCTGGCACAACCATGTCCAAATCAGCATCGTCCATCACAATTAATGCATTGTTGCCGCCAAGCTCCAGCAAAACCTAAACAAAAAGGCCAATTGGAAAGTTTCAAACATGAACAATTTTTTGGTCCACTTTGTAGTTTTTCTAATCTATAAACTCTTTTAGAATATCAATTTCTCTTTGCTCAGCAACGGATTGCACTTATTTGTTTAGCAACATGCTTGATCAAGTTATGTTTGTGAGATGCGATTCAGATGTTAGATTACTGTTGACAGTCAAAGTGTTCGAACTGGATGTTATTAAATCCTCCGAAGTTTTGGATCGAGGTTTGGTGATTTGGACATTTAACAGGATGCGACAAAAAGTTTTTTGTCAAAAAGCAGAAAGTGAAAATGTTTCAAACACAAAAAAGTCTTCTGTCAAAAAGCTTCAAACATAAAAACATTTTTGCTTTACGTTTTCCGTTTTATTCACTTAAAGTTTTGACTAATAACAACGAAAAAGGCTTCTACTAGATGCAAAGTATTGTAAAAATCTAACCTTTCCGAAACGTTGCTGAACAACTTGGCCGACTTTACGTCCAACTTCTGTGGAACCAGTAAATGAGACCAAATTGACGCGAGGATCTTTTGTAAGTGCTGTTCCAACATCGCCTTCGCCGCAAATCAAAGTGCAAATTGCTGGATTTAAACTGTTGTTGCGAAGCACTTTTTCAACTAGACGAATAATTGCAATTGCTGTCAACGGTGTGGACGGTGCCGGTTTCCAAATAACTGTATCTCCACAAGCTAACGCCAATGCATTGTTCCAGCCATATACTGCACACGGGAAGTTAAAAGCACTAATAACGCCAACTACTCCCAACGGATTCCCTAAAAGAATTGTATATGCAATTAACAAGTTTAGCAACTTTACATTGTTCAAGAAGTGCATGATTGGCGCGTTCGGATGCAATAACTTTGCCGGCGAAAATCCGTGACAACCCAACAGCGTAATCACAAATGTCAACGTATTCTTGGACTTCTCCGACGCCTTCTGGTAAAATTTTGCCCATTTCCAGTGACACCAAAGCGCCCAAATTATTCAAGTGTTTTCGGAGTTCGTCGCCGATTTGTCGAACAACTAAAATTAATACATTGCTTTCAAACATCCTAACAAACACTTACTTTCTCCACGTTTTGGAGCAGGCAAGGCAGCCCAGTCATTGAATGCAGCTTTTGTTGCCTTTGCGACTCTCTCGTAATCGTCAGGAGTGCCCGTTCGGACCCGTGCAATGACTTCATTCGTAGCCGGACTTAAAGATTCCACAACAGGTCCCGAGCTTTTCCACTCATGACCATCAAAGACGCCTTGATTTTCGTCCTAAACAAACAATTCGCTAATTGCAAGTCTGAGATTGTCTACCTGAAGACCTAGTTCGCGTAAAAATCCAAACTTCTGTTGATTTTGAACCAAAAGCGATGCCATTCTGTGTTGTTGCCAAATAAAAGCACAAATTGGACGTTTGGAGTGACGGCCGCTGAGCAATCGAATGAACGATGCAGATTGTCGGTGTACAAAAGTCATTTGGCGCTTTTTGGTGAAATGATCGATCGCCGGTCAACGAAACAAGCAAAAGGAGGAGCGACGGTAAACAACTTGCTAGTGATAAAAGCAAAGAACACTCGATTAATGAGAAGTTATTGCAACTAGAAAAGGAGTGATGATTCTTTTCAAGTAAGTTTTAGAAGTGCTTGTTTTAAAAGCAATTCTAACAAAATGACGTTGTCTTTACAAAAGAAACAACTTTTAAAAGTTTCTTCAAAAACTTAAAAACAAAGCAGTTTGTCTGCCGAAACACACGCGTATCTTATCGGCAACTAACAATCTTTTTCCCTTCACCCTGATATCAATCGACTCCCGTTGGCGGGTTGTCTTTTGTGAGGAAATTGTTTTGCGCGTCCAACGAACTGGACGAGTCAAAGATCAAAAAGGAAGTGATTTTTAAATGGTCCGGATTGTTTTAGTTAAAAACTGCACAAGTAAGTTGAGAAACGCGGAGAATTAACCACATAAACTTCTATTTGTTTTAGCAGGACTTTGATAAAAATTGCAATGTTCCAAATTTTGTGGACTTTGCGGGATAGCTGGTGTAATCAAAAATTAGGGATTGATCAAGACGCCAATAACAAATCTGTTCAAATTATACTTATCAATAAAGTTAAGCAATTCAACGATAATCAAAAACAATGCTTTATTCAACAAATTACCGGTTTTAATCAACAAAGCGACACAATACTTAAAAGCTACACGTTTTATTTGACGAAATAACCCTATACTCAGCGAAGAGTAGATGAAATGAGGAACATAACCGTAAAGCACTTTTATACAGACAATGAGTGAAAACAACGATGCCATCACAGTAAACCATGCTAATTGCCGTTTCGAAACTAGATCAATAGATATGACTAAAAAGAAACTTAATGCATTTTTGTGACTGGTTTAAATTATTCTAGCTGATCTAAGCAATGCAAATAAAGACGTCCATAACAAAATCCGCGTTCTTGAAACATTTCATATGGTTCCGTTCACTTGCGCTTTGACTCGTATGCATTTCGCAACCCGTTTTAGTTCCCCGTTAAGCCAAGAAGTCACTGATCCTAGTCCGAAGTTTTTCGCTTGTTCGTGTGCATATTCCAGACAGTCAAACTGTTCACGCCAGCTTAAATCGTTGACCAAACGAACGCATTCTTTGCCTGGATCGTATTTTGAGGCTAGAATCAAATAATTAGGTGATTTAAAACAGTTAAAAAGCACTTACAATGTTCTCCCCGATGCCGAATCGCACGAATTACGAGGAACTTCCGTTTTATCATCTCCTCTTTTGACAACACCGGTAAGTCTTCCGATTCAGTTAATGCACTGGCTGGATAGACACGTCTTTTGAATTCCAGATTCGCTGGAAATTCAGATTCGTCGTAAACGGATCCGTTTCCATTTGATGTGACTGTTGCGTCCGAAGATGAAGAAGAAGATGCAATTGGTGAATGTGAAGTGCGTTTCTTGGCTAAAACGATTTAAATTGTAACGTTCAATCAAAGCTATCATAAACATACATTTCGATGTTGTTTTCGGACTTGCAACTTTTTCTTCGATAATTTTAATGTCATCATCGTCACTGGAACTGGCTTCTTTTATTGCGGTGTCAACTTTTTTGTTTCGTCCGTTTTGTCTAGTTCTAAATAAAGATTTATGTTTTGAATGAATTTTGTTTACTTACTTGTCTGCTGTTTGTAATCTCGGATCTTTGGCGCCAGGCCGGTTGTTGTCCTTTTGTGGACTCTTTATGTCGATGTTGTTGGCAACTGGAGATGAAATGTCTGTTGCTGTTGGAGAGTCAATATTTACAACGTTGTTCTTATTGATCGGCATCGTTTCCCTGTTTTCAGATCTAAATTGCAATAGTAACTGTTGTTTGTTGACTAAAAAATTACCGTATGCTGTCCAAATCAAGATGCGGTCGTTTGGCCGGTGGTGGGCTGTCTGGCATTGGACTGCTTTCACGCGAAGACGAAGAACATCTACGTTTCCAGACGAGCATCATTTCTTCGTTCTTTCTGAACAGATAAGTCAAATCAAATATTGTGCTTTCAAAACATTCACTTACTTTATTCCTTCTTGAGTCGGAGAAGCGGCGCCTGGACTGTTACCATTTGTGTTTGCAACTGGCATTTCCCCAACTTCATCCACACTCATTGACTTCTTGTCCAACTTGAATGGATTTCCAAATGCGTGAGCTTTGGCAACTTGTGGTTCCAGTTCACGCATTGGACCCTTTCCGATGTCATTCAGTCGTTTGTTGTACTCCTGATAATCTCCCATTTTCGTAATCGGCAAGGCGTGAAGGTCTTCTAAACATTGTTAAACGATTAGACTCTACTTCCAAAACATTCACAACAAACCTGCATGTTGCAATCTGATTCGCTGTCCAGGCATTCCACCTTCCAAAGCAGCAATTGACCTGTTTGAGATTTGAAGATCCAGATTGACTCGCATTTTCTCTAACTGTTCAAGCAATTCTTCTCTGTCAATGTCAAAAGGATTACGGAACTTAGTTGACGGATTCTTTGGATATCGTGTATTCGTTACGGCAATCTAGAAATTGTTTAATGACTTTTAACAATCAGAACCTTCTTTATTACCCTCGTGTCACGATACAACGACGGTCTTTGCTGATAGTTCTGCAGAACACCAATTTTCGACGTCTCATTTGAACCGATATGTAAATGTGGAAGGACCTCGACCATCGGAAGTTGATAAACACCACAAACTATGTTGAAGACTCGAGTCGCTTCTTGATTTGCTGGATTTGGATTGTTGAATATTGCAATTTGTTGACAAGTCGCTTCCAGTTCTTCTTTTCCTTGATCGCGCCATCTTTTGAATTGGGTGACTACGCCGGGTTGGTAGAACATTGGAGACGAAGTTTGTTCATTTAAGAAAGGATGCGGAATCGGAATCTTGTTTAGTGCTTTGCGAAGTGGCTAAAAGACGTTGTTGATTTAAAATATAAAAAAGAGTAAAAAGACTAACCGAAATGTAATAAAGCGGAAGAGTAGAGAAGTAACGTTCCACTTTTAGTTTGAAATTCGGGAGTTTTGTTTAAGCTTTTGTTCCTCGACTCTTCGATAATAACAAACAGAGCGGAATAGTTGTAAGGAAAAACAAATAAGTTAACTGTTTGCAAGTTGTTGCTCAGCTTTAAATAACCAATTGGATAGCCAAGACCGTTTGCTTGTTTGCTGGAGTTGACAACAAAAACCTGAAAGTTTTTATAGTTAAAAACAACAAGTTAAATCAATTCCGCTTACTTGCCAGCAGGCATTCGGATCTTTTCGATCAACAAGCGCCTGTGTAAGTGGACATGGTTCTAGTTCATATTTGTCCAATGCAACGTTCGTCACCGTCACAGGTTCGGCACTACTACAAATGAAAGACAACTCCGGATATACTTTTCTTGGCGGCAAAGAATTTCTAAACACATGTAATTGGAGAGTTTGCTTGGATTTAAAAAACTTACAGCGACGGTTCGGGCCAAAAAGGCTTCGGGAAGCGGCCAACTTGACTGATTACTGGGTCCTTTAAGCACACGATTGATGAGGACTGTTTGTGATCTCCAGCTGTCAGTGTCTAAAAACGGATTTAATTAATGCAGTCAACATAAATATCCACTTACTTTCGCCTTCCAACGACTGCAAACTTGATCCAAGTTCGTAGCGTTCGAACTTAACAAAAACTCCGTTTTGTTGCATTCGCTGAAGAATTGTTTCGATGATTGGAATTGTGTTCTTGTGTGACGACAACTCAAAAAAGCGTCCATTCATTTTCTCAACAATCATCTCCACCTGCTTTCCTCTCTTTTGTAGGAGCTGCAGGCTGTATAATTCGCTGTGATGGATGGCCCGGAAGATTGAGGAAGACGGCGAAAAGTCTGTGATCCCAGCGGAAAGGGCTCGTCTGTAAGTTCACTTCCCGGTGCAGACAACCTTGGAAATCTATTGTGTGAGAGCTAAAAACATAACGATTGCAGTCCACTCATCCAGAAACAACTTACAAAATTCTTTTTTGAAGATTCGCTTGTCGCATCGATAACGGCAACAAAAACTACAGGTTCTGAGTAACTTGGATAACGACCGTATCCGTAGTTTTCAATTCCCGACTGCACTCTATTCAGAATTTACAAAACGAATTGCGTTGAACAGCGCCTCGGCGAATTGTCCTCTGCCCATCGGCCTTAAATTCCGCAACTGCTCGTTGAATTGTGTTTGATTTTCTTTCCAGCCGGCCTTAAAGTTTTTTGAGTACATTTTTGTTAATTTGATGCGATTTCAATTGTTCGAATGCTTTAATTTTTCTTTTTCGTTGTTCGAAACTTCAATCCACATTCAAAACTTACTTTAACATTTCGCGGAAAATCCTCATAACTCATCAGCATGTAACGATCGGTTTTGCAGCTCACGTCACGTTGTCTCATCTAAAAACAACAGTTTAATCCAATTCAATTTGTTGCAGCAACCAAACTATTCAAAACTATGTTACCTTTAAAAACGATTCCACAAATTGCCTTGCAAATTCCAAATACGAAACGCCCACATACGATCGCTGTGCCATCGACGCACTTGTGTCCAGCAAAAAGACTATAATTGTCATTTCGGATGTTTAAGTTTTCTTGTTTAAATACTGTTTCATGCACTCTCAACTCTTGCTTGCACTCTCAACTCTTGCTTGCAAAAAACATTCACCTGAAATGATTGAGAACTAACGAATGTTTAGAAATAACTCGCACGCTTTGCCAAACTAATTAAATCGCGTCAAGAAACGAAATCAATTTGAACAGTGGAATTCTTTGTCCGTAACGTAAAACCTTATTAAAACAGTCGGATTTGGGGATTTTAGAATTTCATTGTCTCATCTCCAGCACGGACTTTTACGTTAAAAGCTTAAAACCCGGGTTCAAACTCCGTCGCAGCAAGAATTTACTTAGTTGCCTATACATACATTTAAATAAGAGGATTTGGCAAAAACGAAGCAGAAATCTATGTGGTAGTGGATAGAATTAAAGAATGGAATGTACAAATGGAGCAGACATCCAAAAATAATATCGGCGACAAGCGGGCGCTCTGTCAATGTATTAGTTCTGTTGGCGTTGTTTTCGATATTGATTTTTGTTCGTTATGTTCGCATACGTTTTTCTTCCCATTTTGTCATCTTTTTTGAGAGCTTTCATTGGGGTTTGTGAATCGGTATTCTAATTTGTGTGAACTTTTGCGAGTTCTTGTTTTTATAGTTGGACAGAAAGTGCTGTGAATTGATAAAAATGAGAAGTGAAAGCTTTCTTGTTTGAAGACATTTTTGTGAACTTGTTAAACGACTCTTTTCTTCGAAAACGTTTTTGAATTAGCAAAATGATGATTTTTTGTTTGTTTTACTTTGGTCCCAAAAATATGAGCCACTTGCGCCCGGGGGGGGGGGGCGAAAACTTCACGATGAAGACAAAGAATTCAACTTGCTACAAGTTTTTTAATAGTCCCAACAATTTCATCCCATCCTTTATGTTCGCAATAAACATTTAAACTTAAAACGTTGTTTAGAAACTAAAATGGCACAAAAGGTAGAATTTGAACCTAGCCCGGCATTTGACTTCTCCAACTCGATCCGGAATGTTGCATTGACCAAAATGGGCCTCAAGCCGCCAACACTTACCAGCACTGGCACGACAATCGTTGCTGTTGTCGTTAAGGTAAACTGTTAAAGATGCTTTGAGTATTAATGTTCAAGTTTAGGACGCTGTTGTGATGGGAGCTGATTCTCGTTCCACAGCTGGAAACCTTATTGCCAACAAACGTGCTGAAAAAGTCCACTACATAACCGAATCCATTCGTGCTTGTGGTGCAGGAACAGCAGCGGATTTGGACCAAGTCTCCAAAATGCTTTCAGCAAATCTGCGTCTTCAAGAATTGAACAGTGGACGGAAGGCACGCATCATCACGGCTGTCAAGATGGCCAAACAACACTTGTTCCAATATCAAGGCTACATCGGCGCCTATTTGTTGATTGGTGGCTACGACTTTACCGGACCGCATTTGTACAATGTCTCGGCCAATGGTTTCGATCTTCACTTGCCATTCCATGCGGACGGATCTGGAAGCTATTGTGCAATGGCCATTCTCGAACGCGACTACAAAGTCGACATGACTGTAAGTTGTTTAACGTTTAAATATTAACAATAACGACTGTTTCAGATTGAAGAAGGAAAAGACTTGGTCCGCCGAGCACTTGAAGCCGGCATGCACGGAGACAACTTCTCTGGAAATGCCTACAATTTGATTGTTCTCGACAAAAACGGTGCCAACTTTGAAGGTCCACTTATTCCGTCGTTCTGCACCACTCCGGAGAATATTGAACTCAGTTACAAGTACAAACCTGGAGCTACCAAGGTTCTCAAGCAAAAAACCTTCAAATACGACGTGGTTGAAACAATGGAAATTCACTAGTTGGCTGTTGAGTGGATCTAATTTTATTCTCTCCGATTATCAAATGTGCACCCTCTTATTGTCATGTGCGTGTTAATAAATTATAAAATATTCAAATTGTGAATTGATTGAATGCTGTTGAGTACAATGTTCAAAAGTTGAACTCGCTTTTGACTCTAGTCTAGTGTTGTTGTTTGTTTGTTTTAATACACAATGCTTGTCAAACATACTTCGAACACTTTTGTAAATTAACTATTTATTCACACGTAGAAAGCAGTTAAAAATGCACAATATCAAGAATAAAGACTTAGACCAGCTTCTTTCTATTAGGTTGTAAAAAAGTTCTTTCATTCAACTCAAAAATCAAAGTGAAACAAAAAAGTTCTTTCATTCAACTCAAAAACAATTTCATTGCGTTGTTTAAATGTTTTTTGTCTGTTTGATTTTTTGAAAATTTCCCTCTTCGTTTGTAAAAACATTGCTTTCGTCATTCGTTAGAGTGCTCAAAAACAGAACATTTGCGCCAATGACAAATCATCGTTGTTGACACCGAAAAGAATGATTGTTTCGGCAATGTGGCTCGTGCTATGTTCTTTACATCTCCGAACGGCCTCCGTTTTTCTGTAAAGTTTTGAACCAGATGGAAATGAGTCTAATGGCAGGTGGAATCAATTTGTCAATGTTGTGCACAAAGTCTCCGTAAAAAGAACAAATTACTGTATAAAAACAACTAAGAGCTTATCTGCAATTTGATCTCCGTAATTCGAAAGTGTTGCTCGTTAATCGCTTTCCGATCAGCAATTGCACAATAAACTAGAGAAAACCTATTCCTGTAAAGTAAAAGATCCGTTTAATTTGACTAGCTCGGCAAGTTGCATTTGTTTCCTTTTCCCGTGACCATTCACGAAAGCTTTGGGTCGAACACTTCGTCTCAAAACAAACATTTCTCTTTAACTGCATTCGTTCGTTCGGCCTGCTTTCTCTAACAGTCTCTACTCTACTTCCCGCCTGTGAACACAAACAACGAGTTCAATTCATTTCTTTGTTTCTGCAAAAACTTGGTTCTACTTTGCTTTCAAAGCGCGTGACTCTTCTTTATTGAGCGCATCTTTGATTTGATTGATCTTTGCAAATTCAAAAACATTTATGACCTCTATTTTTGAATGAGACGCCGTTTATTCCAATGAATGTAAATAATCTACGGACCAAACACGCCGCTACGGCCAGCGATCGCTGTGTTTGAAAAATGTCCCCGGCGCCAGTCCTTTTTCAAATGGACGTTGGGCAGCTTGCACACCAGGAGAGAAAGACTAAGGGCTCTCTGCGCCGTTGCAACTCCTTATTTATCTTATTGCTAATTTTGCAGGACAGTTCTTTCAAGATTGTATAGAGAATATTAACGTTGCTGGATTTCATTTAAATATTTCGAAACAGATCTGTTGCGGTCCTCACTTCAAACAACATTCTCTGTCCATTAATAATCCTTAATAAACAATCTGATATTCACTGCGCGCTTTCTGGCTGGCACTCGAATTGTTTATCTTTTTGCTAGTCCGCGTCAGCATTTTAGCATTTCGATCACACATATAAAAAATCTAAATGTTTTTGCACTGTTTTGTCAATTCATTCAAAGTTTAACGTCGTTTATTACAATTACATTGTCCGATCAACTTTTAAACTTTTGACACTTTTGTTCAATACATAGCGTCCATTCACAAATGTTTAGTTTATCAGTGTCGGCGAGAACGTGCAAAGTTTACAATCTCCATGCACGTTTCTCGTCGTCCCATTTGAACAAAGCAATTTATTTTATGTGCAAGAGGAGAAAGGCAACATTTTTACATCTGCGAACTGGCAGGCGTTTTTTATACACTGTAAGTCGGAACTCGCCTTCACGTAGAGGGCCAGCGGCGCATTCGAGCAAAAATGTTTCGGAAAGAGAGGAAAATTCTGACTATTTGAGACTAAAGACTGAATGTTTTAAGTAATACGTAGCAGATTTAAATGCTTTTACACTGTGCACAAATGTTGTTTATTCGGGCTAACCTTGCTTTTCACCTTGTCCGTGACCTATTTAACAGTTCAATTTAGTTCTTCTAACTTCATTTATCTTTTAGATTAAAACGAACATATTGATTAAATCGTTCCGCGTTCACACAAAATTCGTTTAATCTCAATGTTCTCAAACATTTCGTTTTTTGCTTTATCTTCTTCATTGCACACGTTCTTTTGCATTGTTCTTTTCAACTATGCACAATTTTCAGGCGCCGTTCGTTTCGGCAATGAAAACGGAGAAAGAACCGCCTGCACAGCCGCTTCTCTTGCTTGGTAGACCACAACCAATGCTACCATTCAACATGGTTCCGCAACAGCAGTTTTTTGGACCTCCAGCTCCATTTCTAATGAGCGGTTTGTTTATATTTAATTGTGGGAGGAGACTTGACTGTAAACGTTATTTGGGAGCAATTAGTTGCTAATATTTTGTTGGAGTTAATTGACAGACTTGTTCGGTTTTTAAACTTACACATTTTATAACTACTAAACATTATTTAAATGTTGCATAGAAATAAACTGTTTGCTATTTTTAGGCGTTCCTCCTCCACCGCCTTTCTTCGTTCCGCCGTTTCTTCAGCAGCCGGTCGCCGAAGCAGCAACGATGACACTCAATTAGTTCGCTACTCCATTTGTCCCGTCTAGCAAGCGAGCCATTATGGACGAAAAGGCCAAAAAGTTCCAAGAACAAGTCTTTGCAAAGTTGGGAATACCGATTGACAAGAAGCAAGATCCGCTAACTTGTCCACAACCGTCTTCATCTCGGTCCAGGGATTCGACAGAAGGTAATTATTCAAATTTGTACAAGGTGATCCAAAGTATTTTCAGATCAATTTAAATATTGCACTCCGCCTATCATGGAACAAGGAAATCAATTGAAAACACGTAAGTCGCACAAAAACCACATAACTACAATGTAAATTAATTTGTTTAAGAAATCCGAGACAAGTGGAAGAACCGAATTGGCGAGCTGGCGCTTCAAAATAACATGGACAAAGTGAAGTTGCTTTCTTCGGTTGCCGAAGAAGTTGTGGACTTTGTGACTGAGGTTTGTTTGCATTGTACTCAGCTTTCTTATCAATCGTTTTAGATCACCGAACAAATCCGTGAATCGTTGCGCACTGAATACCAAAGAGAACTCGACGATCACGTTGCACAACTTCCAAGCGTTGGAACTGAGTCACCTGCATCCGACCCGTACAACACACGTTCTGCACCGCCGCAATTTGAATCAGCAATTGTTGTTCGAACACCTCCACGCAACAGCTTCACAATATGACACTGACGAAAGTCGAGTTCATTCACCGGTGTTCGGCGTTCCAGACTATTACAATCAAGGCAAAACGACAGTCAAAGCAAACAACAATGACCAATCGGCAGTAAATTATGAGTCAAATTATGACCAAAGTTACCGACAAAACAGACAAGAAGAGTTGCGCGTTGACATCAAACAACAGGAAGACAAAGATTATGAAATAGTAATTTTATTCAAACTGTTGCTATTGTAACTTTAAACAATTCCAGGCGATACATCAAGTTGACGAAATGATGAAAAGTTTGCAAGGCCGCACATTGTCTCCACGTTCGACTGTTAACAATGGCATGCAACACTTTGGACGTGAATCTCCAGGCTTTCGTTCTGGTGCAAATTCTGCTGTATATCAAGATGATGACAGCTTTTCAACCAACTGGTGCAAATTCCGCTGTATACCAAGATGATAACAGTTTTCAACCGATGTCGTCCAAAGGCCAAAACGGCTACAACGAATTTAATTATGGAGATCAAAGTTTTCAACAAATGTCGTCCAAAGGCCAAAACGGTTACAACGAATTTAATTATGGAGATCGAAAGAATCAAGAAGATCCGTTTGACTTTGACTTGAGAGACAATCAAAATGATACTCAAAATGGCAATCGTCGTGAAAACCCGAGAACTCTTTCAAACGACTTCAATGATCGCATAAATTCGAGAACTCTTTCAAACAACTATTCTGGTCAAGATGACCGTCGTGAACAAGACGCGGACTTTGACTTCACAACTCAAAACAACCAAATGTTCGATCAACAAAGTCACAGCAGCTTCTCCACTCAAAACAATTACACTGACGGATTCCAAACACCACCGGACAGCTATCAAGACGAGTTCAGAACTCCCCCGAATGGAAATGCTATTGATTTTGGAGCGCCTCCCGGTTTTTCCTCAACAAGTTCCTAGTAACCAGCAAGTGAACAAAGCTCCATCACAAGAATTCAAAGAAAAGAAAGTAGACGACGCTTTGGCCGACGATTACTTCAAATCTTTCTATATGTAAGTGAGTTTTTCCGGGTAAGTTTTTAAAAATCAACCAAACTTTGCAATCGAATGTTTCAATTCGTTTCAGGTGCTTGAAGACAACTTGGTGAGCGACGTAAAGAACTTTGCAATCTGTATTATAGTCACATCAATTCCATATATCAAATTAGGCTTTGTTTCGTACTTGGTATTTTCTGGCAAGATTCCAATTGTTTTAATTCCCTGATCTTTTTTTGTTTACTGCCCTAATTACTGTTTTGTGTTTAATAAACGATTTGTTTGTTGAGCAAAGAACGCCGATCAAAGTAAACGTGTTTATTAATTGATCTTGAATCAAACAATTGGATATCAGCTATGTACAAAAAGGGGGCAGAAAGACCCGAATCAAATGGTGGTTGTGCGTAAAACAAGTTAATTGAACAGGGAAAAGCTTCTTTGCGTCCGGCCTATGAGATTCTTCGGTGTTAATGGATGGATGTAGTGTTGGAGGGCAAGTGTATCATTGTAGATTGGAAAGTGGGCGAAACGGGAAGTAAATCGGTGGAAATAAATTAACTGAACAAATTAAAACTGGTTGATTAAATTGAAGGTTGGACATTAAACATTGTACGACTTTTTTAAATGTCTCGAACAAACTAATAGATCAGTCCAGCCTCCAAAAGAGATAGAAATTAAAGATTGTACAGAGACGTTTGTGTTCGCATTGAATTGTTCAAAAACGAGCAGGTAGTTTGTGTTAGAGACTAATGAAATGAGTTATGAAGGACATTTTGACAGTTCTTAAAAAAACGTCAAAATGAAAGAAAAGAACTAAAAAGCTGTTTCAACTTGTTGATTCACGTAGTTTTGTGATTGTGTCTCCTTGTCGGCATCGAGCAACTTGTGTTTGGGATCGTTGCAGTACTCGTGAGTCGGGCTTTCGCGCTGTGGCTTGCCTAGAAATGGAATTTATACTTTTTGAGAGTTCAACTTCAAGAACTAACCGTCTTCGTCTGTTGCCAAAACCGGAGTGTACACCAAACCTTGTTCGTCGTCTTTGGCTGGTGTTATGCGTGGCATCAAATAGTTATCGTCGTCCATGCCAAGCGCTTCAATTAAAGGTTGATTTTTGTAGTTGGCCGATGATGATTTGCTGTTGAATTGAGAGCGTCCGAGCTAAAAAGTGGAATTGTTTCAATTGTTCGTTACTGTTTAAAGCTCACTGGATTTCCACTGAATGTCGCCGTTGTTGGCGTGTCTGGCAAGAATGTCTCCACAGTTGTGTTACTTTGTCGAATAGCGTTGATGCGACCTGGTGGCAAACTTCCATTTGTCAGTGTATTGTTGTAGTCGGTTGGATCGAGTTGGAACGGATCAACAAAGTCTGAGTCTTGCAAAAGCTTCTCAATCATGGCGCGTTGTTCTGAGTCACTTATAGAATCCATTTGCTGAGCAGCTTGGCGATCCTGCACGTAGATATGAGGTGCTCGGCAGAAAGTCTCAAAGCGGAACTTCAATTTACGGAACGTTGGTCGAGATTCAGGTTCAATCAGCCAGCCTGCAAATGTGAATTCACAACTTCTAATTCTCAAGGAAAAACTCACAGTTCAAAAGCTCTTGATACAACTCTTGACTGCAATTGTTTGGCTGTCTCAATCGATGACCTTTCTCCAACATGTTAGCCAATTCACGTGCAAAATTGTGATCCTTCGGCAAATGAGAGACGAGTTCTTTGTACGGAGCCTCACCAAATGTCAAAATCTCCCAACATGTGACGCCAAATGCCCAAACATCAGTACGCTCAGGTGTAAACCTAAAAGTTAACCCAATCAAAATAAAACTATCAAAAGAACAAACCTGATCCAACAAAGACTCAATAGCCAACCATTTAACTGCCACTCTTCCTTCCATCACCACCATTGAATCGTTTCCTTGAAGCATCTGTGCCAATCCAAAATCGGTAACCTCGACGTGATTGATATTTCGGACAAGAACATTACGAGCAGCCAAGTCTCGATGAATAATCTTTTTGCGAGCAAGAAACTCCATAGCCTAAAGATTAGATTAGTTTAAAAACTATGTTTGACAAAAATTAAACTCACCGACGAAATTTGATAACAATAAAGAATCATCTGCTTTGCACCCAAATGTTGTTTGTGTTCGCCCAAAAACTTAAGAAGCGATCCGAGTGGTCTCAAAATTGTCTAAAAGCACGAATTTTATTAAAAAGAGATTCCAAACAACTTACCACAATTTTAAGACCTCCTTTAGCAACACAAACACCAACTAATGGCAAAAGATGCTCGTGTTCAACAGATGCCATCAGACCGGCTTCTTTCATCATTTCCTAAACATTTTGATTGTGTTCAATAACTTATCTTCAAAAACTAACTGCTTCGGTGACATTCTTTGTTTCATTCGGATTGATTGCTTTAATAGCAACAGGAATGGAACTGTTTCGACCTGGCGGTTTCCATTTGCCCTGAAAGTTGTTTTTGTTTATCAATTTAAATGCTTGCTGACTTACTGCGTAAACAATTCCAAAGGCTCCTTGTCCCAAAATTCTGGATTGTTTCAGTCCGGTGTGATCAAGTTCGTCAACAGAAATCAAATTGAGACGGCGCATATTTGGACGGTGGGTTAACTAAAAAGTATTGTTTTAGACACAAATGACTCATTGCTACTCACCCTCAGTGGATCCAACGCCGGAATTTCTGGCAAGTGCATTTTGGCCTCCTTCTCGTACTTCTTGCGGTAATTCATGCATCGGTAGATTAAATACTAAAACGAAAATTGTTAAAACAAACAGAACAAAAAAGACTCACAAAGATGAGGAAAGCAACCAAAATGAAAATAACGATGCCAGTGAATATGAAGATGTTTCTACGACGTGCCATCCAAGCTTCAATGTTCTCGTCGCTGCAAACTCCGCCTTCAAAACTGAACGGTCTGTCATCAGGACACTTTTTGATGCATTCCTGAAATGAAAGTATAAAAGTTGTTTAAACAACACTTTGTTTCTTTTAGTGTTTGAAAACGTTTTGTTTCTTTTAGTGTTTGAGAATGTTTGTTTCTTTTAGTGTTTGAAAACGTTTTGTTTCTTTTAGTGTTTGAAAACATTTTGTTTCTTTTAGTGTTTGAGAATGTTTGTTTCTTTTAGTGTTTGAAAACATTTTGTTTCTTTTAGTGTTTGAGAATGTTTGTTTCTTTTAGTGTTTGAAAACGTGTTTCTTCATTATTAAACGTTGCTGAATAAAAAAGTTCTATTTGTGTATGTCAGTCAGCACTTTGCGGCCAACGCGCCTATTAGTTTCAGAGCTGATGGTGAATAAATCCGTACAGTAACCCTCATATAAAAAAGTTTAAAGTTTTTAGTGTCAGTCAACCAGTCAGAATTCTTTTTTGTTGATTAGATAGAAGGACTCGAGCCTTCGGCGCTTTACTTGTTGGTACTTACCACATCGCCGTTGTCCCGCTCTAATCCGCCGACTTGACAACGAGCACATTGAGTGGCTGCTGGACCTGTGCAAGTGAATTCAGAATCACACAAAGGATGGCATCGTTCACAAACACCGCTAGAATTTAGAGTCTTCGACGAAACTTCAAAAGTGCCTCTGAAATTTAGAGATCTTAACAATCAATTAATAGTCAAAACTCACTTTCCGCACTCCAAAACACACTTTTCTCCGTAGGACTCGAATTCATCGTCGTATTCGTTTGCCAACTCAATTGATTTGCTTTCGTGTTCCGTGGAATTCAATTGACTTCCTTTGCGAACGAGTTCTATGCTGCTTGTGTTCAAAAGCTTGACCAAACTGTTTGGCTGTAAAGTGTAGGCGGCACAAGTGCAAAAGCGCGGATCTGTTGAGGATTTGTGGCAACTAGAGCACTCGGCAGGACATTTGTGACACATCTGCAGAAGTTAAATGATTACAAAGAACGTTTACTTGTAAACACTTACAAACTTCAACTTGCTCCGTTCGCCAATCGTTGCAAAGCCGGCGTGGTAGTTGTTCAAATTGTTTTCGGCGCAAACTGTCTCGTCGCTGCTTCCCATCAAACACTCAATTTGGTCTTTTCGACGTTCCACCGCATACAGACATGAATTGCAACCACCAGGACCGAAATTTGTGCCGTTTCCAGTGCATCTGAATGGAATTGTTTTAAAAGTTGATTTCTTTTTAGTTTACCCCATTTTTTCGCTCTGATATTGAAGGCAAGCCGGCTGACATCGAAAACATTCATTGCCAAGCGGAAATGTGCCGCGAGGACAGTTACGAACACAGCGCATTGTTTTCTTGTCCTCCGACCAGAACATGAAGTTTCTGCATTTTCGGCATTGATCAGCAGCTGGACCCCAACATTCTTGACACTCTTCCGAACAGGCTTCGCAGCGACGGTTTTTGGCGGCGGAGATGTTGTGTTCATTGATTACTGGCTGATTTGGAGGGATGTAGTAACTGAAATTGGATTCTTTACGTCAGAATTCGGTTAAAGATCTCACCCATCATGTACCGGACAATTTGGAGCACAGATTCCGTCTTTCTCAAAGTGCCTACAAAGAAGACATTGTGCCGGACCATTTCCCCAACAACCCATTCCGGGATGGCAAGTATTGTCGCAGACACGGCCCATTTGTTCTGGAAACAAATAGTTAAAACTCCAACTTACTCAACAAAATCTCTTACCACATTCACGTTCGTTCATATTTTCGCTCCAGTTTCCAATCACTCCGTACTTTCCATCAAAGGGAATTCCAAATCCGTAACAAAGGTTTCGGTTTTGGCGGAATCCAACAACTCCATCACGAATTTTCCTCAATGACTTCAATCCCAATGAGCTCATGTGGTAGTTTCCGACGACGTACAATGAATATTTGTCGAAGTAGAGATTTCGGGCCTCAATGATCTCCAAGTTCTCCAAAAAGTCCATAGAACGAGGGCGACCAGCAACTAAAAATTAAACAGTTCTTGTTTTGTAACAACAATTGATTGAAGATGTTTTGTTTTCGAAAAGTAGAAATTGAAAATGCTTATCAAAAATAGAAAGTGAAAAAGTTCTCATCTTATATTGATAATCAAAGATACTTTTTTTTGCCAGTCTGATTGTGTAACAACTACTAATCAAAGCTACTTTTTTGTTCTTATATTGACAATCAAAGCTACTTTTTTGTTCTTATGTAAAGTGTTTACGTTGATTGTTGTTTCCTCCGTCCACAACAACATAGCCGGTGACAACTTTAACTGTACGCAACACTTCCAAATCCTTTGCAGTCAATGCTGGAACCCAACTAATATCACTGGTCACGTCCATCTAAATGTCTTCTCAATATTGATTGCTTGTTTCTCAAGTTTAAACTCACATTGTCTGACATGTGAGTTGAAAAAACATGATTCAACAATTCAATGTTTCCGTCGATTTCCGTACAGTTTGTTAACTTTTTGATTGTGATGGCATCGACTCGGCCAGTCATTTCACACACTTTCGGGCACTCGCCATTGCACGGAACACATCGGCGCTCGTCCTCCAAGTGGTTACGGTAAAAGCCTGGCGAACAACGTGCAACACAGAATCGATCTTCTTCGATCAACATGCTTGCTGGACAGGAAGGAACGCAAAGCTTTCCGTAGTAATAGCGCTTTTGTTGCTCTTTAATCGGACGGCGGATCATTGCAGTTGAATTGTATTCGCTGTTGCCTCGACAGCTTGTGACACAACGTCCGTCTTCTTCATAGTGTTTGCAGGCCTGGAATTTGAATGGAGTTGAATTTTAAAAGTGTTGAAACTTACCATGCACTTGTCTTCTCCGTCTCCAAAGCACCCGGCTGTACATGCGTCGTCGCAGCAATGAGTGTTTCCATGTTCGTCGGCATAACACATTCCACTTGAACATTTAGCGCAGTTTCGTCGGTAAACTAAATAGAAAAAGCGGTCTTTGGCTTTACTTACAACAAAAACTCACCAACTTGGCAATCACTTGCTAACGGGCCAAAACACGACTTGTCTTGACATCTTTGATGACATTGTGTTGTTTGACGGCACATGGTTTGGCCACTAATGCGAAGACGGCTTTTGTAGTTGATGCCAAGGAGCTGAAATTCAATTATTTTAAACAAAGTCCACTTAAAGGACCGAACCTCAAAGAAATCGACATTTTGCTGCATGAAACAAAGATTTGGAGACATGCTGATCTTGACGTTTCCGCTTTCAATTGCTGTAATATTTAATGCTTAAGTGTGGATGCAATTTAGACAACTTACATCTTAGTGACGGGAAGTTGAGGACATGGAGACTGCACGTATTGATTTCAAGCGCGTTTCCTTGATAGAGTTTGCTGCCCCAAATGATTTTCAGCTTTGGAAAGTCGATACGCTCCAGTTGAACATTGAAAATGACGAGATAGCCGGTGATCTGGAACAACGTTGTTAAAAGTGATGCCTTTAAATCAAACCTCTTCCAAATCTCTCAAGAACCAAAAAGGCGTTCGTTTTCGTCGCTGCATTCCTCCACCTGGCACTCTCACCAAATCGTAGTCGTTCTCCAGATCTTCAGACTTGATGTGCGTAATCTCCAGATTTCCAATGATGCGCGTGCAGTGAACAAACGAGTTGAGCAAACGTTCATAATGCGACATGTTCTGGCCAACTGTCAAGATATTCAAGCCATTGTCGGTTCCGAGGCAGACTGAAAATTGGAGATCAATGACCGAAAAGTACGGCACATTTGGGGATTGGTTTGAACTTAAAAACTGAAGCCACAAAGGGTAACTGCAACGCCGCTTCTTGTTATAACAAAAACTATTAGCACCGCAAGCAACAAAGGATAAAAACAAGCACAAACTGGACGGGAAACTCAAAACAACAGCAAGTTTCACACTCAAACTCTACCTTCTTTATTATTTAGCATCCCTAAATTGAATTGAAAAGTTAGAGAAGTTAACCGAATTTGGAACGGGTTAGTTTTAAAGACTCTTTAAAGAATGAAAATGTTAGACTTTGAATTTGAATACAGAATGGGCCAAAAAAACGTTAATACAAAAAAGTCAATCAAAAAGTCTTCAGACACAAAAAGCTTCAAACATAAAAAGCTTCAAACGTAAAAAAGTTTTTTGCTTTTTATGTTAACGTTTTTTGGACCCACCCTGTAGAGAATATGAATTGTATAAAATGTTAATGTGAGAAACAAAGCAGAATGCAAAAGAACGATGCAAGAATGTTAAGATCCCAGTTAAATGCTTTAAATAACATGTTTAAAAATTACAGTTTCATCTCAACTAAAAGAGTCAAATTACACGGCAAAAACATATCAATAGAATGAGTTGATCAAATCAATATTGTGTTTAACTAAACGTTAAAGCACTTACACTGCCTGGTAGCTTCTCCTTTGTGGCTCACACCGTCTATTTCGCTTCCAAACTGTGCATGAACGGTTAATGAAAGGATCAAAAGACCCAAAATGAGCGGGTAACGTGGATTGCAATGCATCCCTTAACGTTTAGAATAATTAAATTGCATAAAGTTTGATCTAAATCAACACGTCATTTGCATACTTTTTTAAACCGCAACAAATTACGCAAAGCACAAAACTCTTCCTATCTCGACAAAAACGTAAAACTCAACAGAACAGTTTTATGATTGTGGATGCCTCACGCGGAACAGTTACACGTAGAAAGGCAAAAGGATTGCAACGTAAAAACGGCGATCAGCATCACAAGCTGATTGTGCAGGAACGGCTGGCAATCACAAAAAGGTGTGCCTGCAAGACGAGTGGCCAACCAAGAAGAAGTGGAGCAAGCACAAAAATGGAGCAAAAAACAGCTCGTAAATCAAATGCAACTGATTTGTTTGAAAACCAAACAATAAAGCTCTTCAAAGTCTATTTGTTTGTCGGCCACTACCACCAAAGCGAAAATCACTTTCGGCCAACAACAACAAGCGATCAATTCATTAAATTCCAAAAGCAAAAGTGAACACCAAAGCGTGGCCGACCGAGCCTGTGCTAATGGGCGCAAACGACATCGTCGATGTGCTGCTGCCCCACAAAACAAATGGACACAGATCGCTTGCTTTTTCATCTATGCTGGGGCTTTTGTGTCTGCAAATGCGGATTTTGTAAACCGATGTCAGCGAACAGATTGTTTAAACTGTTCATTTAATATTGAAAGAAAGGAATGCAATTTGTCATTAGCATTTATTTGCTGGAAACAAAGCAAACCGCATGAAATTTGATCTCTTCTTTAACCTCAATGAGGCGTCAAAGAATCATGCCAGTTACGGATGTCTCCTGCTTTCTAGCTTCCGGTCGCACGCGCAACGGGATTGTAAAAATTGAAATTCGAGCAGCTACTGAAATGCTATTTGACAATAACATCCGGTTGCGCATCCTCAAACGATTTCCGTGTGGCGCTTTTTAAGCGAAATGATTGTTGATTACCGAGAAATTCGGTGCGGAGGGTGTTGAGACAAAAATAGAACTTATAGTTAATTAAAAGTTGCAATTAGCAGCGTAAGCTTTAAATCAGATCAATGATGCAAACAAATTGTAAACAAAAGAAAAAATTAGCGAATCAAAAATTGATCACTCGAAATAAACAAATGCGTAATCATTTTTTTGCAAACAAAATGTTGAAAACTCAGTCAACTTTCAAAACAACTAACATTTTGAACATCATTTTGCAAAAGGCCCAATTCACTTCCACTTACACAATCCATCCAGTTTTTTTTATCATTTCCAGCCAAACAAATAATCAAAAAACACTAAGCTCCTGCATATGACTCATTCAGTTTTTGGTCATTAGCATCAGCACTCTAGTTGCGTTCATCTGCGCTCAAATTTCAAAATCAAAATCCATGCAAAATTTTTTGTTTAATGACGCCATTCAAACGTTCTAACAAGTGAAATGAGATAGCAAACAACGAAAGAGACTGTGGATTAATTGCACACCGAACAGACGATTTAAATGCACAGTCTTTGATTTAATGATAAAATATAGAGATGGCGGAGAGCGTAAAAGAAACGAGCAGTCACTTCGGTAATGTTTGAATAGTTAAGAGTGTGTGGTATAGATATGCTTTAACAACAAAATTGGAGACAGAAGCTGTGCAAACTTGCTTTTAGTTTTTGCGCTAAACAAGTTTGAATTTGGAATACAAACACTTCTTTGTTGTTGAAGTTGATGTCCTAGTTGGTAGTGTCTTTAAAAGCATTCCGTGATGTTTTGATCAACTCCATATTCTAGCAACTCCACACTCTAAACTAAAAAGGCATAGATTCCACAACAACATACATCCAAGAAACCAAATATTTGACCTCCGACCTCGTTCAGCCAATTAAAACAAACCCAAAAAGTCCACAGAATCAAAATTTCAAGAAAATGGCTGGAATTTGCGCGGCAATTTGATCCAATGGCAGACTTCCGTCTTGCGCCTTTAAACAAATGCTTTCCCAATAGGGCTTGGTTTTGTCTTGAGGGAAAAAGCCATTAAATTTTGTGTTTAGCACCTTCGCGCCACTCCAGAAGCCAAATATTTGTTTTGGTTTTGCTGATCGACAAGAATGGTTTGCTTGTTGGATGCAAAGAAGTCGAGATCTTTAGAGCTTCTAAGTTTTATAGTGTTTTGAACTTCCTATCTTGTAAAATGGCAAACATCTACGCACATTTACATCGACGCTTATCTCCACACAAAACATCGATTTTCACACGACAACCGGCCGCCAAACTCTCTGGCGCCCATCGTCTATGTTCATTTTCTGGACCGGAAGTTCTTCGATTCCAATCAAAAAGACCGCGTGACCGATGAAGCTTTTAACATGGAAAGGGAGTTGGTGAAAAGTTGCATTTTGTTTGCACATGCGGCGTGAGGACATAAATTTCAAGAATTCATAAAATTTATGTATTTTGAGTGGGAGAGCGTGTAACCGGAGTTGAACTTTGAATCGAATGCGCGGTTCGGTTAAAAAAAGTAGTTTACAAACAACAATTAGGATCAATAACAAACAAGTAAATTAGTGAATTAAGTGCACAAAAACAATAGTTAATCATATGCAAGTATAAATATAGAAAGTCTATAAAATCGCTCGGCAAACAGAGAAATTGGTGTTGCTCATGAATGTTTTGAACAGATTAGTGGAGTTTATTTATAACTTTACAGGGTGAAATTACTCAACACTACAACTTTTAAAAACTTCGCAATTTTAATCGTTTCATTAAGACATTAAACATCAAATTAACTCGACACGTCATAATTGATATCGTGCAATTTAAATCCTGTAGATTCAAATCACAACCAAGTTTTTAAAACCCTATAGATTCAAATCAACAACGAAGCTTTTAAAACTCCAGGTGTCACAGTCAGAAAACCGAAGCAATCGTCGCAAATTGAGGAGGCAACCGAATTCCGGCCCTAATGAAAACAAATAGACCATCCTTATCACTTTGTACACAAACGATACCGGCCAATGCGCGCCATTCCGCTCTTGGCTCTACATTTGAAATAACTGATAAACAAAGAAGTGAGGAACGCCGAAGAGCGAAAAGATAAATTGGCACGGAAAGTAAAAACTTGTCTGATTTTTAAAAACAGTTGATATGATTAACTTCAAAAATTTGATCAATTCCGGAAAGTTCATTTTCCAACATTGCATACGTCAGTTGAAAACGCATTTTACGTCTTATCACTTGACGACAATTAGAAGCCCCCGCAACAGTTGACTAATAGAAAGTAGTTTTAGACAGATCCGTCTTCAATTTAAACTACCTTTAATACCGTGTCGTTATTTCCACAAACAACTATCACAAGTTAAAGGGAATCCGCTTCAACAAATCTTTCCGGGTCATTTCAACACTACAAAAACCCGCACCTATTTGTTCAGTGATTACTTCTTTAAAGCCCGCAAGTACCGCAAATGCCAAAGACATTTTAAATTAAAAACATAGTCTAAAACTTCCGGTTGATTAGATGTTTAAAAACATGAGCTTTCAAAAACATCTAATCCCTAATTGTTTAGTTTAAATTATTACAGTAACTTTCACTACTTTGAACACTCAAATAACATCAACAAAGTCTAGCATATTTTAAGAAACTTAAACAAATTCTTAAGAAGAAAGGTCAAAACTTCTCGACGATACAATGAATTTAAAACCTCTTCAACACAAGTGGATGATAAGCAAAAGGGCTGCGGACAAAAATCTAAGCGGATCAGCAACGGGGCATTTCTTGATCATCAACACGAACAGATAGTCAATTAAACTTGTCGGTTGTGTCTGCTTACTAGCAAGAAACAATGTAAATTTTGGTTATTAGAGTTTTTAATTTCTCAAACTTGCAAACGTCATTTATATAAAACACCTTTCATTCAGACACATCAGCCTTCAAAGATCCATTTAGCACAAGTTACAGGCAAAATCGATTCCGTTTACAACTTTACAACAGCTAAAGTCCATGGGAAAGCTAGCCGCGAAATGATAGGGAAATCGTGACTAATCGGCAGCCGTTTTATCCTCAAAAACAGTAATGTCCTGTGATTTTCGCTAACAAAAATGATGCAATTGTTTTCTAATAAATTTCCCAAAGAATCAAACTATTCTTGCTAAAATCCGCTACCACATAATCAATTAAACTCGTCGTGGACAAACACAGGTGTTCGGATTTAAACCAAACGCCTACTGGAAAATTCCGTCTGATATCAATGGTGCGATAATTGATTTCATTTTATGATTAAGCGACAAGAGAACATTTTTGAATGCTTCTAAAAATACAAGTGTAAATATAGAAGAGATGCCGGTGTAAACCGCTTATTTGTAATTGAGATCAAAGATTTGAACCGAACAAAAAGATAGTTTGAAGAAATAAAAAGTCGCGCAAACAAATTGAAACATTTTGTGTTCTTGACGTCTGAATTGGCTGCAATTTTGCGCAACGAAGAAGTTTGTGCCAACAAACAATTAAAGTTGCGGAAATAAGTTACAAGCAGCAAAAAGCTTATGCAAAGGCAAAGCCTCAAAAATTTTCTTCAAGGTCCAACCCGAAAAAGACATTGAGACGATTGGGAAAGACGCGAACACCTTTTTCAATCGGGTACTCAACACTTCAAGACAAGGTCAATGAGTGTGATTTTGGAGGAATGACTTTGGGTTTTTTGATGCTTCACGAGTTCGAAAACGCTTCATTAGCTGCCGAGAAAGTTTTGAGAAAAAAGAAAGTTTGAAAGAAGTTGAAAGAAACTTTTGATGGTTAAACGATTTTGTTTGTTCGAGTTTAAAAGGAAATCTCATAAATAACTACAGACATCTTAAAAACATCAGCTTGGCGGAAAAGCAAAAATTCAAGAACAAGTGTAAATGCCGTCTCAGTTCAAATCGGCCGGCTAATCGTCGACACTTGACTTGCAACGAAATCTGTTTATCGGCGCTTTTTATTGTTGTCGGTGCAAATGCAAAAGCCGATCACAGTTTTGCGCATCTCCTCAAAGGTTAATTGTCGGAAATGGCCGTTTAGGTTTATAGGTTTTTTGAATCTTCGTTTAAATGGATTTGTTTAATAAACATCACTTTCAACAAATAACGTTTACCTCAAAATTATGAAAACACAATTTTCGAACAAAAACATATGCCGACGCATTTCCGGCTTAAAATATGGAATATGTTTGAAGCGCCGCAACGCCAATCACTTTCCCACAATTTGCAAACGTACGATTTGGCCTATGCCAAAATCAAAGCCGACACGTTTGCAATTTTGCGGCGCATAATTGCTTTATTTCTAAGCTGGAGAAACTAAACTACGGTAAACTGGACCTTTTGTGCACACGTTTGAAATAACTTGACTTGCTTTGAACGAAGTTTTAACTTATAGCGTTTAACTTATAGCGTTTAATTTATAGCGTTTAATTTATAGCGTTTAATTTATAGTGTTTAAAGTGTAGCGGAAGTAACTACTCAAAATAAGCCAGTTTTTAATAAAAGCATCCACATTCAAATTAGGCGTTAGTAGATCGTTTACAGACAACTGAAGGACATTTGTTAAGCGCGCGTGCCGGAAATACTCAATTTGCTGTTTTGGCGACAATATGTCTCATTGAATAGAATGCATTTAATGAGATTTTCAAACAACATTGAATAACATCGAATGATGTTTAAAATCAAAGAAGATTTCAAAACTACAAAAAGACTAGCCAAAACAAATTTGGCACAGTTGCCCACTCAAAACTTAATCATCTCAAATGCAAAAAATGCAACAACTTCTCCGTTACTCACTTCAACTATGAAACGACAATTTGAGTGCAAACATTAAGGAAGCGCTCCAGGGCATTAACAATCCCATCATTGCAACTCCAAACACACAAAAAGTTAGAACTACAAACAAAGAAGCAAAACTCTGCAAATTCTCATCGATGACTAACAATGATCAATTTATTGCCTAATAATAAACAAGTATTTACATAACAAACAGCTTGTCATCTCCAGAATCTTGCTTTAAGGTTTTGCCATCGTGACTGTGTTAATCCCATATGTTGGCGTCCCTTTTCCGAGTTTGGCTTCATGTAACTGCTCCAAAGTAAGCCCGAGAATTCCGGTCTTGTAGTGATCAGAAGGCCAACGTTTCATGTGCTCATTATTAGTCAGTTCCTGAATTGCTAAAAACGGATAAGATTACAAAACTTAGTTCAACAAAACAAACCTTTACAATTTGCATCATGATTTGCCATAGTGAGATCGCTAGGATTAATTGCCGGCTTGTCGTCTCTGTGTGAAATCATTGGTTCTTGACTTAGTCCGCACATCCAGTTGATTTGCTTTTCCAAGAAGTAACGGTAGTTTCGGATCTCATTCTTGTTCTTGTCAACCGGCCACTTCGCTGCCAATCGCATGTATTTCTTAGCCAAATATGACATCTTAAAAAGTTAGAATTAAAATGAGAGCAACACAATTGAACAAAAAATATTAAACGCATGAAACGTAAATCAAAAACAATATGACAACAAAATTGAAACAACTATTTCTTTATTCTTCTAGAAAATAAATATGTCTCAGCACTATCATCTCGGCACGCTTCTGGCTTGTAAGCTTTAACTTTGCCAAAAACTTCACTAATCTCTTTGGATAAATCATCTCTCAGCGGCCCATCCCAAATTTTGCAAAGAAAAATGGCAGAGTCGTTCAGGTTTATTCTATGCGACGATGGATTATTCGGATCAACAAACTTTAAGACGGAACGGCAAAGATTGACAATGCGTAACTGATCAATTTCTTTGGAACCTGTTGGATTTGGAGCCCTAAAAACAACAAAAGTTATAAATAGACAAAATCACCAAAAACTCACATGTCACTTATAACGCAATCGATTTTTCTATCGCCTAAACGTTGACTAATTGCTTCTTGAACTTGCGGATCAGTTATGTCAGCTTTTTGCAGAAATTCCACACCAGGAAGCGGCTGAATGTTCTGAAGATCAACACCCAAGACATATCCATTCGGCTGAACCTTTAATTGCGCTACTTGAGACCATGATCCAGGAGCAGCTCCAACATCCAACACACTATACCCTAAAACTAAGCAGTTAAAGCCACAAAATTGAATAAAAGCACTTGCCTGGTTTGAAGATTTTAAATTTCTCATGGAGCTCTAACAACTTAAATGCACTTCTCGCACGAAATGAGTGTTCTCTGGCCAGTTTCGAATATGCATCTGTGAACTGCTTTTCTAGATATTTTCGAACATTCGCGTTTCGAGTTCTTATTTCTGTTGAAGAGTGGCGAATTTGTTGAAGAAGTCTCATTTGATCCTTAAACAAAAATTGCAAAAAAGCATGCAATCTGTTTCGACGAAAAATCAATTCAATAATTTCGCTTGTTCTCAGCCTTTCTAAATTTTTGGCGTCTATTTATTTTTGGGACATTTACAGCGCTTGCAGTATTAGTTTAGGTTTTGTTGTTTGGAAGATCCGGAATCATATGTGTTTTAAAGTTTAAGAGAACATAAAAGATCGTTATATAGCATCTAAGTAAAATAAAAAGAAGAGTGTGTTTGTCTCTCAATTGAATTCCGTGCATTCAAAATCTTTGGCGCGCATTTTTCAATTCCAAAATTGCTTGCTTTCTAAACTTAGGATTTTTGCATACGTTATATCGTTTTGGACTTGTTTTTAATAGAATTGTGTTAAATCTAGGTGAAGTAGCGAATACTAACTGTTTGTGTTTCGAGAACACTTTTATTTATTGTTTATTTGCTTAATGAAATCGATTTCAGCTAAAATGCGGCGTATGTCGGTTGCTCCGCCAAATAGGTTGGTGCAGATATGCAAAGAATCTAGCGATTTTTGCACTATCGACTGCCCCAATGTTACATCTGGAGGTTTTCTGACAGCTCGTGGCTTTCCAACCGGTTACTTCTATACCACACAAAGTGAGATTCTAACTGTTTACCGGCATGGAGACACACTCTCATCATCGCGCGAGATTTTCAAGCACAATTTTGGAGCCGGCACAATGGTAGCTCATGTTTCCTATTTCCGACTCAACGGTATACTTCAATTTAAATAACACTATTCACACAAACAACGTTTTAGAAGAGTCTGATGATGCATTTCTTGTGTTGGTTCGACAAGCTAAAACGGGTTCAACTTCGGACATCACTTATATTTATTGCATTTCAATGAAAACTAAAAAGCCGATAAAAAACTGTGTTTTAAATGGCAAATTCAATCACTTGGAAGTTTGCATTGACGGAAGTGAGTTGAGTGAACTGGACAAAATGAAAGACGGTCTCAAGTCCATGCCGAATATCGTCGTTGTTGGAGGCGAAGACACAACTGCTTTGTTGCTCAGTCTTGGTCATTTAGTCAATCACAACAATGAAGTAAAACCGGTGCCGCCATTCAAAAAGATTGCTTTGTTGAGTATGTTTTTGCTTTCTCTGTTTGGTCGAATTAAATATGAAAACTTTAAGGACCAGACGACAATGGAGAAATGGAATTTCGATCGGACGGCGGTACTTTACATTTTGATCCAAGTACAGCACGAGTTCAATCACTTTGTTATATGTCACAACGTGCATCAGTTGCAATTGGATTGAGTAATGGCATCATTTACTTCATTTCAATGAAAACAGGTCGAAGGTTCGTTTCTATTTGAAGTTGGCGTTAAAAACAATCAAATTTAGTGATTCTGTCCACTTGGGCGGCTCCATTGAACGAATAGTTGTGCAACATCCGCTTAATGATACGGACAACTCTCTCTTCTTGTGGGCCCAAGTCCAGCATCGCGAAACAACTCACTTGATTTTGATGAGCACTCTGCCAAACGATGCAAATCAACAAAACGAATTGCTTTTCATCCCACGATTCTCATATGTTCCTCCTGGTTGTGTTGAATTTCTCCAACTCCGAACTGTTGTTCTTTCACGCCAACAAGCTGCTGCATTGGGCAACTCTGACGAGGCAGTCGACGAAGAAGCATCACGAGACTCGAATACCAGTTTTGCAATCCGCGAAAGTGGTCGTTTCAATCAATTGATGTTGTTTTTGTATGCCGAACGTGTTAACAATTCGTTCTTTTTGAAGGCAAGCAATTTAAATTGCATTCAACAAACAATTAGTCTTTAGGGCTCTGTTTTTGATCTGGACGGATATTACTCACGAAGAATGCCTCGAGAAGTGTCAGCTGACCGGACATCAGCGCAACAATGCGGATTTCTTTCACATTTCCGCACATCTGAGTTGTCATTTGGACCGACAGAGACACTTGTAAACATTAAAGTAATTTTAAAACTATATCAAGTTGAATGTTTAGGATTTCATGCTTGCCGATGTTGGCCGATTTGTTCCACCCGGATCTTTAGGAACGATTGATCAGCATTTCTATCCATCATCTTTATACTTCACTTTCCAATTGCTGTCGGACCAGAAAGCAGTGGAGATGCGTGTTCCATGCTTGCAAGATCAAATAGTGAACGAGGTGTCCAAAAACTTTATTGAGTACTATGCCGCACCAGTTGGAATTGTTCAGTTTTTGCACGGAGTTGGTTTGTGCAATTCGTTGGCCAACGAGAACAGCAGTGTCATGCGTACTTGTTTACTTCGAGTCCTGTTACACAATTACTTCCCCGGATGTATGAACTTTCTGCACAACAAGAATATCGACGAAGAAATATTGCATTTTGTTCACAAATGGCTCGGCAAAGAAGTAGAAATCACAAAGTCTCGATTAGACGAAGAATGTGAGTGTTTAAGTTTAAATTAATCAAATTGACTTTTTCTTTCTTTTTAGCAAAAGCATTGTTTACAATGAAGCCTTCCGACTTGCCACGTCCAGCTATCCTGTTCTCCGAACACTCGCAGTTAGTCTTCCGCCGTTCTGCTCAACTTTATGACGTTCTAATGGAACGCTTCCAGAAGCTCAACGTCAGCGATGGTTTTTTAAATGTAGTTTGATGCTAACTAATCTTTATTGTTTTCAGATGTCATTCAACGCCTCAAAATAAACAAAAAGGTCTGCGAAGACTTGCTTCTCCAAATTTCTGCAATTCTTTTTGGTTCACACATTGACTTGTTGCGCGAAACGCCTCAAAACATGGAACGTCTCAACAAACTCCGAATAGGCTTTGCTGAACGACGAGCAATTGCGTCCAGATTAAACATCCAGCTGGAGATCTACAAAATCTTTGAAGACATCGTTGCAGCCAGTCGTGGACTTGAACACTATCATGACTTGTTTGGAAAAAGTGCGCCTCATGAGTTGTATCCACCTGAGTCGTTTACGGACTTGCTCGATGTGCTTCCGCATTTCAGCGTCACCTTGTCAGCTAAATTGCAGATTTTTGGATACTTCTGCAAGGATTTGGACTTGTTTGCACCGATTGAAGGACAACAACAAAGCACATTTGATATGGCCTGTGGATTTTTGCTCAATGACAAGTTGAACAGCGATGCAATCAGCGAAATGATGACTGCTTGGAATTCAGATATGCGCTTACTTCGAATTAATCAAATGCGCAACGTTCCTGGAATGGATGCTTTGAAAGGGTTGTCTGATGTGGTCGAAAACCCACACTCCGAAGCAGATCTCAAATTTATGCCTTGCACGACCAGAGAAGAACGTGACAATTTGTTGAGTAAGCTTTTTGAAACGAGATTTCTTTTATCCTTTTTGTTTTTTAGAACTTTATGAACGCTTTCAATTTGGAGTCCACAAGTTTAACTTGGAAATGATTTCTCGTCGTCGATTTGAATTGATTGTTGACGTAAGTTTTTGCATTCTTTGGTCAACTTATTAAATAGCTATTTAATTTTAGCCTCCTGCTCAGCAACCAAACGAACCAGACGAAGTGAAAAGAGCTCGAAACGAAGTGGCACGAATCAAGCGCGATTTTGCTCATTTGTTCGTACGCAACACTTTCGACCAGTCAATTCTGAACAAATGCCGTGAACAACAAGCTCGTCCACCTCATATGACTGTTGAACCGTCCAATGATGCTCCGCTGCAAATCAAAATTGATCGTTCAAACTTGCATAATGCCATTGACAAGACGAAGCGTAAAGACATTTCTGACGATTCAATTGTGATTTTGAATGACAATGAAGACATACAACGATTTGAAGCTTTCCCACCTCGTACACCTGTTTCCAATGCGTTTGGATCACGATCCATCAACGGATCTCTAATGCTTGGCGGTGAACATTCTGTTTCAACTCCGCCGTCTCATTTGAATCGATTCAACGACTTGTTGCCTAAACTTACACCCCCAGTCCAACGAACAGCATCTAATTTGATGAGCACTCCATTAAACAAAAATGGTACTGCAAATGGAAACGCTTCAACTATTGTTCCGCCATCTCCATACATCAGTCAAGATGCCTCAAAACTTATTCGAGAATCGGGCATCAAATCAAAAGAGCTGGAACGCTTGCATCGGTTGACTACTCCTCAGTCTGTCCGAATTCGACATGAAAAACGTACTTTTGTGTTCCGCAGCTGTGTTACTTCAAGAAAACGCCGTACCACCGAAGATGATGTTTTGCACACCCCTCCGACCACCAGCTCTCAAGTTAAGGCGCCAACTTCAATTTTACGTGACCACAGCAACAAACGTGTTCGAATTGGTGAGTATAATGTTATAACGTTTGTTTCCAACTTTGAAAGAACAACGCATTATTTATTAGACGCATTCAAAGTCTCGTTTTTGCTCTCTTTTAACTGTAACGTCGTTTGCAAACAAATTTTAATTAGGCATGCGCATATGTCCGTGTTGGCACGCACACTCTCCAAATTAGAAATTGGCACTCCGCTTGTATGCAAAAAATTCGATCCACACTAATTTTCGGTGCGGCCCAACAACTCCGGCCTTTTAACTTCATTCATTAATCCGCAAAATGCGCGCTGCCCAAACTAATAACAAAAACCGTATAGTTTCAAAAAGGTCAAAAAACAAATGATCCCCAGTTTCACGAGACATCTAGTATATTTTCGGAAGCTTACTAGGTGAATTCAAAATTGTTTGTAGCTCGGCGCGGCGGATACAATTTACCTCATTCTCCACACAAAACGTGACACACTTGTTGAGTGCACAGCAAAATTGGCACTGCTTTAGTCCAAAACCGTCATGTCTTTTCGGCCGCGACTTTCCTTTTTTGTCCAAGACTCACTGCACGAAACATGCTTCCAAGATTTTACCGCATCTTGCAATTTAATTTCCACCTGTTTTTAGAGGAGCGCAGCATCAAATTCACCGAAAAAAGCCGAGTTCTCATTATTCCAAGCAATCACGAGAAGTAAGTTTAAATTTGGATGGCATGTAACTCTTGTGCTATTTAGCCGCGAACTCCAGCAGGCCGAGACCTCATTTACAGACTTTGCCGGTCTCAACGAATCAAGTGTCGACGAGGGCAGTCTTTTGAGCAGAACAGCCGACAAAATTGAAATGGAAGAGCAACTTAATGCGCCGAACTTCGACGACGACCAAATTCCAGATTTGGTTGCTGTGAACGGAGAAGGTGATATCCCGACTGAGCCGAGCTCTGGGTCTCCACAAACTGATCAAACACCGTCTCCACTCGAAGCATCGCCGATCAAGCAAGTTCGACGTACTCGTGAAACAGCTCCAGAGCCTGAAACTCGAAAAGAAGGTTTGTTTTTAGTGCTTTAAAAGATTTTATGTATTTTGAATGTTTAGCTTCTCCAGTTAAAGTCGTAACCAAAGAGCCGTCACCCGTGAAAGCTTCTTCACCAGTCAAAGAGCCATCACCCGTGAAAGCTACTTCACCAGTCAAGGTTGTAATCAAAGAGCCGACACCTGTGAAGGCTTCTTCACCAGTCAAAGAAATGTCTCCGGTCAAAGCGGTTACTGAAGGTTTGTTTAAATTGAAAATATAAATCCACATTTATAAATATTTAGAAACTTCACCTAAACGTGGCCGTCCGCGCAAATCCGAAACACCAGTTCCAGTTGAGCCGACTCAAAGTTCGTCTGCTCGTGAAGTGAGTGCAGTTCCGGAAGAAGAATTTGAAAAACAAGGTAAGTTCTTGCGAATGCATACAATTTCTAAAAAGCGTTTTCAGTATCTCCAATCAAAACTCCTTCTCCTGAGAAAACAACACCTGCGATCGTTGTTACTGAAGGTTTGTTTTAAATTGAAAGTATTAAATTGACCTTCAATGTTTAGAAACTTCACCCAAACGTGGCCGTCCGAAGAAGTCTGAGACACCAGTTCCAGTTGAGCCGACTCAAAGCTCTTCTGCTCGTAACAAATCTCCTGAACAAAAAGCTATTGCATCTCCAGTCAAATCGCCGGCTGCTGTTTCTCCAACTGAAGGTTTGCTTTAAATTGAAAGGTTAAATTGACTTTCAATGTTTAGAAACTCCAAGCAAAAGACGTGGCCGTCCGAAGAAGTCTGACATTCCAACTCCAGCCGAGACTCCAAGTAAACGTCCTCGACGCTCATCTGTGCGCAGCGTAACTCCAGTTGAATTGGCAACTCAAGAAGCTGAGACTCCAAGCAAACGACGTGGTCGTCCCCGCAAATCTGATGTTCCAACTCCAGTTGTAACTCCAAGCAAACGCTCGTCTGTGCGCAGTGTAACTCCAGCTGAATTGGCAGCTCAAGAAACCGAAAGTCAAGGAACTCCAAGCAAAAGACGTGGCCATCCGAAGAAGTCTGATGTTCCAACCCCAGCTGAGACTCCAAGCAAGCGTCAACGTGCAGCTCGTCGTGACACAACCTCGGAAGAACCAGCACAACGAACTGAAAGTCGAGGTTTGTGTTAAACTTAGAATTTAAATTAATAACTATTTCTACTTAGCATCTTCGGCCAAAGGATCTCCGCCCAAATTGACTGCTGTTTCAACTGAAGGTTTGATCTCGAAGTTAAACATGAATTTAAAAATTCCAATTTTTAGAAACTCCAAGCAAAAAACGTGGCCGTCCGAAGAAGACTGAAACAGCGACTCCAACCAAAAAAGCCACTCCAGCAAAATCACAACCAGTAGCCGGACCGTCTAAGAGTTTGTTTCAAAATCTAAACATTACTCTAAGTTTATCATTTAGCAACTCCAAGTCGTGGTCGTCCAAAGAAGACTGAAGCAGCAACTCCAGTTAAGACACCAACCAAACGTGTTAAGCGTCCATCTGTCCACGAAGCCAGTCCACAACCAGAGGGAGACGAAGATGTTTGGCTTCGTCGTCATTTACGTGCAACACCTGAACGCAAGCGCCGCACAACTCGTGCCACAAGAGCCGCCGATAAGACACAAAATTAAGTTATTTCCTTCATCTCCACCTTTTTATATTATTTGAGAAAACTCCGTTGTTTTAATTGTTTTTGAATAAAGATGTTGACTTGATGCGAGCAGATCTTTAAAATTGAGCAGATTAACTAAATAACAACAAATCGACGCTGGCAAAACATTTATTGTCTTCATAATCAAAAAGTAGAAAGCGAAAAAGTTTGTTTGTTCATTTTTTGTGTGCCGTGTACGCTGAATAAAAAATGCACTTATACTGTAAAATCTATTTTTTATTGCGTGGCGTCGTATACTTGTGTTCTGGGACAAAACAGTGATTTAAAAGCGCTGAAGGTAACTTTACGGTAGGGTTTTATCAACAGCAACATAGTCAAGCAATTTATTGTAGAGTGCAAACTAGCTGCAGCAAAAAACACCATTGAGTAAAATCTAGAGCCTAAACGGAAATTGTTATTCACTACTGAGTTCAGCAAAGCTTACGTCGATAATCTGTATCGCCGCCAAACAGTCTATCCAATAATAAAATTAATGGGATTGCAATAAAGCATATCGGAACTCCAGACTAAAAACATGCCAACTTAGCTGATTTTAGTTGTTCAAATTTACCTGCACAATTAAAGAAACAATCAAATTCTTCTGACCTTTGGCTGCTCGACTGGACATATTTGATTTGAACTTGAGGATGTAGAGCAGAATTTTGCAAATAACCGCAAGACAAACTACCATCACAACTATAATTTCAACTGTCATGCCGTTTAGAACATTTGATACGCTAAAACATTCATTATTGTCGTATTTGCTAGACGAAACTTGCAAAATCTGCATGAATTCCGCCTGCAGTTACCACGCAAGCTTTGTCAACAAAATAGTAAAACTCATATGGAAATTCCTAAAAGTTAAGTAGCATTTCAGTTTTAATTATGCTCAAACCTTTTGTGCAAAATCTACTGACGTATCGTAATCCATTCCACTCGCATAGCCAAAAAGAACGGCAACCGGCAAAGAGAGTGTTAACTGTAGACTTACAACCAGGAAAAGAGAAAGTGGCCTGTGTAGTAAATAAATTTTCTCACTCAACGAATAGTATCGAAACAAAAAGGCAATAAAAATGGACGCTCCAACGGCTCCTATTAACCTATAAAATTAATAAGTCAGCAAAGATATTCGACATAGTGTTTAAAGAGATAATTTAACTTGCCATATAAAAATTCCCTTAAACAATTCACATATTTACTTGTAAACATGGCGTTGAAACTTACAAAAAACACCAATTGTAGACGGTAATCTTGAAAATATTCCAACAATCCGGATGAACATAAAATGAAACAAGGGAAATGAACGCGAGGCTTGTAAAAAATACCGACGTAGAGATCCAGAAGTGCTGACCAAAACTGAAATGGCGCCGAGTTTCTAGATTGGGATAAGCCAACTTACAATTATGTTTAACAGATAACGCTTATAAACTCCAATATACGAAGGGGAATGTTTAATAATCACATAGACAGCCAACAAATTAGAAATTACTGTAACGAGGCTGATTATGTTCATAACTTGCTTCAGAACTACATATTCTTCGCTTAAAAGCTTGGCATTTTCGATGTAACGAAGCTCACTTCTTAATGTGTCTATTTCGGCAGCGGTAAGCATAGTTAAAACCTTGATTCAATTCAGAAAAATGACAATACAGCAGGTTTTGTTATTTGTCACACTCGAAAGAGGCGTTTGACAGCCAAATGCCAACAACAAGGAAGCAGGTGATTCCATTTTCCGCTTTTGTTTTACGCAATAAAAAATTCACATGAACAAGTAAATGAATCTGTTTATTGTCAACTGCATTCACATAACCCGCAAAAATCATCCATCAGAATTACGTATGAGATTTCTTTGTACATGTAGCAACTTGTAGAATTAGACGAATTGATTCGGATTTCCAAACGGTCCTTGTGGCATGTCTGGATCTGGTCGTTGATTCGGTCGAGGAGCATTAGGCAAATCTGGATCAATCTTTGGAGCATTAGGCACATTTGGATGCGGAAGATTTGGACGAAGAACTTCTTGACCATGGAAATTGTCATCGACTGGATTAACATTGCCAATTCCATGCGAGTCATCTTGCTGAGCATTTGAACGCGGCATTTCTGAAAACAACAAGTATATTTCGGAACAAATAAACAAAAAACAGAATGACAACAACAAAATGTGTTCGCTTTCAAACGAGTTGATAAAAATGTCAAGAATTGTTAGAAACTTTTTTGTTGTAAATTGCATTATTTAAAAGACGCTACTCGTTAATGATTTTGTGGCGTAACTTAATTACAAATTAACTAGAGAAAACTTGTTGAAGTTTTAAATATAAAATGAGTCAATGCATTTTACTTTCTAATTAATGCAGAAGTTATTTCTGAATTCTTCTCGGAAAACCTGTTCTTCAATAATCTAGACAGGTGCAGAGCATCAAACATGGCTTACAGTAAGATGTTAGCCCACTCAATACGCGTGCCAATTAACTTTGCATTGACGTTGAAACAAGTACAATAAGTTTAGTTAAATTGTTTGAGAAATTAACTGCTAATTCAAATTCTTTATTGAGTTCGTCGCTTAAGATTATTGATATTTTTAATTTCTACAATGCTTCTCGAAATAGATGCCAGATTTTGGCCGGAAAGCAACTAATCATCAGTGTACAAATTTTATTGAGATTCACAAGCTATTTTGATGATCTGTCACAGGAAGTGCCTAAAAGCTGGCCGGAAAACAAATTTGATTTAGATTCACAAGCTGGTTTTGATGATCGATCACAGGAAGTGCCTAAAAGCTGGCCGGAAAGCAACGAATCATTCTACTTGTTATACGTGTTATTAATGTTTATTTAAAAGGCTGTACGATTCAGTACCAGTTCATTTTGCAAATCTGTCGGGATGTGGAGTTCTCGAGATTTGTTTGTTATCGTTTTGATTGCAATTTTGAGTGGAGGAGCCGATGCCAAAAACGCCGGCAAACCTTTGTAAGTTTGAATTGTTTTAAGTGATAAACATTATGAGTTTAGCACACTCGGTCCAGGGGTGGGAGAGAAATTTGTGTTTGTGCCAAAAGACGCTATTCCCATAGCTTTTAACCTTGAGTTGGGCCAACCGGAAGATTACAATGCAGAACCAAAGTAAGTTTTAAAAGTAATTGTTTTAATTGATTTGTTTAGGTTTTCGTTGTATGTTGCCGGGCAAAAATTGGACATCACTACAGGAAAAATAGATGCCACCTCCGTGTTCTTTATGATTAAGGGTAATTTTAAATAATATAACTAAAATAAGGTTCATTTTAAGACAGTAATAACTCCGCGCCTGTTCAAATAGCTAATCCGTCTAACCTTCTTGTTCTCCCGAATACCTTTATTATTAATGGCACGGGCTCGAATATCTATGACTCAAAAAACCCGGTTCAACTTGAAGTAGCCAAGGACGAAAAGGATGCACAGTATTTTTCAATCAAACTGGAGGGTGGTGTTCCGCCAAAATTCACGATTGACGGAATTGTGAGTGTTTTAAACAAAGATTCGAGTCAATTTTTTACTTTAGGACGTCACCGAGTACATCATTGAAGAACCTGGAATCAGTACTGGTGGACCTTCCAAACCCACTGTTAAACCACCTTCCAAACCCACTGTTAAACCACCTTCCAAACCCACTGGTAAGCCGACGACTCCTAAACAGGATGAAACCACAGATTCTGACGAGAACAACGCACGCAAAACTGTGTCAACTTTGTTGAATTTGGGATTGGCAATTGGATTCATCGTGTAAGTTAATTAAACTAAAGCCTGTCTACTCACACAAATTCCAGCTCCAACGTCCTCTTCGCTCAATGCGTTTAAACCAACTAGATTGGATCACTTCATTACGGCTCCCAACTCTTTTAATCGTACCAAAAGGCCGAATTCTGTAAAAGCAATACTCTGCAACATTAACTATTAATTCAAATTCTGTAACTTCTTTAATGAAATAAAGTTTTGTAATCGAAGTTTGATTGAATGAGCTTTTAAATTGTGGAATATCGATTTTTATGATTATGTATTGTGTTCTTCGTTATGCAAACGTTAGTTGAGTGCTTGCTTGTTTTGGAGCAAGAACTTCTTCATACGTTATCAAAAACGTTCCACAACGATCAAACAAATAATGATTGATCGATTAAATGAAGTTTTAAATGTCGAATGAGCTTTTAAATAAACTACTTGACGAAACTTACATTGTGGTCTCTTGTTATTTAACTTTTTGAACTTTTATGTTCAAAAGACTTCCTTCTCGTGCTAATTCATTGACTAATAACATTAGTTTATAAATGCTACAAAGCGCATTTCACAAAGATCAAACAAATAATGTTTAAAGCACTCTTTTTTTAAAAAGTCGTCTGTACCTGTTTGCACTTTTAGTATTCACAAAGTCAACACATTCAAAGATTTATTTATTCGTACGTTATACATATAAAGCAAGTTGAACACCATTGATGAAAGGGAGAGCTCGCATCTACATGGGGAAACTCAAAAATCACCCGTAAACTGCTAGATAACTATTACAATTTAATTCGTCGTGACAAGAAAATAAATAGACTCAGTTCGTCAGTGAAAACAACCCTTAAATTATGGAGTTTGCCTATCAATTAGAGAATCTCTACTAAAATAATTAACCGTTCAAGAGCCAGGAGAAAATAGAACTTTAACGTGTCCTCTTTGTTAAGCCGGTTGTTGGACCAAGTCTAATAGGCGCTGCTGCTGGGAGAACACCTTTTGGTTTGCTGATCAGCGATGCAGGATTTGATGGTGGAACTCCGGAACGTGCAACAAACTCAGTTGGTGGCGATCGTGTTGAGTCGTCAGAGTTGTAGACTAGATTTGAGGCGTTGGATGCACTTTTTGGCAGTCTGGACACTCCAGTCGACGGCGGTCTGTTAAGTCCGCCTCCAGATTGGCGTTCGTAGAAGGGCGACGTAACCGAGCCTTGAAGAAGTGAAGTGACAGGAGAAGGACGACCAGATTGGTGTGCTGATCGACGACCTGAAGTGTAAGTTGAGAAAGTACCAATAGCATCACGGTTTGCACTTCGAGATCGTCGACGTCTTTCTGGGGTTTCGCGGTGAGACGACTGACGAGGTAAACGAATTTGTTGAGAAGCTTCGTCGGATGTGTCTAGTTGGAAACTGGCATTGTGACTTGTGTGACTGGCATTGTGGCTGCCAAGTCCAGCGCCTCTTTGGCTGTGTGACAGAGAAGACCACAAATCAGGGATATCGTTTTCGCGTCCGTAATCACGTTCAGAAATTGGAGATGCAGCGTTTGGCGCTTCATACGACGTGTTGAAAGTAGTTTGGAGTTTGGAGATAGTCTAAATTGATGAGTAAATTAAAATCAATGCGATAAAAGACTACCTCTTCCAACGTTCTGATCTTAGTTGTGTAGTTGCGCTCTTCGTGGAACCAGCGATTTTGCAACTTGCTCTTCATCTCTTCAGCCTTGTCAATTCTGTCTTCGAGGTCCTTGATTTTCTGTTCATTCTGCTGTTTCACAATCTCGCTCTTGTGGACTTCGGCTTCCAAATGGTGGATTTTGTCTTTCAATTGAGATTGTTCAGTTTCGGCACGACTGAGTTTTTGTTCCTAAAATAATTCAACTCATTAGTTAAAAAGAACTGCATTAAATGAGTTTACCTTGTCTTTGATTATTTCCAAGAAACTGTTCAGTTGCTCTCTTTGGCCACTTGCTTCTTCTTCACGTTTGTCAACCTGTGCTTTCTTCTCTTTGAGTTCAGCGCGCAACGAGTCAGCTTCCTTTGTCAGATGGGAAATACGTTCTTCAGACATTTTCTTTTCAGTTTGGCTGCCTTGCAATTTCAAACTAAACAAATTGAAGTTACTTTAAAGTCAATATAAAAATAAACTCACTTGAGCTGATCGCGCTCAGCTTCCAAACGACGCAAGTCCACTTTGGCTTTTGCTAGCTCTTTCAACTCATTGGCTGACCACGATTCGCTCTTGCCTTGTTTCTTGACTGGCTTGGAACTGGTGCTTTCGTCGTCATCTTTCTTCTCCGATGCAAGTTCAGCATCTAAATCCAAGTCATTACCAACATTTGACCACCCGCCGCTCGCACCACTTCCATCGCTTTCAGCGCTTTCCTCAACCTGGCGTTGCTTTTGTTCACTCAAGACAACCAGAATCTCGTCGTACTTCTGTTGCAAGTCATCCGCTGTTTCTTTGTGCAATTGAGCAGTCCTCTCGAGTTCGTTATTCTCGACTGTGAGTTCTTCAATTCTGTAATTCATTTAATTAGACAATGTAAAAGTTAAAATAACTTTTGATTTAAAAAAACAACAATCTTTAAAACGCTCTTTTAAACTTTTGAGTCATTTCGTTAGAGTCTTTAAAATGCTTTTTTCAACTTTTGAGTTATTTCATTGGAGTCTTTAAAGCAGTTCTTATTTGTTAAAATAACTTACTCGTCTTTTCGAACTTGCAACTCGTCGTTCAGTGTTTTAACTTCGGCTCGAAGGTTTGAAATCTCGTCGTTTTTGGCATTCTCTAATTGAGTCAACTGATCTCGCTTTTCTGGTCTTCAACTGCTCAATCAAACGATCCTTTTCGTTCAAAACTTCAGGATCGATGATTCTAGCTCGAAGTGCTTGTGAGGTTTGACGTTCGGCTTGCAATTGACGTTGGATTTCGTGATAACTGTTTTGTAACTGTTCCTTGTTGAGCTCTGTCTGGCACAGATCGGCGCAATTCTTTGATCTCAACTTCTTGTTCTTTCAATTTGGTTCGGGCATCGAAAAGTGCTCGACGATCGAGGGCGTCCGGAGATTCTGAATACAGAGTTTAATCCCATTTTGAATGTTTACAACTTACTTGTGTCGCTAAGAACTAATCCGACCAAATAAATGACAGCCCACCCAATGAGATAACCAAGCAGAATGATTCCAGTGTCGTCAAGGAACGAGAGCGCTGGAACAGTACCGCGCAGACCGTTCATGATGCTTTTCGCAGTTGATTGGACGAAATTCGGCTCAGTCATCGGTTTTGAACAGTTCTCTTTGTAACAGAAGTCCTAAAAAGGCATTAAAAACAGTTATGAGAAGAAGATCTTTGATTGTTGTGAGAATTGATTCTTTTGAATGCGAAAAGAAATTTAATTACCGATTTGTCGCTTCCTTGATGTTTTGCTTCTTCAACAACCGGAGCCTCTGTTGTTTGTGGAATTGGATCAATGTGTGCAACAGGCTTTTCCATTTGCGGTGGAGATTCGCTTACTTGAGGTGCCGGCGTGGTAGTTGTTGGAATTTCGACCGGAACTTCCACCGGAACATTGACTTCTTTTGGCAATTCATTAATTTGAACGGGCGGAGGTTGTGTTGTTTGTTGTGCATTTAATTCGGCGTTGAAAGACTCAATAAATGCATCAACATTTTGTTGATCTGGAATAGCAGCTTTTGGAGGCTCGGCCACGTTTTGATCCACGGGCATTTCGTGATTCAAAGGAACGGCGTTGGCGTGAAAGCTTGGACTTGGAGAAATAGTTATTGGTTCGGCTGGAATTGGAGCAACTGTAGTTGTAGGCAATGCGTCAAAAGATCCCGGCAGAATTGAGCCCATGTTCTGAAAAAGTTCTTGTAATTGTTTAAAAAACAAACTTACCAAATCAGACAATTTTGGAGGCTCAGGCGGAGTGTTTGCAACTTGTTCTTGTGTAACCAGAGGCACTTCAACTGGCTTTTCCGTAACTGGAGGAATCACTTCCACAGGAGGCAAATCAACTGGCTTTTCCGTAACTGGAGGCAAATCAACGGGATTTTGAAACTCTTGCTTTTCTTCTTTGACTAGTTGTTCCATTGGACTTGGAGCTTCAACTTTCTCTTCTGGCTGTTTGTTTACAGCTGGCGGAGTTGTGACTTCAACTGGCTGTTCAACAGGTGGCGATGCTGTTGTTATTTCAACTTTCTCTTCATGGCTATGTGAATGTGAGTGTCCATGCCCTCCATGTGAATGCCCGTGATGCGAGTGACTATGTCCGTGATGTGAATGATCATCTTCGTCCACCTTCTTGTTCACAACTATTTGGTCATTAATGGGAACATTGTTGTTTTTAGCGTAGACAGTGTAGTCCAAGTAGAAGTCCGGATTTGCTTCCACTTCATCAACAAAATTGTTCGTCATCTTGACGTCGTCGTGGTGTTGGACTCGGTAGTATTTATGATTCTCCTTCAGAGATCCTTCCAAAAAGAAAACATATGGAAGTGTGTCGATGAGTCCCACAAATACCATTCCGTAAGTTCCATTCACCTAAAAACACACTTTTAATGATGTTTAGTAACGTTTAAAACGAACCTCTGCAAACACATTGTCCGAACGACGTGTGTATTTGATGCCCACAATGTTGACCTCATCGCCTTCGACCGCATTCAGAAAGCTTTCATGATTGGATTTGTAGTTGCGCGTGAAGCTTGTTGTGAATAGAGGTTCTGAAATCAACAAAAATGATTAACATTTCAAAGCAAATTAAACTCACGTGTACATTCCTTGTTTCCGCATATTTTTGTTGGCACTTCAGGCGGCTTTTTGGTGGCCGCTTCGCAAAGGCACGCACTAATGGCAATAAATAAAATCTAAACACGTAAATACAATTTGACTAATCTCAAAAACAAACCAAAAATCGTCTCATCTTCGTTTCTTTTGTACAGTCAATTCATTCGTCTACAGAATCTGAAATGCTTGGAATGTAATTAGTCTCCGAAAAACGGAAGCGTTTAGCAAACTCGCATAAAATCAGTGTAAATTACACGTGTAGCAGAGAAACGACGATCGCCGAATGTACGCACAGGCAAGCCAGCAAGTGCAACGGACCGCGACGAAAAAGCGCCAAGCAGCAAGGTTTCGCTTTGAAACCCGAAAAGAGCGCTTTTTCCATGGATTTTGATGAGAAGGTGATTAGGATGGAAATCCGCTTATGGATACGTGTTGGTACGGAGAGCAGTTATCGCGCTTGCAAAAAACAAACAACTAGCGGAGGTCATTTGTTCTTTGATTGAAATGCGTACATGAAGTTATTAAATGCACATGTAAAGCAACTAAAAATGCTTACTCGTGTGAATTTTTGGTCGCAATTTAGACAAAAATCAAACGCTATTAATTAAACACATGTAAACTAATGTATTTTGTCTAAAATACGGCAATATTTAAAGGCAGCGGAATTGACACATTAACTGTTTGCTTCAAATTGCTTTTATTGATTTCTAGTGCTGCCGCGACATCGACATTGTCATATCGACTCTTTTTCAAGATATCGAATGTTTTTGTTTCTCTTTCAAAATGTCGACTTTTCGACATCTTCAAGATAACTTACAATACCTTTTTGAAGTTGTTAGATTTTAAAGAAACTGAATTCTCTTTTGTCGCTTTTAGTCAAAACTAAAACAGTTATTGTGTTAATTTTAGCAGCTGGGTTATTAAAGTCTAAACACTAACGATTTTGAGATTCTACAATAACTTTTACAACTTCGATGTCGCGGCAGCACTATTTATTTCCAACTCACTATCCAATTTCATAGTTTAAAAGTTCTTCTGAAAACGTATATTTAAATGTTTGTTCATTTGATGTTAATTGTAAGTGAAATACATTGTGTAACCTGACAACCTTAAAACACAACTGTCAAAGTTGTTTGTTGAAGCATTTATGCAATTCGATATTTAAATATGTTTAATTGCAATGTCTCTTTGCAATTTGATCACTGATGTACAACAATTTGATTAATCTCTAATCCACAAAACGCTTGTTTGGCCGTTTCCGCACAATTGCAATCAATATTTTTGTTTTTGAGTTTTGTTTGACTTTTAAATTTCACAATTATACAAATAAACAATTGCTGTGATGGAACTAAAACGGGATTCGTTGGCTTTGCAGCGGAAGCAGGTGTGAAACTTAGTCATTGTTTGTTTAAAGTACCGTTTTGGATAGACTTTGGTCAATGTAACGTTGCAAGTTATTCGCAGAATTTAGTGACATCAGGAAAGTTAGTAATTACAACTCAATCAGTCTTATTGAAAGCTACCGTATGATTGAAACAATAAAATCAGTTTGAATTCTTGTAATGCGATCAAAGCACTCAAACATTGAAAATTCGACGAATCTTTAGTATGTCTGCGCATAATCCACCGTAATCCAAACACGAGTTTCAACTGCTCAAAAAACACCGAAGTTTTTGCTCCACGTTGTCGAGTGTGAAAGATCGTTTTGTTATTATTGCAGTTGGTTAATTGACCGTTCGCCGTGTTCTTGGAACTTGCAAAAGTGCTTGAACGTGGCCGTGAAGTGAGATGATCCGCTACGTTGATGTGCGCATTTGGCTAGTGAACCTTTGGCGCGAATGAATCATCCAGTTTTTGAGCCGTTTACGTAGTTTGTCTATTGCTGTGCGAGTTGTGTGATTCCAATTAAAATGCCGGTGTTTCAACTGAAATGGGACGGATTTGTTGGCTATTGATCTTTTTGTTTGCTTCTCTGTGCAAAAAGTTTGTAACAGTCTGCTAGAACAAGAAAGCTTAAAATCATAATTGACCTTTCAAAAAGCTCTTTCAAAGTCAGAAATCCTTTGAATAAACACTTATTCCACTCAAACATTCCACCGAACATAACATATGACTTTCTAATCTTTTGTTGATCTATGTAATTGTCCTCCTCCAACTTCGAACGCTTTGTTTGTATTGGTTGGGACACTTGAGAGATTTTGACTTTTGGCCCTTCTCGTCGAGTGCCTTTTTCGATAACAAAGCATTTTGATTATTTTTATTGTCAAAAGCTTTTACGGAAAAGCAATTCAAGTTTCTGATTGTTCTTTTAATTCTTTCACGCTTTAAACAAATTGCTGAAAAGCTAGAAGTGTCTAATCGTTGATGACTCGTTCCACACTTTCAAAAATCAATCATCATGTTACTTTCAACAATCCAACTTTTTGTCCAATTATTTTGATGCGAGGGGAGCGAACAAAAAGGATAATAGACTCTCTTGCGTGGATTAGTCACCTGCCTGTTTTTGGAAACACCCTAAAAGGCCCACCCCTTGACTGTAGTCTCGCCGGAAGGGAGGGATCAACCAGGGAGCCGCCGAGGCTATAAAAATCTCGCAAATCTCCAACTTAATTGGCTGTTTTTCAACTAAGCTTACACAAATTGTTTATAAACTCGTTCGATTGAGCGCAACGCTTCATTTTTGGTCTGATAAATCACATTAGTTGTTGAGAATGAAGATTCAATTGTTTTTGGCCTTGTTGGTTTGGGCAGACTGTAGCAGCGCCGTTGGGCGGCAGCATTGATGGAAGTTTGAGCGCAAGTCCAGGTGACGCAACCGGTGCATTAAAGATCAAAGGTGAGCAGTGTTCTGGAGATGTTCTTTAATAATTTACTTGTTTTCAGCTTCCGGACCATCAGAACCGACCATCGAAGAGAAAGTGAAAGGATTCGAAGCTGTTCTTTATTGTAAGTGCTTTGAGACGGAGTTTTAGTAACGTTTTGATATTTTAGTGTTTGCTCCGGAGAACTGGGTCAGCTCATGGAACGATGTTAGTAGAAATATTTTAATCAATTTAAAGTCTTGTTGTTTAGGTGTCTAACGAAGGAAAACAATGTTTCTTGTCCAGAGCAGCAGATCCAGCAAATGCGGAAATCTACCAAAGTGAAGACAGCACAAAAATGAAAGATGACTTGAAAGCCAAATGCAGTTCAAGCTACGACCAATTGATCAAATTTGCCAATCAAACAGAAGATACAATGAAAGCGTTACCAGAAAGCTTCCTCAGCATCTCCAAAGCTGTGAGTTTTTGTTTAATCGAAGTTAATTGTAAGTTTATAACTTCTAGTGGGGACAACAAATGCAAACACTAGGCAACCAATTCAAGAGCGCCGCCAAATCCACAGCTGACTCTGCCAAATCCACAGCCGATGTTGCTAAAACTGGAGCTGATGCTGCCGGAAACCAAATTGCTAACGCTGCCTCATCAGGAGCCGCAAAAGCCAGCGATGCTTGGAAGGGCGCTGTGAGTCAATTTGCCAAACCAACCAGCGAGTACTTGGCTAAATTGTCAGCTATGTCTCAAGAAGATCGCCAAAAGCTCAGTGCTGCTTTCCCAAAACTTGAACCGTTCTTCAGCGGAGACCATGCAGTTGAGTTCTTGAATGAAGTCACCAACATCTACAAAACAATTGGTTCTGGCGACTTCAACCCTACAAGTTTGCAACCGGAAGCTCAAAAATTGGCCACTACTTGGTCCACTCTCTGGGATCAATACAAGACCAAGAACACCGACGGATTGAAGAAGGCTGGCGACATTTGGAAGAAGGATTTGATCCAAGTAAGTGTTCTTCAATTTGTTAGAAACATTCGAATTGTTTGAATTGTTGAGTTCTTTTTGTTATCGACTTTCAATTCTTTACTTTCGTTTTCAGGCCGGTGACGCATTCAGCGCTAGTTTGGCTTCTCAAGTAAACGGAAACTGGAACAAAATGGCACCTTGCAGGATCACCAGCAGTTGGAACATTGCCAGGATCACCTTCGGCTGTGCCAGTTGCTGGACTCCCATCAGGCATTTCTGGATCAGCTACTGGCGGAGTTGACGCCTCAGTTCCAGGAGCATCTGCTTCAAGCAGCTTTGTCAGCAAGCTTTCGGAGAAGAACCCGGATGTACGTAACTAAACTTTTTCCATACAATCTATCCACAATGTCGGAGACTGAGTTTCGGGCCAAACTCACACATTCTTTCTCATATTCAATTCGAATCAACCCAATTCAAGTGTTTATACTGTAAATTTGGCAAAACGCCGTTCATAATAAAACGTGTAATAAAGAAATAAAGAGGTTTAATTTCTAATAAACATCGTTGCTGTGTTTTTTGAATGAAAAAGAACGTGTTTTCAATTATAAAGTTTGGCCCAAACTCTGATCCGTTAAAACGACTTATGTAAACGCTACTTTCTTTTCAGTTAGCTGACACAATCAAAAAGCGAGTTGAAGAGGTTTGTTGTGCTTTTCAGTCAAATTGTATATAAAGCTGTTTAGGGCAAAGAAAAACTCAACGAAACAAAAGAGAAAGTCAAAGAGGGTTTGAACAAAGCTGGCGAGTCAGCAAAAACCGGCTTTGAAAATGCCAAAGAAACATTGAACAAAGCTGGCGAGAACGCCAAAGAAGGCTTGAAAGACGCCAGAGAGAATTTGAAAGAAGCTTTTAACGATTTCAAGGAAAACGCCAAAGACTTTAAAGAGAAACACTTGAACTTCCCATCAGAATCTGCATCCGGAACTGTCAACGCCAATGGAAACGACGCCTCAGCTGGCTTCCGCCTCAACAATTAATCTTTTTAATGTTAATTTGTTTGTTGAGACGATCAAAATTAATGTGAATAAAGTAATTGCAGTTGTTTTGATTAAAAGCAATCACAACAAAAGAGTCCAAAATACAGTATCTCTCCACTTCACAAATAACTGCTTTTGATTCGGCATAAACGCGCCGATATTTGGGATGCATTTGAGGATCCACTGGGGATTGTTGCGCCACTGCTTGGCCAAGAATATATTAATTGATGTGGACTGAAATGATTTTGCCGCAGAAATTATAATTCGGCGCCTATCGAAAAAATTTGCCGCGAAAACACTTTGTTGAGTTGTCCAGAGGGAGTTTTGCTCTTTTATGTAATGCTGCCGAATTTTAAGATGAACACGACTTGTGCGCCAATGGTCGATGAGATGCTGACAGAGTGCTCAACGAGGAACGGTATTGTGGAATTGTTTTAAAGACGTTTCTAGTCATTTAATTATTTAACCTTGAGATTTGTATAAAGACTTATTAACTAATTATCTACGCAAACTTCTTGTTTAATTACCGTAAAGCTGTTCCGCCTTTAATTGTCTATTCAATGACATAAAAGGGATTAAGTTGATTGGCATGCGGTTTGTTTGGCTATTGCGCAAACAAAAGACCTTCAAAGACTTTTCTTTTGTTAATTTGGCAATTGTTTCAACACATTCAATTTGTTAAAATTGTCAAGCTTCTTTCGCTTTCAAAAGTTTTTTCAATTTTGCGCTTGTCATTTCGCGTCTCTTCATCTTTATGATTTTGCGCCTTTGTCCATGCGGCCGCTACAAAAACGATGCGTCAATTATTTGGGGAATTGGACTTGTTGAATGCTGGTTTCTTGGCTCGGACATGATTATTCATTTGTTGTCGGAGGCTGGAGGCGGTCGCGCGCATTTTGCAATTTTTGATTACTGTATTTGGTTGTTAAATTGATTCCAAGACTTTTAGTTGTTTTTGTCGTAGATCCAGTCTTTCCTTCAACAAGCCGGGCATTATTTTTATTTCATTGCCAAGTAATTCCCCTCAAAGTCAATTATTGAGTTCCGGGTTTCATCCCAACTAATCAGCTCGTTTTGTTGAAAAGCATCTGGTTCAAATTCCAAAAACGCCATTGGCTTTAAGCGCCGATGAGTGATTCCAATTTTTAGGCGATGATTTTCAGTGTCTCAAACGGTTTGGTTTAATGTGATTTTTAACTGGCTTTTGTTTGTTTAAACTCCAACTTGTTTGAGTTCTGAAAAGCTTAACGGACACGTAGAAGTTGTTTGATTTTGCGGAACTGTTAAATTTACCAATTAATTCATTAACACGTTCTAATTGTTATTTTGTTTTAGTTCCACTCTTTCAATGTTCAGTTCAATTGAATCACTGGCATCTAGTTGCGATAAATCGAGTGCGTTTCATTTAAATAATTCGCTAATCAACTCAAAATGCCAATGTTCAACAACGGAGATGGATAGTTTGGCCAGCTTCAAAGAAATCTTGTAAGCCCTTTTTAAAAAGTCTATAAATTTTAAATGCTGATTGAAGCGGTCAATCAACAGAGCAATCAAGTGCTGTCGACAGCCAAGCCGATCAAAGTTTGTCGCTTAGTCAATTTCAACAAATGTGTCCGTCTTCCGGTCTTTTGCCTTCAAATGGAACTGGCAGCTTCTTCCCGCCGAACATGTTCTACAATCCACTAGCATTGACTTGTAAGTCTCGCGTTGACTTGAAATACAACAAATGCATTTTCAGTGTGGAGTTGGCAGAACTTGAGTCGAATTCGTCGACCGCGCACTACTTTTACAAGGTAACAAGATCTTTAACTTTGTTTAAAGCTACTAAGAGATTTCAGTGAGCAACTCATCGAATTGGAACGGCAATACTCCGAAACTAAATACTTATCACGACCTTTGCGTTACAAACTTGCTCAAGAACTGGGCTTGACTGAAACACAAATAAAAATCTGGTTTCAAAAGTAATTTAAATTGCAGAACACTTAAATAATACACATTTTCAGCCGCCGCATGAAAAACAAAAGAACTCATCAGCAGCAAGCCGGCTCAAAAAGTGGACATCACCTTGAAAATCTCGATCAACAACAGTCAACCGACTAGCTGATTCAACCAATATCTCTAACGCCAACATAAAGAATCTCATTCAATCGCAATAATCTAGTCAAGAACAATAAAATATTCATTAAATTTATGTATCAACAACAAAACAACAACAGTGGGTGACTGACGACGACCTGGATTTACAAATTAAACTAAGAGGACTGCATTTATACAGCCGTCGTTCTCAGGGTTATTGCTAACCTAAAACCGGATTATTAGCTTTCCAATGATTACACAAAATTCGCTTACCTGTGCGTACTTAGCCCAAACAACTTTGCCGCCTTGCGTGACCATACCCAATTCAGAAATATTCACTTCAATGATTGTGCCTTTGGTAATGACGCCAAGAGAAGTGTACATTTGTGAAGAGGGATTCTTCTTGACGCCAACAATCGGAAGGCAAAAAGTAGTCTGAAGTTCTGGATGTGTAACGTGTGCCTAAAATAGAAATTATTTAAAATCTTTCGCAACAGCTTAAAAGCAAACCTTCTTGAATCGAAGTCCCATTGGCCGAATGAATCTTTCAAATTTGACTGGCTTCCGCGTGAAATTCTCGCCGACAAACGTGACTTTCGTAACCATACGCTTCCAGCCCTTTCGACGTGATTTGCCAGTCTGTACAACTTTGAAGGCTTCGGCATCGGAAACGGCTTTGACCTTTGGGATAGGAACTTCGTACTTGCCCTAAAAATTGTGCAAATACAATTTGAAAAGAGCATGCAGTCACTTACAGCCTTCTCTTTTCGCTTCTGCTTGATGGCATTAGAAAGAATGGTGCCAGCCACTTGCTTTTGACGATCCAACAAATACGCAGGAACGGCACCTTCGGATGGAGCTTCCACTGTACTGCGTTGTTTCTTCTCTTCGTGCTGTTTGATCAACTTTCGCATCTGGACCTTCTCAGAGTAGCGCTTTCTTGTGGTAGAGTTTAGCCTTGTGACCGCGCAATTTCTTGGCAATCTTCGAGCGAAGATGTGGTTCACGAGCCTCTTTCTTTCGTCTAAAAGCAATCACATTTATCCAACGAACTCTTAAAACTCACTTTTTCTCCTCATAGTCCATACGACGTCCATGACGCTTACGATGAAGCTCGATATGCTCGTTTTGCGGCTAAAGTAATTCAAACTATTAACAACACATGAAATCAAGAATCTTACCATTCTGAATTAGAAGCAATCACAAGCAAAAAATAATAGACGTAACAAGGAAATATTTCACAAAAGTAAAATGCCACGAGGATCAGACTTTCGCTTTCAGACCAAACATCAATGCGGGAAAGAGGCTTTTAATTTTCCGTGCACGTAATTCAATAAGTGTTTATTGGGCTGATTTTCTGTTTATTCACGAGCCACTCTGGATGAACGCAACAAAAATGAGCAATTTCATTCACAGGATAATTGTTATGACTCTTTGGAGAACATTTGGCAGGAATCAAATGATTTGATGAGGCGTTATTTTTATGTGATCATCAGGAGTTCTTACAGCTTTTCCAACTAACACTTTCCAAAATTTGATTCACATTTCCTTTCCATCTTATGCTCTGACTCATAAATTTACATTCTTTGTTTACGCTGAACCGCATATGCTTGGCATTTGGCTAGATGTTTGGTTGGATGTTGTTGATGGGGTAATGCGCGTCCTTTCAAAGCATTAAGCCGTTCTTTCTCATCCTGTCCGTACTCGTGCGTTGCGTTCGGCGTTTTTTGCGCGCACATTGGCGAAAGCTTTTTCGCCACAAAGACGCCTTGATAAATGGGTATTTTGGTGACTGTGCGCCTTTGCAAACGCATTTTTTAAGTGACGGGACGCGTCAATCCAGGTAGATGGATTTCTATTCAAAAGCGGAGTAATTTCTGTATTAGTACTTGTTTTGGAGCAAACAAATGCTTTGCTTGCTTAAACTTTTTAGTATATCTTTAACTGTCGAAGTTTTTTGAACCTATCTCAAATTTGATCTAATTTCTTTTCATCACATCTTTTGACTCCAAAACTCGAGTGTCCTTTGCGCAATTCACTACACTTTTCAATCCACACCTCTTTGAACTGAATATTGGATTTTGCGCGCCAATCATATTTTTCTTTGTGTGGCGACTTTTGTTGAAATTCTCCGGAATACCACCCGCTATGTTCTACAAACCGCTTAAATTCAGCTATTTTGGAGACGACGCAGATCAATTGCCAAGAATGCATAGAAATGGCCAGCATACGCCGAACACGGCACTCAATGACAGTCTAATTGGTTTCAGCACATTTCCGGACCAAGTTTTCCGCCGTTGCATCAAAAATGGCTTTGATTTCACAATGATGGTTGTTGGCGAATCGGTAAGCATTGTTTAATTCAACATTATAACAATTTATTTAAGGGACTTGGCAAATCCACTTTCATCAATTCTCTCTTCTTGGCCGAAATCAACGACGTTAAACAGCCTCGTTCCACTACAAAAACTACCGAAGTCTCGAGCAAGAGTTTCTGTTTGGAGGAAGAAGGAGTTCGTTTGAAGATCACCTTTGTTGATACGCCAGGCTTCGGCGACCACGTTGACAACACAGATTGTTGGAAACCAATTGTCAACTACGTGGAGAGCCGCTTTACCGAGTATTTGAATGAAGAAACTCGAATCGAACGTCCTTCTCAAATTGAAGACAAGCGTGTTCATCTGTGCTTGTATTTCGTCGCTCCACGTCGTGGGTGAGTTGTTTTAAATATGGCATTTGTGTACAAAACCATTTTAGGCTTTCCGAACTCGACATTTTGGCCATGAAGGCTTTACAAGATCGTGTAAACATTGTCCCGGTGATTGCCAAAGCTGATACTTTGATGCCCGACGAGTTGCAGAGTTTGAAGAAAAAAGTAAGAAACACTAATTCAAACACTAACTTAAACGTTAATTTTTCAGCTCCTCGAAGACTTCACAGCACATGAAATCAAACTGTACGAGTTTCCGGCACCAGACGAAAACAAAAAGGATGCCAAAGACTATCGTGATCGTATTCCATTTGCTGTTGTTGGATCCAATGAGTTGCGCGACAATGGTCGTACCAAATCGAGAGTTCGAAAGTAAGTTTCTCAAATCAAACTGCCTTCAATAACTTTTAAAATTCAAGATACATGTGGGGAACTGTGGAAGTTGACAACCTCGAACACAACGACTTCATTGCCTTGCGCGACATTCTCATCAACCAAAACATGGTCGACTTGATTGACGTCACTCGAGATGTTCACTATGAGAACTTCCGCTCACGTCAAATGCGCAAAAATCCGAAAGGTGTTTTGTCTGGCGATGAGTAAGTTTTAGCTATCGTTTTTAACTTCAACAACACTTTAACTTTAGAGATCCGTTCACACGAATGGAGAAGGAACAACGCGCTCAAGAGCGTGCAATCGAAAATGCACATGCAACTAAAGAGAAAATCTTTGCCGACAAAGTAGCTGAACGCATGATCAAATTGGAGGACGAGGAACGAAAAGTGAGTCTTTTAAACGTTCTAAATACAATTCACCGTCCTGTTTCTTCGTTTAGTTGCACAACCAAGAACTCGAGTACAACAAAGTCCTTGCCGACAAACGCAATGAATTGGCACGTATTCAGCAAGAAATCCACGATTACCGTCTAGCCAATGGCATGGGCGAACCAGGACACTCATCGAATGGCCACTCTCCAGACGGAATGAAAAAGAAGAAGTCTAGTACGTTGAATATATTCAGATAATTTAGTGCATTATGAAAGATTTCAGCAATTTTGGCACTTTTTTGAGCCCCTCTCCTTCCACTGTCCACTATTCAATTGCACATTAAGTTGTAGAAAGAGTCTTCTCGTCTAACTTATTCAAATGTTTGTAGCGTCACTTCGAAAAGTCTGCAAAAGCATTCAACTCACTTTTCCTTCCAATTCAAACAACAAATCGCTTTATTCATTCTCTCAATTGTCAAATATGTTTAATAAATTTCTTTTCTCATCTCGTCGTTAAAATAAACAGTTGAGCTTTGTCGAGTTGTATGAGATCTTTGATTTAAATGGCAGTTGTGTGTTTTTAACAGAAACGAGCTCGCCGTCCCTGTACGATTGATTGAAAAAGATTCCAAGGAAGAATGCTGAAGAAACAAGTACTCTTTTAAGTAGAAACAAAAACTCACCCTCTTAAAGTGTATAAAAAGGACATAAGCGCTGGCAAAATGAGAACTCGTTGCTCAAGGCGAATTGCTCGAATTACTCGTTCAGCAACCCAGTCTGGATCCAAAAAACTGATCCTTGAGTCGTTTATACTCAGCTTGTCGATCATTGGAGTCTTAACGTAATAGGGGCAAATTGTTGTGAACTTGATTTCAGTGTGTCCTTGCTCGAGTAGTTGATAACAAAGTGATTCCATAAAACCGAATGCAGCAAATTTTGATGCTCCGTAGTCGACCAAGCCTGAAGATTTAAATTGTTTTGAGTTCTGATATTAAAAGCATACTTGGGGCCCCGAAAATGCTGGCAACCGATCCCATTGTAACAATGTGACCATGACCTTGATCGATGAACCGAGGCACAAAAGCTTTTGCTGTCCAAAACAGTGCTTTCACGTTTACGTCAACTAAGGTCGACATTCTGTCATCTTCAATTTCCATAAAAGGAAGCGGGTTTAAAAGACCAGCGTTGTTGACTGAAAACAAAATGAAACTCGATTTTAAAGATTTAACTTGCTTTGAAGAACTTACTTAAGATATCGATTTGACCAAAGTTTTGACAGGCTTCGTCAGCAGCTCTGTAAACAGCATGTCTGTCCGTCACATCGACTTTCTGGCAATAAACTTTCGCTCCTAAATTTTCACAGATCTGAGCTGTCTGGTCGTTGAGAACTGTGTTCATATCCCACAAAACAAGTCTGCATCCTTCAATTGCAAGTTTTCTGGCGATTTCGTGGCCTAAAAATTAGTCGGTGTGTTTAAACGATCCAAATGTAACTGACCGATTCCACCGCCTGCACCTGTTATTAAAACAGTCTGTCCATTTAGATCCTTTTTCGGTTGTACTGCATACGGCAAGAAGTTACGATAGGCGGCTTTCAACAAGCTCTCCAAAACAAGAAAGATCCACTTTAAAATTGAAAGAATAACTTGACCGGGAACCGACCAGCGCGCTTTCATAACCAATTGTTCCAAAACTGAAATCAACAAATATTAACTAGTCAAAATAGTTATCGATATGTTTAAAAGCGTTGATTTAAAACTAACAATTTGCATTCATTAAGATCAACAAGTTTATAAACAAATAATAATTTGCGTCGCAATTTAACACAGATGTTTTTTGCCTCCCAAAATAGAGCGATTATTAGTTTATTAATAACAGCTGGTCAATCAGAGCAAATTGTTGAAACTAAGACACGGAAGACCGCCAAAAGCGTCCAGCATTTTTATCACTTGCTCCCCACATGATAATCGCTAAAAGATCAAACGAGCATGCTTTTAAAACGAGAGCGCTTAAAAGTTGCTTTTGTGCAAAAAGACTGTGACGCTTTTCTATTTAATCAAAACATTAACTAACTTAACTGATTAGTTTTTACAACAAGTTACAAAATCTTAAAAGCGGAATTTCAAAAAATTAAACAAAAGGACAGACACTTTTTGCAGAACACGTCGCCGCATGCCATGTGTAAAATTACAATGATCTATGCACGGGAATGCTCAATGAGCGACCATCCCAAAAGTGTCAGGATGGACGTTGTTGGATGGAGGGGACTGCGCATTGAGTATAATTGGAGAGTTCGAACGCGCGTGATTCATTTAAAATGGCGCTCTTCCTCTCAACTTGGGGCAAAAAACGGAAAGTGTTAAAGAATGTTTGTTGAAACGTTTCTTTTAAACGACTTTTCGAAACAACTCTTTTTATTATTTTTGATTTAAAGCACTCACCTGAATAGTCAAATTCCATCATTTTGCCAGTTGATTCACCAAAATCTCCAAGAACACCTTTGCTTAAGCCACGCGCATTCGACGGCAGTGCTCATGAATAGACTCCCGGCAAATAAGCTTTTCTCTCTATTCAATCAAGGTCAAAACCACCGGCGATGTTTTTTGATGCAAGTGACGTGCGCGACATTACAATTTGGCGCTGTCCAACGACGGAGTGGTCTCACAAAAAGAGAGTAGCCCAAAACAAATCAGATCTTTTACTAATTCATTCCATTAAAGTGAAATAAAAAGTCCTGACGCAAAATTAACAAGCACAAGAGTAGCAAAAATGCAATACAATAACTATACACAAGAGTTGAAATAAATGTTTATTCCATATAAATTATACAAACATTCAACGCAACTTACAGATCTTTGGATCCAGCCAAGCGAGCACGATCCAAAAAAGGGCTGCACTGACAACAACACAAATAATTGAGCAAATCGGGCGAGCATAGAGGCTTGGCACAAACGAAAAAATTGCATACATCAAGATCGGTACAAGTGCAATACAAACGTAAGCGGGCACAAAGTGAGTATGAACATCGAGCTTTCCATGAGTGTACTTGACGACTGTGCGGAAGAACAATCCTGACACGATTGAAAAGCCAAGAACGAATGACAAATCACCGCTAACACCCTAAACATAATAAAATTAATAACACTCCGCATAAACAAGTACCTTTCACTTGGAGTGTAACAATCGGCACATATTTTTGATTTAAATTATAGATGTCATAGATTTTAAAATCAAATCGCTTAAAACATTACATCAACGTTCAAAACGACTTTCGTCCAAATGTAGTAGATGATAAGCGCTCCAAATGAAACAGTGAATGCTACAATTGCAAAGAACAATCCAGCGGCTTCGATTTCACAATGGGCTCTTCTTTCCTTACGATTTTGGCGGTTTGCTGTCACAAGTTGGTTTTTGGCAATCTTGAACTCCTCATAGTGCGATTGGATGTAAACAGCCCAAGAGTAGATCACAATCAACAATGCGTAAACCTAAGACTTTTAATGAGCTTAAAAAATTATTGAAAGCATTACGTTCAAAGTAGGCCAACCAATTTCATATGCGTGAACAATGAGTGCAATTGCAGAGACTGCAATCCAAAATCCAAAGAACACAATTCGGCTCTTCCAATTCAGTGCCATCAACAGCGTAATACAAGGTAAAAGAGTAAAGAAAGCAAGCGCTTTTGAAAGGGGTGTTTGTTGATTATCCTGTGATAGTTTGATATATACTTTAACTCAAAACTTTATTCTAGCACTTAAAACCTAACTAACATCAAAATCTAAGCAACACAGAAATCCAACAGATTGTAATTAATTCTTTATTGTTCTACGAGCAAATAATCGATGAAGATTCCTAGAATTTACACACAGAGTTCAACGATATAGATATTCAGCTTGAATGTTGGCCGCCAATTCAGGTTCCCATCGATCGCCATTGAGTAGAAGCTTCTCCTTGTTGTACAACAGTTCTTCGTGCGTTTCAGTTGAATATTCAAAGTTTGGACCCTCAACGATAGCATCAACTGGACAGGCCTCTTGACATAAACCACAGTAGATGCATTTAGTCATATCAATGTCATATCGAGTAGTTCGACGAGATCCATCAGGACGCGTTTCAGTTTCAATTGTAATTGCTTGAGCTGGACAGACTGCTTCACACAACTTGCAGGCGATGCAACGTTCCTCACCATTCGGATAGCGACGTAAAGCATGCTCACCACGGAATCGAGCACTCAACGGTCCTTTCTCAAACGGGTAGTTAATTGTAGCCGGCTCCATAAAGACGTGACCAAACACTACGCCAAAACCTAAAAATCAAATTAGAAACTTGAATAAATTCAATTGAAGCAAACCTCGAACCAATTCAGAAAACATAACGCTGTGATAAGCTTTGGTCATATCGCCTTGCCATGATCCGTCAGTAACAGGTGTTTCGCCAACATAACCTAAATCAGGAATTAAATAAATGTCGCCATAATCAAGGACTAACGAAACGTTCCGCGAATCTTCGTAAAAAACGACCTTGAGAAGCGCATTTTTCAAGAAAAAAGTGCTTTAGAAATAAAAAATGCAGTTCACAAACATTTTTGTTGTTAAGTTCGTTTCTTGCAAAGATTCGCGGAACTCTACACTTACGATAGTTATTTCGAGCAGAATTTATGCTTGAAAGTGCAGGAAGTTTGCCCAACAAATCACTTTGTTTGATAAAACGAGCAACTTGAGACATTTTAAATCTGAAAACAATACTTGCAAAAGCCTAATTTAATCAAGCAAAACTTGAAGATAAACTTGGTCCATAACCAGTAACAAAAATAAACCATTCAAATGCATAATATTCTTTATCAACTAATAACAATAAATTGTACACATAACAATTGAATCCTAGTCGAACAAGCTCTCTTTGTCATCTTTGTCCTTTAATTTCTTGTGCGATCCATCACAGAAAGGTCGAGTTTTGGTCTGCTTGCAATTACACAGCCAAACTTCCATATCTTGATCCGGAATGAAGCGCACCGGCTTGAGACCTGTGTTTGGAACGTTGTGCGTCTTATGAGTGCCATCGCATAAAGGTTGATTGCCACTATAGCCACATGTACACCACGCATAAACTTTGTCCTTCTTCATAAATACCCGTGTCGGCAATTTACCCGCAACTTTGCCCTTCTTCGGATTTAGATGATTGTTTCCTTGAATACCATAAGGTTCGAGAGGCGCTTTATCTTGAAGCTAAAAATCAAAATAGTTCGAAAATGAGCAATCAAATCACTCACAAGATGATATTTCAATGTATTCGGCTCTGTTCCAACAAAATGCTCATGTAATCTGTGCTGTCGGTAAGGCCCCCATCCAGTTTTATTCGTCCATAAAGCAACAGTTAGCCTTTGATTTGCCAAGCGAGTGAAAAACATGCTTAAAGAACGAAATCAACAAGCATTGACAACAAAAGAAAAGAATAGCTTGTGCAAGCGAAGTTTCACAATTCGCACAGCGAAGTTTATTGCCCTTTTGCATTCATTTATATTTGTTGCTTGATTATTTCTGCAAAAATGGCTAAGCGAAAAGCTTTAAATGGTCAGACAAAGGCTGAAAAGCCTATTCAGAATGGTAAATCAAAGGTGAACGAAAAAGAAGAGAAGCCTAAAGCGCAAGAGTTTGATTCGGACGAAGAAGCTGTAAGTTGATTTATTCGATTAAAAACTGATTAAATATGTGTTTAGGATTTGAGAAATACAATTGGCAATGTTCCTATTCAGTGGTACGAAGACTATGATCATATTGGTTATGATTTGCGTGGTGATCAAATTGAGAAGCCGGAAGGTGCGCGCAAAAAGGGCGAAATTGATGAGTTCTTGGATAAAGTCGACGATCCGAACTATTGGTGCGTTATAGATTTAATGCCAGTTGTTGATTTTGAATCTTTCTGTTTAGGCGCCGAGTTTTTGATCAACAGACTGGAGGCGACATTGAATTGACAGACGAACAGGTTGAGAAGCTTAAAAACATTGCAGCGAACCGGTATTCTGATCCAACCTACAACCCCTATGAGCCGTTCCATGATATTTTCTCGTACAAGAAGGAGATTCATCCTATTTCTAATCGTCCCGAAGACAAGAGATCATTCATTCCAAGTGCAGATGAGCGAAGAATTGTTGGCCGTTTGTTGCATTCTATGAAAATGGGCTGGTTGAAACCGAAAGAGCCCAAGAAGCCGGAAGAGGTAATTTTATTCACACGTAATATTATTTATTACGTATTTAGGCGTACGATTTGTGGGCATCTGAAGATTCAGAACCGAAATCCAAGAATGAATTGGCTCGTTTGCGTACTCATTGTCCAGCTCCAAAGATGTCTTTGCCAAAGCATGCCGAGTCTTACAATCCGCCAGGAGAATATTTGCTTACTGAAGATGAACTCAAGAAATGGGAAGAAATGGAGCCAGAAACGCGCAAAATGGATTTTGTTCCACACAAGTACGATGCATTGCGAAAAGTTCCATTTTACGAGCGCTTCTACCGTGAACGATTCGAACGTTGCATGGATTTGTATTTGGCTCCACGTCAGATCAAGATGAAAGCAAGTCTTTTAAGTTATTTACAGAGTTTAATGTCGCTTGCTTTTAGTTGAATGTTGAGATGAAAACTTTGCTGCCCGATTTGCCAAATCCGCAAGACCTTCAGCCTTTCCCAACAACACTTGGATTTGTAAGTTCTTAGCGAATGATCACAGCAAACTATATTGGTGTTTTTAGTACATGCGAGGTCACAAGGGTCAAGTTCGATCATTGTCTGTTGAGCCGGAATGCGGTGAATTGTTGGTATCAGGTGGAGAGGATTGCACAGTGCGCGTTTGGTACATCCCGACTGGCCGTTGTCTGAAGACTTTCAAAATGAGTTCACCAGTTACAAGTGTTGCTTATTCACCGAATGCTGAACATACTTTGGTTTTGGTTGGCTGCGAATCCCAAACTGTCACTTTGATGAACATTGAGTGTGGAGACAAACTTAGAGTTTCAAAGACAAGAGAGTTTTTGGAAAATATTGATTTGAACCAAGAACGTGAGGCTGGAGATGAATCGCCAAAATGGTCACGCAACAAGCAAGGAAACATTGAGATTACTTTGCCAGATGTGAGAAATTTCTTGTTTAACTTCTATAATTTTTATGTTTAGAATGTTCGTCAAGTAACTTGGCACAAACGAGGAGACTTCTTTGCAACTGTTGGATTCAGCTCATCTGCGAAAACTATCTACGTTCACAGAATATCAACTTCCAAATCACAGGTTAGCCTTGTGTCAGCCGCAATGTCACTCATACTTTCATTTTAGAAGCCATTCAACAAGTCAAAAGGTTCAGTTCAGCAAGTTCTTTTCCACCCGACCAAGCCTCAATTCTTTATTGCAACAAAGCAGCACATCCGTCTTTACGATCTGTCTAAATGCGCATTGCTCAAGAAAATCTTCACTGGCACAAAATGGCTTTCGTCTATTCATTTGGATGCAAGCGGCAACAATATTTTTGTTGGTGGTCTTGATCGTGTTTTCTCATGGATTGATTTGGAGCTTTCGAATAAGCCTTGGAAGACATTGCGAAGTCACTCATCTGCCGTTCGCGCACTCACCTATCACAAGAAATTGCCCTTATTGGCTACTGTTTCTGACGACGCTACAGCCATTGTTTATCATGCTCGTTGTCCACAGGTATGAATTTTTAATGAAGGTGACTAGCTAACTTTTCAACTTTTAAGGATTTCACTCAAGAAAATGAATTGGTTCCGGTTAAACGTCTTTTTGGACATAAACATCAACAAGAAGAGCTTCCAAACAGACAAGGAGAAGTTGGCTATGTTAAGCACTGTTTTCCATCCGACTCAGCCGTGGCTTTTGACCGGTGGTGCCGATGGACAAATTGGACTTTTCATCTACTAATTGTTGTTCCGTCTCAATCGTTAATTGTTACATGATGGAATTCAGTTATTCTGTTGTTGAGTTTATTGACCAATGTTGTTGTTGTTATTAAAGAGAATAGAAATTTATTCGGCATTTGTGACTTTACAATTAATTAAGACTGCGAAAGACATTAGGTAATAGTTGACGGATTATTGTTGGCTGCAGTGAATGTGCTTGCTGTAGGATTTACAACTTTGTTTTGATTGCATAAAAACACGCATCGATAGTTTGGAACTATTATAACTGTTGCCAATGGCTTTAGAACTGCAAGCCAAACACTCATTGAAAGTGCATAAGCCCCAAAATTACTAGGCAAGTCAAAACGAAAAAGTGCAGCCACGGAGTTGATTGTTGTTGGGACGCATAATGTCATTGGAATGGCCGCCTGAATAAATAAGTTGTTTAATGGCATTACTTTACAAAAGTACTTGAACAAACAGAATTTTTGCAACTTGATGATGCGTTGATCGAATACGCTTGTTTGTTCCAACACGGGAATCTCTTCTTACTTTAGCGTTAATGCGCAAAACTGTATAAATCACAACAACATAAACAAATAAAACTAGACAAACGACAAATGCTACACTCGAAACTGCAATTAGGTTATTCTGAAGATAAATGCAATTTAAACAACTGTTTAAAAATAATAGTTACCGGCTCGTATACTGAATATGCTGGAGTTACGTCCAAAGCCCATTTCGGAGCATATTTACGGAGTATCTTGGTGTAGCGTTGTGTTTCAGGCGTTGGCCCGACTATGATGAAAAGACTTCCATGATAAAAAGCTTCAAGAAAAGTTACAAAATAAGCAGCGAAAACAAACGCAAAAAGTTGCTTGTTTGACAAAGATTTGTTGCTGAAAATTATGTTTGTAAGTAACTAGAATGCTTTAATTGAATTTTAAAAACTGTTGAAAACTTGCCAGCAAACAGAACGGTAACGGTAGTAGAAGTCTATTGGAATTAATGCAATTGGAAACATCACAGCCCAGAAGTAAGCTCTGAGCAAATAACTGGCTAGTTTTACGTTAATGTGTGAGCAAATTCCAGAAACAACAAGAAATACGGTTCCTCGGAGAGGAGTGACTTGCTAAAATTGGGGGTGTTATTGTTGAATGCAATAAATATTATTAATGGAAATCTAAAACAAACCACTGCGGCCACAAAGCTGATCAATCCGTAAAGACAGTCACTTAAGCAGTGAACTCGGATCATTCTCGAGTAAGAGCGCATAGGTTCTGGTGTATGCCGACAAACAATGTAGAAAAGCGTCAAATTTAGAGCTATTCCAATCACAAAAGCAACCAAGTCGTTGATGACGTTTATTGACAACAGCTCCATTGTATCAATTTTACATAGCAACTAAAAATAGAACGTTGCAATGTTTGCATTTAAAGAATGACATCCAATTGCTAGATAAGCTCGGTAAAGTTTAAAAACATTCCATTCACAACTAATAAATTCCGCCAATTTGCACGTCAACAGTACAAATGTTCATCCAAACAATAAATTAACTTGGAAACAATGATCTCGAAACCTAATTGGTTGCTCACGCAAAAGTTTTCACAAAATACACTTAAATTGAGCATTGCTAATTATTTTTAGGGATTGAACGCCCTCCATATTAAAGTACAAACGTGAGTTGAGTAATTGGTGTTGTTTTGCTACTATGTCAAGACTAGAATGCTCACCTGGGACTATTTTCTGGTGTTGGCTATATGCCCATTTAATATCAGAGTTCAGCAACGTTTAAGTTAAATGAAAAAGCATTTGTTGACGTAATCCGGAAAAGGCGGAGCAAAAAATGAAGATCTCTAAAAGTGATCGACGGATTTTAATTTATGATCAAAAATACTGTAAGTGCGTCATTGAAAGCATAATTATCATGTTACTTATTTCCACATTGCACTTTAAGGAAGGACACATAAAAACTTGAGCGTCTCGACTTAACGGTAATAATGTTTGGCCAGTATATTAAGATGAGTAATCTTACTTACCTTACATTGTGCTTATTTGTTGAAAGAAACAATCAATCCCCAATTAAACATTCTCTAAAAAGATTTGAGTTTTCACATAAAATCCCTAAACAAAAAATTTGTTTGATTGGCGCTTTTACATAACTTTGATGATCTCCAAAAAGTTAAGAACTTTATTTCATTACAATTGAAAAACTGAGCAATGCAATAAGAGAACCTCCACATGAATAAAATCTAGTACACCAGCGAATACGAATTAGTCATAAAAACAAGGCACTGAAATAAGTTATTAAAATTGTTGCGTAAACGTCAAAAAGCTAAACGGGTCTTAAATAAATTGCGTAAACAGGGAAGCTAATTCAAGAAAGCTTACGAGTCAGTTCGAAATTACGAGTTGGCAACAAACGCTTGAAAACTAACGCAATTTGAAAGAAGTGATTATGTTTCGGATGCTCTAGCTCTATCACAAAAGCCTTTCGTCTATAAATCCCTTTGTCGTGACCTTGCGCTTTAACTTAAAAAATCGAGTAAGTTGAATTAATGCTCTGTGAACCTTAATGAGAAGAAAGTTGATTGTGTGCGGCATACTGCTGAGACAATTTCTAATTGTGTTTAATGAATAGGGTAAAAGTCAATGAATAACGGGGATATAAAACTGGAGAAATAAAAATCCACTTTCTATTTTGGCATCGGGCTTTGGCGCGTTGAGGACGTTTGTGATGCTCGGCCACCGTTTGCTGGAGTCTTTCGACCTCTAATTGATGGAATTCGAGAAGGTGTCACAGCGGACAGGTCAGATACGTCAGAAGCTCGACTAGACGGACGTGAGACAGCCAAGTTGCTTGTGGAAGTTGGACGAGGAATGCGAGAACCATCAACTAAATATTTGTGAGTGATCTAATTGAGTGGACTTTAAATATCTCACCTTTAATGCTAACATCACTTGACTGGCGAGAATACTGGCGTGTAGCAGATCCGCTTCGTGAAGAAGCAACAGATTTTGGCGCTTTAAACATTGGAATTGAACGTTCGGTCTTTTCGCGGATCTAAACAGATGTTACAAACTCATCAGGTTTTAAACACTCACCTTAGTAATTGGGCCTTGTTTGTAAGTTTCCAATAAATGTGCATTTTGTTGTTTGCGCAACGCTTCCGCCGACATTGACGAAGAATGCTTTCGTTGGAATGTGCTCATTTGATCAACAGCTCCGTCAGGTGTCAAAGTTGGCATAAATTCGTGGCCCTGTAAGTGGGAGACTTTTAAAAGAAAAGACCTCTAAAACCTTACTTGATAAAGTTCTAAATTAGTGCGTCCTTTGGCTCGACACGGATCGTGCTTTAACAAGAATGAAGCCAATTCAACCCAACCGCCTCCGACGCGAACCATCACAGTTGAATGAAGAATTCGGACCATGCGTTTAATAGAAGACTCTCCAAAAGCGTAGCGAACAGTGCCTAAAATTAAAAGTTGATTAAAACAAAGCTAATTCAAATTTTCTAACCTGTCGACGAAGTTGAATTGTCTCTGTTGATTTTAAACGGATGAGCACATTGACAACGTTCTGTTTCTCTTTTTATCTCATTGTGAATACGTTCCGGGTCACTTTTTGCTTGTTGTTGATTTTGTTGGTGTTGCAGCAGACGGCGCTGTAAACAAATAATTAAATGTTCAATTTCGCTCAACTCACATTTCTTCCTTCGTATCTCAAAGCATTCATGAACTCTTTCGAAGAAATCTGACCGTTTTTGTCAAATTCATCTGCAACCTTCTCCATTTCTAAGCGAGTTGTAGGGAACTTTGACGAAAGGACACCGTCGATAAATTGCTGACGAGGAACAAATCCAGCTCCATGTTTGTCGATTCGGCGGAATAGATCACTGATTCTGGCTTTGGCTGAATCATTCCAGGCCAAGTAACGTTCTCGCCATTCAGCAAATGTGAAGTTTTCGAGGCGACGAAGTTCTGAAAAATCGTTGATTGTAAAGAAAGTTTACGGTAATTTATTACCTTCGATGTCCGCCTTGCGCTCTTTCAACTTGTCTTCGGTTTCAATAGTGTCTGTCCACAATCGGTCCCAAGTTTCGTTTAATTGATCGGCTTTTCGTTGTCGTTTCGTTATGGTTCTAGAAATAGAAACAGTTTGAAACAAATTGCAAGAAAACTTACTGCTTCTCCGGCAATAAACGTGACTTGCCACCTGTGGATTTTTGTCTCGGTAGAGTTCCAGACAACGATGTAATGCTTTTGGACAAGTTGGCTTGTGATCCTTTTGTGTCATCGTCGCCAACGTTTCCGGTAAGTGTGGCACCAGGCTTTTTAACCAACTTCATTATTGAATCCATATCAGGTTGACGTGACCGTATTTGTTCTTTGAATTCGGAGTGTTCGACAATTAAACTGAAAACAAAATGATTTGTTTGATTGAAGTTTAAAACACTTACTCTTGAATTTCTGGCAATGTCCAAGTTTCTGCACAGTTTGCATTGCGTTCTGCCAGAACTTCTCGTTTTTCGGCTGCAAAACCTTCAATGTCTTTCATCAATTTGTCATGAGACAACAACTCCGAATGCAAATCACGGACGGCTGCTGACCTCTCTGCCAAAACAGCTTCAACTTGCTGCCAGCGTGAATTGACAGCCGAATTCAACTCGGCAATTGGAGTCTGAGCACGCGGATGAGCCCGTTCACGAAGTGCTTTTGCCAATCCAGTCCATTTCTCTACGTCTCTGTTCAATTGGAAAGCTTCATCGGCAAACTTGTCAGCTGCTTGGACCAATTTGAAAGCTGCGTCGGTTTGGTCAGTGGAAGTTGTTAGTTCAGATCGCAAACGCATCTCCAGATCATTGAGGCGTTCATGCAATTCGTGGGCATTTTCGGTTAATTCAACACCGTCGACTAGCGAGTCATTTAGAAGATGTGACTAAAAAGTGTTTAAATCAAAAATGTCTTCAAATTAAAGAACTCACTTTCTTATCAACTGCCTTTTCTAATCGTTCCCATTCGTTGTTCATTTTGTTCATTTTTGAGCTGATCTCCGCCTTGTCTCCTTGCTCGCCTCCACCGGCCAAGACTTCTTCGGCACGTCGACGAATTGTAGTCACTCCTTTCAGTTTGGTTTTCATCTCTTCAGCCAAACGATCATTCTCTTTAATTAGTGCTTGGAGCGTATCGGTGTCGCCTGCCATCTTTCCGGAAGCAAGTTCTGCTTCAATGGGAGGCAAGTATTGGTCAAGCCATTGGAGCATTTGAGCAAGAGCTTCGTCGAATTTTCCGCTTTGAACGAGAGCTTCGTCAAGAAGGCGTTTTCTGGAAATTGTCTATTTTAATGAATTGCTGCAACTTTTGAATACCTTTTTCCGACTCCATCTTCCAACTTTGTCCACTGAGTTTTGACACGCTCACAACGTCCACTCAGCTCTTTCTTTTCTCCCGTTGGAGCGGCATCAACCAGCAAACGTCCAAATTGAGAGAACTCTTCAAACTCCAGTCGCTTTGAATCCAAATCAGCTTCAAGTTGACGATGATTCTCCATTTCTTCTCTAATCTTCTCGCCTGTAGTTGGTTCTTGCGTTGCTGCAGCCAAGCGATCATTTGCTTCTTTGATGAAGTCAACAAGTCCGCTTTCGGCGTGTTCAAAGCTGTCAGCTTCTTTTTTGGCAGCTTGCATTTGCTTCTCGCGTTCGAGAGCGCGTTGCGCAATTCGTTCGTTTCGATTCTTCAACGAAACTAATTGATTTTTGATTGGAATGGCATCTTTCTTTTCGCAAGTCATTTGAACTGAAAATGAAGACTAGTTATTGTGGAATTTAGACAATTCGATTACCTTTAAGTCCACGACTTGACAACGCAGCCATTGTTGCTCTTTGTGCTTGAGACATCTCGACAAATGAAGTATGTTCGTCAATCTGCTTTTGAATTTCGGCAGGAAGACGTGAAATTGGAGCGGCGATGTTGAGAGCATGTTCGGCCTAAAGTTGTGAGAGTTGTTTAAAAGAAGCGAATCTTTTGTACTTACTTGTTCAACCCAGTCACTCATTGACTGGATTTGTTGTGCTAAGTCGATTGCTTCCAATTCGGCCTTCTTCAATTGCGCTTCTCGAGAGGCAAGACGTTCTTGGACTTGTTGCCATTGTGCACGAACTGGATTTAATCGGTCTAAATTTTGGAAGTGTTGCTTTTGTTAGTTTTAAAAAACTTACCTTGAATCCATTGTTTTTCTTCAGCACTTCCCGCCATTTCCATCTGTTTTTGTGCTTGTTCCAGGTCGTGAGCCAGTGGTTGGCGTTTCTGTTCAACTTCGTCGACAAGCAGTCGTAGATCGGCCAATTGTGTAGCAACAGTTTCAGGCAATGCTCCAACAAGTTTGCTACTACTGAGTTGTGAAAGAACATCGCTTAAAATAGAAGTGTTTTTAACAGTGTTTGACAATTTTTGATTCTGTTTGTTAATTTTACTTTTTACTTTTTACTTTTTAGATTGAACGAAAAAGACAGATAAGTTCCAGCGATCTTTTTGCTAACAGTTGTTATTTGTTTGTTTTAATGAATAATTTAGGTTTTAGGACTCACCTCAGCCACATTTGCCACTTGTCTAATTGACTTGTTTTTGACTGCGCAGCCGCCAATTGATCTTCCAACTGAGCATGTAATTGATTTGCTTTTCTTTGCAATTGTGACCATTCAGCCAACAAAGGCGCACTTTTAGCCGAAGCCACTCTCTCCAAAGCATCAAATGAAGGAACGTGAGCGGAGATGTCACGACGAATAGTTGCCAGCTTAGCCAATTCCAAGTCAAGTCGTTTGGCATCAGAGTCTCCGATGGCCACCGCTGTTTGATGTACTTGAAGTAAAGCGCTGTCCGTGGCTGCCAACCAAGCTTGAAGTTGTGCATGTGCTTGTTCGACTTGTCCCAAGTCGATGAGTGATCTTTCCAGTCGATGTTGTTTCTCGCCGATCAGCGCATACAAACGATTCAAATGTTCACCGATAGCATGCAAAGGTGTTCTAATTGCGGCCACCTGTGCTGGTTGTGCGTTCAGACACAGTTCATGAACACATCTGTTCAGATCGTCACGTTCCAGAGCTTTTACATTCAAAGCTGAGCGAAGAGCTTGCAGTTGATCGATAACTTGGCGAATCGCTGGCGCTTCTGTCGCTCCAACTCTGTCTAATTGTTGCAATTGTTCGTCTGCTTGTTGTAACCATTGTTGAAGTGATTGACATGCAAGTCCGTAATGATTTGCTTTGTCGTGGTTGATTCCGACTTGAGTGCTTCGCTGTGTGAAGCATTGTGAGAGCATTTGCCACTCTTGGTCCAATAATTGGAGTTGTTGTTCGACAAGTGACCTTTCAGAATCGTCTCCAACTAAATTCGTTTTAATTGTTAAACATCTTAGCAGCTTCGTTGCTTACCGTTTAGAAGCAATTCAGCAGCTCCTCGTTGTAATGCTTCAAATTGAGGCGTTGCTGTTGCTAGTTCACTTTTTACACGTTCCAAAACGCCCATGGATGCTGGCTCAATTCCACCTTCTGGCAACGACTGCAATTGAGTGCGAAGTCCTTTGAACATGGTTTGGATGGCAGTGCTTCCATTCCAGAATTGTTCAGCAAGTGGAAGAGTTTTGCGGAGTTGTCGATCACGAGCATCATAAGCCGAGCGGACTTCCAGCCAAAGTTCGTCCAAAGTAGCGAGTTTTTGTGACAAATCCAGCACCTGAACGTCGTTATGTTTGACTTGAGCCAGTTGGTCCATTGCTTGCGAGCGCATTGAATCAAACGCAACAGCTTTCTGTTCCCACAAACGAATTGACTCGGCGTTTTCGGACATTTGTCGACGTAAGACTGGAGGTCTTGCAGCAATTGGGTCCAAATGACGAGCATGCACTGCAGCGGCTTCAAGTGACTTGACAAAGGCAGCAAACCGGTCGGCGAATTTAGTGTTGTCACCGATTATTTGTTCCAAAGCATTGCCGCGTCCAGCAAATGCATTCTGGAATTTAAATATAGTTGAATTTATATAGTTGTTAATCAGTACCTGAATATCTGCGTGTCTTTCACGGAGTTGTTCACACAATTGCCTTAAGTGTTCGCCGTCTTCTTTGGCACACAATTCAACAACTGCATCGATGTTGTGTTCAAACTTGGCTAGATTTTGTTTCTCCGTGCGTGCCAATTGAAGCATTTGCTATATAGGTTTCAATTGTTTGGTTAGTCATTTTAAAGCCAACCTGGTTGTGTTCTAATTGTTCCCGAAGCTCTTCTAACGGCTGACCTGTTTGAATTGGTCGACACTTCTGGAATTCGCTCTCAATTTTTGACATTCCGTCATTTAGTTCTTCATAAGCAGGCACCAATTCTTTGCACAGCTCATAGACTTGTTCCAATACGGCCAAACGATCAGCACCGGCTTCAGCAGTTTCTTCCACAAGTTTTCGGACTCGCTAAATTGATTAGTTTTAAATGAGTTGTCAAAAATTGTGCAGGCAAGTTGAAAATAAAGAAGACTCAATTCATTTCATAAATATGCACATATTAATTGAAAAATCAGCACATAATGGAGGAAGCGCAACATTCACATGGCGTTCTTTCCGCAACAAATAACAGAAACAAATTAATCCTATTAAAGGGAGAGTTGGAGAACATCAAGGCAAGTGCGGATTAGTTTTTAGAGTTGTTTTAATTTTCAACTTGTTTGCACAATCAATAGCAAAATTGTTACCTCAATTTTTGCATCTAACTGAGGATCCTCTCCACCCAAGTTACTGTTGATGTCTCGAGCTACACGTGCAGCTTCTGCAACCAAATCACGAACTCCTGCTCTCTCAGACGCAACACGTTCATTCAATGTTCGTTGTTTGTGCATTAGTTCCTGGAATTGACAAAGTTTTAGGCAATTGCTTAAATAACTTCTTACTTTTAATTGTTCCAAGTCAGCTGGAGGCCTATCAGCACGTGCACTTTGTTCCAGTGCATCTTCAAAGAACTCAATCCAGAAATCTAAAGCATCGAAAGTTTGTCTTCCACGAGAGTCAGCCATCTGCAGTCGTCGTTTTCTCTCTTCGACCAAAACACGGGTGGCCGAAAAGCGATGTCTGAGTTGATCAGAACGACGAATCAATTCAACATCTTGCTGTTCGTTTGGAGCTTTGTTTGAAAGTGCGCGCAATTGATGTGTCATTTCTTCAACCTAAACATAATTTAAAATTACAGAAATTGGCAACAAAAAACTTACATCCTCAATCAACGGCGCATGCTTTTCCAGTTCTTCGCTCAAACTTTCAACACATTCCAACTGTTCTTCAATTGCGGAGTCGTCTGGAATTAAGGAGCATTGCATTTTAATTGTTTTAAAAGCTTACCCAAAGTGTGCAGGGCGTCATCACAAGCATCCATAAAGTCTTCCATCTGTTCAACCAAATCAACTAACTCGTCGCTTACGCGAATTGCAGTTGCGAACACTTCAATTCTTTCCATTGAGGCATTCAGAAGCTAGAAGCAATTAAGTTAAACTTTAACTGTTCAAAAGACAAACTTGATTGTAACGTGAATGAAGACGATCAATTCGAGCCGACATTGCCAGCGCCTCGCTTCTAAATCGCCAAGTATATTTACTGTTTTGAACATAAACAATTACCCGCTCGTGTGCGTGCAAATCTCGCGGCTTTCGTCCACAATTCCTAGAAACAGAAGCACTTCTCTCCGAAATTGCGTTTGCGAGTTCCTTAATCAGTCAATTTAATCAAGTCAATCATTTTTTCTCAACACGTTAAAACTTTTTTGCAAGAAACATATGAGTTTAATAAACGAGTGGGGTCAGTTGTTTGACAAGGAAATTGATCGCTTTTCGGGCCAAAAGGAGGTGATCATGGAGCACTTTACGTGGATCACTTTATGTTTGGTTCAAAAGGATTTTTAGGGCAAAATGTTGGCTCACGTCCAAAAAGCAAAGAAACTTACTGCAAACTCTTCGCTCAATGCAACTAGTTCTTGTCCGTCTAGCGGAAGATCTCCAAGACGTTCAAATTCTCTTTCAATTTGATCGAGCCATTCGGCCAACTAAACGAACCCAGTTAGTTTATATAAAAGTTATTTCAAATCAACCTCGTCGGTATCGGCCAAAAACGACGACATATCTTCGGAGAATCCGTGCAAAGCATGCCCACATTGAACACAACGTCTGCCTAATTCATCGTAGCGTGCTGTCAAGTTCCGGACTTGAGCATCTAATTCGTTGGCTTCGTCGGCTCCAACTAAGCGGACAAGTTGTGAGTAGCAGTCAGTAAGTGAATCAAAAGTGTCTCTTTTCGAATCAATTTCACGTTTCAAAGCCTGGAACGATTAAAGAAGTTTAAATCCACAAGTCTGCAAGAACTCACTTCTTGTTTTGCAATATTGGCTTCGATCTCTTCTTTGCTTGTCACAACTTTGCACAGTGCACTGACTCGCTGTGACGCATCTTCCAGCCACGCCGATAGAGGTTGTTGCATTCGATGGAAATCATTGGCCAATTCTTGTGCGTCCAGCAAGTCTTGTCGACGTTGATGGACATTGGCAACAAGTGCATTGAAACGAGCGTTTATTGTGTTGGCTTTGTCGTTTAGTTCGTGTTTGGCAGCATCTGGCAATGATGCTGATTGGTGAAGAGAGTCGGCGAGCGATGAAAGTTTGTCGAAACTAAAAACACAGAAGCTGTTTAATTGGAAGAACAAACAAACAAATTACCTCTCTTGTTTGTCATCTACCAATTTGGTTTGGAAGTCGTGGTTTTGCAGTTGAGTTTTTACTACTTTGTAGTCCGCACTTGGTGGCTTCTGGTTCTCAACTAACTCTTCTGTTTCTTCCAACCAATTAAGTAAGTTTTTGTGCAGGTCTGAGAACTGTTGTCGTAACTGTTCAGTTGTGTCCACAACTTCTTCTTGCTTCGGTTCTGGCTCGCGGATGATTTCAATGATTTGTGGTGGAGGCAAATCGTCAGACTGGCAAGATTGCTCGTGGAATTGTTTGGCTTCGACTTGTGTTTCGATTTCCTAGAAGTTGAAAATAGTTGTAATTAGTTGTTTAATTGCTTACTTGAGTTGTCGACGCTTCTGTGCTTGTTGTTGTTTCGACTTTTGTTACCGGTTTTGCTTCTTCATTTCGTTCAAGCTCTTTTGGCACGCGCTGTTGTGTTTCGTGTTCAACTGATTCAAGATGTCCGTTATGGTTTATTTCTGCTGGTTGTCTTAGTTCTTCAAATTGAGTTGAAGATGTGGATTTGTGTTTCGAAGCTTCCGGACAGTCTTTTATGTGGACATGATTGGCGTGGTCCTTAAAATTGAAGCAATTTGGATTTTAAGTATGTGCTTTTGAAAACTAACCACTTCGTCGCGCTCCGTCTCCGTCCAATCTTGATCAAAGACACGAGATCCACGACGTCTCTCCTCTTCGACAAGCTCCAGATGTTTGTAGGCTTGTTGTGCAAGATCACTGACTGGCTCGACATAGCGTCCGTCCTGTATAGAAAGATTATCAGTTACAAATGTTTTATTAATTAAGAAAGTCAATTTTATCGTCGAGTCGTGACGCTTCTCTATTTAACTCATAAAACCAAGCAGTACATTTTTGATCTACAAATATAGACATTTGTTTGCTCTTTCCGTACTTGTTACTCAAATAACTAGATTTCTTTATGTTTGTGCTAGTAGGAAGCAAGCAGAAACTAAAAATTGCATAAGCACAACTTGTTTGCTTCAAAATGTTTGAAATAAGCAAAAAAGCAGAAACAAAAAAGAAGCTGAAAGAAAATGTTTTTTGTTGACAAACATGATTTTGAAAAAGACTCTGAAGACTCGTTTTCATCACAAAAACTCACTTTCTCATCGGCTACCAATTTTGGAGGCGCCACGTCACCGTTGCAACGAATTGTTGCACTTATTGTGTGGACGGCTTTAGTCTTTATCCGTCGCCTACACCGGCAGGGACAACAGATCCAGCTCATTTTAACAATGACAAAGAATAGTTTTTAAATTAAATAGACTCAATTGGTGTTTAGAAACAAGAAGATCTAATTGGATTGACTAGTTTGTAAGTGGGGGTTCAAATGACAATATTGCAAGTTGAGTGGAGTTTTCTAATTTAAATTGCAAATAGATTATGAATGGACGGATTTATGGCCATTTGCAGTTAAAGCAACGGAGGAGGCAGTCGAATGACGTTCATGCAATAAAATAACAGAGAGTGAAGTTATGCAAATTTGAAAGACAGCATGAGGTTTGCTCACTGATAAGTGTGGCAATTTCTAAAATTGGAAACAATCAGTTGATAAATAAGTGTGACAACGCGCAAGCTTTTAAATAAATAAACCGATCAAAACTTGAACCGAACAGGTAGCGAAGAAATAAGCAGAGCGCGAGCGCCTTTGCGAACAAGCCCAAAAGGTTGTTGCAGCTCCTTTAGGCGCCCCAAGCGGCTGCCTCCAGATCACTTGGGCGAACATAAATTGTCTTCGCCCGATCAGTTGAAAAGACTGATCGCGGCGGCGCTGGAGCCAAAATCGCATTATTTCCGCTACCAAGTATAAGTTGGGGAGAAGACGGACAGCTTACCCACTACCTGCCGGCCTGTTCCCACCCAAGAAAGTGGTCATTTGGATGGGTAATTAGAAAAGGTCTACAACTGAAATTAGATTCTCTTTTTGTAACGTTTTAAAACTAATATCACGTAAACTAAAAACGATCAAACATGTTCCTCGAATGATCCACGAGCAACGGTGAGCATGCACTTCAATCCCTATTGCTCAAGTGTTTTGAAGAGCGAGCGCTCATTGTTTTGTCTTTTTTACTGTGATTCATTGGCAGAGTTTTCGACTGAAACGGAGACTTTACAGATTGTTGAAATTACTTTTGGAGAGAACAGATTCTACATACTTAATGTTTAAAGCGCTCTGATGTTTGGAATTCAATCACTTGCAAAAACTTGGCAGCTTGCCAAAACATCACCTTGTCGGCTATTTCAAGCGACCTATCAATTGACATTGTGTACACCTGTCCACCCTCTCTTTTTAACAACAGCTGTTTAAAAGACATGTTTTTCGGAGAGACTTTAAAGATACTGCAATAATTGCTTTTTAAAATAGACCGCAACGGACTTTTATGTGAAAAATATGCTATTTTTTGAGTGGAGTTTTTAGACAGACATTGACTTAAAGGATACGTTTCTAACACTTGATCAAACAGAAGTTTAAACGTTCTTTCAATCATTTTAATCAACAAACAAAACGTTTATTGTAGATTTTACACGACATATTTATAAACTTGTTTATGTCCTAAAACGTTTGGGACAACCTAGTAATTTAAAAAAGAGCTTACAAACAAGAGCGATTAATAAATTTTATTGTTTTTTGAAAAGCGGCCCTGATTTCAAAACAGATCATAAAAGAAGTCATTAATGGTGATTGATTGTTTTTAAGTTGTAATCTGTTATTTTTTAACGATCAAAGGGCAATAAGTGCATTTCGAAAGAAAATGTTTTGTTGGCAATAAAAATATAGTTAGATTGTTTACAGTTTGAACAAAGTGCGAAATAACAAGGTCTTTTAATTCTATAAATTTTCGAGTAAGTGTTTATTGAAATAACGAGGTCTTTCAAACTGTAGGTTTTTCGAGTAGGTGTTTGAATAAACGTTTATTAAAATAACGAGGTCTTTCAATAAGTTCTAAACAGTTTGTTTGACGTTGTAAGCTTTAAATCAAGTGTTGTAAGTTCTAAACAGTTCGTTTGACTTTGTGAATTTGCCGAGCAATGTTTTGTTTTAAAGCAAGTGCTTTGTAAGTTCTAAACAGCTTTGTTTGATTTTGTGAATTTGCCGAGCAAGTGTTTCGTTTTAAGTCACACATAAACTTTGTTTATTTGACTTTGTAAGTTTTAAACAGCTTATTTGATTTTGTTTAATGTTGTAAATTTCTGGCAAGTTTTGAAGTAAGTGTTTATTACTAAGTTGAGGAAGCAGATTTTAGTCAAGAAAGAACTTTTTAAACAGTTCTTTGTTTGTAAGTTTTACAATCAGTTCTTTGTTTGTAAGTTTTACAATCAGTTCTTTGTTTGTAATCACTTAATTTATGCGTTATCATCAAGTAGTTTCAATTTAAATTTTAAAGTCCATTTAGACTTAGAGTTTAAAGGTTATCATCACAAATTAATTGTCACCTGAAATAAAACATCCGACACGCAATTGATTAAAGAATTTTTTCTCTTAACAACCGAATAGAAATATACAAACGATGCGTGGATATTGAATGGAAAGCAGGATGATACAAACGCGTTTTGTGTAAAAACTGATTATTGGGTGATTATTTGCTGGCTGTGTTTGGCTTTGCCGTGGGGAATCGTGAATGGCTGTGTGATTATGTTGAACTGGGACGTTCCCGAAATGGCCAATGTAAAATCCAAACTACTTAAAATGTGCACAGATGGCAAAACTGCTAAGTAAACGAAATGGCAGGTTAAGCGAAAAATCACAGAGCTTAAGTGAATATTTTGGGAATTAAGAAAATGCGTCGTCAAAATAGGCAGAATCATTGTCGGCTATATGGATTAAGTCTGAAACGTATAGAAACTTCATTGAGGCGGTTGGATACTAAAAACTAAACTACTTGATTCTTATGAAAATCAAGCTAAACTACGCGCAGTTAAGAAGAACGAAAAATTTTTGCGTGTTCTTTCGAACACTTTTTTCTTTTCTGATTGGCTTTGTTTTTGATTGAACTTATAAAAGTGATAATGGCTTTTTGTTTTTGATATGGCAGTTACTGAAAATAGCCAGCCAACAAAAGAGAATAGATGAGAAGACAAGATCGGAGTGGGCAGAGCGGAGTTTTTGGATCTGTAAGTGAAAGTCATTTCCGCTCTAACTCATTCTCCGACCCTTTTCCAGCTTTCCATTTTATTCAACATGGGGACAATTAGTATTCGCGATGACTACGTTCGGTGTAAGTGGTTGTCTTAGTGTTGCCATCTGGTGAAACGTAAGTGTCCGTGTGCGAAGTGGTGTGGCCGTGTGGATCGCGCAGTTCTTCTGGCTTTCCGTGCCAACTTACTTCTCTAGTTGCCCACGATGGGGGTCGATGTTCAGTTTCGACCGGTTCAGTTCGATGACTAGCGCTCAGGTATAGGTTGTTGTCTTGGTGTTACCATCTGGAGAAACATAAGTGTCCGGTGTGCGAAGTAGTATGACCATGAGGATCACGTAATTCCTCTGGCTTTCCTTGCCAGCTCACTTCTCTGGTGGCCCAAGACGGAGGCCGGTGTTCAGTGCCAGCAGGTTCAGTTCGATGAGAGCGCTCAGTATAGGTTGTTGTCTTGGTGTTGCCATCTGGAGAGACGTAAGTGTCTGTATGGCTTGTTGTGTGGCCATGAGGATCACGTAACTCTTCTGGTTTTCCACGCCAGCTTACTTCTCTTGTTGCCCAAGATGGAGGTCGGTGTTCAGTTCTGGCAACCAAAGCTGGATCATCGCCAATTGGAGCAGGCGAAGGTGCCAAATGAGTGTGAGAACCGCCGAGAGCAGCAGATGCCGGAGAAACTTGACTGAGTTCATCGAAACTGGAGCTGAAAATACTTATTTAAATGAACGAATAAAATACTTTTAAAGATTCAACAAACAACTTGTATTCGAAAGACATTTTAGAGACTCAATCAAATTACAAAGAAACAACTCTATTCAAATGACACCTTCAAAGACTCAATCAAATTACAAAGAAACAACGTCTATCTAAAAGACTCATTGAAACACTCAAATAAGCAATTTCTTTTATTCTACAAGGTGGGCCAAAAAAACGGTTACAAAATTTTTTCAAAAGTTTACTTAACACTTTTATAAAAATTTGTAGCGACTTGAAAAACGCACATGCGTCCGATCAGTCAAGTTAAGCACCCGATTCCTATATGTGTATAAGTGTTTTAATTTTTTCAATATTACTGCATGTTTTTAATATCATTTGCAAGCCCGTTTCTCCGCGCATCTAACGATATCAAAAGTGCATAAGTCTCGGTTACAAAGCTTAACTAAAAGTCTATAACAAGACACTTTCTTAAATAAGGCATTTGTGTGCCCATTGATATTGTTCCAGCCTGTATTGATTTTTACTTAATAATTCGTTTGAACGCTCGAAACGTGATAAAAACGATACAACAAAAATCCGAAACTGAATGGCAATAACTAATTAAGGATACACTAACAAGTGTGACCAAGCAACGTTTCTGATTCGAAAAGCACACTCGAGTTAGAGTCAATCAACTTTTAATGATACAACTTTTCATAAATTGATTTAAATGTTCCAAGTCTTTCTGTGCTGTGTTTTTCACGCTTCGGCCTATTAAATAAGCTATTAGTCGTACAGCAATTACCTGGACGTTTAAATATACAATTTAAAAACACTTTTACACATATGCAAGTTGAGCACTTAACTTGACTGATCGGACGCATGTGTGTTTGTTGAATCGTAATGAAACTTTTTCAAAAAATTTTGTAACCGTTTTTTTGGCCCACCCTGTACAAACACGTTTAAAGACTCAATCAAACTATTCAAAAACACTTTAGAGACTCAATAAAATTACAAAGAAACAGCTTATATTCAAACAACTCGTATTCAAACGACACATTCAAAGACTCAATCAAGCTATTCAACAAACACTTTTAAGACTCAAAGAAGCAATTTCTTTTTATTCAGAAACACTTTTAAAGACTCACCTAATGTTCAAAGCGTTCAAGAGCTCACGAGCTGCTTCTGGCTGAACAATCTTCATGTGGATTGCTTTTGGCAACGAGTAGTGACGTCCACTTTGTGGGTGAACAATCTCATTGTTGGCCACATCCAACAAACCAGTTTCGACGGCTTCACGAATAGAAACGTTGCGCATGGTTGCCGGATTTTCAACAATTCTTTGATCAATGTCAACTCCGCGTTTTTGGAGTGTGTCAAGGAAGTCAGCCTGTAAATTCTAGTTTAAACCGTTCAATTCACTTCCACTAACCTGCAAATCCGCCAAGGCAATAGGATCGTCAACAAGTGAACGTCCTCGACTGTTTCTCAACAGATCGTCACTCACATTGGACCGCACTCTAACTGACAACCCCGGCTCGGCACGTTTAGGCGTCAAGCGGAATACAGTGGTTTCTTCGACTCTTGGTTGAGAGTGTCGGTGGGTGGCTGTGTGGGAGTCGTCGCGGTGAGTTGCTGGAGCAAATCTGAACCGAGTGCCTTCGGATTCACGTTTCTTGATGGCTTCGGCGACAGCTTGCGCGGCGTGCATTGGGGAAGCAATTACTGCAACAAGTCCTGCGTTGATAGCCTGAAAGTTCGGGAGTAAGTGGAGAAAGTCACTTTAAATATAAACTAGTCAAATGTAAGTGTAAGTAGTTTCGTTGGGGAGTGGCTTTGTTGTTCCAACTCCGCCCTAATTAATTTACACAAAAACACACCTGTTGGAGTGGAACTTGCTGATTTGATGCGCGATGAACATAACGTCCGTCACGGTCAAACAAGCCACTTGACAGAGCTTCACGAACAGTAAGTGTCTTCTGAGACTCCAAGTCGTGAACCAATGAGTCTGGATCGACAATGCGACGATGGACAGCATCACTCAATGTAACGTTTAGGCCAGTCTTCGGGTCACGGACTCGACCAGAATGTTCGTCAAATGAACCGGATGAAATGATCTAAAAAGAAACAATTAATTTAGTTTAATCAATTAAAACAAACCTCGGCCAAGGAAGTTTCTTGAGCTTCCAAATCAGCATTTCCTGTGTCGATCAAACCGTCTTGAACTGCTTGTGCAATTGGAATTTGCTTTCCAGTGTCCAGGTCAGTGAACGTGTTTTGTGTAACGTCAATAGCGCCACGACCAACTGCTTCGGCAAAGTTCAATTTATCATGACGGCTCAGACGTTCTCCAACTTCACCGGGCAACAAGCCTTCTCGAGCAGCTTGGGCGAATGGCAAGATCTTGTCAGCACTCACCTGAATGGTGCGTTTCTTTGGATCAACAAGGTTTGCGTTGACAGCTTGAAGAAGGTTCAATTGGCGATGAGTTCGGTAGTCAGACAAGAATGGACGGGTGATAGCGCGGTAAGTTTCCTTAACATTTTAATTAAGTAAACAAATTTGTTTTGATTAACTTGTTAAGCACTCAAAGTTATTATAAGATCGTCTCTGTTGTTGTTTTAAAAGAAACAAAGTAGTTCAGGACATCAAAATGACTTGTTTATATCAACTTGTTAAATGTTTAATTCTTGCATCGTAATTGCGCATTTTAATTCGACTAATATTGTTGTTTAAAAAGAAACAAAGTAGTTCAGAACATCAAAATGATGACTTGTTTGTATATTGTTGTTTAAAAAGAAACAAAGTAGTTCAGAACATTAAAATAACTTTGAGTGCTTAAGTTGAAGACACGATATTGTTTTCAAGTCGCTACATTTTCCTGTTAAAAAACGATACATTCGATTTGTACACAAAAGAAATAAACGGCACATTCTGTATTTCTTTACAGTTTAAAAGTTTACCTGGTCGATGAGGCCTTTGTTTGTGGCATCTTCGAGTGAGAAACGATCGCCTGTGATCGGGTTGTGATATTTCTCCGAACGCGCATCAATAAGGCCATCGTTGAGAGCAGTTGTAACCGAAACACTGTAACCCTTCTTCGGATCATAGACGCCGTCCATTGTGATTGAAGTGTAAACAGGCTTTGTCAAATCGACCCATGAGAGACGTTCGTTGGAGAACGGATTGCGGACTTCACCAGTTCGTGGATTGATGATTCCGAGTTCAATGGCACGTTTGACACTGATCTTTTCGCCATTGGCTGGATTGCAAACACCTTTAGGCAAGGTCTCGGCCAAAGTCACGTCGATGAGTCCCATGTTGGCGGCACGGCTCAAGTCAATTGGCTCGTTAGTCATTGGATGGTGGTATTTTAGATCGGTGATGTCGACCAAGCGTGTTCTAATGGCGTCTTCCAACGAGATCTGGAATTACAATCAATATAAAAAGAGTGTTTGAAATCACTTACTTTTTGTCCATGACTGTCTATGACGCCTTTGTTGACAGCCAGCTCGATGTTGGAGCGGAAAGCAGAGTAGATCTTGGTGTTTTGCTTGCCTTTCTTGTCCACTTTGGCCAATCCTTGACGTTGTGCCTCTTGCAAGGACATGACTCGGTTGTTGCGCTTGTCACGGATCTGGTCAATGCCAACAAACTCGGCATGCGGAACAAGTTCAACTGACTGAACTTGAGAAGTGGAACGGACTTTTGTGCTGGATGTTGTGACATAAGGATCGCCGTGGAGTTGGATGGTGAACTTCATTCCGGTGTTTGGATCCACGTACTCTCCTTTCTCCATGCCGTTTTCTCCTCTCACCACATTAACCATGACATTCTTTCCTCCGCCCAAGTCGACCAGTTTTTGGTTATGGCCACCATTGCGATGTTCCATGAGGGCTACTTGATTGCGGACAAAAGATCCGTTCGATTTTTGAGGAGATGGTTGTTCATGATGGTGATGAACTGTGGGTGAGTGGTGTGATGTTTGGATTAATGGAGATTGATGTGATGTTTGGATGTGATGATGTTGTTCGAATGTTTGATGGGGAGCGCTACGGTTATGCTCGGGCCCTTAAATCAATGCTTTAAATGGGATTAATATTGACAAAATACCTTGAGCAAAAGGTGTGTGGTGTAGCGTTTTTTCCACCTGGAAAATGATTGGATTAAATAATCAATGTGTGACTTGTACAGGTGAAACGAAGTTATTCTTTGATTTAACGAGTTCGAACAAAAAAGTAAAAAATTGTTTGTGTTTGAAACTTTTGACAAAAGACTTTTTTGTGTTTGTTTTAAAAGGCAAAGAATAACATCATTCCACTCTGTAATGATTGTTTAGGTACTTACCAGCCGGGGCGATTGAGAGGAGCCCGCCGCGACTAAAATACAACAATTAATTATGATTACATTTAAATATGTTAGTTTCTTTTTATTCAGCAAAGCGATTAAACTTAACTCTCAAACCAAAATTGTTAAAATTGCTCATTCCTTTTAGAAATAGAGTACGTGCTAGATCTACACAACTAGAACTCGAGTTCAGATACCCAAGTATGAATTACATCGAAAACAACACAGAAAGGTTACGCCTTTTTCCAGCCCGCTGCGCGTTCTTTGCTTACAGAAAAGTTAGGCGTTCACCATCAAATTAATTGGATGTGTCCGCCTAATGTGTAAAGTGCAAACAGGAGCAGAAACAAGATTGTGAATCATTTTTGTTGTTCGGTTGGAATGTTTCTAGAAGATAGGTAATGGGTTTGCGGTGACGTTTAAAACGGTTAATTAATTGGGGAAGAAAGAAGTTGGTGTTTTTGCAACCAAATTGGATTTAACGTATTAATTGAAGATTCTTTTGGAGATAACTATTTGGAGATTCTTAAAGTAATGTTTAAAACGTGTTGATTAAATGCGTTGATTAAAAAGTGTTGGTTAAAGTAATGTTTTGAAAGTGTTGATTTAAAGACTCTTTCTGACTAAATATAAAGATTTAACGCAATGTTTTGAAAGTGTTGTTTAAAGACTCTTTGGAGATAACTATTTGATTAAATGTTTAAAGTAGTGTTTGAAGGTTGATTAAGTAGTTGGTTACACGAGTACGAACTCCAAACAAGTCCGCTGATTTAAGCTCTTTTGCATTGAATTTGAGTGCGTTTGGTGTTTGAAAACTTAACACAATACTTAAAGTGTTTAACGCAATGTTTTGAAAGTGTTGCGTTTAACGCAATATTTACGCATACTTAGTGTTGTTTAAGAATCTTAATCCTTTCGAGTTGAATTTAGGAGTTTGGGGGTGGCTTGGTCATCCTAACGCAATACTCAAAGTTGCATTTAAAATTGTTGTTTCAAAACAAACATTAAACAACTAAGCAATGATTGAAGTTATCAAAACAAACCTGGTGGATTAGCGTTTCCCGACAACCGTTTGAAGCTGCTTGCATGGCCCGCCTCTATGGCTTCATGTCCACCCGTTTCCACCAAAATTCCTTCACGCAATGCTTGTGCAACATTGTACTTGCGTCCAGTAGATGTGTCCTCGATTGTGCCATCTGTGTCGTTGACGATTCCTTCGTCAATGGCTTCAATCAAGCTGATTTGACGTCCACGTCGGCGATCCTCAACTTTAGTGTGGTACGGGTTGAGGAAACCTGCAAGTTACTGGACTTTCAAGATCGTTCTAATTAAAACACTCACCTCCGATGATCAATTCCTTCAAAGACAAGTCCTTTCCTGTGTCTGGATGACGGAACTTGTTTGTGCCGTGATCGAACAAGCCTTGAGTGATGAAGCGGCCAACGTTGAAGTGTCCTTCTCCGCCTCCAGGTCCAATTGGAACGGCTTCCTTCTTCGACACCTCCGAGCGTGTTTGGATGCGCATGGTGGTGTGGACTGCGTCTCCTGCGTTTTCTGGAACACCGCCAGTTGGATAGATTCGGTGTTGTTGAGCGGCTTCGGAGAATGAGTAGCGTTGGTTGTTTGTTTTGTCGATGTAGTATGATTGACGTTGATCGATGATGCCCCACTGTTCTGCTTCCTAAAACGTGTCGGTTAAAGATTGTAAGTGGATTCGTTAACTACCTGGAAGGTCATTTCACGTCCAGTCAAAGCGTCACGGACACGCAAGTCTTCTGGAGCCAACTTGCCAGAGCGGATGGCAGAATCCAAAGTAACTGACTCGCCGGTGTCGCTGGTCAAGCGTCCGGTCTGAGAGTCGAAAGCCCAGGCTTCGTGATGTTCTTCGATCACTGGCTGTCCAACAGGCTTGAAAGAAAGAACAGGTCCGGTTCCTTGTGAGAACTGAATGACCTTCTTGTTTGCGTTGCTGAGAGAAGATGGCGAAGCATGTTCAAGACGGACTACTTGTCTGTCGATGGCTTCACTCAAAGTCAAATGACGACCATCGTGGTTGATGCGTCCAGATCGGTCCAAAACACCTTGTTCCAAAGCTTCGGTGGCGTTCAAGTGACGACCAGATCCGGAACGAATGCTGATGGAACGTGGATTCAAAACACCAAGACTGAATGCCTCATCCAAAGACAAGTGCTTGTCAGTTCCAGGCGGTGAGACAACTCCGGTTTGCAAGTCGATGATGCCGTAAAAGTGTTTATTATTAGTAAGTGTTAAACAAGAATTTAAGCTGGAAAGTTGTTGTGCGCAATAGCATGAACTTTGTTGGGTAAGTTAACCCCACTTTGATACTGCTTAAGTTGGGGGGGGGTCGGGCGGGCGCGCTTACTTTAAAACATCTCTCAACTTTAAAACCAATAATGTCTAACTTTAACAAAGCTTTGTTTGTTTAAAGCGTTAAAGAACTTTTTAAAACATCTCTCAACTTTGATAACTAGCAATTTAAAGTCTTGAAAAACTTGTTTGTTGCAAGTGTCAAAGAACTTTTTGGTATCAGAACGCATTAAACCTAATGTTGCAATGCCTAACCTTAAAAATACAGTTAAAGTTTAAAGAAACTTATCTGTTTTTCGGCTTCAATGACGTGGTAGCCTTCTGAAGGAACTTCAATTGCGTTCTTTCCACCAGTGATCTAAAGGCATAGAATACAGTTGTTGCAATTGTTTAAAAGCACTTACAGCACGGTAAACAGAAACGCCTCCAGGTCCACCAACAGCGGATGTCTCAGTGCGCTTGACACGTTTGACAGTTTGGATGCTCTCTTCCAATTGCTGATCTGGATAGACTTTTGGAGCCAATTCCTGGCCGGTCTCCGTGATTGTCTCAGTTGTCTTCTCTTCAATTGTTGGGCCGGCGCCAGCCTGCAAAGTCCTTGTAAGTTTTTATAACTTGATTTAAACACTTACAGCAATAGCCGGGTTGATCCATTCCTTGTGCGGATCAATAAGTCCTTGAGAAACAGCTTCGTCCAAAGAGATGTCTGTGTTCCCTTGACGGAAGCGCTGAGTGCGCGAGTCGATCAAACCTGTAGAAGACAAAAGCTTAATTGTATCTATTTAGATTTTAAATTACCTTGTTTCATGGCTTCGGCCAATGTGATCTTGACTTGATCGTCTCCGCCTTGTTGTCCCGGTCTGCGGATGCGTTTCTTTTGATCACGGCGTTTCGACGATGCAATCAAAGATGGATGAACATCCAACAAGCCGGCCAATTTGATGGCACCTCGCAAAGTGATGCGACCATTCTGATAGGCTTCGGCCGGAGTGACTTCGCGTGAGTGCTCCAAGAACACACCTTTAACTGGGTCTATGAATCCGTTGGCAACGGCTTGAATGAGAGTAAGTTCACCGCCGTCGCGGATTCCAATCGGGCTGGTCAAGAGTTGTTGAAGAGTCTGGAGAACGTTTAAGTTGAATGAATAGAATTGCTTTTAAGACTTACTTGATCAATCAATCCTTGTGAAGCAGCAGATTGCAAGTTGGTGCCATCAATGCGCTCTTCTTGAACGTTGAGAACGCCAGCTTGAACGGCCTCGTTGAATGACAAGTTCTCACTTGCTTGTCTGGACTTGATGCCCTTGACGTCGAAGATGGAGTGGCGGTAACGTGGAGCCAAGATGCCTTCGTGGCGAGCTTGTTTCAAATCCAAAGTACGTGATGGACGACCATCAGAGTCCAAATCCAAAACAATTTGACCTTCAGCCAACAACAAACCACGTTCCAAAGCTTCAACGATGGAAATGACGTCCTTCTCAGTTGGGTCAATGATGTGACGAGCATCAGCATCTGAAATAGTTGTTTTATTGCTTGAAATGCTTTTACACTGTTTGCTTTAGTCGTTTTTTAAAGAGCAAAAGCTGTGTGATTTAAAAAAGTCTTTCAAACAAACAATTAAAAGAACGCTTCAAATAATGTTTAACCAAAATGGCATAAAATGCAGTACTATAGATAAAACACCGATACATTTGATTGATTGTTAGAAAAGTATATCTTTCAAACAAGTCAACTTCACTTAATTGAATGTCAACAAAAGAGCTAAACTTCAAATGATTTGAAACACTTTTTTAAAACAACGAAAACTTCAAATCATGTTTGAAACTCTTTTTTGACAACGAAGCAAAACTTCTTTCTATCTTTGTCTACAAACTCTTTTTTATAATCACACAACTTTTGTTTGTTTGAAACTTCTTTTTTAACAACGAAGCAAAACTTCAAATCATATTTAAAACATACCCAACAATCCTTTCTCGATGGCTTCAATCAAAGTGAATCGATTGTTTGTGCCGGCATCACTGAAGCGTCCAGCTGCATCGATGATTTGGTGCTCGCAAGCCTCAGTCAAAGTCAATGGTTTGGAGATGTAACCACGTTCGTAAGCATCATAAAGCGACAAGGTGGCACGTGATTGCAAGTCTTGGAATTTGCCTTCACGGTGATCGATGGCGCGACAAACGATGGCTTCGTTGAGAGTGATGCGCTCCTTTGTTTGAGTGTTGACGATTTCGCGGATCGACGAGCTGGAATTGTTTCAATTGATTGCAAGTCCTCAAACAAGTTCTTCTTACCTGATCAAAGGGTCGTTCTTGTTCAAGGCATCACGGAAAGTGAATTTGTCTCCAGAGTTGCGGTCCACGAATTCACCGGAGTAGGCGTCAATGAAGCGCTCGCGGATGCAGTCAGCCAAAGACAAGGCAATGGTTGGTGGTCCACGACGAGCAAATTGAACGTATCCGTTGGAAAGAGCTTCGCGCAATGACAAGGTGTTCTTGGCGTACTTGCCACGGAACTCGCCAGTACGGGCATCGATGGCGTTGTTAGACAATGCGTGCTCCAAAGACATCGGCGGCGATTTCAAAACACCCATCTTGATCAAACGACGTTGAGTATCTGTGTCGCAAACAGTATCGTAAGATGACAAGATCTCTCCAGTTTTGATGTCACGGAGTTGTCGAATGTCTGGATCATAGAGGCCGATGCGGATGGCTTCAATGAGAGTAAGTTCCTGAATGTTAAAGGTTATATTTAAAAACTCCGAATGCCTTACTTGGTGAGTTTCTGGATGGCGGATTCCATGACGTCCATTCAAAATCTCGTTGATGTCCGAGGTGATGTAGCCAAGTTCTGCTGCCTTCTCCAAGGAAACACGAGATCCACTGACTATGTCAAAGAACTCGCCTCCGGAGCTTAAATCAAGAAGGCCTTGGCGAATGGCCTCGACGAAGGTGAGGATTTCGCCAGTTTGCTTGTGCAAGTTGCCTTCCATTTCATAGAATTGAGTCTTTGTAACGGTTTCCTCCTCAAACCGTTGCATTTCATCTTCGTGCTCAGTGATTGGTGCACGCTGGAAACAATATGTTTAAACAAGAACTTGCTTAAGGATTGAAACAGCTTTTTGGAGATTGAAATTGTCTTTGCAAAATGCTTTGTTGTTTGAAGCTTAATTTCATACCTGCGGAACATCTCTGACGTTCTCAAAGTTGTCGAATTGGTCTTGTTGAACAACTTCATTGATCTGGTTTGCGGTGACCACTTTTGGTTCCTTAAATTTCATGAATAAAGCGACTAAATTGCACATTCTTCATTTTTTGTGTTCAAGCGCATTTTTGTTTATCTTGCTCATTGAACAATTTAAAAGATAAGCAAAATAGACAAAATAGACAAAAATTAGTCGATTAGTTTTAACTGGACGGACATTTAAATGTTATTCGTGTGTTTAACGAGAGCACCTTAACCTTTTTGCGGACTACCCTTATTATTAAACTGTGCTTTGATTAATTGGGTGCAAGTTACATAAACATATAGTATTAATTCTATTCTACGTTTAAGTTGTTAACTATATTAGCCTATTTATGCTATAAAGTTTTCGGGTTAGTCGTTGGAAACAAACAAAACAGTCAAAAAGGCACTGCACACCCAACAACAAAAGCCAAATTGAATTGAATGCACTCCAATCAAACACAAACTCAAACTTATCACACACTTACCGGAATTATCGGTGGTGGAGGCTGTCTGCGCCTTGCTTCGTCTTCACGTCTTCGGCGCTCAGCTTCTTCGGCCAAACGACGTTCGTATTCGGCAGCTTCGCGCTCTCTGCGCAATCTATCTTGTTCTTCACGTCTTCGGCGCTCCTCCTCAGCTGCCTCGCGTTCTCGACGTAACCGATCGGCATCCTCCAATGCCTTTCGGCGCGCAGCTTCAAATGCACGTCGTTTAGCAGCCTCTTCGGCCAAACGGCGATCCTCCTCGTCCTGCAATGGAAAAAGCGACATAATTCTTTCTTTTCGATATGAATGGAGAACTCATAACTTTGAAGCAATAAAATTTTGGAAGTTTTCTATGTGTTTTGTGAGGTGGAAGTGAGCGCAAGGCCATGGCATTTTGGATTGAAAATGTGGGTGATTGTGAAATGATGTGCAAAGATCTTTTAAAGACTGTGATTACCGCAGAAAGTATTAGGTTGTTAAAATAGTTATTAAATTACTGCATTTCTTCTAACAAGACAATTGAATGTTAAATGTTGTTGTTAAAAGTGTCTTTTAACTTCTTCTAAGTTTTGTGTCTAATTACTAAAGTGTGTTTAAACTCTTGTAGTTGATATGAAAATGTTAATATTAAAAAGTGTCTTTACTTTCAAGAATGTCTTTTAACTTTTGTAGTTGATATGAAAATGTTAAAGCTCGTGTTTACATTCAAAATAAAGCGTTAAACTTTTGTGTCTAATTACTAAAGTATGTTTAAACTTCTAAACAAAAACTCATAGTTGTGTTTACTTTCAATAATGCCTTTAAACCACTTCAAAGTTCTGTCCTTGCTTTCAAAAATGTCTTTTTCTTAAAACTTCTCCAAAATTAGAATGACGCCTCTAATTGAAGAACATTTAGAAGAAATGCGGCAATTTAATAACATCTTTGAAATGTCGTTCTATTAAAGGTTTGTGTAGATGTTAACTTTTGGGAAAATTAGCACATAAGGAATTAAATAGACGTAACAATATTGAACTGCCGCTTTTAAAACAATCTAAAAACACACACAAATCACTTCAAACTCTAAAAGTATATTCAATTCATCAAACTAACTCAACTTATTTAAAAATCACTTCAAACAAACACTATGTTTTTAATTGGTTGAATGGACTCAATTTTGAATATTTTAAACACACAAACACAAAAATCAAAGCTTTTCACACAAACACAGCCAAACAAACTCAAAATAGTTATTTCCAACAACAAGTTTTGAAGAAGATGTTAGTCGAAGTGCGTTGTTAGTTTCGTTTAACTTAAAAACGGAAATTCAATGCGCAACATAACGAAGTGTTAGTTAAAGTGCTTCATGAAATGTGTTGGAATTGAACGTTCTTTAAATTTAAAAGTGTTGAACATTAAAAACACAAGGAAAACGACAAGTGACCCGCACACATGAAAACAAGAACAATGGATGCTATGAAGGAAACGGTGCTTGAAAGGGTGGACGTGTACATATAATGTTGTTACTTAATGTTTACAGTTTTGAATGTTTTTATCCTACTCAACTCAAAAACCTACCTTCAAGTTAATCCTCCTGCAACTCGACTCCATTTCGGGCTCTTCTCACGTCCACATCGTTATAACAAAGAAAAAGAAACAAAAACAACAATATCGTAAAACGATTAAATTTAACATTTGATCTTTGTGATGACAACGCATAATGTTTATGTGATTAGACGAGTTTAATTAGACCCAAATGCTCCAAGCAAAAGTCCCGGTTGAAAGTTATACAGACTTGAAATAAAGATATTTGAACTGTAATGGAATTAAAGAACAAAACGGTGTTGAGCGAACAAAACACAGTGTGTATGGGAAAGACGCTGCTAAGAATGCTTTTTGTTGTTTAAAAGTAATTAAGTAGGTTTTAAAATCAAAGTTCCAACAATTTCATGTTAAAGAAGAGAAGCGCTAACTAAAAAAGCCAAATCCAACCGAAAAAACAAAAGTTCGCACGCGGAAGCCTTTGGGAGGCAGCAGCAAGCCTGTAAAGCTGCAACAAAGCTAAAAGAAAGGAAAATTGAAAGTCGAAAGAGGGAAGAAAGTGAAGCGGCGACAGAAAAGCATTAAAAGACATTCTTTAAACTCTTGTTTGATTACTTAAATGTCATAACTTTTCTTTGCATCTGAAACTCCGATTAAACGCGAAACCAAAAAGGAAGCTTGAAGCGCACGACTCGACGACGGCCTAGACCGCTTGACACAACGCAAATAACCAACCTGCAACTTGCGCTTGTGGTTCTGAATCAGCACGTTGATGATGTTTTTGCGTTCCAAGATGATTGACGAAAGCTCGGCCAACCGGCGATTCAATGCTTCTAACTCCTCGCTTACAATCTGCGCTCCACTCTTTGGTTGAGGCTCAGATCGACGGAACTGAGAGCGGATTGAAAGTCCATGAATGGAGATGATGTTGTCGTGGAATTGAGTGAGGCGGATGTCATAAGTCTGGAATGTTTGAGTTTAAAGCATTCAATTGAATAGAAACTTACTCTGGCTTCACGAATGAACTTTCCGCCTTCACGATTGATTTGTTCAATAGTTGCTGTGTGCTCTTGCAATTGTTGATATTCAAGAATCAGTTGATCAAGTTGAGATTGCAACTCTTCCGGTCTCAAGTCTTCCGGACGTCTCAAACTGTTGATTGTTCGTTCGACGCGGTCCAGCCACTGAATTTCTTCGTCGTATTGCGAGCGGTAGACCATTTGAGTCTGCTGAGACTCTTCGGCGGATCGCAAACGTTCCTCCACTTGAGCACAAACGTTCTCCCAACGGACAGTGATTTGTTGGACTTGATCTTCCAGACGGTCAACATCTGGATGGCCTGTAAACAATGGCAAATATTTATGTTTTCCACTACACGTTGCGGAACGTCAGTGCAATTTGTGTGTGTTTTGAATCGATTATGTTTCAAATGCTGACTCGAAGTGAGGGAGTGCGCGAATCGAACGGAGACAGATGTACAGCAAGTGGAAAAGTATTTGCAGAAAGCGTTCGAATATTTGGAAGAGATTAATCTCAAAACTCTATAACCTTGTTTGGTTATCGATATTGTTAAGCAAAAGTTTTCTTCGTTTTTTCACTCTTCAATTTTTTTGTTTAAGCTATTCTCAAATGCCAACTGTTACAGTTCAATTTGCTGATGTAAGTTTATATGACAGGTTTTATTTAACAAATACTTTGCACGTTTTTAGGCAAAGAAAGATAATATCACTATTTATGTTTCATCTTTCGACGTCAAATACAATTCGTTTTACAGCCGTTTGCTTTCAAATATTGGCAAAGGATATTGCTATACTCTAGATAACAAAATTTTGACTGCACGTAATGACAACAAATTGTCTGCATTAGGATTTACAGATAAATGTACGATTATTGCACATTTTGCAAAAAATCCGAACCAAGGCATTGCGTTGAATGATAGCCGTCGAATTGATGACATCACCGAAATCACTGATTTGGAACGTTCATTCACGACGTTTGACGAGGCTCAGAAGGTAAAGAATTTAGGAAACGACTTCATATTGCTCAATTTTTGTTTTAGCATTTCCGTCTTCCTAGACCGTCACTTTTCAATGTCAGTACTCCATTTAGCAATTATGTTGCAATCAACTTCCAAGACAAATACAATGGAGCTCGTCCTGATGAAAAGTTCAAATGGATTGTTCATAGCGGTATCTCGCAACGAAATGATTAAACTATTTGACTGGACAGTTGAAAATGCACAAAATTATGGTTTCTCATGTCCAGGTAAGTTTTTATTGCTCAACAGTCTGTAATTATTTGATTTCAGAAGAAGCAGCCATAGGGTTTGAGTTTTTTATTGGTACAATGGATTGGTTATTTGCACGTGCACAGATCCCAGGGGCTCAATGTAAGTTTGCCAATAAACAAGCTTACGAGAAAGCACTGAAGATTCCGAATGTTCACCGATTGATTTACGACAGAATTGTTAATGCACTTGAATCACCAATTTTTGTCAAACCACTTGAAGTAAGTTTGTGTTTTTGAGAGTTGCTAATAACTTATTGCATTTTTAGCAAAAGCAAGTTGAAGTTGTTGTTGAAGAGCCGACTGAAAAACAAGCCGAAGTTGATGAAAGGTGCATTTATTTGAGATTTGAGCTAGTCGATTTTTCGTTTTTAGTGATGTTATTTTTGAGAAACCAATTGAAGTCAATGCGAGTGTTCAGAATAGCGATGGGTACGAATCTTTTATGGCAAAGTTGGAGTACAAGTCTGGTGGTCCGAAATTAGGTCTTGACATTTTTCATTACCAAAGTCGTGTTCTTGTTAGTCGATGCGATCCAGATTCATTGGCAGCTATTCAATTCAAAGTTGGCGACTGCATTCTCGGCATTGGTTTGTTTTCGTTTATTTACTCTATTCATTAATCGTTGTATTTAGACGGAACTCCAGTTACCGATAAGGATGTTGCTCGTCACATTTTGCTCAATTCTCTGCAGAGTCAAGGTTTCGCAACTGTTCTTAATTGGACGTCCACAAAGTGTGGGAGAAAAGCATTGGATTCAGACAGCCTTGACTAATAATCCGGTTCAGCCTCTTTCCTTTGCAATGAACTGATGTGTGCGATATTTTGTCGGTTGAATCTTGACTTATAACGCATATTCAAAAATTAAAACTATCATCGCATGAAGAATTTGAATGTGTGTACTAAGCGAGCAAATTGTTCCAGCAGTTTGTTGGATTTGGTCGTTGAGAAAAGATTGTTACAAGCACAGTGTTAGAAAGGGAAAGAAGATTTGTTCGGGTTGTGGTCATTTTGAAAAAATTTGAAGCCCTACCGCTGTGGTTGAAGCGAGTGCGTGAAACGTGTTGGCGCAAAATGGCTACGTTTCTGTAAACATTTAAGTGTGAGTTTAGTGCTGAATTAAAGTAGTTGTTACCTGTTCAAGGCGTCCACAATGTTTTGTTGTTGTTTCAAGACCATGTTCAATTCCAACAACTGTGCATGAACTCCACGCAAAAGGTCCAGTGCAGCTGGTAAGTCGTTGAATGAATTCAATGTGATTTCGTGACGGCGAACGATTTCTTGAACTTCGTCCAATCCGTGGAGCACACTTTCCAGAGCTTTTAAGCGCTCGACATACATTCGGCTCAGATCCCACAAGTCTTCCCATCGGTTATTTAAGTGGTCGTGGTTGGCATGTTGAGACGGAGTTGGGTTTGGAATTTGTCGGAACAGTTCTGGAATTGAAAGTTTTTAGATACTTTAGACAACTTAAAGAACTGTTAAATAATTCGTTATTCAATCTAACTAACCTTTAACGTTGGAGACGTCGACGTCCAATGTCTGGAGCTCGTCTTCAAATTGCTTGTGTGCATGAATTAGATGCTCCAAGTCGTCCAGTGATCGTGGAACGTTTTCAGACACTCTTTCGTTTAAGCGTTTCCAGGCTTCGTCCAATTTACGGAGCAAGTCGGAGACCAACTTGTCAAATTGAGCTGAATGATCTGGTTCTTTGGGCTTGTTAGCTAGACGCAGCAAGTTTGCAATATGTTCGTTAGTCAAGCGCAACTCTTCGGCCAAACGCTTTGCAAGTGGATCGTTTGAGTCCATCTCAGCAAGCAAGCGATTGGTGTCGTCGTTAACGGCTCTGGAATTGAAAACTTACAGTCTTGAAATGAGTGTTAATTTAGCATACCTGATGATCTCGTCACGCTGATCAGGCGGAATTGACAAGAACATTTCCAAGTCCCATCCACGTACTTGACGCATTGTATTCAAGATCATATTGTAACGAACATGCTGGTTCTTGCGCTCCCAGAGCTTCTTGAGACGTTCAAACTGTTGACGTAAACGTTCCAGATATGAAGCAATGCGAGTGTCAGGTGGTGGAATACGGAAAACAACTGATGGAACTTGGCCTTCACGACCTCCAACGTCGCGGATTTGCCAGTTGATAAGGTCCCAGTTGTCCAACAAGGCAACTTCGTCGTCTGAAGACAGTGTTGTTTAAGTTGAATAAAGAAACTGTTTCACTTACTTGTAGCAATGTGAATGCCATCTTTATTTGTGTAGTCGCACCAGGCATGAACGGCAGTTGTCCTTTGAACACGCTCGCCTCGTTGCCACAAAGGAGATATGTCAGAAGCACGTTCGGCCAAAGACAACAACAAAGACTGTTGTTTGCGCAGAAAGTCTCCAATCTCGTCCAGTTCACGCAAGAAACGTTCTCCTTCTTCAATTGTGAATTCGGTTCGTGTGTAATGACGATCCAGATGTTCTTGTTGACGTTGCATCCACTGTTCAACTTGTTCGGCGTCTTCGGTGAAGGTTTTCAAGTTGAGTGCATCGCGAAGGTGACCTTCCAAGCATTTTGACAGTCCCAACAACCAGTCCCATTGAGTTTGCAAAGTCCGTAAGTAAACATCGATGACATCAGATGCGGGATGGCATTGATTGATCAAAGCAGCACCTTGATTGTAAACTTCGTTGTACTGGCGTTCTCGGATTTCGATCTCATGCAACAACTGAAAACAAAACTTTATTTTTTGTTTGTTTCTTGACAACTTTATTGAACTGTTTTTTGTTTCTTGACAACTTTTTCAAACTTTGTTTTTTACAAGAATGTCAAGCAATTTGTTCAATTAAAATTTAATTCCATTAATTAAATTCCGCCACTTTCACTAATTTCACCACTTTCATTCATTTAAAGCGTGCCGACTATACAAATTACACAATCGCCTACTAATTCTGCACTCAACACCTGTTCCCAAATTAAGCAACGGTTTTGAACCGGTTTTCATTGCTCGTGTGCGCGATTAGATTAGAACCAAATTGGAAATTTGTTGTTTGCAGTTTGGTTTGATTAGCGGACGTGTGTTAACAAGATGTGCCTGCGGGTGTTGGAAATTAGTCTCGGTAGCTAATTGCGTAACCAAAACTATGTTTAGAAAAGGGGAACATCGACTTAAACCGTTTAAATTGCGGTTCTTTATCTGTTTGGATCCAATTAACCAGAAACAACAATCGAGATTAAACCAATTAAAACAATCAAACGCATGCCGAAGAAACCGGTTCTCGGCAAGAATCCAAGAATGTTTTATTGTTTCTCGATTACATAACGGCTTTGTTTGCACGCGCACAGGAATTTTCAATTAAAGTGGCGGAAGACGAAATGAGGCAATTAAAATAGATGAGAATGTTTGTGTTTCAAACCTTTCGTTTAAAGTTTTTGTTTAAAAGACTTAAACATCCCCAATCTTCATCAAAACATTTTCAAATCTCATCAAAACATTTGCGCAAGGTCACTCCGCGTCCTTGATCCAAGCAGCGATTAGGTATTCGGAAAAGTTCCGTTCCCTTGAATTTTAAAGCAACCGTCACAACGGTTTTTTGCATTTCCGGTCAACAAACTCAACGATTTGTTTAAATTGTGTCTTTTAACTTATAAAACGGACCTGTTTGTAATAGTTCTGGAGCATAGGCAAATCAAGTTGACTGATGTCGGACCAGTTGCGTGCCACCTCAATAGTCTCGCGTTCATGGATCCAGACAAGTTCTTGTTGAGCTGCTCGGATGAAAGCAATCAAAGAGTCCTGTTAAAACAAACATTATTTAAGTCCTCATTCAATTAACTCACCAAATCAAGCATGCGGCCTGCAGACAGATCACGCAGTTGTTGATAAGAAGACTCAAAACGTGACAACAATTGACAATATTCATGAGAGTCTTCAGTTGAGACTTCGGCCTAAAAAGATGCATATTTAAAAGTTGGTCTCTATGGAATGCATAAAGTAATCAAAACGTTTAAGATAAACTTCATTCAATATTCAAAAGTCTGTTTTCAAACTTAAAAGTTCACGCAATCAATCATTTTTTGTTTTCGTCGAAAAGTCTATTTTAACCTTGATTGTTCGAAACAAATGACAGATTGCGTTTTTAATTCAAACGTCAACTTGCACATTTGCAAAATAGTTTCTAATTACCTGTCGTGCAATGCACTCATCTACAGTTTGCCGGAAGTCCTGAATGTCTCGGTTGTCAAGTTTGTGCTTTTCGAACATCTCTTCCATTGTTTGGAGTTGTTCCACGAAACGCATACTGTTGAGTTCGTCCTGGAAAGGAATTGTTTAAAGAAACAATCAAACCTTGCTTACTGTTCGGAGATCGACCCATTTCTGCGCTTCGGCCAAGCGTTCAAAAGCTGAAGAACGTGTTCGGGTCGATGAGGAATGATGTTGCTGTTGTTGGTGCTGGGAAGATGAGCGATGTAGTGTTGAAGACTGGGATCGACCATCGGTCTGGACGCCGAAACGTGGATAGTGCACGTTGTAGATGCGGTCCAGATAGGCTTGTCGCCGTTGGTGCAGTCCCATAACCCTGAAACAATTGAATATTAAAGGATTGCAACTATCTAGATTTAAGAGCAACAGTTTTGGGATTTCGACTGCCTTTACTTGCCGACCGATCACAACATGCGTCCGAGAAGGTCACACAATGAAAGCAATGCAAGGCTGCGGACGGCAAATGGGTCAACTTCGAGAGCCGGCATCATCGTGTAAAGATGATTAAAGGTGCGCGTAAATGATGGCGAGCGAATAAGTACTTTTGGGTATGTTTAATGATTGGGAGCGTGACTAATAAGCAAATGTCTCTACAAAACCTACTCTTTCCACAAGTCTTCTGATTCCATGTGTTTTTGTTCACGCAGCACCTCAACATCGTCAAACAGTGTTCGGACTGGTTCGGCCAGATCTTCCAAGTCGACAACCAGTTGACTCAGTTCTTTGACGATGACTTCCACTTTTTCGGTTTCAAATCGTGATTCGGTGTGTTCGAGACGTTCCAGCAAACGGTCAAGCTTTTCATTGAGGACACCAATGAGACGGCGCATGCGTGACACGATGTCAGTTGACTCGCCAAACATGGCTGCTTCTTCGGCACTCTTAAATTTAGTTAATGAGTATTTTTAATTGTTTAATAAAAAGTCTTTTTGCTATTGAAATAACTTGAATTGCATTCAAAACAATACAAACTGTAAAATCTATCAAGAAGTAAAGAGTATTTAAAAATACTTGTTTTGTTTAGTTAAAGAGCACTTGTTTAATTCAGTTAAAGAATGTTTAAAGACTACTTGTTTTGTTTACATTGAAATAACTCGAACTGCATTTAAAATCAACAGAACTTATGTATGTTTAAAGAGTACTTGTTTTGTTTAAATTGAAATAACTCGAACTGCATTAACGTTTCAAACGTCAATTTTGTCAACTCAATGTTATCAATATTTTCTTGTTCGGTACCGTCTCTTTCACTTTAAAATCAATTTAATTAAAAACAGCACGCAGATTCTTCACTACCGCTACCTTCAAAACATCATCCAAATTTGGTAGACCGTTGTAGAGCGAAGACACGTAAGTGATTATAGATTTTTCGTCTGGATGATCAGTGTCCACGTCTTCTGGGTCCAACAAAGCAGATATTCCAAATTCTCGTTCTGCAGTTTCAAAAGCATATCGAAGACGATCGCGAGCAGTTTGGCGTCGGTCAGAGATCTAGATGGAGTGTTGTTACAAAGAACACTCACTCAAACTCACCTTTTGCCAGTTGACTGCTTGTGGTCGATAGCGATGCAGAATTGCATTGAATGCCAGGCCATCTCTCCAGCTTGATCCAAAGTTCTGGACGTTGACATTAGAGTACCCGCGTGTCGCTCTTCGTGCCCACTGCAACAAAGCATCTCTGGCCGATAGATTCTCGTCTGCAGGACGTGCAGTCTGAAAATTAAGTGGCTGAGTCCGTGAACGCGAGTAAGTTTTGACATGACGGCGCAGCCAAAGTCTCTCTGTTTTCAGCAACTGATGCGTAGTTGTCACATGCGACTGTGAACGCTGCGCTGTTTTGTCAAATTGCCTTGCACTTGTTGTTTGTCCGTGCCGTCTTGCACGTTGTTCTCGAGTCAGTTCTTCTAATCTTCTGTCTATAAAGGCTTCTCGACGTCTATTTGATTGTCGAACGTCTTCGTGAAACGCCTCATCAGCACGCCTCAGACGACGAGTCTCGTTGTTTGTTTGTGGATGACGATCATGTCGAATGCTTGGAGTCAAAGTTGATTGTTGAGGTGATGAATGACGAGATCGACGACGTTCAACTTGCCGACTCCAGGAATACTCCATTGTGTAGTTTTTGAGGCCTTCAAGATGGTTTTTGATACAATTACAATGCGCTTTTTAAAATTCCCACCTTGACGAGCTTCGTCACGCAACATTCCTGATAAACTTTTTATGTCATGGCTTCGAGGATCGGCGGGCGGAGGCGAAAATGCCCGTTGAGGATGTTTTCATATCTGGCCTTTAAATTTTGGAGTTACGAAGAAAAGAAGTGTTTCAAACAAACGCGAAGAAAGAAGTGTTAAAATTTGAATATTCAAAAAAGAAAGACGCCGAGACAACTGGATGAGGAAAGCACACCGGGACGCAAACCAATTAACCTAATGCAATCAAAACATCGGAGATTGATACGCGCGCCTTCCAGCCAGCAGCGCTTTCCGGAAAAACCTTTGCGCAAACATTCCGCCACGACCAAACAACAACGCAAGGACAAAAAATAAAGAGAGAAGTCAGATGAGTCATCCTAGTTGAAGATTATTTAATAAAGACTTTAAATTAAAAATAGTACTAACAATAAGTCATTCAGAAATTCCGTAACGTCCAGCGAAATTCACGTAAACGTCTATTTACCTTTCTGCACAAAACGAATGACTCGTCTTTTCGCAAAAAAATTTGCAAACAACAAACAAATCGTTGAATGATGAAAACGGCTATTCAAGCAAACGTGTTTGTGTTATAGACAAAAAAGCTTTCGTTCAAATCAAAAAGCCCTTTAAGACTTGAAAAGCGCGTGTGAACGAAAACTTTTTAAGTGGCTCAAACTTATTGTGATGAATATTGATTTGAGTTGTTTAGTTAGTAAACATTGATTTTTGTTTGGACTGGAAACCCTTGGAAGTGTGAAATCAATTCGGTTTCGACTGATAAGCACAAATGGCGGGAAGAATGTGTGTGGGTAATAAATTCTCGTCTTCGAGCGAGCCTCAAACTATACAGCCATAAATTTGAATAGAACGCAACAACGTGCAACGACACTTGAATCAAGAAATGCTATTTCATAACATTTACGCATTCAATTAATCCCCTCCGTGCGTATTACAAAACAAAATAATCTAATAAGAGTTGTTTGCTTAGTGGATTTTTGTGTTCGTGTTGCGGAAAGAATTGAAACACTTTCAAGAATAAAAACAATAAAGAAAGCAATAAACATTTCTCACATCTCGCCTATTCAATCAATCAGGAAGGCAGCAAAGAAGGCGCTTTCCGTTTGTATTCAAACAATATGCACGAGGCGAAAAAACCATTATGCCTTTTCGCCGTCAACGACACAAAATCTTTCTTGAGATCAACAAGAAGCTATTTGTGAATAGAATTAATATAATTAAACATCTCGAAGCCATGACATTTAAAGTCTGTAACCACAAAAACAGCCAAGAAACTTTTAATTGTTTGATTGAATGAAAGAGAAGGTACCGTAACTTTTATAATTTTGACATTTATCATTTTTTGATGTCATTTAACATCATTTAAACTGTTCATTCCGCGTCACGCATGCACATTATCTGACCATTTTAGGGTGTGATTTTTGTTCGTTTTTGTTGTCTAAAACTTACTTTTTAATCATCTGTTAGTCACCTTAGTCATCTGTTAGTCATCCAATTCCACAGACGTCCATCATCTCCATCAAGGTCCAATCACAACTTTTCAAAGCAGTCTTTAAATTCTTTTTGGATTCGAAATACTTTTAAAAACAATTTAATCTGAAATGAAAATTAACAATCGAGTTTGTTGAGATAACAAAAACAAATTAAACTTTAATTATTATTATGAACAAAAACGATTATTATTATTATTAGGGTTAGAGAGTTCCGGTCATTCGGAACTCCGTTTAAATCAGTACAAAATTCAAAAGCACTCATCGAAATTAGCGAAAACAAACAAAAAATCACACACCTTATGAACACTTTGAATAATTGAGTTAATTGCATTCATTCTTTGATTGTTGATTGACAACGAAGTTAACTCAACTATTCAATAAGCTCACACAAAAACAGCAGTAAAATGCACATACACAACACGAAAACAAAACGAAACGCGTTAAAAACACAATGCACACACACAAACAATTTTACAGTTTTGAGTCCATTCAACCTTTTTAATTTGTTGAAAATAAAACTTGTCACAAACACTCCAAAGTAAACACAAACCACACAGGTGTTTGGCACACATGTTTGTTTCTTGTATTAAAAACACTGTCTTTTTGACTACAAGTATCTAGATTCTTAACAACTACCTCTATGTCTAATTCCATTTAACGAATCGTCAAAACAACAGTCAACCAACCTTGATAGCACGAACATGGACTTCTTCGGCTGCCTTGACAGCTCGAGCCTCGCCCTTCTTCTTCACACGCTGCACTTTGCGCTCGAAGTGCTCACGAGTTTCGTAGGAAGACGACTCTGAGAAGCCTTGTCCACGAGCAGAGTGACGATGCAATTGATGGTGTTCGGAGCTCTGCAATTGTTGTTGGACTTTCAATGATGCTTGTTTGGCTTCATGTTATTTACCTGATTATAGCGTCCATGACGACCTCCTGAGTGGGCTGAAAAGGCAGTGTCATAATAACGACCTCCAGATTCGCCTGCATGAGCAACTCCACCAGAACGGTGTGAACGAGACGAAGAGTGATGATGACCACCATTTCTGTATTCACCAGCTGCAGCAGCTCCACCTTCTCGGAATTCAGACGAATAGGTGGCATCATGAAATCCACCACGTTCACGAGATCCTCGGCGCAATGAATGTGTTCCACCTTAAAATAACAAAAATGAACAAACGTTTTTGTTGATTGAAATGATCGCCTCAATTTTGTTTGTTGATTAAAATGATTGAAAGAACACTTCAATTTTGTTTGTTGATTAAAATGATTGAAAAAACACTTCAAATGTCGTTTTTGTTTTCTTTGATTTGTTTGTTGACTAAAATGATTAAAAGGATGCTTCAAATAATGTTTGTTGATTAGAATGCTTGTAAAAACTCCTCGAATATCATTTTCGTTTGTTGATTAGAGTGATTGAAAGAACATTTTTATTTTGTTTGATTGCTAGAAAAGCATTGTTTTTAAACAACTCAATATTACAATTTTAATCAACAATCACATTTAACATTGAAAGTACTTACCATTGCGGACAGATGCCGGGGGAGAAGTAACAAATGGTCCGTCACGATGGCCTACTGCACCTCCTCCGCCTTGGCCATTTGAAGTTTGCCAGTGAGAATACTCACTGGTGTGATGTGGCGGTTGACCGGTAGCATCGTGTTTGCGCTCGCTCTTTAAAATTGAATAACTACTTTAAACACACAAAACTACTTACTTTACGCGAATATGACCGCAACACTTTATACATCGTGGAAGACGGACTCCCCTCGCTTTCGGTCCTTTCGCTTTTGTTCTAAGATTGCTGGGACTGAAATAAAATGGTGCAATAGTCAAGTAACGTGAGTAAAAGAGACACGGAAAGAAAGCTAACACAACAACTTTACGTTTCAATTCAAGTCCAGATTCAGAACCCGTACTGCCAATTCAAACAACAAAAGAACCCAGAAACGCAAAAGCGTATGACTAATAACCACTAAAGTCGGGGATGGCGCACAAAAGTCATTGCAGATCCGGCGACTACTAAAAACCGGTGCGTTCAGGTAAACATTTCAATATCGACTATAGCAATCATGTCAATTAAATTGACTGGTGACAAAAGTTGCACAGCTATTTTTTCGATCAACCTAAAACGCATGTTACACGAAATGAGGCGTTGCCATCCTTTGATCGGGCGGCGCATCAATGCACGGACTTTACGTGTGCAGGGATTTTCCGCCTGAACAGTAATAATAAATGCGTTCCCGACTGCGTAAATAAAAGTGCCACTCAAGTGCATTAGGCAGATCAGTATGTAGGTTGTTGGTCAAACAGAATGCATTAAACAAGTAATTAACTACAAACAGAGTTGATTAAACGACTAAACCGAAACGAACACCATCGCGGATCTCGCGCACTCTTCACGATCACTTGCTGCCTTCTCCACAACACAAAGCGCCACATCTCTCACTCCTTTCGCGTACATTAAGCAAGGAACACGGCGCTTCGTGGTTTGTGGGGCGGTACGCAATCACGCAGCCTGGTGTACGAAACCGCTTTGGATTCATTAATTTTGCTTTGAGCCTCGGTGACATTGCACATTAAAACGGTTTCGTGCTTTTGATGACGGGCGGAGCTGTGCCTGCGGACCGGCTTCCAGCCTCTGATTGCGGCAACATGTGCGACGGCCTTGACGCTGGAAAGTGATTTGTTTTCATTGTTGATTAAGGAAAGAAGCAGTTGGAAGGCCATTTGTTAAGAAGTGCTAGTGGCGGAAGGGACCGGTAAAGGTCAAATTCTGGTGACTTACTCGGAATAAAACAAACTGCTTATTAGTTACATTAAAGAGTTTAAACCTCGACACACAACGGAACAATAGTCTGCAAACCTTCCAATTAATCAGCGCGAAGACAAAGAATCAAAACCGCATTGTCTTCGGATGTAGACAACTCGAAGCGTTCGTTACCAAATTAAAGGTGTATCCATTTTGATGGAACATGAAAGCTGGAGGAAGCAACAAAAACAAATTGCCTCGGACGGAAAAGGAGGCGCAAACTTCACCACCTTGCTCAGCAGCCAATTAAAATTCCATTAAACTTGTCTTTTGTTGAAAAGAATCATTTTGATCTTCAAAGAAAAAAGAAATCGTTTCGATCTTTAAAGAAAAAGAAGCGTTTCGATCTTTAAAGCAAGTTAAATTCTAATGCAATGCTCAGCTCTTAGCATCTCCGTTTTATATGCGCCAAGTAATCAAACCAGCCCAAAACTTACACTAATTACCTAGTTTACAGTTGTTAGATGAATCAGAAAGAAAACAAACGTCATGCAAAAGAATCATGCCTGTGGAATGCCGTAAAGTCCGTTAAAATTAATTCCAAAAGTAGAAGACGTCATTTTGTAGAAAACAGTTAGTCACCGAAGTGGTAAGCTTGCATGCTGTGCTCGTGCATTTGGAACGCATGAACTTTTTCATTTTGCTGCGAATTTCAACGACATCGAGGCTCATGCTTGCGCGCACCTACAGCCAACATTAAACCCTAATTATTTTCGCGCCTGCGCTCTGGTGGAATTTCCAACCTTTTGGCAATCAAAGCGCCTAAACGCGAGAAACCGGTATCCTTGCATCATTTAATGGTGGAAATTTCGGGAACTCGATATGTTAGCAAATGCAGAAAAGTAAACACTTTCCGGTTCAGCTTCCGGAAAAGGCTTTAACGGAACGTTTCCAATTTAACATAACCAATTTAAAGTTACAGTGTTTTAAGCAATTTAATAAAATAAATTCGCCACACAGCAACTAAAATAATCACCCCTGTTGTTTGGGCGTTCCCTTCTTCCATTCTCGACGTGATTGATGCCGTTGGCCGTTTTTGATCAGCGACGACGAAGTTTAAAGTTTTACGTTGATTAGTAGCAACACTAATGGCTTGGGTGTAAACTTTTGAGATTGATTTGGGCGCAAGCTGGACGCCCTTTTACGCTGAGTCACCGACGGAATTGTTTGTGGCGAAAAATGCAGTGAGAAGAACTTGGAAGTAAAGGCGAATTAGTTTTAAATGGTCAGGCAAGCAAAAGCGAAGTTGAAGTTAAAAGTACCCACTTTCTAACAAAACTGACTTAAACAATCGACTCGCTCGATTACCTCGTTTTCGCCACTCATTTGACCAGTCAAGTCACTAATCATTTCATTAAATCAAATTAAGCACAACAAAAGAGTCTATAACACCTTTGTGTACCTTTTCCTCGTCTAAAACCGGCCACTAATTAGATTATTTCACCCACGCAATGATTGAGAGACGACTATGGATAATGTTACATTTCGCTCCAATGGAATGCAAATTAAATTACAAATGTGTGGAATTGAGGTGTATCGGTTACATTACGTCTAATTAAACGAAGGAATGCAAATTTTGAACAGGTCTTTGAAGTGTGAAGAAATACCGTAAAGTCTCAGAAGCTTTAATTATCGAGCAAACGTGTTAAACGTCTTCAAAGTGTCTTTTGACTTCTTCAAAATGTCTTTTAACTTCTTCAAAAAGCACTCTAATTCTTTTAACTTCTCCAATTAAAAGAGAAAATCAATTTAAAGAAAGTGTGAATGTGCAAATAAAACAAACAAAAAACATTATCATCAAAAAATGCATTCAAAAAGTCTGCAAAGAAAACATTCAACAAAGTTTGTTTAAGTTACGGTACCTTTTTTTCATTCAAACATTTAAAAACATTGACTGTTTTTGATTGCGTGCGCAAAAGTTATTATTATAAAAACAGAGAGACTTTGACTGCTGAAACCGCTTAAAAGAGCATTAAAAGATATCTTTTAAAGCTTTCTTCACCAACCTGGCCACTTGTTTGTTCTTCGTATTCATAAACACGTTCTGCTCTCTCAACACCGCCGCCATTTGAATGTACTCGATGCTCGATTGTAGACGATGAATGAAGATGTTTATGTCGACTTTGTTGTTCAATTCGTTGTTCTTTTTCTTGTCGTTGACGTTGGTTGATCATTGAAACTTGGAAGTTCAAAATGATGGTCCAAATCAGTCCCAGTGTAAGTTTCCCATTTCCCTCGACAATGTCTTTGGGTCGGATGTTTACCAGTTTGATCTGAGAAGGTGACATTAATTCAGTTAAACTGCTTAAAGGCTCACGTGTCGCCGTCGAAGATAGTCCAAACAAACTTGTACGTTCTGTGTTCGATGGAAACGTGTCTCGCCGTGTTCTTTTGGCTGAAATGAATACAGTTAAAACATAAGCTTCAGCAAAGACTCACCAGTCGATCGGAAGTTAGTGCTTCCAGAAGGGCAATCAAGTTTCGTCCATTTTGCAGATCCACAAAAAGATCTTCCACGATGCGACCCTCCTTTGCCAAATGCTTGTTTACCCATTTGGTGAAGGTTTTCTTCTGGATCCGGTCGCGTTCGTCTAAACATTGTTTTGAGAATGCTTTCTTAAAAGATGCAAGTTTTTGAAGAGTTTTTAAATGTATGTTTATTTTAAATACCGGTAGACTCTTGACGTTTCTGTTCAAAGTCCTTCAATACTTCAACTTCCATGTCCAACATTGTTTGTTGGACTTCCATGTTTAAAAGACAGTGGAGGCTGTCTTTTTCTATAGTAACCCGTTATTGAGCCTTTTTGGAATTAGATCTTGAGGAGGAGGATTCCAAAGTGGTCACCGCAAACCAGATAGCGAGGCTTCAATTAAATGTTATGATTTCGACGAGAAAAATAAACACGGTTAAACTCGCGTAGCAATTTGGCAAAGAAGTAGTTGTAATAAAGTACTTGATTGAACTCATAATTTCTTTAATCAATCAATCTTATTTGTTTGGTAATGTGGATATCGTTACTCGATGTATCAGAAAAGATCAGAGAATCAACTTTTTAAAAACTAAACTTTCAATACAAACATCTAAAAACTACTTTTTTGCAAACTCAAAATATTTGTGAAAACAAAAAATTACTCGACTAGTGCAACAAAAGAAAACAAAGAATGTTTATTGGAGCGTTATTGTTTAGAAAAGAGTGGTCACTTTTTTGAAACTCAAAATATTTATGAAAACAAAAAACACATAATTGCTTTGTTTAGAAAAGAGCGGTCACTTTTTAACAAACATCAATTTAAAAAGAACACTCTCGCTTTCCGCCAAAACAATAAAATCTCTCCACCTGCTTAAAGCCAAATATGCAAAAAACACAAAACCCAGTCAGCCGGCCACCTCCGATCATTCACCGGGCGCGACCTAAACGGTCAGCGTTCGTGCGGCCCACAACTACACTTCGTCGCTGCTTCCTCCCCGGTTTCCCCAATTTTACCAACAAAGTGGCGCATAAAAGAGGACGCGACTCAGTGACTGACCTCCACGCGTTCACGGCGCGCTTATCTGGCAGTCTCGCTTACAATACAAATAAGGCTTTTGAATGGCGCAGATAATCAGTTTAAAGATGATTCTTGTTTAGAGGTCTTTGTTGCGTAAGTAGATTTTGGAGAAAAAGGTTTGTCTTTCAACAACTTATTGAATAGAAAAGGTTGTCTTTGAACAAATTATTGCAAACAAACATTTGCTCAATTATATGGGAGGCAATAAAAGATAAGGCAAGACGTGTTGCGTAATTGCGCTTCTGCAAAGGAGATAATCAATTTTGATTGGCATTTTTGAGTTCGATGATTGAACTAATTATTAATTTGAATAACAGAATTTCTCTAACTAAAAACAAAAAGCATTCAAATCACGAAAACTTTTACATGACTAACGCACGCGAACTTTCTCAATCGAAAAACAAAAATCGACGAACTGTTTAACAAAAATGGTCAAAAGAGCGTGCGAAAAGCATTCGACTCTATGAATCACACTCCATTTCTGTGGATGGGAAGGGTTATGAAACTCTTTGGCGGATTAAATATAGCGTGGAATAAACACAGATACTATAAAAGAGTTCTTTAAAAGCTCGCTCCCGCACTCCAAAAAACATCTCCACTTACAATGCCTGCTCACCACCCAAACAAAAATGACCCTTCTCCACAAGTGCTCAAAAACACCACTGATTGAAGCGTTCAACCGAAGACCTTCGTTTTTGAATTTTGGCGGGCCCACAAAAAGTCAACAAAAGTGGTCAGTGCGCGTCCCCTGTCTTCAAATTCTCATTTTGAAATGGACACACAAAAAATGACAAGTGAGTGATGAGACGAGTAAGCATTTGATTGTTTAAAAACTAAGTTGATTCAAAGAGTGCATTAAACTTTAGGCGTTCTTTTCGAATAAGAAGTAAAAACGAAATTGATTCAAAAGGTACATTAAACTTTAGGCGTTCTTTTCGAATAAGAGAATGTTTTGAATAAGAAGATTTCTTGTTTAACTAAATTTCTTTAAAGATCACACTATTTCTGTCGTTTGAAATTGATGTCATTTTTGAATAAGCACATCTTATAACGAGTAAAGAACGTCATTTTCCTAATAAGCACATTTTGTTTGAGTTTATGCATTTGAGTCAAAAGATTTGAATAAACACATCTTGTAACAAATAAATGAAGTAAGCACATTTTGTTTGAGTCAAAAGATTTGAATAAACACATCTTGTAACAAATAAATGAAGTAAGCAAAAAAAAGAAGTAAGCACATTGTTGGCGTTGCACACTGTACAAATAAATGAAGTAAGAACCTTAAATTAGTGTCATTTTTGAATAAGCACATCTTATAAAAACAAACAAAGTTATAAACAAAGCTTGTAAAAACAAAATATGTTCAAATACAACGAAGCTCACCTTTATGCCTTTCCAGATTGTTTTCATAAAAACTCAAACACTCCGACTGCTCTTGATGGCTATAATCTGACGAATAGTCTGACATGTAGCCACTTTTTGGCGTCCCTAATTGTCTGCTATAACTTTCTTGGACACTCGATGGCGCGTAGTAATAGTGATCAGGCGTGTGTCGATAATTCGGAGACGGCGAAGGCCAAAGAAGAGCCGGGTCTGGCGGCGGAGGACGTCTACGTCCATTTCTGGACATCTTACTTGACCGGAAGACTTAAAAATACAAGATAATTTAAGTTTATAGCAAGACACGCGGAATGAACACAATTTACAAGCGTTACAGTAACAAACTACTTCTTAGGTGTCTTTTAGTCAGTTCAAGCAAACAAACAAAAATCATAACCATCCGGATAAACCGCTTATTCAAACAAAATGCCAACAGCGTAAAGCCAACTCACAACTCATCCGCGCTCCCTTCGACAACTTGCAACTACAAAAGAGTCAACCGGTGAATTCGGTCACTCCCTTCTACGGGGATAAAACAGCCGTTTAACAATGAGAATCGGCCTTGAAACTGACACGCTGCCGCTTCAACGGCAAATTTTGCGCGAACATGACGGCAGATTTTGTAAAACCTTTCAAGACAAATGTTGTTTTTAAATTTGAATAAGTAAAGACAACTAAAAGCACTTAAAAGCCAAGTCACATTTTTAATTGAAAAACAAGATAAATCTGAAAACATTACAGCAGAAAAGAGCGGAACACCACAAAGCGCAAATTATTTATCATCATCACTTTAGCGATTGGCCGTTAGAATAGATTAAATGACTCATTGAGATTATTTGAATGTCTAAAGTTGAATGTCTAAAATTGAACTAAACGACTAATTGGAATTATTTGAATGTCTAAAATTGAATAAATTTCGACAAACTCTTAGACTGAAGAAAAGTTCTAACAATTTTAACAACATCCTATACCGATGAAGATTTCAAGTTGAACTAAACGACTAATTGAAATTATTTGAATGAGTAAAATGAATTAAACGACTAATTGAAATTATTTAAATGAATTAAACGACCAATTGAAATTATTCGAATGTCTAAAATGTGATTTTTAAGTGCAAAAAGAGCAAGCAAAAACATCGTCATAAAACATGCGACATAGACATTAAATTCAATCGACAAAATGTCCCATCCACTAAAAGCGCATGCGTCCATTCAATCACTTGCTGCTCCTCAAACATTCTCCCCTCAAGGCTTCATCCAAAACAAACAATCCAAGGTGGTGAGCAATCGCCCCAAGAAAGAAGAAGGTTATCAGTAGCCGGACCGAATTTCCCCTTCAATTGATTGCCGCGTAATAAAGGCTATTAAATGTCCGGTTAGATGTTAATTAGTGTTTGAGTGAAAGTATATAGTGATGGAATGATATGGATGCAAAAACAAGTCAATGTCGATGTAAAAAATAAGCAATAAAGTTTTACGGTTAAAATAATTGCAGTTGTAAAAGTCATTTTTTGAATCAACTACTCTCAAATCAACTCAATTTAAGCAATGTTTAAAACTCGCCCTTCAAGTTTTTTGCGCGTTCCCTTTTTGATTGTAAAAAGCTATCGGCCATTCTCCTCTCCACAAATAACCATTTATTTAAGCCGCCACAAATTGGAAGCGCAAAAGAGGACAGGAAGAGATCAACAGACAGCAAGTGGTCCCATAAATCGGCGCGATCAAAAAGTGAACGAAACATCCGGTTTACAAGGTTGCGCAAAGAGTAAGTTGGCAAAAAGTCCTTTAAACAGTTTAAACAAATGAGTTAAATGACATTCAAACACACACCGCAACGAAAACAATCAATCATTGTTTAAACAAAAATTCAAATCCTTTCAATTTGCAAATTGACATTCGCTTTTCGCTCCTTTCAAATCAATTACACGAAAAACAACGGAGCTCTTTTTCTTGGGCCCGTTGCAAAAAGAGACGAAAAGAATGACCCGTTTGCGAAAAACAGATGTGATCTCTCTGGCTTTAAAAAGCAGAAGGCGTTGTTAGATAAAGAAGTGACCGATTGTTTTTTGAGTTATAATTGTTTCAGTCAACGTTTTAAACAAGGCGATATGATTTTAGGTAATTAAAATAAGAATCGAGAGAATTACAAAATGAAATGATTTTGGTTATTAAAAAGTAACTTCATGTTTAGAAATCAATTAAAATAGCAACTTTATGTTTAGACACTTATAAAGCTATATCATATTTAAAGTGACTTTGATTGTTATAAAACAACATTAAATAATTGAGAGAATTACAAGATGAAGTGGTTTTAGTTATTAAAAAGTAACTCCATGTTTAGACACTTAGAAAACTATATCATATTAAAGTAACTTCATGTTTAGAAATCAATTAAGACTCCTTCAAACGCATATGCAATCAAAAAACAATTAAAGCCAAGTAATCATATAGACAGCATTAAAGTGGAGAACATACCCTTCCGCTTGATTATTAGTAATCAAGAAAGCGATATCATATCCAGTACTTTTACTAGTCATCAAGAAAGCAATCAGCACACCCCAACAAATCAATAACCACAAAGACTCAAAAACAAAAGAAACAAGTGTGGAAGTTTACCGTTTGGATTAGCGCTGGAGAGTTGACGGAATGATTGCGTATACTTTTTCGCGCAAAAACCCATTTTTGACTGTAGGTGAAAACAATGAAGTAAAATTTGACCAGTAAACGTGGACGTTTGAGTACTTTTGGACAAAAAAACTCTTCGAAGAACAAACAAACCTGCAAACATTTGGCACAGTCTATCATGTCTGTCCAATTCATACATTTTAATCGGCTGTTCACGCATCCATTCTTCTAACTGTTCCAGACTTTCATACTTTTCTTCGTATGTCGTTGGAGGTCGGCCTGCAATCAAATGAGTTTAAATCATTGGAAACATTTTGAAAGCATTCTTTTATTAAAATCAATGCGAAACACTGCAATCGAATTATCGGAAATTCGCTCTTTTGCAAAACAACTGCACTTTGCTTGTTTAAACAAGTCTAGTTGATTAACAAAATTGTTTAATCACTTTTTGAACAAGAAGAAATTATTTCATTTGAAAACATTTTTTATTGAGTTGTCGAAAAAGCTTTCGAACAAAAAACGCAAAATCGTCTTCTTTTATGACACTTTTCATTTGAAGACATTAAAACCAACCTGGAACGAATGTTTGTGACGACGAAATTTTTTCGTGAAGTCGAGCAGGAGAATCAATTTTCAAAACATGCTGTGGAGAATGAGCAGCAGACGAAGAAGTGGCTCGTCTTGATCTTACATCTATTACCGGAGAACTGGAACTAGCACAATTAAAACTATCCACAAAATTTCACTTACTTATCAAACACCATCTTTTCAGGTTGTCTTCCCGTCGTCTCCACTGGTATTATGTGAACAGTTTCTGGCCTTGTTGTCGTTTGTTGAGGTGATGAGTGCCTGTGACGGCATGGTCGCGAAGGCCGAGGCAGTGAGCGTGTTGAATGAACTATTTTTACTTCTTTCTCAAGACGATATCTTAAATGCATGTTAATTATAGTGTTTAAAGCACTTTTAAAACTTACTTCACTTCTTCACGACGCCAGTCTCTCCGTGGAGGTTCATTTTTGTAAGTAGAGAAAGTAGTCGTGTCTTCTTGTGTTTTTTGACTATTCCAATTGTTGTTTGGTTGCTGTTGCTGGGCCGAAGGATAAGATTGGCGCTGTTGTCGAGTGGACTTTGACTGATCCGACGGCAGACGATAGGGACTAAAACATGAATCTTTAGAATCTTTAAATTCCACTTCAAAACAACCTGTACTTTTGACTAGAATCAAAAGCACTGCTTGTTGGCCGGTGTTGTGTCCAATAATGAACCGATGTTGACGAGTATTCTAAGTAGCCAGGACGTGGTCTGGACTTTCTTCCATTTAACGGAGAGCTGGACATTGTTTTAAAAGTGCATTCAAGTTGTGACGACGAACGGGAAAGACTAAACTTATAACTTTGAATAAACTAGCAACATCACGGAAATCCAAACATCGACAACAATAAAACAAAGTAAACAAGCGTCTAAACACAGAAAGAGTAATAAAAATGAAGGAGTGCTAAAAATTATGTACACAGTGCAGAAACATGTTTAATAGATTGTGCCAGTTAAACAAATCAATTACAATTTAAGTGCACCAAACAAATCGAAATGACCAGAACTCGAGAACATGCGCCAGCATAAAGATAATCCGCCGGCATTCCCAACCACCGGAACAATAGCCAGCCAGGTTGTTGTGGGGAAGTTCCAAAAGTTGCAGGCCGCGTGGATCGCCAGCTTGAATCATCACCGATTTGGAGGGAGTTCCGACCAAGTCTTGCTTGTTTGGTCAGCAATTGGTTTGTTTGTTGGCAGAAAGTGTATAGTTAAGTGTAAGTAGTTAAGTTGCTACAAGGTATACAGAATCCACAAAACGACGTCCAATTAATGAGCAAAAATTCTTCCGCTCCACGTAAAAAGCGGCCAAGGTCAAAAAGTCACTGGGCGCGAAATCCCGACACACGAAAGGCCTGCGCGCCAAGTGGACAACACGCACATCACTTTATTAAACCATTGTTATTTCGTAGTCAAAGGTGAGGTGGGTAATGGATTGAGTGTTTGCGGAAAGGGACGGTCGCTCGTTGTTTTTTCCGCTCTAAGAAACTTGATTCAAATGACTCGAATAGTTAAAACATTTCTTTTAAATAAGAACGTAAAAACAAATAACAAGAATTTTACTAATTTAGCGGGACGGCGGAACAATGATTCAACTCGTTAGAGAGATCTTATGCTTTCGGAGTGAAAAAGAAAGTTGTTAGTAATAGAAAAAGGGCATTTAGAACTAAAATTATACGAAAGATGAGTCAATAAATGCCAAAATTACGTTAACATTTTCGATTGATTGAACGAGTTCGTCGAGATTTGTGAATTTACTTGTTTTTCAAAAAAGAAAATGTTTTCCAAAAAGCAGAAAGTGAAAAAGCTTCAAACACAAACAATTTTTTACTTTTATGTTTTAACGTTTTTTTGCTTCAGTTTGTAGTTTTAAATAACCGCAATTTTAAACATAGTCTTGAACAATAAAACGTATAAAAACATGTTAGTAAGTTGTAACGATTAATTTGACTGATCGAATAAAATTGCTTTAAATCACCGATCTACAAAATTGAAAGAAGTGATTTAAAGCGTCTTTCGTTCTAACTCATTAAATAAAACAATAACTTCGGTTCACTCTTTAAAAATCATGGAATTTCAAAATCCAAGCTGACTCATTCAAAATTTCCCCTGTCCCCACCCAAAAATTCCACATTCATAAATCCACGCACATCTCCACAAAAGTCCACAAACGAGGAGAATCGGCCTAAACAAACAGTGTGCAAACAAACATCTGTGGAAGATTTTCACTCAAAAATTTAGATGCGCTTGTGTTTAGTAGAATTTTTGAGCTTTTTAAAGAAGTTTTAATTGTCTCAAAACGTTAAAATAACTTTTAACTCAAACTTAAAGAATGACATTTAGAACATTTAACGTTGCATGTTTAAACTAGCAATGTATCTTTTAAACTCTAAACATTAAACAAGTCAATTTAGTTGTTTTAAAGCAATGTGAACATTGAAATCATTTGATGTCTTAAGTTAACAATGTATCTTTTAAACTGTAAACATTGAAATCATTTGATGTCTTAAGTTAACAATGTATCTTTTAAACTGTAAACACTAACCGAGTTCAATTTAGTTGTCTCAAAACGTTTTATATCTTAAATAACTCAACAATGTAGCTTTTTAAACTCCGAACATTAACCGAGTTCAATTTAGTTATCTCAAGAACTTTTGATGTCTCTAAATAACTTAACAAGGTCGCTTTTAAACTCCAAACATTAAACGACTCTTACTTATTTGCTTTAAAACAATGTGAACTTTAAAAACATTTCAAATCTTTAAACACAAACTCAAACATTAATCGATTCAATTTTATAACCTTTGAAAAACACCACACTCAAAAACATTTCCGGACTATTTTTTCAAAAACTCTTTACTTCGACCACCTTTCCGCGTTAATCTTCTGTGAATTGCACGCCAAAAGGTTAATCTTTTTGATGTGCGCAGCAAACTTGAAAACACTGAGTTTTTTGAGTACGTAAGAACAACTCGATATACTTTATTAAGACGAACTTTGCATTCAATTTAAAAGACGACACAGAACAAATTAAGATTATTTGCCAACAGAAGCGCCCAAAGCGGCACCTTCAATTGCTCCGAGGGCAGCACTAAAAATAGTATAAACACTTGTTATGCACTAACTTGAAACAAACTTGGCGATTGGACGGTAAGGCCGGTAAAACGGTCCGGGATAAAGTCCAGGGTAAATCGGTCCAGGATATCCAGGATAAAGTCCAGGCCACAATACAGGTCTATACCTAGGCCATATTCCAGGATAATTACCTCCATAAACGTCAGGTCTGTACGGATAGAATTGAGCCGTCGACAATTGAACGATTGCAAACAAAAGGACGATGGAGATGATCAACAACTTTGCAGACATTTTTAGCAAGTAAAAGAACCAAGCAACTAATATAATTTGACTGCACAATCAAGTCTTTTTATATCGACCGTTTTAGATCTTTCGGCTCTCGGTTATGGAGCTGATATCAGGTGATCAAGATTTCCGATCGGAGATTGGCACCCACTTTGCATGCACTGCTCGATCTAGAAGGCTGAATGTGACGCAAACGCGCTCAAAACGTCTCTGATTACGGGTGCGCAAGTTTCACAAGCATCGGCGCCTTTCAAGAACTGAATCGTTGGCAATATGATTTGATTGCATGCAAAGAATTTTAGTAATTCCAATTTGTGTAGTCAAAAGTTTATTAAGTCAATTGAAAGAATTTAAAATAAAATGTAATCATTGAAATCATCCCCATCCGTAATAACTTTGTCCGTAGTATCCGGGCCACGATCCGCCTCCATAATTTCCATACATTGGATTGCCAAAAGCTTGACGAGCGCCAAACATTCCTCCATGCCTAGCGATTCCAACAATACGACGGGGACCAAAGCCTAAACCCGTTGTTTAAACCAATCTATTATTATAAAGTACCTCTAATTCCAAAAACTCCCGTCAAAGTTGCCAGAAAAATAATCAAGACAGAAAACACCTTCATGCTTTGGGCTCGAAAAAACAGACTCGCAAATGAATGTTGTTCTCAAAAACCAACTAGCGATAAACTGTTGATCAAAAACTTTGTTACGCCATCAACTTGGTTTGCAGTTGAACTTTTAATTGATTAAGTAGGTGGGAAAACAGTTAAACTTATAAAGTTTTGTTCAAACATGTGCTTTGTAATTGAAAATGCTTTGATGAACTTTGTAAATAGCAAAACTTGTGTGATTAAAAAACTTTGAGTAACATTTTTGTTTTCTTTGATTTGATTTGATTAGAGTGATTGAAAGAACACTTCAAATATCATTTTTGCTTTGCTTTGTTTGTTGACTAAAATGATTGAAAGAACACTTCAAATATCGTTTTTGTTTTCTTTGCTTTCGTTGACTAAAATGATTGAAAGAACACTTCAATTTTGCTTGTTGATTAAAACGCCTCAAATGTTTATTAATACATTCGATTGCTAGAAAAGTATCATTTTTAAACAAGTCAACTTCATGAATGTCAACAAAAACAACGAAGAACTCAAATGATTTGTTTACTGATTAGAATGATTGAAGCGTCTTTTCAAACAAGTCAAATTAATTCAATTGCAACAAAAAGAATAAAACAATAAACAACTCTCAAAACTACTAATCTCTTCCTTATTACCAATTAAACTTTATCTCCGTATTTACACGACATCTACGTTTTGGGGTTTTTGCATTTCTCTGGAGACCTCAACTCATCGATACGATGTTTGGACGCCACCCAGCAATTACTAATTAAAGGCTTATACTTTTGTGCTTACTCAAAAAATAGCCAGTTTTAGTTAGTGTTTGGTGAACTTCGGATGATAATTATTTAGTGTACGTGATGCTTTTTAACTTACAACTTTGTAGTTGTTTCCAGATCCACATTTTAAAGATCATCTTTTCCGTCACTTGTTATGTTTAAATTTAGCCTCCAGTCTTTGGCTTAAAATATCCAACTTAAGATTCAAATCTACTCGTAGTTGCAGTATTTAAGAACAGACATTTCCGGCTTACTTCAATCGCCGAGTTGGTCCTTCTCTGAACTTTAACTGCCTTCTAATCTGTAAACGTTGATTAAAAGCCATTTTTCCTCAACCCATTACTAACTTCACGCAAATTAACTAGCAAGTGTGCACTTCCATCTCCAAAAAACGGCTTTCACACTTACACGTCTAAAAATATCACCTGTCTCCACATACACTTTATAAAATCCGCATGATCCAAAGCGTACATTGCGCAAATGGACAACTAAAGCCGGAAGATCCGGCTTCTCAACAAATCTCCAGCAAAAATCACTTAGAGCCTGTAGAATTTAAACATACGGGCGTGAAGGAAACAGGCGGATTTAAAGCGAGAGCGGAAATTAAAAACCAAAAATGGAGTCTTGATTGTTCTCCACTGGATCCACTTATTTTTTGGTGTTGTTGAGTGCCAGGTGGCGCCTTTAATCTTTGCTTTAACAACATTCTTTCAATCAAATTGCTATTTCAAACAGTCAAACTGCTATTTCAATCAAATTGCCATTTCAATCAAATTGCCATTTCAATCAATTAAACTCTTTCGGATAATCAAACTTCCATTTCAATCAATTAAACTCTTTCGGATAATCAAACTTCCATTTCAATCAATTAAACTCTTTCAATCAAATTGCTATTTTAAAAATCGCCAACGAAACCTTAAAACATTGAAAAACGCGGAAACGTTTGGTTCTCCTTTCACGAACAAGGCGATGAAGTCATTTCTGTTCTAATGTTTTGGCTTTTGTTGTGGGGGAGGATTAGCCATTGGCGTATTTTAAGTACATCAATTAGCCGTCTTTTCGAGTGCTTTTTGTCAACGCATTCGTTTCATTGTCTTGGCAGCTTTTTAAATATGAGTCCAGTCGTTTACAGTGATCTTTAAAGTGGTTTCTTGTTTGTAGCGGCTTTTAAGATTTCGGCATTAATTAAATTGCTTTTCCAATCGCGACAATTTTCATTCATTTTTAGAATGTACCGAGCCAAAATTCTTGGCATTCGTCTGCCCTCCACAGTGACTCAGAAACCAGTTGACGAGTTAGCAATAACAAGTGGATCAAGACTGTCTAATGATTCCGGTTATATAGACGAAGGAAACGGGAAAGTAAGTTAAATTTATTTAGGAACGATTAACATGTATGTTTCAGACTTCTCAACAAACAGCTTCGACAGCAAAGTCGCTTGAAGATTGGAGAACTTCTGGCACACTAGAACAACTTGCTGAACTACAAATCAACGATCAACTGGACAAAAAAGAAACCAACTTAAACGAAGCCAACAAAGTAACAGAGACACTGGAAGATGCACAACTTAAACAGTAAGCGTTTAAACATTTTAATAGATCTTACAGAACTTTAAACCTCCAGAAAAGAAGATGCTCTCCGACTGCAACGCGAGTTGTTTAGTTCGATTGCCAACCAAAAACCGCCAACCGATGTTGTTTCAAAGACACTGCGAGCTTTGGATGCAGACGAAAGTGTTACAAGCAATTCCATCAAAAATCAAGTTAACGACTCCGCTTTAACAAACCAAGTTGAAGAAGACAGAAACCTTAATGACATTGCTGAAAGTGAGGAGGATCCAGTAAAGAACCTATTGAGTCCGAACAGGGACAAAATAAGTGATGAGGAGTGGCGGAAATTGAACACACCGCGAGACAAATTAGAAGAAGAGAAACGAGACGGTGAGTTCAGTCGATAAAGTGTATTTTCTCGGACTGGTTAGATAATAAAATATGCATCGAAAATCTTTTTAGCATAAATAATGCGGGATAGCGTTCGCATCTAATCTTCTTGCGTCTTTTCGATGCAGCAAAGATTTTTTGAAGGACATTGCTTTATAGTCTAATTTTGCAGATCCTCCATCAACACTGCTCCAAGTTGAACGAATTTCATTAATTCCGCCAACACCACGCAAAGAGGATATACAGAAGAAAAAGGTCTTAAAAGATTTGGAGTTTAAACGACAACATAAAGACTCCTCGTCTACGGACTCATCATCTCTGGACACTGAAGCCGAACAGCAAAAACTCTCGGAAATGGGATCAACCAGTACGCGTGAGTAATTTAGGTTTTAATTGGCAGTAAAGTTTGTTAAAACAGTTCTTTAAAAAACGTATTGTTTGCGATTAATTAGGGATTAAACATATTTGTGATTGTTGAAGCGGTTCTTTTAAAAGTGTTTGTGTTTGTTGGAGCGGTTCTTTTAAACTTTAAGCATTTTATTACTTCATATAAAGCTTCGGTGTTCTCTTGCGACGCAAGGAACTGAAAATATTTAGTTATTTAGTGGATTTTGTATACAAACTTACTGCATAAAGTGATCTTGTGTCGAAGCGCTTTTAATTTGGCCTGGAAACGCTTAAATTTAAATGTTATGTTGAAAATAGAGCCACAACATTTTTGAATAAACAAGAAAGCTTTGTTGTTTAAAAGCACATAAAATGCAACCTAAAAGAGCGTTTATGGAATTAGGTACTCAAAAAGGTAAGCAGAATGAGCTCTTTACTACTTTTTGGCTACACAGCTTGTCCCGGCGGCAATCCAGCTTCCTTTGATTGATTAAAGGAAGTTGGTGTTATGGACGTAAGTCCAGTTTTTCGGTTGGTGAGGAGTTTGACTTCAGCCTTCGAACTGTGAAAAGGAAGAGCAAACAAGTGGATTAGCGGGCGGGTTTTCCACAAAAATGCTGGCTTGATCGGCGAATCAATTTTTGGAATGGTCCGACTCAAAAGGTCGGATCTTATTTATTTGCAAGCTTTCCGTGATAAAGTGTTGACATGAAATCAGAAGTGTTGTTTACGATTAAACATGTTTTTCATTTTAATTATGAAACAAAAAAGCATACAATGTTTAAATCAGCTCAATAAGCGAATCATTTTTAATTGACACTAAAATTTGTATCCAAAAAGCAGACATTTTTGAAACATATACAATTCAAATCAATCCAATTAAACTTTTAAACACTGTTTTAAACAGATAATTTTTAGTCATGAAATCGACAATTCAAAAAATGCACAAAGAAATTGAACGTCTCACAGCAGATCAACGAGAACTTTGCCGTGTTTGTTACCAAAAAATAGAAAAGCAACCGATTCCATTTGGCTTGTCAATTATGATTCGGTTTGTTTTGCTGGACTTTGTACAACTTTTAATGTCAACTTTCAGGCTCTTTTCCAATCACCCGCAATACAAAGACATCTGGCCACAATTTAAACAGATTCCGGACAGCTCTTTAATGCACGCACCTGAACTCCGAAGACATGCTCGAATTTACATGGCAGGATTGCGTTTAATTATCAACTCGATGAACGACGACGACAAACTGGAGACTGCGTTGAGAGGAATAGCCCAAGCTCATGTTAAGTGGCACATACACAAATATCACCTTATTGTAAGTGTTTTTGTGCTTCTTCGTGGAATTTGAAAGAAATTGGTTTAGAACATGCTTCCGTGCGTAATTGAATCCTTTCAAGCCAAATTTCCAATGAATGTAGATCAAGTGCAGGCGTGGACTACCTTATTCGATGTAATTGCAAATTTAATTGATATTTTTCGATCACATTAATGTTATTTTTGCCGGTCTACAAAGTGTTCAACAAAAGCGATAAACAAAAATGTCAAGTAAAAACTTTTTTGTTTTTTGATGTGTCAAAGAAACTTTAAAAGTTGATTTGGTTTGAAACATTTTCATATCCACCGCGTTCATTGTTTTGCTTAATTTATAAGCTTTTGCCGTTTTTTAAAAGAAATGTTTGTTCATTTGTTTGTTTATCACTTAAATGCAACTACAAAATAAACACTTTTATTACCTTTATTAAAAACCATTTAAACAAGTAAACTTTGATTTCTTGCCATCCATTCGTCGTATCTCTGGCGTATGTAGCGACCAACAAACAACGAACCGTACGTGTTAACCTGAAATGTGTTGCATTTGAATGATTACAATCTTTAAAGCTCACATGAGGTCAAATCAAAAAAGTAAGATAATCTGACGCTCTTCGTCTACTGATCTGCAAAGTCCATCTCTTTTATCACACCAAATGTCTTCCCATTCGAGTAGAATGCATTTTGAACAGTTTGAAGCGGCTTTCTCAATTCGGCGTCTAATTGGATGTGCTCGCCTGAGTTGATTCTACAAATACAAAGTGTTTTTGGAATTCAGTCAACGCTACTCACTTCATACTTGCTGCTAAACATTCCCAAGTGCTCGTTGTTCAAAATCTGTCTGTACAACACATTCATGTGAGCGACGATTCCAGTTTCAAAATGAAGTTGAGGAACAAAAACAACGTCCCTCGCAATTGATGACAGTTTTTGAAAAAGCTGATTTAATTGCAAGTATTCGGGATCGTTCTCCAAATTGTCGACGGGGAAATAAATCATTTCCGGTGGATAGAGATAACTGTAAACAAAGGCTATTAGAGTGGAATTATGCAATGCCGACTTACGCGTGGACCATCATAATAACATCAATTGGATGTTTCCATTCCCGTAAAATCTCGTACAAGTTGTCAATCACTCGTATGCATCCGTTGTAAGTTGCCTTAAAGATTGTATGTTTTTCAGTAAACAGTAACTTACTTTTGTTGGAGTCATAACTGTTCCACGCCATTTAATTAGAATGCAAGCACCAGCCGAGAATAAAGTCAAATGCCTATAAACGCCACGGAATTCTCTTTCAATACCAAAGAAAGCTGTTTGTGCATGTGAGTTTCCAAATAAAACGATGTTTTTGTTGCCATCACCCTGAAAAATGATTTTGAATGCTCAAAGCTTTTAAAATACCTTAACAACACAAGAACCGGTAATTCCAACTACACGATCTTTTGTGTTTCCGTAACCGACTCTATTTCTTAAGTCAAAATTTGTTGGAATTGATTTACGTCGAGGATCCGGACATGATTTCAAATCCCACGCAAAGCCATAAAAGTGTTGGTTGTAATAAATCGCCTTAAAACATTGTAACTTTCAAAACAAGACAGTTTCAAAGCTTACTAGACTTTTATTTAATTTGCGTGGAAACTCATCAGACCACATTTTATTCAAATCGTCAAGTAAAGGCTGGTTGTTCTTTAACGGCGTTGGCGAGTGAAGAAGAAGCGTTTTTAACTGAAATGATTGGAACAATTTGGTTACTTTAAACGAACTCACATTAACATCGCCTTCGTTCAACTTCAAATACAACATTCCTTCCCCAATAAACCAATAAAGACAAAACACAACGAATGTCAACCGTATCCATGTAGTTAAATACTGGGAAATCTTTACATAGCCCTCCTCAAAAATCCACCCAATTAAAATAGAAAGTGTGATGAGAATGACTGTTGCTGAAAGCATATTGTTTTTATTCGAAATCTGAACAAAAGTTACAACCCTCGACTTGTGGCAATCCTCCAGTCCATAAATAATCAGCCAAGTGCCAATAAGCGTTCCACTGTGAAATGGGCCAGTGAATTAAGTATACGGAATAAGAAATGTCGCCCAACTTGACAAGCAAAAAGTTAGATAAAATGGCGTTTTGGGACGGAGATGCCTTTAAAAGGAAAGTTAAAAACAACAAACCTCATCAAACTCACTTTCAACAAAACTGCAATCGACATAACTGCCAAACGATTCCACTTTCTCTCAAAAAGCGGAAAGATCAAGAAAGCAATCAACAACAGACATAAAACATGTTCACAAACAAACAAAATACATTTCAACGCGTTGCTTTTTGTTGATTTTTCTTCGAATGTTGTGTGTAATTTGAAAGCGATGAAACCAAACAGAAACTGCCATATTCTGCCAAACAAAAACATGTGTTCAACGTTGCCAGATGAGTGGAATTGGCAGTAGAAAGATGAAATTGCTAAACAACGTTGATGTCTTTTTTGTTGTTGATTAAAATGATTGAAAGAATAAGTCAACTTCGTTTAATTTCATTTGATTGATTGTTTTTAAGAACAAGTTCAATTTCTATTATAAAGATTGAGAATAACATTTATCAAAGTGTTAATATGTCAAAGAAGTCTTTTTTGTTGTTGATTAAAATGATTGAAAGAGTAAGTCAACTTCGTTTGTTGATTAGAATGATTGCTAGAAGTCAATTTTCTAGTGTTGCCGCGAGATCGAGACTGTCTCGATTTGAAAATTTGTCTCGAAAAGTCGAGATCTTTTAACATGTAACTTTTATGGCAACGTTGTGTGACTTTAAGTGTCCACTTTAATATGGTATTCCTATTAAAATAAGCTTCCATAACAGAAAAATCTCCTTTTTAATATAGCTCGTCTATACGGTGGCCCTTTAAAAATAAGTCGCGAGGTTCATTTTAAAGAAGACATATTGTCCAAGCTTCATCTCGATCCAAAATTTAATCTCGCGACAACACTATAATTTTCTATTATAAAGATTGAGAATAACGTTTATCATTTCAATCAACACAAGTTTGTAACTATTTAAAAACTGACCAACTAAAACGATCAAAAACAACTCGAAGACTTTGCCAACAAGATGAAACAGAACAAAGAAAAGAGGCACCAAAGCATAGAATTGTATCTCTAGGCTCAACGACCACATATGTTTAAAAAATGGATAGTCGTTTGTGTTGTCCTGTAATTGGCAAAGTCCGGATTGATTTTAAATTTACTATTTTACCCGTTTCGAGTAGTCTTTTTCATCCGGAGGTGGCCAGTTAGAAACAAATAAAAGTGGACGCCATGCTTCGTCAAACAAGTAAGAAAAGTCGATTTGGTGAAGAAAAAACGAAAGCGACAGGAAGATAGTTGAAAGTATTGTAAACAAATAGGGAGGCAAAATCCGTTTAAATCGACGGAAGTAAAATGTGATAACTTTTGGCATGTCCAGTGGAAGTTTAGTGTGTAAGATACGGTACATGAGAAAACCGGATATCGAAAAGAATCTAAAACTTTTAGAAATGTCTGGATATTCAAAGGCGTCCAACATGTGTTTAAAGCACTTACAGATCAACTCCCAAAAAGCCATTTGGACATATATCTGGTCTTAAATGATAGAAAAGAACAGCAAGGATTGCGAGACCGCGGAGGCCTTGAATGTTTAAAAGCTTCGGTGCTAAAACTAAACAAATTATCTTTTGAGAATAAAAATGCTACCGTTTTGAGATGCGGTAAGTTGTTGTTGTGCTTTCATATCCAAACAGCAATATTTAAAAGTTTCTTAAACGCACGAATCAAACTTTTAAATGAACCAAACTCACTGACCTTGCCAAACTCAAATGTGCATAAAATCGCCGACTCACAATGTCCCGAAACCTTCTAGCAAGTGGAGCGACAAAGATGCCCTAGTTTTTGATAGCGCACGTATTGGATAATTATCTTCACGCAAGATGAGGACGTTTGATTTTGATGTTAAACTTCTTTTTCATACAAACGTATCGATTCGTTAAAAGCCTTTATTAAAAGCATCAAATTAATTAAACAAACAAATTAATAGATTCAAAAAGTGATTGATTTCATTAGTTAGATTGTTTTTTAAAACAATGTTTAAGAAGAAACGTCGTCTAGCGTTGTGCTTGTTGAAGCAAAGGAGTTTCGGAACGTTCGGTGTTGGCGCCAATCAATGAGAGGATGTAGCGCTTGTACGGTTTGATGATGTAAAGGACGGAGATTGCATTAACACAAGGAGTCCATGCCCAAGCGGCCATCTGTAATCAAACAACTTAGATATTTAAAGTAATGGAAGCTTACCATTGAGGTTCCAAAGATCTCAGCGTCAAAGCGGAACACAACACAAATCTCGGCCATCAAAACAGAAACCACACCGAAAACAATAGTTGTAATAGTCTGAAACAACTCCAATAAGTTTGATTGCGGAGTTTAATAAGCTTACGCGCAAAACGAGTCCTTGAGTCAATTGAGCTTGCAAAACACGACCTTTGGCGTCTTCGATCTTCGGTTGATTGAATGACTTGCGTGCGTAGAAGATAGCAATTCCAAAAGCAATAGTAGCAATCAACATTCCGCCAACGAAATAAGCAATAGTTCCGAAATCACGCTGAAATTACAGTTAACATAACTTTGGATCATTTTAAAGACTTACAATGTCAATTGCGTACATAAGTACTTAGTATTGTACTCGCTACGGATCATTGCCAAATAGTAATTCCATCCACGCTTGCTTGCCTGATGAACACCTACAGTTGCAGAGACCGCTGCTAAGAAAGCTCCAGCAGATGTTACAATCAGCCCGTCAACTAATTTGAATACCGAAACGTTTCCTCTACAAAGAATGTTTTTAATAGTGTTTAAAGTTGAAAACTCACTGCTGGCCAAGAAGATAGCGATAGCGGAATAGCGGTGCCAACATAAAGATTCCTTGCATGTAGGCAAAGCAGTGGACAACGAAAATCAAATGGTTGATGGCGAACCATTCATAAAACCACCATTCAATTCCACGGGGGAACAAGAACATGACGCCATTCTTTACGGCAATTTGCTGAACTTATAAAATCAACTTGTTAGTTTGAACAAAGCTTACATGTTGAGTCAAGATCTCCACAACACTGAAGAACAAGTCAAAGACGGCGGCAGAGAAGAACAGTCGTCCGTACAGCAGACGGAAGCCATTCTTGTAGATGGCCGCAATCAAGAGGGCATTAAAAGCAACGCCAAGAACGGAACCTATCAAGCTGGTGAACCAGAATACGTCGCCGTATGAAAGTTTGTGGTACGTAACCGCCTGTGTTTCGCGGTCCATCTTAAAAGTAGATATTGCAAACTTTGTAACCACAGTGTTTTATTTCAAGAACCCATTTAAGATTTAACTGTTTGATTTCGTTCAACTCCCCTTAAAACAAAAACAAAGCGCCAAACTCACATCCAAAAACATCCTTCCACAAAAATTCAACCAAAGGCAAATTTTTAAATGCCGACCAGTTGACGACAATAATTGAATACAAATTGACCGCAAACTCCAAAAAACTTACAACATAGTCGGTGATTTTGTTGATTCTATCCATTTCGAGTCCGTGTGAGTGGAACAATTGAATGAATGGACGAGCTAAACTCTATTGTGCTATTCAATAATGGATGTGTTGTGTAATTGCCGCAAAAGCAAGCAAGTATAAAGCGGACACGGATATTTATGATTTAAATTCGAAATAAGTTAACCAAACGAAAATCACGTCCACTCTTTGATCCATTCAACTTGAAGTCAAAAACAATGCTAAAACCACGTTGACTGAAGCGGAACAAAAATTCGGCATTGCGGATCACAAACTTTGTCGTCAGTCACTAAATCCATCAAATTCAGGTAGTTACGGGAGCATGATCTAATCGAACGTCAAATTCAAGCAAAAACGAATCAAGCGAAAAATTTTGTCTATAAAACGAAAAACGTGTAAAGCTTTTTAATTGACTAAAGGTCAAAATGAGAGTATTTTTAAGAATGTTTACAACTTATAAGCACAATATTGTTGTGGCTGTAAGTTTTCAATTTCTGCACGCGTGCTTTAATTTCATTTACTCACGCGCTTCCACTCATTTCATTTTCAAAATTGCCTATTGTATGCTACACCAATGTTTTTGAAGGTTATTGTATTGTTTGGAGTGATTGGCGCGTGCGAGTAAGTGTTGCACGATTTTTTGAACTCATTATTGCCGGCTATTTTTGTGTTGGAGCGTATGCGCAATAAAAATAGAGTATTCGATCGAAATTAGAGTATTCAATTGAATGAGTGTGGCAAAAAATGTCAAAAAGGTTTCAAACACAAACAGTTCTTTTGCTTTTTCACTCTGTAGTCACGAAAGTAAAAAGCCGCATAAAATGCATTAAAACATAAAAGTATCCAGCTTTTAAACAAACTACACTTCCATTTCCTGGAACTTGACCAACAAAACTCAAACTACAGTCAAACTCCTCCTATTTTCCCGGAACTTGACCATTTGAACTTTAAATTCTACACAAAAGCTTTAAAATGTCTGTAATTATCCTAAAAATGCCCTTTGTACATTATATTCTTTGACTTTTAATCGACCTTGAAGTTTTAAAGTGCAAAAAGATTAAGAGAACATTTTACGTTAATGTTTTGCCACAACCTTTAAAACAATCAAATCTCATAAGAACATTAAACTATCGCAACTTCCTTACTGTAAAAACAACATCAACTCTTATAATTTGATTTCAATTAAAAACAATTATCTTCATGAGTGTTCTTTCAAAGCGCCTACAATGTTTATTTGTTGATTCTAAAAAGTCCGCCAATTATAATGTTTACGCGCACACGTCTATTCAAATCATTCTTCTATTGTGTTTGTTGTGTCCCTCCACTCTTTTATTGATTGGATGTTTCAATTTTTGAGTTCAACTCCGAGTTCAATTTAAAGCTATGAAGGTCATTTTTGGAATAAAAGTATAAGTGCAGATAATGTAACTTACACATGTTTAAACAACAAGAACTTGCAAAGTTAATCTTAAAAAGTTAATCGAAACAAAAAACGAGCCACTCAGTCGTCCTTTCTTCGACAGCCCCAGTGGCGCAATTGGTTGAATTCGCAGCCTATGTTGCTTATTGTTGAAAATTAAATTGCACCAATGAGATGAAAGGTCTGCAAGAGCGTTTTCTGGTCGTGAAAGAACTTTGAATTGTCTTCAATCAAGTCGATGTTCATAAACGTTCAGTACATTTTTGCTTTTTTTGTTTGAAAACATTTTTTAAAAACTTTGCAAAAATGTATGAATTTATTCTTCCTTCAAATTGTTTGATTGCAAATTGATGAACGAATTAACTCATTTAATCTAGCGTCCTGTTTCAGCCAGCTGCCTCACGCATAAGAAGCGGTGTCAAAGAGAAACGCACTTTTTAAGTTGTTTTAGGTTACGTTTTAACCATTCAACTACGCAAGCAATTGTCCGGACTTGTTTACTTTGCAGATCTTGAGGTTAAGAAACCGAGTGTCAAATAAAAGTCCGAATTTTATAATCAAAGTCCAGGTAAAAATATTTAGTCAAAACAAAGCTTTCGAACCGACGCTTCTTAACTGTTGCATGCGTGGCTTGGAGGAATTGTGTCCGACTATCAAACAAGAGCTTTTTTTAACAGGTGCGTCATATACTTGTCTCTCGACTGCTTTTCAATGCGGCGATAGATGTAACTTGGCGCTATATTAAACTTGACTTGTCATAGTGGTAGAATCGTGTGAACGTGCGACCTACTCTCAAGCAATCAGATATTTTTGCTTTTTTGCACATAAACTTTACAAACTACCTTTTTAAAACAAGCAAGACAATTGAGAACTTTACGTAAGTGTCAAAAGGCGTGAACAATGAATTGCAATATAGATATCGTCGTGATTCGAAATCGGTTGGCTAACTGTCAACTATGCTCCTGTTGACTCTAAACTTATTAAAATGCTAGGCTTTCGAGAACACGAAGTCTTGAGCGCAACCAAACTTTAATTGACAGCAACTGAAATGTAAAACAAAAAGTGAAAAAGACTAAACGAAAATGTGTTGTTCAAAACTTTCACTTGACTTGAAAACAATCCCTAATCTAAAACACTTTGTTGCATTTGAAATTTATCCAGTTTTTAACATTCAGTTGATTCACAATCAATTTCTTTTTAACATTATTTATTGACAACATATTTTGACGATAAAACGACACAAACCACTTCTGATTGGCAGAATTTAGATTGTTTAAAACAACACATACATATAACTTAAACATAGCGCAAGGATCACAAATTCTTGAGTTAAAATGACTTTTTTGATGAGTATATGTGGTTGAATAAATATGGAATGACAACTAAAACATGACCCGAAGACTAAACAAGCAACTACAAACCGGAATATTGTGAATAAAACAACAAAAACTTTAAAATCCACTGCGCAGAAGACAGTAGCCAATCAAGAAGACGGGAAGGATGCTGACGTTTGTTCGACGAGTGCTTCCATTGAATGGTCTAAACCGCATTGTGACGTTTAAAAATGCGGCCGAAGTCGTCTGAAAATTGAAAAGATCAATCAATTTACATGTTTGAAACTGACTGTTGTTGTTTCCGACGTTAAAGCTGAAAGCGCCGTTGACTGATCCTTGTTGTTGATGTCCGTGATAGAGTTCGTAGGGCTCATAATAGTAGTCGAGGCTGGACTGGTCAACATAGTTGAAGGCTGTCACATAAAAATGTGATAAGTTATGTCAACAACTTTTTAAATTCGAATTGATTTTCTTTTTCTTTTCGTAACAAAACTTTCAAACAATCAGATTGACTGCAAATACTTACCATCTTTTGCTTGTACTCAGCAAAGTAGATTCGATTAGCTGGCTTTTTGGTTGTTGCATCGATTTTGTCACTAACAAAAACAGTTGCATTTGGATGATTGCGTGCAAATCCGAACTTCAGCGCATTCAAGTTGTCTGCTTGTTTTGTAAGCTGAACACATAAACTTGTTTAATTTGATTATTTAGACTGACTGCTTACTTGAATTTTATTCTTTCCGTCTGCACTCACTTGCCACAAAGAGTGCTTTCCATTTGTGTCTGTTTGTTCATAGAGAATGTGTCCGTCGGGAGTAAACGTCGGATTTTGATTGCATAGTCCGTCGTTGGTTACTTGACGATAGGTTCGGTTTTGAACGTTGACTAAGAAGATTTCTGAGACGGTTGTATCAACAACTTGATAAGTGTCTAAGAACTTCTTGAAAGTGTAGACATCTTTTCCGGCTTGAGTTCCATGGAAGACAATCCATTTCGAATCTGGAGAAAACGAAGCGCCACCGTAGTAACCGACCGGCAACAAGCTAGTAATGATCTGGAATTAGAGTGTATATTGATTTGAAGGCTTTTAAACGATTCTTTTGCAACAAACACACTTACGCGGCTTTTTGATTTGGGATAATCCAGCCAACGAACAACCAAATCTGTTCGACTATCTCCAACTTGAGTGTAAACTAGGCGATTATTCAACGAGATCGACGGCTCTCCATCAAAGAAGTCATTAGTTGTCAAGCGCTTTTCAATATTGCCGAACATATTGACTTGATAAAGCTCGTAATTGTTTCCCAAATAAACAGTTTGTTTTGCAGCGGTGCAGAACGTGTCCAATTCTGGGTTGTTTTTGCGGGCTTCACTTCCAGCTGCGCATCCTTCTAGTTGACACTTGCTTACATCTGTTGTTTGAACATCCGAATATTGACCCATGAAGTCGGAGGAGTAAATAACTGATTTAGAAAGTCTTCCATCGGCTGCACTGTGCACAAAGTAGTCCATTCCAGCAGTGCTCTAAATTAGTTAAATTCGTTTGTCAACGCGTAAAAACTTACCGCAAGTCCCGTGCTCAATCTTCGAAAAGTTGTAAAGTCATCCGGGCTTGTGTCAATGTGATAAACTTGAGAGCATGTTGCGTCGGCATTGCCAGTCCATTCAAAGAACAAATCACTGTTCAGTTCACTTATACGTGCGCGTCCTATTTGTCCAGCCAACTCAACGTACTTCTTGACACTCAAGTAGTCCAGCTCTTTCTTGTCGTCGTCTTTTGCAGGCACAGGATTGAATTCTTTAATCAAGTTTTTAGTAGGTCCGTTAAAGTTTGCGAGATAGATCTGAAAAACAAAAATATAGTGTATTCAAAAAAAGCAATAAACAAAAAAGTCAATCAAATAACTCTTTTGTTATCTTCATACCTGGTATTCCTTTTCTCCAGGCAACTTGCGCGCAAAAACAATTTGTTGCGGGCCAGAAGTGTCAGCGATGCTAGTTATGTCGGCTTGTTTAGTCATGTATTTAAGATCTGTGCGCAACTAAAAACTCTGATATTGTTTTTGAAATGTGCTTTAAAGATACTTCCGGATCGCCTCCAGCCATGACGTCATAAAGTCCTTGTTGCTTGCCAGTTGGGTCCAACATCGTAATTACTGCCTTGTTGTTTGCATATGCTTTAGCGTATAAACGGGAGAATGCTTTGGTGGGAGGCTTAGCAAACTCGACTAGATTTTGAATTGTTCCGTCGACTTCGGATATCTTTCCTTGTTTAATGATTGTGTTTGCAGACGAATAGATTTCAGGATCGTTGTCTGTTTTGTCAATTTTAACAAAGCTGAAAAAAATCAACGTGTCTGTTCCATCGGTTGTGCCAAAGTTGACAAAATCGTAATAGCCAGTCTCGGCCGGAGTGATCTAAACATGTAAGTTGACTTGTGGGACAGTTAAAGTTTAAAAACTTACGTCCAACGCTTTAATTTCCGCGCCACTTGAGCTCTTTCCGCTGATGTACATGCAAGTTACTTGGAGTTGTGCATTTGACTAAAAATGAATTGAATAAAATTGAGTGGTTTTAATTACTTACAGGTCCTTTCAAACACGACTCCGTCCAAACAACCCAATTTTTGCGTTGTTCCGGCGATGCACTAAAATTGAAGGCATTTGGCGTAATAAAACGATCTGTCGGTGCTCCGTTGTTGTTTGTTTTGTAGATGTTGGTGTTCTGGAAGTGTTCAATTGTGCCGTACGTAGAGCCTGTAAGTTTTACTTGATTAGAAAGCCTTTAAAGATTGTTATTACATGGAGCGACGCCCGTATCGGTCGGGCAACGAGGTGTAGGACATGAAAAAGTGGACAAAGCGTCGTTTGGATCGTCAAACGCCTAAACATGCACAGTTTCTTCGTTTAATGTCTCCGAAAATCACTTACACTTTCAAATGACGACTCGTAGATGATTGAACCGGTGTTGTCAGTCGGAATTGCAACTTTCGTCGAATGCCCAAGTCCGGTGGAGACACGAGAAATACGCCAGTTGTCATCATGGATGTTATAATACTTTAAATCCAAGCGATAAACGTCGTCACATGTTTTTCCATACTGTCCGTTCTTTGCAGAAAAGTAAATGTACCGACGATCGGCGCTAAAGCAATTAAACATTGATGTAGTTAAACTTTTGAAAAACAAACCTAAATCGTGGAAACGAGTGGTCACCGGAGAACGTCAACTGCGTAATGTTTGTGTAGTATTCAGTCGATGCTGCTGCTGACCATGCTTCTTTAGTCCAAGAAACAAAAAGAAGGACAAACAGCCACGAAGCCGGCGCCATTTTAGTCAATTAATCGACGACCAAACTTGCTATCTGAAAAGTCAATGAAGTTAATTCAACTGTCTTCTCTTTTTAAAACTTCAAACACACACGTCAACTTATTTGAATGACTCAATAAATACGTTTGAAAACTATTCTTTCTGTTCACCTCATTGCTTGAAAATCTCAAAACAAACAATGATGATTTTGGATTTGCGTAGAAAAGGGTGGAGTTAGACAGAAAAGAGTGCCAGCAGAAAAGCCTTAAAGTAGGTGTGCCAGAGATTTGGAAATTGGAGTTTAAAAGTTTACTTAAACGATACTGTAGCTTTTGAAACAATAAATTGTGAGATCGGTTATATGCATTTTAAATTGGAAATTGTAGTGCTGCCGCGACATTGATTTTTTCGGTCGACATTGTAAAAGTTATTGTAACATATCAAAAATAAGACTTGTTACAGACTTTAATAATACAATGTAATCTTGCACAATAACTGTTTGGATTTTGATTAAAAGCGACAAAAGAGGACTCGCGTTCTTTAAAATTTAACAACTGCAAAAAGGTGTTGTAAGTTATCTTAAAGATGTCGCGTCGACACTCAAAAAAAAAAAAAACATTCGACATTTTGAAAAAGAGTCGGCACGACATTATGTCGATGTCGGGGCAGCACTAGAAAATTGCCTACATGAAAGTTAATTATGAATCACTACTATAACTAACTTCAAAACTCCCAAAAGCCTGCACATTCTATTCGCGGAACTTTGTGATAGTAATCTTTAAATTGTGAGATCGATCATATTGTTCTGAATTTAAAAGTCTATACATTCTACATCAAAGCTAATGCAACTCAAAGAACTCAACAAAAACTAGCATTCTTCAAGAACTTTCCATTTACTTAAACATTCAAAACCTATCCTCAAATTCCAGGCGTTTCTATTCGGCCTTTCAAAGTCCTTAAAAGCGTGACTCGTTTTTAAATGTTCCACAGATCTCCAAAGTCAACATCATAAAGTTCCTCAAATACCTTTTTATGATGATTTGGCCTGCCTAGATGTCGGGCCTTTTACGCCATTGCAGATTGTCACTTAAAAGTAGCGCACCCTAACAAGTAAATAAACGAACGCAAAGACGCAAGTGAGGAATCATCCAAAAGTCATACCTGAGCCTCGAAAATCCTCAAAAAATTGGCCACAGAGTTTCCGAAAATAGGAGTGGTTTTGTTAGAAAGAATTAAAGAGTCAAATACTGTTTAAAATTTATTTCGAATGAAATTGAAAAGACAGAGTGAATAGATTAATGAGGTTTAAGCACTTTTGTTGCCAACCCGCCAGCGGGCAGCAAATTCTGCTTGATGTTTCTTTACAGTGTTGTCATTGCCAAGCATACCGTGTTGCGAAAGGTCTGCAGTATAACGAGACGATGGAACTGTTCTGCCAAGTGACTCAGCCATCTCGCGGACCTAAGTATTTAAGTTAAATGTTTAAACCGGAGTTTTAAGACAAACTTGATATGGAGCGCCGCCACAACAAACGCCGATGTAGTTGATTCCCAGTTCTTTGGCCTCTTTCGCAAAAGCGCCCATTTCAAACCGAGTACATTGATGCTGTTCCAAGCCTAGCGGGAAAAGATTGGCTCCAGTCTCTTTGTCTGTCAACGCAACAAAAGATGATTCTTTCGGAGTCGTGCGATATGGAACTTAAATTGATTGTTTGAATAAAACGTTTTAATTAAAGTGTTTAATTACCGGGCTGTGAAGCAATGTAGCACTTAACAGATGACCGAAGTTTCTTCAACCAGTTCAACATGCTTTGTGGACCCAAATGGCAGTTAAATCCAACAACATCACATCCGTTCTTCTCCAACAACTTGCAAGCTTCAACCCAATCGTAACCATCTTGTGTCTTTTCGCCGAGAACTGCATAAGTTATAACAGCTGTCAATCCGTGCTTCTTAATGACATCTAATGCAATTAAGGCTTCACCGGCATAGCCAATTGTTTCAGCGATGATGAAGTCAACTCCGGCCTCTTTGGCCCAGCCAACTTGCTCTTCGTACATTTGTCTCACGATTTCTCCAGTTCTTTCCGCATCATTGTGGTCATACACCCATGTGTTGCAAATGTTGCCGGCCACAAGGACTTCCAAGCCTTTTTGTTCCTTGAATTCTTGAGCAACTTCCTTAGCAATCTTCAAAGCTTGTTTGTTCAATGGCTCCAAGTCTCCTTCGCGGCCGATGATGCGCAACTTGTCGCGGTGAGCGTAGTAAGTGAAGGCCTCGATGACTTCGGATCCGGCATTTACGAATTCACGATGCAATTCACGTAAAGCTTCCGGGTTGTCCAAAACAACTGAAACGTTTGGCATTAAACTATATACTTTTACAAGTCTTTTAAACATACCTTCTGGAACATAAGCTCCAGCTTTGATGTATCCTCGGCGTTCCAATTCAAACAAGTAGCCCTCAGCTCCCAAAACAACGCCACGTTGAAGACGTTCCAAAAGAGTTCCTAAAAAGATTAATTTAAACAACCAGAAGTGTTAAAAACTTTAAACTAACCGGTGATCTTCGTAATTGGCTTTGGAGTTGTTGCGTTGACCATTTTGAAAGTTTGTGGTTTTTGACGATAAAGATTATCTGAAAACAGTTTTTATAGTCTTTAAAGTCTTCGCTTATTTCTAAAACCTAACAAATGGTAAAGCTCAACACAAACCTCCCCCTTTTTATAGACCACTCAACACGCGTAAACGTAAAATTCAGCAACCACCAACCGGGAATTTTCCACGTTTTCGACAGACGACTCCTCCCAACTTCATTAGAAGGACACAACAAAAATCAAACAACTTTGATAACTTCAATTAACAAATGTTATAAACTCTGTAAAGGAAATTTTTTGTTGGAAAAGTTTTTTGCAAGAACGACATTGTTGATTCTTTGACGTTTGAGTGGAAAGTTTTTGTTGGGAAAGTTTGCTTGCATCGTTTTGTTTAAAAGGCTTGTTGATTTTTTGATGACAATAGATTTTGTGCATTTTCAGTTTTTCACGTTCAATTTGTCTGCATTGCCACGTTTTTATGTACTAGACAGTTCATATGACTTGCAAATTATCCGAACATTTCTCCGACAGTGATAATTAGTTGCTTAGTTTTTGTCTACTCATTGATAAAATGTTTCGATTTGTTTTATGGCTAACTGATTAGAGAAAGGTCCTTTAAACTTTGAGTGGTTAACATATTAAACTTAGTTATTTAAAAGTTTCCAGAACGCACATAAAACTCAGCTAGAATGCCCATCAAGTAATTACAGTCTTTTCCTGTCAAATGAAAATCACGATTGTGGCTGACAGTGTAATGTTTTCATGGTTTGATCGCCTTTGTTGATTTTTACTGTCTTTTTTGGCGTTCCAATCTACATTCTTTTGCACCCAGTTTCAAACACTTCTCAAAAGGGTTTTTCCGTTACAGAAGTTTTACTGTATTCAGTTATCTAAAAATAAATCTCTTTTGTGCAAACAAAATTGTTTTTATTGTTTCACGCAACAAAGCTTTTTTCTTTTCTCTGAATTTTCAACAATCAAAAAAATAAGGGTTCTTATCTTTCGAGACAACAACGAGGACAAATTCCATCCATAACAACCTGATCAGACGTTATTACACGGGAGCGGCCAATTAAGTCGTGGTAGGCACGTGATTACAACGGATTGCATCAGAATTATGCAAAAAAGAGCGCGAAAATTTCACCAAGAGCACAATCGTGACAGCAACTAGCACTTTGAACAGGCGAAACAAGTGGTTATTGGGGACGCAGAAAAAAGAAGAAGCGAGTTTTTTCACATGAACTTTTTCTACGCTGTTGAACATTTTCTGTGTAACATTAATGAGCAACAAAATGTAGTAAAAGTATAGTATCCTTTTGGTTGAAACGCAGTAAAAGGTTGCAAATGTGCACTTAAAATTATTAAATTGATAAATATCAACATAAAAGAACACATTGTCAATCAAATATTGTTTGCTTCTTGTAATAGCAAGTCTGGGTTAAACACAATTTGATAGATGTCATCGTTGTGCTTTCAACGACTCGTTTTAAAACTCTCACAAACTTAACACAATTTTCAAAACGTTTCAAACACAAAGATATTTTTGTCACACTCTGTAACTAATCAGAACATTAACATTCAAAAAGTTATAAATTAGTTTTTATTCAAACTAAGACAGACAAATAAATTCGTTAGCGCCTACTTGAAAAGTGATAAACAAATTTTAAAAGATTCATTTACTGCCATTCGTGTTTGAACTTCTTTTGATGTTCTTTGACTGCAGCGGTGCCAAGAATGCCATGCTGGCTCATGTCAACCGTGTAACGACTGGAAGGAACTGTTCGTCCAAGAACTTCAGCCATTTGACGGATTTGAACTGGACAGCATCCACAACAAACGCCGATGTAGTTGACACCCAACTCTTGAGCTTCCTTGGCAAAAGCAGCCATTTCAAATCGGGACACAAGTTGAGTGTCCAAACGAAGAGGGAAGTAATGTTTGCCTTGTTCGTCTTTCAGCGAAGTGAACGTTGGGCATGCATCGGTTGTACGATATGGAACTAGAAATTAGAAGATACTTCATTTAAATAACGGTTTAATTACCTGGTTGAGCAGCGATATGGCATTTAACTGCTGGACGGAGCTTGCGCAACAACGGCAACATAGTTTGTGGGCCTCTAAAGCAGTTGAATCCGACAACTTCAGCACCTTTCTTCTCCAAAGCTTGACAAGCCTCTATCCATCCATATCCGTCATGTGTTTTCTCGTTGTCCAAAACGGCAAAAGTGACAACAGCAGGCAAGCCATGTTTGTGGATGACTTCCAAAGCAATCAAGGCTTCTCCCAAGAAGGAAATAGTTTCGGCAATAATGAAGTCACATCCAGCTTCTTTGGCCCAGCCAACTTGCTCTTCATACATTTGTCTTACAATTTGGCCGCTGCCTTCTGGATCTTCATGGTCGTATACCCACGTGTTTGAGATGTTTCCAGCTACCAATACTTCCAATCCCTTCTTTTCTTTAAACTCTTGCGCAACTTCTTTGGCGATCTTCAAAGCTTGTTTGTTCAATGGCTCCAGATCACCTTCACGTCCAATAACACGCAACTTGTCGCGATGAGCGTAGTAAGTGAAGGCCTCGATGACTTCGGATCCAGCATTCACAAATTCGCGATGCAATTCACGCAGGGCTTCCGGGTTGTCCAAAACAACTTCTGGAACAAAAGCACCTGCTTTCAAATAGCCACGACGTTCTAGCTCAAACAAATATCCCTCGGCCGCCAAAACAGGACCTTTGTTGAGACGCTCGATCAAAGAGCCTGAAAACTCGAGTAGTTTTAATTCAACAAAGAATCTTACCATTAATCTTGGTCACTTGCTGAGACATTGTGTCAATTGATTAGCACTTACTTGACGAAACAAACAACTTAGTCGAAAAGACTGGTTGATTTGACTGCCTTTTCTTGTTGCTTTTATAGTCGTCAAATTTGCATGTCGTTTCGTTGAGTTTGAGAAGATTTTCGACAAATTGTTACAACACAAAAGTGCCGCCCCATTAAGCTTATTTAAACTTATTCCCATGGTTGTTAGCATAACTGAAAGTTTTGAAAGATAAGAATATGAAAACATTGCAATTCCGTGTTTAAGTGCCAGACAGTTTCAAAAAACAGAACCAAAAAGATGTGTGACTGAAATAGTTTTAAACTTTGAGAGTCGAAAACATACTTTTGCATAAATATCATTAAAGCTTTGGACATTTGTTAGGCAACAAGCATGTATAAAGAAGTAAAGAAACTCCACCCAGCAATTGACCTCAGAAATATAACACAGTGGCAGACGAGAAATCAAAGGAAATAACACACAGCGTGAAAGTCTCCAAACCACAAGAAACACTGTAAGTAACCTTGCCGCGGGGCGTTTTCTCTTGTTTGTTGCCACCCAGTAAGCAATAGCCGGACATTTTTGTGTCTGCGTCGTTAAGTCGAAAAGTTACATCAGACTTATGCAACTTCAAGCAGTTTTTGTAATGCTCCGTTTTAGAGATTATGAATGCAGTTTGGTCGTGTTTTTTGATGTTTGAGGAGGAAAAGACGAGTTTTCGCAAAAAATGCATCATGTTTGAGATTTTTACACCGTCTGTTTTTCGACAGTCGGTGAATGGATTTTTTGTGTGCGATGCATGTATTTGGGTTATGGTAAAGTTATTTAGATCTGTTTCATTTTAATAGGTTGTTGCAAAATTAGTTGTTTAACTGCAAAACCTCTAATAAAAGGACATCCAAAAACTATGTTTAAAAGGAGCTTTAATTGTCCGGCATTTAAAAGTTATCAAGCAAGCGTGTTAAACTTCTTCGAAATGCCTTTTAGCTTCTTCAAAAAAACATTCTAATTCTTTTAACTTCTTCATACAGTTTGTTAACACTTCAATCAAAAGTTTATTTCAAAGAGACATTTAAATACACATATAACTTATTAAAACGTTCAATTTAAAGCACCATTTATTTAGTCAATAGAAGCCATTGTGATAGTAGCCTGAGAGATCGGCGCGTTGTTTGCTAAAAGCAACGAATTAAATAAGAATGTGTAAAATAAACATACCGTGAACGCGATCCGTCGATTGCATTGATAATGTGAGAAACTTTTGAGGATGAAGCCAAAGTGCGACGAACCATGCCTCCTTCCCATTCGAATATGTTTTTGTGTCCCAAAAATGCTTTGATTCCGTTTCCATATCCAGCTCGCATTGCATCGTCTTCAAAGTCAGATTTGTGATCCTTTCTGTAATGTTTTATTTGATTGATAAGTATGGAGTTTTAATGCTTACCTGTACTGCTCCAAAAAGGTTTCGTAGAATACAAACTCTGAGCCGTTTGTGGTGAGAGTAGTTCGTGCCATTTTGATGCAGCCATCAAGTTCGTTCGTGTTAGTTGCCATTTCTAGAAATGATGAATTTAGAAATGAAAGGCTTTCAAGCGCAAAAGTGATATTCAAAAATCAAGCAGAAATAGCGAATGACAAAGCGCTCAAACGGAGCGCTAATGCCTGGCAATACACAAAAATTAGAGAGACCAGCAACCGACACCGGGCCACTCACAGCAACGCGGCGATATTTCGAAATAAGCAAAAGCCGACAGAGATCAGCAGACATAGCAGAGCAACAAAAATCGATGAAGAACAACATCGTTTTGAAATATGTTAGCAGTTTTAATATGTGGAAGTAAATCTTTATGTGCGCACAGAGTGCTAATGATTACTTATGTAGTGTTTGATTTAAAAATATCAATTTGCTTTGTGTTGTTTTGCAAAATGTGTGAATAAATTTTTTTAAACGTGCACTCTGGAATCATATTGAACGAACAACGCTTTGTTTCCAATCAAAAGTCTTCGAAAACTCCACATTACACCAAACTTAATCAAGCCAATTGCACAATCTTTGTTGTTGCCAATCAAGAAAATACAATTTCTATACATGCTTCATGTCTAATTGTTCCAAAATGCTTAAATTCGATTTTCATCCTTATCAAATTCCGCATAGTTCTGCTGTTGTGGACAAGAAGCAAATGACGGCTGGACTTTATAATTGGTTATCAGCGCAATTTGAAGACTATGTGTACATTAACTATGCGTACACTCGTTAAAGTTCCTATTTTTGAATGGTTAGCAGTTTTTGGGACTTGTAATTAAATTGAATTGCTCTTTTAAGTTTAACTTGTTTGTTTAAGTGAGTTTTATGTAACTTTAAAGAACAACACAATTTAGTTCTTGGCAGGCTAATCAATTATCACAACGTCGTAAAAAGCGAACCATTTTATGCAAATGATTAGCGTGTTCACAGGCAAAGTTGGGTGGTTAAATTTAGTGCTTACATACTTGTTGAATGCTTTTAATGTCTGACGCGTTTTTAAACCTAAACAAAACTTATACGATATGTTTCAGTCATTTTCTTTGAAAAATGATCAAAAAAGGGTGCCGACTTGGTTGTGCTATCTTCTTTTTAATTTTGGCACTGATTTCGTTGGCAGTGAGCTTGTTTTTGTGGTTTGGATTTGATAGCATTTACAATAAACAAGTTGATGAGGTTTGTTTGCGATTCTAACAAACATAACTCTTTAAAAGTTCAGCAACTCACCTTGAAACAAGAAGAAGATGGCCAGTTAACAAAAACTACTTTCTTTTTTATGCATCCGCCTGCCGACGCTCTTTCTCACTATTATATTTTTAATGTTAACAACACGGACGCTGTAGAGTTTTTTGGAGCAACGCCGGAGCTTTCCGAAACTGGACCTTTTGTTGTTAGGTTAGTTGTTTGCAAAGCTTTTAAATATCCACATAAACTGTAAACACTTTATTTTGCAACTTCAGAGTAAACGAGAACAAATGGAATTACACGTTTATAAATGATAGTCGCATTTTACGCTACCAAAACTACAAAACCTATCAATACGAACCAGATTTGTCATGTGGTGACTGTACTTACGACACTATTGTTACAATCCCTAATTTAGTTGGCATAGTGAGTTTGAGGATGTTTAGAACTAGTTTTTAAGCTCGATCTTTCAGGGCACATTAGAAGAGTTGCTGGATCCGAAGTATCGTGTAAGTCCAACCGAAGCCTTTCTAATTGATTTGCTGATGTTGCTTGTCGGCGAATATCCATTTGTGTATGTATTGGTAAAACTTTAAATGCCAATAATTATATATTTTATAGTCGAGTTCGCTTTGGAGATCTGCTTTTTGATGGCTACGAAGATCCTATGTTGACTGCTGCACATTCCGAGTTTTTGAAAGATTTGGCTGTTTTGAACGGTAGCGATTCAATCATTCCAGTTCCGGTTCCAGACATGACTTTAATGGCCTTCTTTTTCCACGTAAGTTTACTGAGATCTCAAAAAGCTGGATAATCTTTAAATCTAGTACAACAACACAAATGACGAGACTTATGAAGTATGGACCGGCAAAGGAGATGTTTCAAACGTTGGCCAAATATATAAGTGGGCGGACAATCAAAGTTTGCCCGAATTGTGGTGGAACACGACAAAATCGAGACAAATACGCGGATCAGATAGTGGAGGTCTTCAAAAGTCGAAAATGAGCAAAGACGAACCGATCTCTCTTTATCAGTCTTTCATGTGCCGGTTTGTTTTTAAGTTCAAACAGTTTAACTAACTTCTTCAATCTAGCTCGTTTGACGTCTCATTCAAGAAAGAAGACACATTCCGCGACCTAAAAACCTATCGATATGAAGGCGGCCTTCAAAACTACAACACAAGTGTCGACGATCAAGAAGGCTTTCGATACAAAAACTCGGAAATCGTCAATTACTATCCGAAATGGCCTGCATGTCCAAACATTTATAACTTGACAGCATGTTCAAACAAAAATGCAGATTGTGCGTTGCCTGAAAACATGTGTACGCCATGTTGCAACGGGTCATTTGTAGATGGAACGCATTTATTACCACCAGCGATGTATCCAATCAATTGCTATCCAGGTAATTTAGTTTCATTTTGGCTCAAAAAGACTAGTTTAATTTTTAGGTCGAGTAAAAGAAACTCCATTCCGTCTACTTTTCACAACACCTCATTTCGCTGGCTCTCCTCCAGAAGTCATCGATTCTATTGGTGGAATGAAGAAGCTAGGTGTTGAACGTGAGCCGTTTAGTTTCAATTACGTGCCGGTAAGTGTCGAAACCTTTAAACACAACTTGAAATATACTTTTAAAGCGTACCGGAGCATGTGTCGAAGCGAACATACGTTTCCAAGTGGCCATTCCGGTTTATCAAACAAGCGCCTCGATGTAAGTTAAGTTTTAAACACAGGGTTTATCACATCATTTCCAGCATGGCATCACAGCTTCCAAACAAAATCTTGCCAGTTTTTTGGGTTGACAACGCAGTGAAAATCAAAGACAACTTGTATTCAAGACTGCGAACAGGATTTGTAATTGTGCCGAAGCTTGTAACTATTTTTAGATATGTCACGTTAGGCTTGTTTTTGTTGTTTTTGGTGGTTTCTGTTATTTTTGTATTCTACCGAAAGCCGGGCGTTCGAATTGAAATTGCATCTCTAAGCAGTCGGCTTTGATTGAGCTTTGTTTTAAATAAATGTATATTGATTTGATTGACTTAGTTTATTAATCATAAAATGTTACAATTCAATTTGGCACTTCATATTTAATGTTGGGTTTAATCGGAGGAGAACGACGCTGCGGAATTGGTCCACTGTTAAAAGAGGCTTTTGAACGCGAGAATTCACTAAGCACTTTGTCGTAGTCTTCAAGCGGAGCTGCGGATGCCAAATAGAACAAACAGACTAAAAATATAGTTTAACTCCAACAAATTTAACTAATCAATAAAAACATACCGACAAGCAAAATCCACTGAATGCACAAAAACTTGGACATCTTTAACTAACAGAATCGACACAATGGAATCGATAGACGGAATCAGCGCGTTTTTATTGATCCAGAAAGTCTATCAAAAACAATAATATTTGGGAGGGTTTGGCCATTTTATGAACCTCGAGTCTATTCAATGAGTCAACTGTGTTTGCGCTCAATAACAAAAGCAAACGACTTACGCCTTCACGCAAATGACTTTATGAATGACCGGCTAAGAAAGATAAAAATAGTGTTTCGAAACGACTTGACAAAACAAAAATTATGAAATGATTGAAACGACTTGACAAGCCAAAAATTATTAAAACGTTCAATATGCTTTGTTTAAAGATCTTATTCAAAAGCACTTCAAACCCAAAACAAAAACCAAACAAACAGTTGCTTTGCGGCCAAGGATCATGATCTAAATGAGACGGATAGGCTTGTCGGCACTTTTCATTTGCGGATTGCCAGGTTTCCTCTTCAAAATGACTTATTGCCGCTTTTGTTTGTTCGGCTGATCGAAAAATGAATTTGATAAAGTTGTTGTTTGAAAGAAAGAGTTTCGAAAAGATTGATGTGAATTTTCGGCATTTTTGTGGTTTTGTTTTTTGAAACAAAAGTTGCGGAAGTTTTAAGTAATTGCTGGAGTTATGTATGATTACTTTATGCTTTATAGCAAAGATGAGTTCAACTTGGCTTACATTTGTTCTGTTTTGTTTGTTGTTCGCAGAAGGTACTTTTATAAAGTGGAGTTTAGGTGTTAACTTAATCTTTTAGGAAGATGTTCTGACGACGAGAACAAACTAATGGCTGACTTGTTTAAAGGCAAGCTTTAACTTTAATACAAACTGTTGTTATTTCCAATTTCTAGGCTATAACTTGCTGATACAGCCAGTCAAACACTTAAACGATACTCCACTTATTGTTAAAATGGCGCTTCAATTAGTTTACTTAATTAACGTGGTTGGTCTTTGTTGTTTATGTTGCTTTTTTAATCGTCGTTATAGGACGAAAAAGATCAAATCGTGCACACAAATGGTAGGTGTTTAGAATCTTGCAACTACAATGTAAAAACACTGTTTTCATTCTGGCTCACACTCAAATGGAAGGACTTTCAACTGGTGAGCGTTTAAATACACTTTGAACATGTTTAAACAACAAACCTTAGAATTGGAATCCGGTCAAATATGGCGGGTTGTCTGAATTTCGAGTGTCTCCTGACAAAGTTTGGCTACCGGGTAAGTTTTAAACATGCTTATGTTTTAAGTCAATCTTTTAAGATATTGTTTTGTTCAACAATGCAGGCAAGTTGTTTAGTTAACGCATTAAATGTTTCAAAACAATGCTTCTAGATGGCAACTATGAAGGTTTGTCGTTTATTGAACTTATTTTCTATTCAACAAGTTTTAGTGTCGTTTATGTCAAATGTGATCATAAACCACAAAGGAGAAATGCTATGGGTGCCTCCGGCTATTTACAAAGTTTGTGATCACCCTTTATATAGATATAATTCATTCAATTCAGAGCAGTTGCATCATTGACGTGGAGTATTTTCCTTTTGATGAGCAAACTTGCCATCTAATTTTTGGCTCCTGGACGGCAAGTTTTCTACAAAAGCTCGTTTGATTCATCTTATCTTTTCAGTACAATGAAAACGAAATAAAACTTGACTTTGAACAAGCGGAAGCTATCGACTTAAGCGAATACTCCAAAAGCTCAATCTGGACAGTCATTGATGCGCCAGCAGCGTTGGTCAAAAAGCGTTCACGAGTGGAGTTTCAACTAAGAATCAGGTTTGGATTTACCGAAAATGTAAATTGTGAATAGTTTAGACGAAAGACTCTTTTCTACACTGTCGTTTTGATCATTCCAACTGTTTTGATGGCGTTTCTTTCAATGGCCGTATTTTTCCTTCCTGCAGTAAGATAAACACTGTAATGAGCACTACAATATTTAAAACGGTTTCAGGATTCAGGCGAAAAGATGACACTTACAATTTCGGTTCTGTTGTCCATTGTCGTTTTCTTGTTGCTGGTATCGAAGATTTTGCCTCCAACTTCGTCAACAATTCCGCTGATGGCAAAGTACTTACTGTTGACATTTGTTTTAAATGTGATCACAATTTTGGTCACGGTGAGTTGAAGTTTGCTGATTTGAATGTAAGTTCTACAAGGTTCAGGTCATCATTTTGAATGTTTACCATCGAGGACCGAACTCACATCGAATGCCTCGTTGGTGTCGCATCATTTTCTTAAAGGTTTGTTGTTAAACATATGTTTAAATTTGAGTTTAATTTCCAGATTATGCCGCATTTGATGTGTATGACGCGTCCAAAACCAGGCATGCAGAAACTCATCAAAAATCCTCAAGTCCGAGCGGGTCTCATGTAACACTCAACCTGTTAGACACTTACAATTAAACATTTAGGTCATTGCCTGGAGTTGGTGAATTCACTGTTGCGGCTCGAATCAATCATCCCAGATTTTATGCACAGTTAGTTCTTTAGTTAACAACTTAATTAAATGCTTTCCAGGCCAAAACAACGAACAAAGTCAAACGAAGAAACCGCGCCTGCCTATCAACGACGCGATTTAGATCCGGTTACACAGGATTTTTATCCACTAACTACTGAAGCAATAAGTACAAACTTGAAGTCATCTAATTTGATAACACTTTCATTTAGACGCCCTTGATGCAATTGAATACATTACAGATCACTTAAGGCGCAAAGAAGAGTACAAACTAGTGAGTCTTTAAAGCAATCTTATGTGTTAAAACGCTATTGTTTGTTTAGCACAAAGACGACTGGAAGTACGTTTCAATGATAATCGATCGGTTGCTGTTGTACGTCTTTTTTGGAGTAACCGTCGGCGGAACAATTGGCATTTTGTTCTCAGCTCCTTATGTATTCAATACAGTCGACCAAGATGCTGAATTGAGTCGATTAAAACAGTTGTACGAGGCTGGCGGAAGAGAGTAGACGTTCTTGTTATTTGGAGTTTAAAGAGCTTAACTTGTAGTGCTTTGAATAAACAATTTTACTGACTTGCTTGTCTTCAAAATGCAAAAACTTTTTTGTCAATCAATTCAATCAGTTAATTTGTTTGATTCAGCACGACTTTATTTTACAGCTCTGCCAACTGTATTTAAACCATCTGTTAAAGCCTATATTAGAATTTATTTGGAGCACATTTATGTACAGTCAACAAAACAAGTATTACAATTGAAGCATGGACTCGTGAAATTTACGCATTATTTGTAAATTTGATTTGTTCGAAACAAACGAGTCGTATTGTTTTTTGAAATTCTCCGAAGCGTGTTGGAGGCTCTTTCTCGGTGAAATAACACAAAAGTGGCATTGGGTATCTGGAGTAATAACAATATTCGCATTGCAAAAAGTCGACCAAGACATTGACGGCTGAGAAAGTTTTGTGTAATGCACCGGATCTGAGATACTGGTTGTGGATGTTTTGGACTTTAGAGAAATCGAGATCGTTCTTGGCAACAAAAAGGCCTAAATAGTAGTTGTAAGACAACGTATTAATTTCTAAGCTTACGTTCAAAATCTTTAAGCTCTATTTTACATGCAAGGTCAACCATTGCACCTGGAACGCTGAAAGACTGCTGTTCTTCGGTTGAAACGCTACGTCGTGAGATTTTATATGACACTGCAGAAGCTTTGCCTTTTGGAAATCGGTCATAAAAGGCTTGTTTGAATCTGTCGCGTGAAATGACAGCAGCTCCATAGAATTCAACAGAACGCAAGAGCACAGTGTCATCATTAAGTCCATCATCGATGAAGCGCAACACTTCCAAGCGGTTCAACTCCTAAACCATAAATTAATGTTTGCACAGGTCAATAAGATCTTACCTCCAAAATGAAGTTGTTGTCCGCATTTTTGTTGTCTTTAAAGAAGTTTTTCATCAGCACCATTACTTCAAATCCGTGCTTTAAGAACATGTACACAACAACTAAAATCGCCGTGCCATTTAATTTTCTAAACAGGAGGTTAATTAAAACTTCAATACGAACTCCACTTACTGTGTGATTCCTTTGATGTCCAAGATCTTTTTGCCACTTGCATCTCCGGAATGGATTAAATTTGCACCATCAATAAGAATCATTCGTCCGGCATGCATTTTGTGGCTTACTAAGGATTGCCTGAAAAACATAATAGTTACTCAAATTTCATTGCAAAACAAACCTCTTTGAAGTTGACATATCGCTTCTCTTCAGCTTCCGTATCCGGTTCAATCTTTCTTGGAACGCCCATTTAGAATGTGAACAAATAAATAAGAATGAATAAGCAGATCTTATTTGAAAAAAATGTTCACATAAACAGTCCGCGAGTATTGATTATTCACAAGGTTGCTTGTGCGGAATGTTTCGAAAGGCGCTGTGAACGCTTTCAAAGCACGCGTTACATTAATTTGTTTATTACGCTTAAATGAATTGAACAAATACATAAAAACAGAGTGGACCAAAAAAACACTAACACAAAAAATTGTTTGTGTTTGAAACTTTTTGATTGACTTTTGTGTTTGAAGCTTTTTAATTGACTTTTTTGACAAATACTTTCTTTTATGTTAACGTTTTTTGGTCCACTCTGTAAATGTTGCAGTTAGTTTATGTGAACAATCTTAACTGTCGTTAATTAAGTAATCAGTTGTCGCATGTTGAAATATATTGATATTGCAGACATTGTTTGCATCTATATTGAAAACCGACGAGTTTGCAGTCGCATTGCACTTGAATGGGCTCTTTTATCACCTAAATTTTGCACAGTGTATTTGAAGTGTCAAAAAATTTACCTTCTCTTTCTTGCCGCAACACAGATATTCACAGTTGCCTATTGAATGAGTCTCGTTGCGCCAATTGCAAATGCGTGGAAGAGAACGTCGTTGCTTGACTTCGTAGGTGTACGGAGAGCAAATTTCAGGCGACGGATCCAAGTAGACCTGAAAGTGTCGTTTATTTTAGTTGTTTTAAACTTTCAGTATTCTACCAAGTCGGAGTTCTTCACTTTGCTTGACTCTTTGGTCACTTGTTTAGCGTTGTAGTAGCGGTCAGTCAAGTAGTCAACAATTGTCCGCAAATCAGTTGTTTTCTTCCAACAAGTTTTTGACTGACAACTTCCACTTACGCCGTGACATTTGCAAGTTGAAGTCAAAGTTTTCTTGAATGCCTGAAATGAATTGATTTTAAACATTCGCAAAGATTTTGTTTAAACTAACCAAACGCCCGGCTTTCAAGTTGTGACGTTCGAGTTTCTTGATGGGTTGATTTAGTCGGCCTGTTCGTGTAAAGATCTTCCGAGACGTACTGATGCCATATTCCACTCCATACGAGCATCCAGCCCAGTGCCAATCATCAATTGTTGCTTCTCCGATCATCTTGCTCATACTTCTTCTTGCTTCAAAATTGTTTCTCATTTCAGATGTGTCAAAATTGATATCGTTCTCAAATTCATCTGGTTGTGTACACTTGCATTCGTCCAACCATCCGTGAGCACAAGCAGTTGAAACGCCTGGAATTGCATTCAATATTAACGCCATACAGTAAAAATTGATCACCCCACGCCGCTCCAGCCGCGCTCATTGCCAGCAAGTAAGCAGTTTCTCGATAACCATAACGGAGCAACGAAGGTTCGTGCAAAATTGTGCCCGGTTGAGAACAGTCCCAACGTTGAAAGCGCATTTTCTCTTAAAATTAATTGTTTTATGTCAAAACTGTTTTTGAATTACCTCGACACGCTTCCATGCTGTCTTGCAAGCCTTCGTAAGCAACAATTGCTACGTGAGACTTTTCTTTGCACAAGTTAGCAAAATGGCGAAAAGAATGTATGTGTAGAAGTTCTGGAGAGCATCCCTGAACGTATTTAGTGTTCAACTTGTTTTATGTTGTTTAATGTGTTAACATTTTTTTGGCACACTCCTGTAATTTCCACTCAAATTTTACAATTACTCATCCCATCCAACAAATTATAGCCAGAAGCACTCGCCGACATAAACTTAATATCGCTGACTACCGAAAAATCGCTCAAATTGGCAAACAATTGATGACATTTGAAGCGTCAAATTCCATCTTCACAAACATTTCCTATTCAAATTGTGCTTTGAAAACAAAAACGGTGGCGCAAAAATGTCATTTTCGTTTAAAAACTCTTTTGTTCAAAATTTCTTTTCTGTTTGATTAGATTTGAGTGGAGTTGAATGTATACGGAATTTGCACTAATTGGTTTTGACTGCTCGTCCGTTACGCAAAAAAAATTAATGTTCGAGGGTGATCGAAGAATGGCTAAGGTTATGCAAATACTTTAAAGCAACTTTAAAAAGTGCCTTGAATTAAAAAACGACACTTTCTAATTAGCGCGCTCAAAAAAGCTCATTTGAATTTTCCGCTCACCTGCTTGATTAATTAGAAGCGGGCAAGTTGAAAAAAGTGGTTTGAATATTTTTTGTTTGTATGTTGAAGTAATTACCTGGCTCAACTCGTCCGGCGCTTTTATGTGATTTTTGAAACTTGCATCTGCGCACCAAAACATTGCCATCAAAATGAGAGAACACAACACTAATTGAGTACGGTAGATATTCCTGTTCATTGTTGTGCGTCTTTTGAGCGATGATGATTCATTCTTTGGTTGGAGATTCTTATCAACGGAATCGTTGTTGAGAGTGCTTGTTGATGCTTCAGTTTGAAGCATTTTGATGACTGAATGGAAACGTTAAAGTTTGATTAACCGTATAAATTCACGCAATGAACAGTTAAAACGAGATAAGCGGTTTGACTCACAAAACAACATTTGTTTTAAAGGAGATCGACAAAAGAGTCAAGACACCGAGGCTTTCCAGGTTTTACAACTTGCTCAAGCAAGTTATAAAATTCGAGGGGCGCGCAAAGCGGACCCCTTTTACGATTTGCATGCTCCTGTTTTATTGTCATTTTTTGCGGCATTCGATCCACAACAGTCCTTAATTACAAGTCAGTCGGTCTTTTGAGGTTTAAAAGAATATGCAATACAGTAACTGTTTATTCCTCAAAACAATAAATTACAGACAGAATTTTGAAAGATGTTTGACGCGATGTTCGTGTTGAAACCAAATCAATTTGACTAGTGTGTACGGTCTTCTTAATCAAAAAGTTATTTACTCTAAAACAGAGTCAGAAAGGCCTACTTGATTGGAATTCTACACAACCAACAAGGTTGCTGCTTTAATTGTTCATCGAAACGTTCATGGGTTAAAATGCTCAAAAATCCATCCGCGTCAACATTAAATTGATAGTCAAGTTTATTTGGAGGGTGTTTAAAATAAATTTCCGTCCAAGCTTTGCGTTCCATTTGAAATACCGAAAGATATGTAAAAGTTGCAGGCAGACAAAACAGGAAACCGCATCGAGTATAGAGAAAAAAGAACTCCGTTCCGCTCCAGCAACCACAAAATCCACCGACACCCTTAAATTAATAGATTGCCTGTTAATAATCGGTTGATATTTCTTACTCCGTTTAGTACTTTGCCCGGAGTATACGGTTCTGAAATGAATAATAGTTATTGATTTAAGTTTTTACTCTTACCAAAACGCGCACCAGTATTCGCAAGTACTGTTAATGAGTCGTCGTCGTTAATTTGAGTAAAGTTTTCGACAATAGCCACTTTTCGCGCGCGAGCAAATTGTGCAAACACAATTTTCTCTCCAATTCTGTTAAAACGACAAGATGTGTATGGAATTTGCAAGGATCGATGTGATTTGATTGTAGACAACAAATCGTCGAGTTCAAAAATGTGCAGTTTATGCCTGGGCGGCCATTCAGTGGCACTATACCGGCATTTCATGAATACTTCTAAGCCCGAAACATAGTCCATATATTCAGAGCATATCATATAGACAAATGGAAGTTCACGCGGAGTGCCTACAAATTCGTAAGTTTCGTTATCAAAATCAATCGAGATCAGCGAAACAAAAAAGGATTTAAATGTTGCATAAGCAACAAATCCTTTGTTTCTCTTCAAATGAGCAAATGCATAAACGACTATTGCGGCTTCTGCATCTTTTAAAACCAATTTCCTAAAAACATTTAAACGCTGTAATTAAAATTTATAGTTGAAACACTACCTTTCAATTCCCGGAGAGCAAATCAAAACAAATTATAGAGTCGTCGCCCTTACAGTGAAAGATGTAATCTTGTGACATCAAGTGTCCAGAATATCTTCGCGTTTTGTAGTTTATTCTAAAGATAACGTTGATTTATATTAAATGGAACACTCAAACCGTTTAAATTCCGCTTGCTCAACAAATTGGACGAAACCTTCTGGCACCGACAAATTTGCGTACTCCATCACTAAAAATATAATTTTAATACGTTTTAAAGCTGCTAAATAGTTCCAGACAAGACCCAGTTTTTTTTGTCAATAACAAAACGTGAAATCCCCAATTTTAGAATCATACTTTAATTAAACACGAACACACTTACTAGTTGTGACGAACACTCAAGACTTTCGGAGACCAGGTGTCGTAACCTTCAGCTCTAAAATCATTTCCATTTTTAACAGTAAAAGAAATGAGACTTACTTCCACCAGATGATCAATTCCGCATTGTTGACGTCGCTCATTCCTGACTCGTAATGCAATTGAACATCGGCGTAGCCTTCGATCAAAACAGAACCATGATCCAGACGATCCTCACTATCTTCGTTCAAAACCAAAAAGTCAGGGATATCAATATTTTTCCAGAAAATCGGATAGCCGCCGGTGTTTTTGATCTAAAACGAAACATGCAAGCAAAATTAAAATTAAAACTACCTTGAACTGCTGAGTTTGAAACATTTGTTGGCTGTTGCGATCAAAATCAACAGTGTCCGGCTCAAATTCACAGGTGGCGGTGCAGGATCTCTTGTGCCAGAATTTTCTTCAAATTTACGTGGCATCACAATAAAAGCTAAAAACGACAATTAAAAATGCTTTCAAAAATGCCATTGCAAAAATAAACTTTAAAATCATTTTACTAATCGACTTCAGTAAAGTTCCTAATTGTAAAAAACACCTGAGCGCCAATAAATCAAATTCCATGCGTCGCCACACAACCTAAATTGGAGGCAAACGAGCGGAAGACAAAAGCCCATAAATGTGGATGCGCTAATTAAATCGAGGCAAGCCACTGCTATAAATGCTTGATTGAAAGTTCGGAGAGAACTGGAGTCGATGCGGAAAGACTTCAATACTTTAATTTATAAAATCAAGGAATACTTATTTTGACCGCTCAAATTCACAACAAGCAACCAAAGATGTTGAAAATCGAACAATTTCAACCAAATATCAACTACCCACAAACAAAGCAACAAAAGAATCCGTTAAGGTCAATCAACAAAAAAGCCCAATTTAACATGCAAAATCTTAACCAAAATAACAATTCCTGGAATGTAAACTTTGCGGAGAAGATTCCATGTTAAAATGGGCGGACGCTTTTCGACGTCCAAAGTCCGGAAATTAATAATTGTTTGCTGTTCGGTGTGATCTTTAAAGTGCAAACAACCAATCTTTAGGTATTAAATATTTAATAAATCTTTTGTTTCGAACCAAAAATCCGGCCACAGCGGCCATAGTGTAAAAACAGGCACAATAGAAGAGAGTGAAAATTGCATGGGAACATTTTAAAAATCAATTACAGTAATCGTTTCATAACTCCGTCCATGCTTTTAATACAAAAACTGACCGGAAGTTTCGGCCCTAAAAAGCATGCCGCAAATTGGTTTTCCCAACCTTTTGCATTACGACCACAATCGACAGCTAAATGGCTAAATGTTGCGCATTCGGAGACAAATCACCGCTGTGGCGGATTCGAGCGGCCCAATTTGCTGGTAATAAATCAGACAACTTGTTTGGGAATGAGTTGCGCAAATCCGGATGTTTGAGTGGACTCTTTATATCATTGAAATTAAGTGCATTCAAAAAGGACTCGACAAAACTCCAATCAACTCGACTTCTTCGTTTTACGGCATTTTTATAGTTGTTGCGACACTTCGGAACTTGGCAATAATTTTTAATTACTAAACGCCACACGTCAATGGAGTCTTTCGAGGATTTTATTGCCAAAAAACACTCAAAGGTTTGAGTAACTCTTTTCGATTATTGATTAGAATGACTGAAAAGTATTGTTTTCAAACAAGTCAACTTCATTTAATTGCATGTCAAGTAATCAATTCAAAAGTTTGAGTAACATTTTCGATTTATTGATTAGACTGATTGAAATGGTTGAAAAATATCATTTAAAGGAGTAAACTGTTTATTATTTTCAAGAACAACTTTATTTAATTGCACGTTAACAAAAACAACAAAAGTCTACGAAGAGTTTGTTGCTAGACTTTTTTGTTTGTTGCTTTTTAAGTTTGAGAAACACTTTCTTGTTTGTTGTTCCTTTAAAGTTTGAGTAACACTTTTTTGTTTGTTGCTTTTTAAAGTTTGAGTAACACTTTTTTGTTTGTTGATTATAATTTTGCCTCACATTAATTACGTAAAGTTTATTTAAAGTACCGATAACATTTTAATAATCAATCAAAACTCAAATTGTTAAAAACCGTTTATTGTTCTTTTTCGTTCAATTGAATGCAATTTGGAGAAGACAAACTAGATAATACGTTTAAGTACAACAAATATGATCGCACATTGATTTTTATTGTCGGTGATTTAAAACTAATCAACTACAATAAATAGATACATTAGTGGACGCGGAACATAACAACAACCATTAAATAAGCTTAAACTACTAGAAGCTGGTTGATTAGGGAAATCGTATCACATCGTCGGCGGCCTTTTCGCAAAACAACCAGTAAACCGCATTGGGGGATTTCATTGAGAATGTTTGTTCAGACAACAAAGTATGATAAAAACAACTGAAGACTTCGGAGAGAATTATTGGAGAAAGTTTAACATCAAGACAACACTCAACAATAACATTTAAGGCTTAGTGTGAAATTAGAACTCGTAATCTTCGTCCGCCATGTCGATTGCCCAGCGGAACTTCTCACGTTGTGTTTTGTTGAACACCTTCTCGATTGGAACGTTGTACTTCTTGCACCAAGCGACTGAGATGCGTGGGTCCAAGTAGTTGAGTTTGGAAGTGCCCAAAGCAATTTGCTTGTTTTCGTCCTAAACAGAAAGTAGCCGAAGTAGTGCATGATTTTAAATTACCTTGTCAGTCCTTTGAATCTCCAAACGTTTCAATTGGTCCTTGATTCGATCACGTTTCTTTTCTAGCTTTTCCCTTTCTTTTGAGTTGCGGCAGTCTTTGAGTTCGCGCTTCACTTCTTTTGCTTCTTTTTGCTTTTCTGAGATCTTTGTCTCCAAGTTCTCCATTGACTTTTCGTGAGTTTTTGGGACAGCACGTTGATGGTTACACAAGATGGCAACTTTGCGATTGGCACGGTTGTAAGCTAGCATCTTTTCGGGTACCGTCATGTCATCTTCAGTTTCTTCAATCAACTGTTCTTGCAGAGTGTTTGAGGCATTGAACGTACGGAACACTTTAGCAGTCAATCCAGGCATCAAAGAGCGCAAATGAGCATTTAGAGTTGAAGTCTAAACAGGGAAGTTTTAAAATCAAGTGAAATCCATTTAGAACTTACATCCAACCGATCAAACAAGTCATCCGAGCCAGTTTTGTCTTCTTTAAAGATCTTCAAGTTTTTAAAGACTGTTTTCTCGACTTTAACGGTATTTTGGTAGCGAATACTGTCTTTACCGAGGAAATCGAACTCGACCATGTACCTGAAAAGCGGATTTTATTGCTGAAGTCTACGAAGTTAAAACTTACTTGTTGCCGTCTAACTCTTTGTGCAATTTGATGTGTTCGCAACGCAATGAACAGCAACCAACAGTGTCAGCAGCTTCATCTGTGTCTTTCTCATTGCCAGCACGAAGAGCCAACTTGTCGATGAGATAAAGAGCAACAGCGCGTTGGCGGATGCGCATTTCACGATGTTTGAACTCTTCGGTGTATTCTTTGCGGATCTTCTTGACTTCGCCTTTCAAACGCCTGGCCGTCTCGAACTTTTCGTAGTCTTTCTCGCCCTAAACACGGAACTTGATTGTTTGTTAACTTTAAATTAAAGACTACCTTGATTTTAGAAGACGGATTCAACATGATGTACTTGTTGTTGCCGAGCACATTCTCACTCCACGAACAAAGCCAAGTGACAGTGTTGTCGTGGCGAATTTCCTTCCACTTGTGACCTTCAGGCGGAGTTGGAGGCTTCGAGCCCTTTGAGCAGTTGATTGTCACGTCTTCCGGCTGTATTCTCTTCTTCAACTTGCCCATTTTTGGATGATCTCCGCGTCCTCTGAACAAGCCAGGCGGTTCAATTCGGAAGTTGCCAATTTTTTGCTTGTGACCGTCAATGAAAGCAAATCCGTAGACTTTAGTTTCAGCATCTTTCTCATCTTTGATCGCCTTCTTTTCGTCTTTGGACATGTTGCGGCGCTTTTCGGCTTCAGCCGTGAAGTAAGTGTGCATTGCTTTGAAGTCACACTTCTTCAAGTCGGTGATCTTGTCGCGTTCTTCTTGAGTCATCGTCTAAACAAGCGTGTCTTTGAATAATCAAGCAAAATAAAAACATGCCTTTCGCCAGTCTTTGAAGAAGTTTTTGTTGAATGAATCTTTCGAAGTATACTCGTGATCAAGCATTTTGGCGTAGAAAGAGGCAACTTCTTCGGCATCTTTGGACAAAGTCATTGAGGAACCGTCGTATTTGAATTTAACTTCTTTTGGAATGCGTTCATATGCGGGTGCAAACAACGGGCCTTTATGCTAAATATCCGGATATATTGAATATTGAAGTTAAAATGCACGTACCTCCAAAGAATTCCATTTAACACCATCAGCTTTCTTTTCTTCTTCCCACCTAAACAATTGTTATTTAACTGAATGTTGTTGTTAAAACTTACCAACGCCAAACTTCTTCTTCTTGTTCAACCTTCTTTTTCTTTTTGTTAGGCGAGTCTTGGGATTCAGTTGTTTTGCGCTTTGTCACTTTGACTTCGACTTCCTTGCCTTTCTTTTTCTTTTCAATCTTGACTTCAGTTTTTGACTTCTTTTTGGATTTCTTCGATTCAGGCTCGTAATCATCTTGTTCGGAATCGGAGTCGACTGGTTTGGACTTGCGCTTTTCTTTAGATTTATCCTTTTTCCGCTTCTCCGACTTAGGTTCGGGCACAATTTCCACAAACTCTGTGCGCTTCTTCTCCACTAGCTGCTTTTTGATCTTCTTGTCTGGCTTCGGAGGTGTTTCTTGCTTCACAACTGGCTCATAGTCGTCGTCTTCTTCTTCGATTGGAGACTTGGGCCCACTGTCCGTCTCGGTTTTGGAGTCAGGTCGAGTTTCTGTTTTGAGGCGCGCCGACCATGGAACATCGTCATCGGACTGCTCGTCTCCACTGTTGTTGAGCATGTTTCCGTTGATTAAGGACTGAAAAGATAGTGTTTAAATGTCAAATAATGACAGCAAAGGCTTTCGTGTCGAAAAGCTTCTTTTCCAAATCACTTACATCATCTTGCTCCTTTTTGGGCGACCTAAACACATTTTAAACATTAAATCCGGCTTTATTTCCAAGGAAAACTCACCCATTCATTCCGTTTGAGATGCCGTTGGAGAGCTTGTTTGGCGACGCTACTTCAGCCATTTCACACAATTGACGCGAGGGGAATTATAACCTGGAATAAAAATGAAATGAAACGAAGTTGATCGAAATTATGCAGTTCGAGTTTCGAAACACACGCGCACAACAAATTCTATGCAGCTTCCACACGAATCTACTGTGAATCTCACGCAATCCCATGAGAAACGAACACATTCAAAGAATAGAATCTTGAGAACGAAAGAAATGTGAAGTTGCGAAGATTTCCAAGTGAAATAAGCAAAGTTCAGGTGAAAAACACTGTCATCATCAGCGCCAGACAGAGCCTCCACCAATGGAACAACACAACAAAAATCGGCGGCGAAAACGCTAAGTCCGAAGAATGGGCGAGCGCCAGAGACTATGTTCGGGGGAGTGGTAGAAAAACACAAGTCCGAAAAGCAAGCAGGGCAGTCGGGGACTTAGAAAAATTTTCGCCTGGCAGTGCTTGGTTTTCGGTACTGGAAAGCAGCACTCGTTGGATGCAGTTGTGCGTGCGCTGCGGAGACAGCGAAATACTCATGTGTGCATGAACGTTGTTTACACACAAAGAAGATGATGAAGGCCGAGATTCTCGAACCCTCCACTAATGGTAACAGCAATGGACGGAGAATGAAATCGATTGGTTTTGAAATATCCTCGGCGACTGTGGGAGCTTCTGTTGTGCAAGCTGGAGTTTGTGCTGAGTGTTTAAATGTTAATAATTGATCGAGCCACACCCAACCTTTTAATTAAGAGTGTTTTTATTAAACGGATGTCCGAACATCAAACAGCAAGCAAAGCATTCTTCAAAATTGCTAATTTTCTTTCAAAGAATGAATTAGTAATTTCTTTTATTCAAAAAACTCATCTTGTTATTTTTGTTAACATTCAATCAAATGACGTTGTTCTTAAAACTGAACTTGAAGCGTTCTTTCAATCATTTTGATCAACAAACAAAGCAAAAACGAAAATGATATTTGAAAAAAGTTTATTCAAAAAACTTATCTTGTAAAAGTAATGTTACTTTTGAACACATTAATAATCACTTTAAACACAGTTGTAATAATTAAAATTCTATCCTCTGCGCATTGTTTAATGATGATTAAGAAGTCAAATATGTACTAACAAATTAGATCAATCAACATTTTTGATTCAAAGAATCGCATTCAAGTCAATTAACTTCACGTAATTCTTTTTCGGTTATGTTTTTACTTGCTAGACTGAAAAGTTACTTATGTTTTTAATCATTTGATATCTGTTTTAAATTCAAACACACATGCAACTCGCTCATTAAAAACAAGAAAATTGCAAACAAAGAAATGCCATCTGCACTCATGGAGGAGGCAAACTGCGAATGCAAATTTAGACGCGCATAATAAATTTACTTTTGGGCGCCAGGTACGCGGACAAATTATACGGGTAGCAACCACTTGCCAAAACTGCCTTTTCACCAACTGCCGGAACTCAAATGTAAAAAGGTAAGAATTGGGGATTTAAAATGTTTAGTTAAATAACTTCAGTTCACTTACTGCCGAAACTAACAACGTCTGAACAAAATGTTTACCGACTCATCCAACACCAATGTCGAGTGTAAGTTGGCTGCCAGAAAGTTGATCAGCGCTTTGAGTAGTCGACCCGAAGAGCTAATGCGTTATTTGAATAGAGAGTCTTCTGTTTTGTAAGTTCTTTTAATCCAATAACATTTAAAAGTGACACGTTTAGTTCGAAGACTGCGGATCCATCTGTGTTGGCTGCTCTTCGCATTCTCCAACTGTTTTATGACCAAGTAAAGTTGGAAGTTTGTGAATCTACTGAAGCAGACGCTCGTGAATCGGAAACCTTACGCTTTTTGAATATTATGGACAACGAAAGTTGCAGAAGTTTGGTTTCCAGATACGGTATGGAATCTTTAAAGCAAATGTTTAAAGATTTGAACGTTTTAGCCAACGAAGTCTATCCGAAAGAGTGGCAAGAAATCAATGTTAACAGAAAAACACCAAAAAGCAAAGTTCCTATAACAATTCCGTCTTTGGGCCAGAAATTTGACGAGAATGCCGAATCGGACAATGCGAGGTAGATAGTTGTATAATATTTTCAAGTTCTATTCCACTTTCCAGCACAATAACCGAAAAAAGCAGCCAGTCAAATGGTTCAAAAAGATCAAAACGAATAATTGAAGTCAGCGTTTCCAGTTCTTCATCTTCTTCGTCAAGTCCAGCACACAAACTTTCAAAGTCTTCGGGGCGACGAGTAAGTTGTTTTTTAAAGTCTTCGATATGTACTGAGTGGGCCAAAAAAACGTTAACACAAAAGAAAGTCTTTTGTCAAAAAAGCCAATCGAAAAGCTTCAAACACAAACAATTTTTTGTGTTAACGTTTTTTTGGTCCACTCTGTAAACTAACTGTAACATTTGACTTTTTATATTGTTCAATATATCTGACTAAAAGTAACAAAGCAGTGATTAGCGATAGACTAAATTAATGAGTTCAAATAGCTTATTGAAAGACACATTAAATCTAAGTTGTTGTTAATCACTTTAGTGCTTTTAAAGTTTATAACATCAACGTTTTCAATGTTTAGCATTCAAACCGTCCACAAACTCAACAAAGACAACAAGCTGACAAGTCGTGCAGTCCAATTGAACAAAGTTTATTTGAGGTGAGTTTAACCTAACTGCTACATTTTAAAGCAGACTTGAGTTGAAAACAATTTTAGTCAACGAAGTCTACTCATTCACGTCGAAAATCAACACATCGGTCATCGTTGAATGAAGTGGCAGATTTAGTTAGTCAAATTTCAATGGGTGTTCAAACTGATGCAATCAAGGTATTCAACAAACATTTAACTAAAAGCTTTCTGTTTCTAGATAGACGCCGCAACTCGAACTCATTTTAATAACGGCTCTTCGTTGACTTCAACTCCGACTTCCACTAGCAAAACAACATCAACATCTCTAAATTTCTTCGTCACTGGTGTCTTCAGAACACAGCATTGGCCAAGTTTCGTTGCGTAGAGCAGCATTTTTGACAACAAGGTGAGTAAATGAGATTCAATCAACTCAATTAAATTCAACTTTTAGATCAAACTACCGCTTGGTCACAATCGGCCGAGACGGAAGCGTTCAACCAACGTACAATATGCCAAATCCGTTGGATCAATCAACTCCAGTCTATCGCAGTGGAGGCCGTACCACAATTCGTGATTTGGATCTCCAAGACGTTGATATGGAAGAGGAACGGAACACTCGTCGCCTAAGTCACGGCCACTTTCAACAAGTTATGGGATCTTCAACTGACTCTCCGCCTTGTTGCCGCTGAACAGTCAATAAGATCTTCATCAGAAACGCGCGTCTCAGATGTTGTGGAAGACTTGCCACAAGACGTAGTTGATGAGGATCCGCAAACAGAAGAAGACGTCTCGACATTGAATCAAATATCACCGTTGCCGACCGGATAGCAACTTTTACAAGTGTCACAAATCAATCAAACAATTTGTATCTATTTTGCCTACATTTCTTTACACTTTGATCTCTTATCACTTCCTCCTACGTTTATTTGCATAATCGTTTTTGGTGATTTAATTAGGTCAGCGTTTTAATAAATGTTTAAGTGTCGATGTTTAAGTGATTCATATTGTTTTTTGTGTAGAATCGAATTCAATCAAAACATGAACGCGCCGTTCGGTCAAAGCAATCTAATTTTTGGGAGCGCAATTCGTTGGCTGTGGCGCAAATTCTCGTCCGGCAATCGATTGTCTGCTGTTTGCGGCGATTGCGCACTTTGCAGGTTTCAGGTAGCGCTAACCGCCAGTCAAAAACTTTGTCTAATGTTTTCAATTGCTCTTCACGTCAACACTATTTTATTCAATAACTTCGTTTCTGCTGCCCACCTCATTGCATAAATTACAATATTTCTCACGCCTGAATTAAGCATTTCTTTTCTTCTTCTATTTTCAGACAACATTTTATTAGATTCATTTCTACACGTGCATTCAATTGGTTCATTAAAATTATAAAGACTTCTTTCTTTTAATCTCATTGTAAAGCTAACAACCTCATTTTATTGTTCAAATTCATTCACATGCAAAACAATCATTTCGTTGTTTGTTCAAACAATTTGGTGTTTCGGTTACGCAATTTTCGGCGAGTGCACACTTCATTTCCAGCTCATTGTCTGTAAAAATGTTTGCTTTTTGGAGGTGTTCTGCGGCTTTTTGTGTGCAGTTACGTTTCAATATTAGGATAATCAGTACTTTTATAATCCGATTAATTTTTGGCGAAATGAACAGAAGCTTTTTCATATTGGCTAGTTTTGCTCGTTTCAAAGAACTTCTTTGTTGTTTATATTGAACAGTCAGGTGATTTTTGATGAATTGAATGGCCAAAAAGAGCGTGTTTATTGTGTTTTTAAGTGCTGAAAGGCACTGAACATTGTTATTTAACAAGTTATATTCAAATCTCTAGTTTTTAACCTCGCCAAACCGTTGCGTCTCCGTTTTCGCATTCAAACAAGAACAAAAAGGCCTTTTCCTTCTGCTTCGGCAAGCCGGCGGCATTTGCTCGTTTGGCACGAAATTGGCTAAATCGTTCCGAGTGGGCTCGCTAGTTTTTCATTTTCAGTGGCTTTTCTTCGTTTTGCCGGCTTTTTCAACTTGAGATGAATTTTGGCGTCACATTGTCTTTTGTGTCGATATTGTTATTGTTATTAGGTTGTTCGGAGTTGGGGGGGGGGGAAAAGGTTTTTTTTTTTTTTTTTTTTTTAATTTTTTTTTTTTCTTTTGGGGAGAGGGTTATTAGGCGCACATTTTGGTATGTAAACTGCAAACACACATTGAAAGAGAGAAACAAAGGGGGGGGCGCAACACGAAAAAAGAAAGAGGGGGGGAGGACAAAAGGGGAAGGGGAAGAAGGAGAGGAGAGGACAAGCGGAGGCACACAGCGAGACAGGGGGGGAGGAGGGACGCCTGTTAACACGTTTAGTTAAAACATTACTTTCACTGCACCTTGCTTTTGTTCTCTTTACCGCGTTTGCGCGAACTTTTCAACTGCTTTTCAATTACGAATTCTTGAAGGGCATCCAAAGACCTGCACAAAAGATCCGAACAAGCAATTCAAAATGTGCTAACACTTCTTGACAAGCGGTGCGAGGATTTAGTGACGGGGAGACTTTTTGAAAAGGTTTGCTTTGAACATTCTTTACTTACTTTATTCATTATTCTTTAGTTACTTTGTTCATTAAAATGAGTGGCGCTTGCGGAGTCACAAAGTAAGTGTTTGTGGTGATATTTACTCTGCTAAATTCAATGCTTTTAGTCCGTATATGAACAGGAGGGCAGAAAAGGGAGAAGCATATGAACCAACTTCTTGTAAGCTTTGAATGACTGCTAACAGTACAAAAATGTGTCTTTTTTGATTTGAACAGTATAAAAAAGTGTGCTTAATGGCAGGACAATAGCATATACTGTAAATTTTCCGTTTAAGACTTTTGTTGCTAGCTAGGACAGCTGTTTTTTAGTTCAAACACCGTTAAAGTTGTTTTTTGTCATTTAAAACTTCAATTGATGATAAGAATGGTTCTTTCAAATCATTCACAAACTAAACTTGCTTTAGACATTCATTGTTCAGTTTGATTTGTTTCAATGCAAGGCTTTCTCGAAAGAAAGCCGTCCAAAATTGGTCTCCCATATCCCATCGCGATACTCTTAAAATGAGATGCTCATGTTGATGAACTTACCTATGTCGGCGATTCATCACTCCAGAAACCACGGCAAACTTCACACAGACCTCCAAAACTAGCTTGACGCAACGTACACGGTACTGGACTTCGGCGGGAACCTCATCTAGTGCCCAATTCAACACTTCGTCCAAAATCACACAAAGGATTGCGAGCAAAGCCTTTAACAACATCTTCGTTTGGCCGTGGAACTCTTCGAATGTAACCTTCTCCGGCGATGGAGTAATGATCAAGCTGAAAGTAAATTCAAAGTAAGAAGCCATATTTACGTTGATGCGGTTCGAGTCGACTTAGAAAGTAAGATCATTATACAGGTTGCATATAGTGATGCTTTAACGTATTCGCAAGTTCGCAAACAACATTTTTTATTTCAGTTACATTTATTGATGTATTGCGATTACAAATTTGGCCAATCTTTTGAGTTAAATCGGGTAACTAAACAATCAAAATCAGTTCTTGTCATCAATTGAAAAGATTTAAACGTCTAAAACTATCAAGTTAATATAAACAGTTGATGCTGTTAGCAGTTATTGAAGAAGTTAACTGTTTTGTAGACGAACATCTTGCAAATGTTATCACGCACGGATTCGCAATTATTCCTAGTCTTTTTATTTGTCAAACTCTTCTTGATGCCGCTCATCGAGATCTCCAATTTCACCTCATGCTTATGTATGGATTTTTCACAGTGGTAAGTTACCTTTAAATTGATTCATAAACATGATTACTTTCAGCTCCTCTTTTCTGCCTCTACGACTTATCATTTATGTGAATTGCTTTTTAGACCTAACAAAAGGTAAACTTTTTGTTTCAATGAATCACATTTACTGATTTGATGTTTAGAACACTCAGATATTATTTGCACATTGCTGACAGGACAGTAATTTATTTCTTTATGTAAGCTTTATGAATACAATAGAATTTACATTATTGTTTAGTGCTTCGTCCGCAACGCCATGGCTAACAATTAGACATGCTCAAACAGTCGGTGCACATTTGAAATGGTTTGTATGGGTGTTTGCATTCTTCGGCATCGGCTACCAGTTGAAGTATCACGAGAAGAATAAAACGCTGGAGACTTGCTTGTATGTGATGGTGGCTTCATTGCCGTACGTCGGAATCATAACAATGAACGATCGAAGTGGAATGCCTTGGATGATATTTGGTGGTCTAGTTTATGGGACGGGTGCTGTTTTCTTTGTGAGTTTCTAATTGTTAAGATCTTCATTCAACTTTATTTGCAATTTAGAAGTTGGACGGTCGAGTACCTTTTGCACACGCTATTTGGCACTTGTTTGTCGTTGCAGGCGCTTCAATCCACACATATGCGGTTTATTCATCTCTACTTGGTCCAGACAAGCAAAATCCATTTCCAGAAGTTACGATACCTGAATAGATTCAATAGCTTTTAATGTTGATTGTTCAAAACGAATCCCTTAAGTCCATTCATTTAAATCATCTACGAGATTACGGTTTTGCTAAATGCGGTTACGTAGAATTCTTTCATTTATTCATTAAGCCATAATTTACAAGTAATTTACAGTTACTAGTCACATAGATCTCTATTTGAAAGTTAGTGTTTTTTACCGGTACAAACGCATAATAAAGTTGTTCAAATTAAAACTTTATTTCTTATTACTCGTTGCATAACAAAAACAAGCAAATTAATTAACAGATCATAAATAAACAGATTAGTTAACAATGATCACTTCTTCTGTCCGCCTTTTGGTGCTGGTGGAAATGCAGCCTTCAAAAGCTTTGACAACGTAGCAGCATCCATCGCTGTGCTAATAGGGTTGAAGAAGTCATCTAAAAATGAACTTATGAGATTTGTTATTGTTTCTTTCGGTTAAAAGGTCATGTTAATTTAGAACAATTTACAAAACAATCCAAATAACTACTAAAAATATCGAAAGTTTATCCAAAAGAATAACAGATTCTTGATATCTACATAGTTAGATCACAAACTTCCCCTGTAGCTGCTTGACCACGAATGCTTTCAAATCTCCCGGGTGAAGTTGCTCTTTGATGAATAGTTGGTCGAGTTCATCTGCCGTCTTGACCTGCAAATTGCCGCCATTCTCTTCGGAGCGTTCAATCAATTGCGCTGAAAACAAATCATTATTAAGTTAACCAAACAAGCAAATTCTTACGTTTAAAATCATTCAACGGAAAGACCAAATCACGCGCTAACTGAATTGCAATGTTGTTGTTCAAGTTACCAGGCTCACAAAACGATTTGGCAATTTTGGTCTTTGTCTGCTTGGGAGTATCGGCTGGATTCAATTGAAAGTCGGCTTGTGTTGAACTCATTCGCTGACCATTCATTCCATTTAGAGTTTTGTGAATAAGAGCAGCTTGTTTCGGTAAATGACAACGTTCACTCAACTAAAATTGTAAAGTAAATAACTTATTTCAACCGTAAGTTCAAACCCTTGCACCAAGTTCGACAAAATTCTTCTGATGTTCACCAATCAATTGTAAGTCAGCGTCTGCGTAGTGAACATCCAAGAAAGTGATAGATCGGGCAAAGATGGCAAGCCAAAGAACGAGTAGCTGCATTAGTTGATGGTGTCAAAGCACTTTCGTCTCTTGTTGCATGACTAACTGATTTGTACATGTTAATAGTGTATTCACTAAAATATTTAAAATTAGAAACATCCTAACTCAAAATCAAACCTGGTAAATTCGCTTTCTGTCGTGTGCTTGATTGGAATGTCAGCCAAATCCAATACTTTCAAAACTTCCTTTAATGTGGTATCGTAATAAGTCAAACGTGAACCTCTAGCATTCCATGGGCACTTTTCATCGTCCAAAAATCCACCCAAATCTGATAAAACAATTGAGCATTGGCATCCAAGTTGTTTCAATCGCCGCAACTCAAGCAACGGCTTCAAATAACCCAGGTGAAAGCGTCCTTTTGCAGAAAAGCGCCAAACCACACGAATAGGCTGTTTTGAATGAATACGTTGAACAAGATGTGGTGATTCAATTAACTAGAAGTACTTAATTTGATGAATAAACTAAATAGATCTTTACCTCCAATCCTCCGCTTAATGACTCCAAGAGCTTCTTTCCATCTGCATCCAATTCTGGAACCGACTCTTCTGGTACAGGCACGTTATCAAGCGCCTCAGCTGCATAAGCTTTTGCTAAAATCTCCTTGACTTCTGCACTCTCTGAATCTGATTGTATTTTGCCAAGAATGTTGTTCAAAAACTGCGCCAATGAAGTTTTCAATTGATCTTCTGTGACTTTATCTTCATTGAAGGCAGAAATCAAATCAGCCGGTGCACTGAACTCCACATCCCCAACTTTGACTGAACCACGAATAGGAAAGACAACATGTTTGAAGAAAGCCAGTACACCGCTATCAACTCCATCTTCACCAGTTTTGGAACAATTTGCTGACTGAACTTTGCGCTCAACAACTTCAGGCGAATCCAACAAATCAATTTTAGTGTTCTCTTCCGAACTGCTCATTTTTGACCCAATCAAACCAGGCACCATGTAATTCATCAAATGATAACGCTTGCCCAACTTCAACTTCGGCAACTGTTCTTCTGCCAAAATAAAAATCTTTCGCTGATCCACACCGCCAAATTGACCATCAACTTTAAGGTATTGTTCGTCAAGAGTTTGCAACAACGGATACATCAAGCCGGACAACAAAGGATCCTCAGTCTAAGCACAAAATTAAGTAATAAACTAAAGCACCAAAGACACCAAAAATTACCTGCTTGACAACTTCAGCTCCTGCCTTCAATGCATCACGCATGCTAACTTGACCACAAAGTCGCAAAATGTCTTGAGTGTACTCACTGAACGAGCAACATTGGAACAGTAATAAAAACTAAATGCCTACCCAGTTAATTGATAAGTAGAACCTTTGCGAAAACTCAATTTATCCAATGGAACGTCAAATGCTCGCAAAGTCGCTTTGATGATATGCTCATAGTAAAGAACTCGATTCTCCAACAACTCAAAAGTGCTCTTCAAATTATCCAAAAATCCATGCAAATCGGCAAACAAGATTGTGATCTAATGAATAAAGTTAGTATTGAAATAGTTAAAACAACTTACTTTTATTCCAGCACGCAAGAAGTCAGAAATTTTCTGCATCGGAACAAAGTAGCCAACATGTGGGCGCCCAGTTGTTGCAGTTCCCCAATAGATGTGAATGTTCTTATTGTTGTGCAAGTGCTTTCGGATCTGTTGCTCGCCCAAAACTTCTTGAAGATTGCGAGTAATAAGTTCCAAACGCTCAGACTGCTCTTCAGACAACTCGAATTCTTGAGCAGCTGCCATTTCGACTACCAAAATGAATAAATTCAATTGTTTGATCGAGTGATTTGAAAATGAAAACTCGTAAAGGACCGATGAATTTATACTAAACTTCGATGTAATGATGTAAATTTTTAAACAATAATCCAATTTCGCAACCAAAGAATCTAAATCAAACTCCTCCTTCCGTCAATCCGTAGGCAAATCAAATGAAAATTGCATCAGCGAATGTGAAAAGAGAGAAAAACTGCAAATGTGTCATTTGTTTTCTCGAGCGCACAAAACTTTTCTTTGAAAAAGACTGAAAGATTTGAATGCTTTTTTCAAGTCGAATGTATTCAACAAAAACATTATAAGTGACTTGATGAGTTTGCAAACAATTCAACTAATTAAATTAATCAACAGTACTTGTTGTCTCATTTCTGCACCCGTTATTCCAATTTGTCATTTGCTATGCAACAAGTCCAAAAATCGACCGGAAATGGCTCATTACATGAATTAAAAATTGCGAGCCGGACAACAAAAAAGAGCAGTTGCATTATTTATTGAACCAGTCGGTGTTTATTGTTAATAAAGACGGGTGTGAATTGAATTCAAGAAAATTGCGTGCCAACAAAAAGTCCAAAAGTGTGGGCAATCAATTGTTTTCGGAAGACGGTAGGAGCGGTCTGGGTTTATTTAAACGTTTGTGAAGATTTTAATTGGTTTAGTTAAGTAACTGCTTTAAAAACTTTGAAACTAAATCACTTTATTAGATGTGATAAACGTTGGTTGCAGTTTAATGAATCCCACTTTTCAATTTAGAAATCAAATGTCATCCACGATTCCCTCCCAACATTGACTAATCTTTTAAAATATTCACACGGAGTTTAAATGCACACCCTGTGCTTAAGCAAACTACATAAGAAGAGTTTCTTGCCCTTCTAGCGCGATTTGTTTTCGATGTGTTGAAATCACCTGCATCTTTTTTCTTTAATTCTCTGTGACCATAATTAATGAAGTTTGCGTTCGCGGAATTTTCAGAGAACATAATTTCACTGTACAAATTGTTTGTTGCTTTAAAGGGCTGGGTTTTTTACATTATAATTATTGTCTTGCTTTGAAATATTCGTCACATCCAGACACAAACTTTTCAAAAAACATCAGAGTTTCAAAAACCTCATTTGCGCTTTGTCACAAACAACGAGATTATAAAAAGTCACACGCTCCAAAACGTAAGCATCTCTCTCCATCGAGACGTCTAATAAATCTAATTGACAGAATACTTTGGTTTGCGAGACCACACAATTAGCAAGAAGACTGAATTATTTATTTCCAAAACGAAAGAATCATTCTATACAGTAAACATGAGTTGTCCGGACATGTTCTATAATAAAGATCTTTTTGAGCACTTGTAAACCAAAGTATTAATTGATCGCATTAGACACAAAACTCATTGTGGCAATTAGCAAGTTCTGTGAAATCCCGTCTAATTAGTTAAACCCTACATTTTATAAAGGGTCCAATCTATATTGTTTCCAACAAAGTTCACTACGTCCACTTTAAATGAGTTAAATTTCCACTACGACCAAACTGTATTACCTACAACAAAAAATAATTATCTTCCAAAAACTTTGACGAGAACACTAATTGACTTTGTTCAGGTGCAGTAAAGTTTTAGACGGCTAATTTAGTTTATCCAGTAATCGGACGTGACTTTGCAAAAAGGGTTCAAAGTGTTAGTCATCAAGATCAAATACTATCTTCAACTTTTCAAACAAACAAAAACAACCAAATTAGTTTGTTCGTTTTTTAAAGTCACAACTGACATTTTAATGCTGCTTCGAGAACTCCTTCACCCACTTCACCTATTTAACATTTTTGAACCCAAGTTGGAACGCATCAATTCATTTCGTATTCATTTGCATTCCGTGTTTAGCCATCTAACCATTCAACAATAGAAATGCATTTGGAATTGCGGAATTCAATCCAACAACAAGTACCTCAAGACTCGAAGTCGTAAAGTTGGGTTTGGTGCGCGCCGCCAAATTAGGCAATAATCTACGCTATTTGCAAGCCATTTGCTTGGCCACTAGACCGCTAATTCCACGCCCTCTTGAGTTACTTGCTACGGAGAATTTGAGTTTTGGTGTGACTAAAGTGTTTTTGTAAGTGAAAGTGATTTACGGTTTAACACAAGAGGACTTTAAATATTTTAAACATTGTTCTGAAAGTAATCATTTGTTCTAACTTTTATTGTGAGTGTTTTCGAACGCATTCATGCAAACGTTGCCGATTCTATCTTGACATATGATTGTTTATTGCTTCCGTTTATTGTGTACTTATCTAAAATTGCTTTCAACTCATCATTATTTACAAAAAAGACTGCCTACAAAAACGTGCTGAAAGCGCAAAAAGTTTTTGAGACCTCATTCAATACTAACTTTATAAAGAAACTAGACTTCGGCGTTCTCGTTTTTTGTTTGCTCTGCGTAATTCAATCCACAAAACGAAATTAGACGTCGTCGGCGTGTCTTTTGATTTTAATAATGGCATTTTGTTTTCTCAAAGCGGTAAGAAGCATTGTTCTTGTTGTGTTTTTGTATTCAATTTGATTATGCAAACATTTTTAATTGAGAACGTTCTTTGCGCCTTTTTATTTAATTTTGTTGTGTTTAAAGAGTGTTTTGATTACCATATATGCTCTACACTATTTTTGGGAACGAGTTTTTAACTAGTAATTTAGAAAATCGCTCTGTTTTTGCCTATTTAATTGACGTGTTTACGAGCATTATAAATGATTACTTTCATTGTGTTTAAAAGGCATGTTTGTAGCGTTTAATAATTTAGTTTGTAGTTACTAATTTAAAGTTCAAATTCTTATTGAAAACAAATGTACTTCGACAAAAATGTCAAGTTGTTTGAAAGAAAGTTGCCACAAGTGTTTGTCGTCTTTTTGCTTCACTTAGACGTCTAGTTTGATTTTACAGTTGAATCAACTTTTTGCGACCAGCACCTTAGAAAACGATATGTGAATTTGCTTGTTTAAACATAGTTAAATAACTTTTACTAAGTTTAAACCCAAAACGAACTTTAATCAACACCTCCGCAATTTATTTGTTTTAAAATGTACGTCTTCCCCAGACATCGAGGCCAAAAATAAGCTTGCTATTGTCATCGGGTTGAATTATTAAACTTTCAATGAGCTCCGACTGCCTACGAGGCGTCTTTCCGCTTTGCGCGTTCCGGAGAACTTAATTAATTTGAACACGAGGCAAATTACTGTATAAATTGCTCTTGAGCTGGCTTTTTCGAGAGTAAATGCCAAACACCAATTTTGATTAAATTTTGTGTTCCGCGCGGATTTGGAGCTGTGGATAATTTACTTGAGTTGTTTAGTTGGAAGTTGATATTTTTGGATCAATGCGTTTAATAAGCATATGATTTGCCTACGAAGTTAATTACTAGTTTTAAATAACGAGTAGCCAGACTTTTTTAATGATAGGTAATTTACAGTAGACATTGCAAATGTTATGTGTTTATTGATCATTTGAGTATCTCCTCTGCAAAAAGACATTAATCTAATCTACACATTCTCGTTTATCTCCACCCCATTTCATCACAAAACACGAGTTCAAATTACTCTGTCTAATAAACAAAAAATTATTTATTTGTCAAAAATTTTCGCATTTCAAAAAAGCTTTTCTTTCTTTTCCTAATTGAGAAGCTCGAGGAAATGGCGCAACTAAGGCCAAATTGACGTTTCTTTTACGTGTTCTACGTTGGCTTTGCTGGAGCTTTTTCGATCTTTGACATGTTCGTTTGTTGTCACTAATTAGCGTTAAGGGAGTTGGAGAGTACTTAGAATTTTGACTGGAGTTGGTCACCTTTTTGGAGCTACCGTGAATTTGTTAGATGTGTATTTTAGAATGTTTAATGATTTACGAATTTTGCGACTTGTTTGTGGTCTTAAAAGTGTACTTTTTGTTACGTGAATGAATTGTTTGCGTTGATGTTCAGAACTCTAGCCGGTTTGTAATTTCCAGAACATATTAAAACAACACTTTTCAGTTATGACGGTCGCGCAAAATCAAAGCGATCCACTTAATCCTTGGGACATTATTGTCCAGATAGAACCGGCCATTGAATTGGCTTTATGTGTGCCATGTCTGTTCATAAACGTCTACTTTGCTCTACGTTTCAGTAAAATTAGCACCTTTAATGCAAACTTGAAAATTGTTATGGTTAGTTTCTATCAAACTCTATCGCCTTTAATTTAAAAGCTTTCAGATTTTGACGAACATCACAACTGCTTGTATCGCTTTACTTCGACCAACACTTCGTTTTATTCCAGAGAAAGTTTACTCTGTAGATGGCGGCAACTATGTTTATGCGTGCATCGTTTATTTCTTCTTCTACCTGGTCCAAGTTTTTACTTTAATAATGGACTCTAAATATCTTATTGTTGGATTCGAACGTCATATTGCGTTTAAAAACAGAGCCGACTACGAACAACGTGACACATCTGAAACCAAAAAGATGCTGGCCATTTTTGTGAGTTTTTAAATAGCAAAACCAACTTCAAATGACCCACTTTCATCAGCACACAAAATCCATTCAAACTTTATGGTCGCCGTGACATGAGTTTTTATGACCAGTAAACGGCTTGTTGAACTCGGCTAATGATGTTTGAACGCCGAAAAACAAACACGTTTAAATTGGTTGTGCGGGTGCACGGACTTTTTTGGAAACTAAAAATGAATCATATGCGAATTCTTTAATAACAATTACTAAATTTGAATTGCTTTTTAGATTTTGGTAATCGCAGTTGGAACAGCAATTCATAATTATTATCGAGTCTATACGTCAAAACACTCAAATTGGGACCAAACGCTGGAATACGCATTCATTACAGAGCGGTCAATCATTTCGTTTTTCATGCTCCATGTTATTGCTGGAATTGGCTGGATGGTTGGCGCAATAACGTTTTATCAACTGAAGATTGCAACAAAGCAGAACAAATACTCTGGGAAGTCCTTGTCCGAAAGCTACCAGATCCGAGAAATCAGCAGGATCGTCGAGGTGCTAGGACCGCTCATTTTGGCATACTTGAGTGCATTAGTCTTCTGTTCCATTTGTTTAAGTGTTTTGTGCTATCAAGTTTACTTCAACGATCGGCATGTCAAATCATCTCTGTATTTGGGAATCGCTAATGTGAGTTTCTCTAATCGTCTGCGGGCTGTTTGTGTTACAAATTTTATGAGTTCAAAAAGATCGGAGACAACAAATTGAACTTAGATCAACTTAACTCAAAAATGAATAGAGTGCTAATTGTTTTTTGGCAGTTGATGCAAGCGTGAGTATTCGAGTTCTTGCGTGCACAAGCGACGATAAATTGTTGACTAAAATAAGTGGGGGTGTAAAGAATTTAAAGAACATATTAAAACGAGTAACCCTTTTGCATTCACGAAAACTGTTTCAGGCTGAATACATTTCATTGAACGTTTACAATATTTATGGAATTGGTACGATTAAGTTTAATAGTTAAAAACAACAAACAAATTTAGCTTACATGCTTTGGAAATTCAAACAACTGCGTCAAATGCTCTACCAAGATGTTTGCTTCTTCATTCGCATCAAAACGCCCTCAATTGTTGAACCAGTTTACATTGATCGTCAACTTGAATTAGAAGACCACTTTCGAATGCTTTCCACTCACTGGGACACAGCAATGACGGCAAGAAACAAGTAATAGGCATTGCTTTTCAATTTAACGGGCATCAAAAGTACAAAGTATTCGAGAAAGACAAAAAAGAGTCAATCAAACATTTTTCAAATCAAACAACTTTTTTGTTTTTCGAACACTTTTTACTTTTGTTAGTTGAATTCATTGTGTGTTGTCGCTTTTACTGGTTCTTTAAGTATTGTTTACATAAACTACCTATTTAATTTCTCTGGTGCTAGCAATAAAGCCAAGTAGATTTGAATACTTTGAAATTCTAACTTTACAAAACGTTTATTTTATGTATTGAAAGACCATGAGTTAATTAGAGCAGTAAGTGTTTAAATTAAATAAATAGACACGTTAAGCAACGAGTAATTAAATGTCATGACGGCAACAAACAAGATCAAAAATGCTGGAGAATACTGAAGAATGTCTACTTTATCCGTTCATCATTGCATTCTGGAAAATAAAGTCCAAGTTTTCGCGGGCCATTGGAGAGTCGTGATCAACTGGATTGCTTGGAGTCAAATTTAACAGCTTTGCAAGTTTTTTCAACATGTCTCCACTGATCGCTTGACCACTTACGCGTTTCTGGGCTTCTTGTTGGAGAACACGTTCAAAGTCCTTAAAAGCTGTTTTCAAAAAAGGTGCTTACAATTAAAACTAACTTCTTCTTTAACGTTTTCCGGCCGAATAGGCTTCATTCCTCTGGTATCGTTCTCGTTCAATGTTTGTCCAACAGATGCAGGCAGATCTAGAGGTTGCTGGCCATTGAAGACTTTTCGCAATGCAGCTAGTTGCTTTCCGTTTGCAAGGCGATCAAAGTCCAGGCCGAATTGTTGAGCAAGTTGTCTAAAAAGCACTTTGTTGAATAAGTTTATTTAAGAAAAGGACCTCAATTTCTGCTCCGCATCCGGTCGATTAGCCATGTCTCCAAGAAAACGAGTCAAATCTGGTCCGTTCAGTTGCTGATGGCCCTTAATTGGCTGTGCCGATGCGGAGAGTTGGTTGTCACGTGCAAATGTCTCACTTGCTTCCGCAAATGCATCCTTTTCGCTTAGTTCTGTAAACAAAGCAACTCGATTTAAATCACTTCGATAACTAAAAACCTTTCAAGGACAATGAGTTTTGTCCGGATGCTTTACTAACTAAATCATTGTCATTAAATGGGTCCGGCGGTGGAGGCTCGGTTGTTGATGACGAAGGAGGTCTGGTTAACGCCGGTTGTTGTCCCAAGAATGGAAGCATAGAGTTCTGTTGATTTAATGGCGCATCAAACAAAGAAGGAAATGGAGCCAACGTTGGGAATGTGAACTGTTGAGGCAACTAAACAGACAAAGAACATTTAAATTTCTTTGAAGTTACAAACAAAACCTTCTGGAATGCAGTCAATCGTTGAGCCAGAGGAGTCTTTCATTGGCTGTAAAATGTTTGTTGTCGAGACTAAAGACATGTTTATAAACATACCACAATTGGAGTAACTCCGTCTATCATTGTTGGACTAGTTTGCTGTTGTTGTTGAAAAGCTTGAACACCGGCGTCCAGATTCTTCATAAACTCAAGCGGTTGTGCCGGAGTCATCATTGGAAGTGAGAATGGATTTCCACTTAAACAAAAAAGTGTTACTAGAAACTTTCGCTGTTTACCTCAAAGGAGGCGTTCCAGTAGCCAACGGCGAAATGCTTGCTAAAAACGGAGTCATTGTAGTTCCAGCAGAGTCACTCATTGTTGTAAGGCCTCCAGTTTGTAAAACGCCATTCATTAAAGGCACGCCAGCTGCCCATTGACTCTATAAACATTTTATAGTTTTTGTCAAATTAAAAACTAACCTCAACTGGAGGCATAAAAACTCCAGGCGTCGTTTCACATGCCGCTTCTTCGCCATTTGCATTTACAAGTCGAGTATTGGACAGCGTAACGAATGCATTTTGATTGGGTAAAGCGGCGCGGATCTGAAAATTGTTCACAATAAATTATTCAATCCTTTGCTTCTAATTTAACACAGTGCACGCTTTCTTTGTTCACAGAGTGCGCACAAGAATTCACCTGCCCGCCATAATTTAATTTTAAAAGAACTTGTTAATAAATTGGAAGGAACGTGGCAGTTTTAGACAAGATGACTACAAAGTTTCCAATGATTGCAACAACTCCGTCCTCAGTCAACAACATAACTATGCAATTTGAAGACTTTGACACGGACACTACATCTCAAGTTATCCGTCTAACTTCTTGGTTTCCTCCAATTTATAACCTACGTTCCGTTGGCATATGTTTTAGTGAAGCGTTCGCCCATAGAAATGGGAAGTTATAAGTGGTTTGTTATTATATCAAGAATTTAATCAAGGTTGTTTAGGTACATTCTGATAAACTGCAGTCATGCCATATTACTGCGCATCTTTGATATGCTTTGTCAACCGTTTCGGCTTGAACAAACAGCAATCAGTCTGTCTCACGGAGTTTGTAAATATTTACATGTAAGTTGGAGTTGTTTAAACAAACATTATTGTAAAACTTTGAGTAACATTTGCGTTCTCGTTGTTTTTGTTTGAAAACAAAAATGTTCAAAGCAAGAAAACAAAGCAAAAATGCTCTTTTAATCATTCTAGTCAATTAGCTCTTTTTTGTTTCAAGAATTTCAGTCAACAAATGTTATAAACTTTTGAAATGCTTTTAAAGTGTTTTTGTTAACATGCAATCAAATGAAGTTGACTTGTTTGAAAACGATACTTTTCTAACAGTCATTCTAATCAACAAAGCAAAAAAGTTCTTTCAATCATTTTAATCAACAAAGCAAAAAAGTTCTTTCAATCATTCTAATCAACAAAGCAAAGAAATGTTCTTTCACAGACATCAAAAGTATCAACTTTAACTCTTCTCTACGTTGACTACTTATTATGGTCCGGATTTACTTACACGACGTCAATGATGTTTTTGTTTCGATATGTTCAAACGGCGGACAAGTTTGTAAAGCACTTCTCAGACATGCGATTCTACTTTTTTGGCTATTTTGTATTTCAATTTGCTACATTCGTTTCTCAATGGCTTATTTACGACGTGTATGTGTGGACAAATGTCACAAACGAAATAACAACTAATCCAACTGTTTACAATCAAAGTCCGGCAATTTCGTTTGTGATTGGATTTAATGTGAGTTGCTTTAAAAGGGTTGAATTAAACAACATTAAAAACAGGCAACGACCGGTGGAGCAGCAAAAGCATCAATATTTGTGAACATATTCAACGGTTTTATTCCAACGTCAATTACAATACTCTCGGTTGTTGGCTCTTATTGGATTTTGAGAGACGTAAAGCAACGAAATATTAACATTCTCCCGGCTGTCAGGCAGCTTTATATGAAGTTGCTGATTATTTTGTGCCTGGACATGTTTATATGTAAGCTTTGTTTGTATATTTGAACTAAACGTGAACTTTAGTTATCGCATTCGCTCTCGGTCCTCTTTTAGCTATAGTTTATATTAAAATGAACGATGTTTTGCTTTCCGTCGTTTCTCTGATACCCGAATTCTATCCCTTGCTTGTAAATGTGGTGCTTTTTATCTACATTAGACCCTATCGCGAGTTTATCTTGACTCCAATTAGATTATGTGTAAGTTGTTTAGATCATTTGAACTTTTAATTTAAAAAGCTTTCAGGTTAAAGACAACGTTGTTTCCCAATCTATCAACACTTTAAATAACGGTTCTACACTTTTATAACATTAAAAGTTACCTTTAATCGGACCGAATTGAATGATGGACGAAGTGGAACGCGGAAACGATGCCAGCCGTTGTTTGCCATGCCGTGACGACTGAATAGTGAAAGCTCGTCAGTGCCAGGCATTCCAACTTCTTGAGTTTCCTGGACAATGAAGATGTTTGCATCGTCGCTGAAATTAGTTTTAAAGTATGAATGCTTTTTCAGTAAAACGCACCTCATCCACAAATCAAACTCCAAAAAACTAGCCAACGGAGCTTTAAAATATCCGCTTCTAATTGTGTCTTCACCGGATGCTTCGATTGCAATATTACCTTGACCAAGCTTCCAGTTTTTGCCGAGAACCCTGAAGAAAGTCGTTTAAATGAATGAAATGGACTTTAAACAAATACCACAAACAAGTCGTTTCTAGAAATGAACACTTGATTGCTTTGCAACTGTTGTTGTCTTCAATTTTTGTTGCGGGAAGAGGTTGTGGTGCTAAAAGCAGGTAGTATGTAAATTAATTCACGATCTTTAAAGAAACTCACGTCCACCACTTAATTGTCCTTCATCAAAAGAAGGAAAGTCCGGAAACGTAGACTCAAACTTTTTGGGAATCGGCGAATGGTGATGGAAGAGAATGTTTGGTGGCGGTTGAGTAGTTGTTGAGGTTGATGTTGGTGTCGAATGAGTAGTCGGAGCATAGACTCTGTGGAAAGCATTGGCTGGCTTCACAACTGACAAGATTGGAGTTGGTTCACTAAAAAGAGCAGTTTGATAGTAACAACTCTTAAACAACTCACTCGTCATCATCTTGTATTGGCAATCTTTGTTCATCTAATGCAATTGGAGGTTGAGAACGTTGAACAGCCGGTTGAATGATGCTTGCTTTTGATTGAGACCGTCGCATTTCAAAGTTGCTAAACTGAATTGGCTGTTTCTTGTCCAAATTTGGAGCAGCCCATTGACTAAAAAAGACATTCGTTTACAGCGTGCTTTTAAACACTCACCGCAAGTCGTTTTTGTTCGAAGAAGTTGAAGTCAATAACGGACTTGTTTCAGCTGATTCTATTTCCTCATCAGCCATCCTCAAACGAATGTCGTCCAAACCAATTAAATCTTCTGCCGAATGAATGTTTCTGGCGCGAAATACAATCTGGAACGATTCTTTTAATGTTTAAAGTTTAAAGGTTACCCTAAAAGGCTCGTTTAAACGCGGCAAAGAAAGCGTTCTGTGAATCCACTGTTGAGCGCCGGATCCAGCAATTGAGTCGATACATTGGAAAGTTGAGTCGACCACCTTCTTTAAACAAACATCCAAAATCGGACCGTACGCCGCCTTCCAATACGAAAATTGTAACTGGTTTGTTATTCCGGGTGCATTGCGCAAAATCTGGGATTCCAATGAGGCTTCGGAGGTTGCGCCAAAGTGGCCTTGAACGAAAGGCAAAACGGTCATCTGAAACTTTTGTTTTGTTGAAAGAAACAATATGTAAAAGCCTCACCTCCCATCGACGATTTAACAATTGAATTAGCGCTATCTACAAGAACCGAATTGCCCGTATGCCAAATAGATTCTTTGTCTGACTCAGACGGTTTCCAAGAACACATCCCATTTGTATCTAATTTCAAGTCGAAATCGCAATCTATTGGTGATTTAATTGGAGGCGTCGTTACATCCTGTGTTGCATCTTGCTCATTTGACGTGGATCCACTCGTGTAATTGATTAAAAGAAGAATAAGAAAAATCCATCTTTTTCGTCTTCTTATTATTAAAGTCATTTTTTGGCATGAAAGACTGAAAATAACAAAGTGTTTTTAAAGACACGACTCATTTAAAGACGCGGATGATTTAAAAGCGCGAATCGTTTTAATCAAAAGCTCCAACAAAAAGACCACCCAACTCAATGCAAATAAACTGTCGTTTCAATCACTTTCACGTTCGCCAAACCCTTTGCATGTTGCGCTGCCGAAACTCACACAACAAGTAAGAGCGATCGGCACGCGCTAAAAATTCATTCGGGTATCGACAACTCTGGCATAACACTTCACATCCGATTCCATAACAAAGCCACAAAAGTGTACTTTTTCGGTGAGCAAACGAAGCGACAGGTTAAAACAGTCCGCTTCTGTCATCATGTTTCCAGTTTGTAGCTGTCAGCAACAAATTTTTCTCCGCATTGGCTTTGAACGGATAACGCGAGAATGTGTACAACAGTAGAAGTGAGTATGTAAAATGTGTAGGCTTTACACATTAGTTTATTAAAGTAAAACAATGTGATGTCAAGTTTACAGAGTGGCCAAAAAAACGTTGACACAAAAGTCTTCTTTCAAAAAGTCAATCGAAAAGCTTCGAACATAGACAATTTTTTGTGTTAACGTTTTTGTGGTCCACACAGTAGTCATTAAAGTAAAATAAGCAAATTCAAAGAATCCTTAAAACTCCGCTCATCTAAAACTTTCACTGCAACAAAGGCATTTTAAGCGGCTTCCAACCTTTCAATTTCAAAACCCCAGGGTGTTCATTGGAAGCGCATCCTCCCGCATTCCTCATTTGTGTGTGCAAATCCTGATCCGCTTTCACCCGTCGCCAACAATGGATGACCAGTCAAAATTGACCGCTACACTCATCGGCTCTATTCACCTACAAATGGACTTTGGCGCAAAGACCTGTTTGGCACGCGATGCTTCCGCCCATCAAGTTCGGCATCAGTGATCACAATAGATGCTTGGTGAGTTGTGGACTGACGCGCAAATAACATGTTGTGTTGGAGAACTTTGTCTGGAATGTTTTAAAAAGTCAACAAATTTAAACACAAACAATTTAAACGCATCAATTCAATTAGTTTAAAGACATGCAAATTTTCTCACTCGTTTGAAGTTGATGAGTAAAAACATTTTTTGTTTATCATTCAATTGATCTGCTTGCGCGAGAAGAGCCGACCACATCTTTTGTTCAAACTTCACACTTGTACATTGACGCCATGGATTTGCTTTTAGCTGCGTTGTTGTCACCGCTTTTTGTTTTGCCAATTTGGTTCGTAGTGCAATGTGGAAAGGTCAGTTTTTAAGTCGTGTTCAGCAGCTAACTTCTCCATTTAGAAAGGTGCCAAGCGAGTTCCGCCTACAGCTACTAATCTTGCTCAGCATCTGAAAACAGCAGAAGCAGCACCAGTTAAATCTCTCGCAAAAGTAAATAGAAACCAGGCCAATAAGAAGGACCGTACAGTGGTTTGTTCTTAGGTGTTTGAGCTTTAATTGATTTTTGCTTTTTAGAAGAAAGCAGTCGTTGCCGATAAGCCTGAAAAGAAAGAAGAAGATGGTGACAAGCCAAAGGAAGAAATCAAGGTAATCATTTGCGAGCTTTGACAGAGTAATTAAGTATTGTTTTAGGACGACAACAAGACTGCTAAAAAGCTTGAGGAGAAGTAAGTTCTTAGGTGCATTGAATTACACTAATCTATTTATTCTAGGGATGAAAAAGCACTAGCCGAAGATGAAGCTAAGAAAAAGGAAATAATGGCCAGAGAAGACGAGGACACCATGAAGCGAGTCGAATCTTTGAAGCCGGAATTGTCAGAGCCTTAGTATGTTCACGTAAAGGCAATAAATTTCTTGCATTTTCATTTGTTGTACTTTATTGTTCCGTAGTCACTTTTATTTAACGTTTATTTCACAATCAAATAACAACAATTCATTTCTTTGGACTTTATACACGTTTCTCTACATTCAAAATGCATTGAATAACTCAAAGTAGATAAATAAAAAGCTAACAAGTTTCTTACAGTTCTTAAATCGTTTGTTTGTGTGCCAAAACTAACTCGTATTCTTAAATGTTATCGTTTAGACCTTTAGATTGCACTAAGCATAACTACCGGGAATTGATCATAATAGGAGAAAAGGATATAGAACTAAACGGGTACCTGAATTCAAAGTTTAAAGATGGCTTTAGATGTGGATCGTTTTTGGTATTTAGAGTTGCGTTTTTATTATTTACTAATGTTCCTGCCTATAGGTTCTACAGATATAAACAATGTTTATCGGACTTTTTGCTTCAAGCAGTCGATTAAAGTCGCTGCGGAGCTCCGAAAAAGAGTTGATGGCGTGGAGGAAATGAGTGCCGAACATTGCACGAAGATTCTTCGTGTTTGCTTAGGTAGGATTTTAGAGCAAAGCGCTTGCCGCATCGTTGACAAACGTGGTTTTTGACACCTGCAAATTGATTTAATTATTAATTAAGTTGTCGAAGACGTTTATTTACCTGAGTGTGTTTGGACATGAGCGCGGAGGTTGCTTTTGTCGGCAAATGCTTTGGTGCAGATTTGGCACTTGAAAGGACGCTCACCGGCTAAAATGTGTTTTGTTTAAGTGGTTTAAAGTTAATTTTGACTTACTGTGTGTTCGGATGTGACCTTGAAGAAGCCAATGACGAGTGAACTGCTTTTGACAAATAGGACATGAACGGACAATCAACGGTGGAGACGAAGAAGTGGTTTCTTTCTCTACACGTCTTCTCTTTTCTCTTGGTTGCTGAGCAGATTGATTGAGTTGTGGAAGACTAAATTGTTAAAGAGTTTGATTAAGATGTTAAAGTTTCAAACACTCACCTTAACTGATTGGCACACGAAGTAAATGGCTCTCGAACAATTAAAGACTCGACAAAGCGGAAATCATTGTTCACAGTTTTTGGATCGTTTTTTGGAGGCGTTAACAACAAAGAACCGAAGAGCATGTTGCCGGCGATTGGTTCTGGCTTGTGAATTCCATTTGGCGGTGTGGTTGAAGCGGAGTTTTCGGCATTTGATTGCGGAGAAGCTGAAAACACTTGGATTTATGAGTTTTGCAAGTTTTTCGATACCTTTTCGCTCTTCCTCCATTACATCATCATCCACAACGACTTCGATTTCGCTCTCCTCCATTGCATTGACTTTAGCGTTTTGGCATGCAGCTTCCAGTGATTGAAAGTGATGTTGTTGTTGACGGAGACGAAGTGCTTGCCAAGTGGCCAAATGGAATTGAAGTGGAATACTGTTTGGTGCAAATGGAGCGAAAGGAACTTGCGCAGGTTGTGCGAAGAAACGGAACGGTGACATCTTTGTCAAAGGTTTGATCTAAAACATCATTTAGCTATTAAAAAGTGTCTTTAAAGACGCGTTATTTAAACGATTCAACAATTTAAATTGCTAATCTCAACTATAGACATCCCGCCTCTCCCAAAAAACATCTAAACCAAAACAAACACGAAGTTGTTAAAGCGCCAGCTGTACCAAAGGATCGGTTACGCGCCGCGCACACAATCATTGAAAAAAGCGACAACCAATTTACTCTAATGCAAACAAACGGCCAATTTGTTTCGCAAGTTGTAATTTATGTCGCCAGTTGTCTGTTATTTGGCGGGGAATTACGGTACTCTTTGTGAATTCACAAATTTGTCTTTAAAGGCTGATTAAGTTTTTGCAATTTGTGAATTTGAACATTGTTTGTCTTTTAAATCATACAAAGAAACAAACAAATGTGATCTTTTTTAACTTAGTTTGAATGTTTTATTGTCCTTAAGAGTTAACTAATGATTTCAACCAATCAATTTTGTGACTTTTAAAACACAACAAACACTCATAAAAAACGGTATTGCGCATTGCTGGAGTCGAACCAGCGTGAAAGCAGACCTAGCATCTACTTGCCTTACCTCTCGGCCAAATACGCTTAAGCGAAGAAGTTTTACACTATTTTTGGTTTCAAACATAAACTTTAACAATCACAAATTTCAAACAACAAAACTTTATCGTAATCTCTTTTCTTGTCACATCTGTTTTTCATTTTTTGACACAATTTTTCTTCAAACAAACGGGTCGGCAAATCAAACTTTTGGTGAAAGAGTGTCGGAAATGGGTTGTAAATTGGCCGCAAAACTTTTATGATCTGTTGGCTTGTTCTCACTTATGTCTATTGAGAGGATACAGTATTGCTTTAAAACAAAGATATTCAAAACTTCGCTTAACTATCCAATTAACAGCCAGTCGTAAATTAGCAAAACACTCGCTTTCTAAAACTAACATTTTTATTGGAACGGACAACTGTGAAATGAAAAACTCCGCAACCGGATAGGATTACATCCAAAAGTTGTGTTAATTTATTGTCAAAACAAACTGTAAAACGGTGTTTTAGCACTCAACTTCTCTTTTCCTAACAACTCATAAATCATTAGCGAATATTACAAAAATTAAACATTCAATGCGGACACCCTCGAAATAGGCCAAAAAGAATTAGAAGAGATAGACAGTGTGCACCTGTTTTAAAACTCGAGAAAACCTTTCGGCTTTTGTGCTAAAAATGTCAAGCTGCTAATTAGTGTTTAATTATTAACAGAATTGTTTGTAGAGACAACAAGATTTCAACTGGCAAATTTCACGCAAGAGGCGCACTACAGCCACTAAATGTGCCCTCAACGAACCCAAAAAACGATTTATCGAGTGCGCAAGCCAAAACAAGGAAAATTTATGGACTCGCCGAAAAAGAAACGATCGGCGTGGATTCAAGCTGAGTTTGGCGCATTTGAGGCTCAGAAGAGCGGCGAAGGTGTCTGATAAGTCAATCTGCGGTGTGGGTGACAAGTGACTGACCTTGTGCAATTCGAATTGAACAACTCATTTGGCTCCATTGGCGGATTTTTGAAAAAGTTAGCAGTGAAGTACTTGTTGATCTTTAATGATTAAACAAATCAGGTGCTCCAGTAAAAAGCGCTTTTTTGGCCAGAGCACACGGATTTTAATTAATTCATTGAGACCAGAAGAGCAATTTTGGAGCATCCAGTTTAAAGTGTACTGGCTTCACACGGATTGAGTGCTCGAATCAACTTACAAAACTTGCAAGCGTTCAAGAGTTCTCAAACTGTACCACTTCCTCGAATTCAATTCAACTTTTATACCCATTCGCCTGCCCTCCCCCAATTTTAACGAAATCCACCTTGACATTTCTCACGTACCGTATCGTCTTTGTTTCTTTACATTTTCCACATCCATCCAAGCCACTCCCCCTTATACTTCTTGTGCTTCCAGATTTGAAGCCTCGTCGAACAGGTGTCCAAGTTTTGTGACCGCCTGCTTACGTAAACGACGTATTTCGTGGCCAAAGAATAAGGCAGAAAACACCTGGCCTGGCACAAAAGGAAGGTGCAGTTAAATGTCGGGGAGGCTAAACTTTAAGTTGTTGTATCCTGCAAGGCGGGTGGAAATTTGTTGGGTGGAAGAAGGAGTTAAAGCCGAAAATAGGCATTTGATGACGGAAGCGCTACGTTTTGTTGAAAATTGATTTTATGCAATTGGAATGGTGGCTTTATGCAATTGGAACGGAACGATTACTGTAATCAATAAGAAAAGTTGTTGTTGTTGTTTGAGTGATTGAAATGTTTGAATGTCTTTTTTGAGTTGTTTGAATGATTGATTACAATAAGAAAAATTGTTTTTGTTGTTTTGAAATGAACGTTAAAGATATTTCAATTTGAGCAGTTTGAATGATTGACTACAATAAGAAAAGTTGCTTTTGTTGTTTTGAAAAGAAGTTGTTTGAGTGATTGAAGTGAATGTTAAAGATACTTGAATAAAGTAAAAAGAACCGTTTCTAGTGCAACAACTACAGTTCATATCACTTAAATGATCTCTGTTTTTAACCCTTTCCAACACAAAAGAAATCTTAAAAGTTTAGATGACTCATTATTAAAACCACTTCCATTTTTAGTTGAATACTATTTACAATGCCGTAAGTGCACATCGAATATGCAAATGCTCATGGGACAGTAGTGCACTTTGAGCGCACCTGTTTTGTTTTTTCTTGACCTGAAATGCGTATGAATTCGTGATTGGGTTTGCCCTTTTTGTAATCGCTTTTGATCCGTGACATTTATTACTTAAGAACACGAGTGTCTATGATTTTGTTTTGAAAAGGTGGAGTTATTTTCGTATTCGATATTGAAAATGATTAATCTAAGTGCAAAAGTTTACTGTACCTTTTAAACAAAGCCCTTGGAGTTTAAAAACACTTTGTTTCTAAACAACTATTTCCGACAGATGCAACCAGTGTGACAAAAGATACAGGTGTCCTGCTAATCGGAGAAGGAAGTTATAAGAGAACAAAGCTGAGGTTTAAAAAGACTACTTTTAAAATTAAAAAAGCATTCACGACAAAAGAAACAAGTTAAAATAAATGTCTCCGGACAGCCACCTGATTGGCTAGCGGATAAATGTGGGTGGAGAAAACACAAAGCCTTCGGGTCATTCGGCCCACTAGTTTGTTATTGAACGTGTGCTTTTTGTCCAACTTAATTGACTTTGCTGTAAGACTTCAACAACATCACTTTAAACTCTCAAAAACAATCGATCTTTTTGCACGAATAAAGACAGCAAAGCAAGCGAAATTTGCGTTTTAATTGATAAACTTTGAAGAAACCGGAGAAAAACCGTTTTTCCATTATGTTATTGTCCTTAACGAGCCACAATGAATCAACACAATTTGATAAAAGAATTATGTGCAAGGTGGGCAAAAAGATGATGATGATTTTTGTCTTCAGCGTTTTTTGCGTTAATTTGTCAACATCAATGAATCAACAAAGTGTTTAAAACTCATATAAAAGTTGCAACATTCAAACAAACAGTCAAACTAATCAAATGCATTTTGACAATTCGAAACACAAAAATGAATTATGAGTTTCAAACAAAATTAACAATCATCTGTAAACACCTTCAAGGTCCAAAAAGCACAATTTAGAATCAATAAATCAATTAGCAAAGAAAACAACCACTTGTGTGAGTTGAGCGGACGCGAACACTACATTGGAACTGTTTTAAAGATGAAAAAACTCAGAGAAGTGTGTGTTCGCCCCGCCGTCGTTCAACACCACTCCCGAAACGCCAAATCAATTACCTTTTGGGGCAAAAAACCGGCTCCTTACCTCTCCCATTTTTTTATCATAACGGCAAGTGGCAGTTGTGCAAAAACGATTGCCGATGGCCGATAGAAGTGGAGTTGTAGATACTAGTTGTAGATACTAGTTGTAGATATAGTGTGGCAATATTATTATAAAACTGTGACATAAAACGACAAAGTGGTTGTTAACGTGTTGAACGAATACGGTAATCAAACATGTTTAACAATTAAAGAAAGGACTCTTTCAACGTTCACTCTTTTTCATTCACGATTCAAAAATGTTTAACAATTAAAAGGAAGAGTTCTTTTCAAGGTTCACTCTTTTTTCACATGTATTACAATTTCATCATTTCTAACCGAACAACATGGACCTGAATTCCAATATTCTGTTCGCCTATCTGTTGCAACAATTTTTTGTCCACTTACACTCCAGGTTACAATCTCGCCTCGATGAACGCTGAGCGCCTGACAGCCACTGGCTGCTTTTTATGGACGTTCCTTTCGACTTTTTATGAACGGCCACCGCGCCAGAAGAAGACTAATTGCTCTCCATTCACGACTGATAATGAATTGGTGAAAGTGGAAAAACTCTCCTGCAAAAAAGCGTTTGACAGTTTTTATAAGGAACCGTGAATGGACTTTGAAAGTTTCTTGGAGGCGAAGTTTTGGGAGTTGTAATAAAAAGTTGATTGTTGAAGGGGCTGTGAAAACACGTTTGGAGTTAATAATACATTTAGATGCACAAGTAAAACACTTCTAACTGTTGCGTTTCTTGTTCTTTAATCAAAAAAGTGGTTTACAACCGCAAGCAAGAAAGGTGGCGAAAAATTTGCCTATTCAGCAAAAATGCCAAGTGTTTTTATCGAGCTGATCGTTGTTTTTCTTGATTCAACGAACGTCGACAATTTCATCATTAGTCAAGGTTAAAGTTTAAAAGTTGTTTGCTTGAAGAAAGAAGTATAACTTTAAATGTTGCAAAACAAAAGTTCTTTATAACATTTTTAAACGATGTGCGAACGTTTTCGTCTCAGAATCAACACAATAAACAACAAGTCAAGGCCATTCCAAGGAATATCATCTGACCGGCCACTCGAATCAATCAGAGCTAGCGAGTACAAAAACTTGGGGCGACGGCAACTGTGAATTACAGCGACGCACTTTTTCTCAATAACTAATTGTTAAGTGAGCAGTGGTCGCACTATAAAAACTTTTAATGACAAACACGGAACTGATTGAAAAGCATGAAAATGAATTTAAAACTTGTTCCTACCGAAAACGGTACTCAACCAAAGCATTTCCCGAAGCAATCCAACACCAATTTATTCATAATTGCAAATTGGCACACTTGTTGGATTTACCGCGAGCTCTTTACATACTTGCAGTAAAAACAATGAGCGGCACAAATTGCTGGAAATGACTGCAAGAAATCAGAAATGCTGGAAAGAATGCGCAGTTGTGTATAGAAAATTTAAAAGTTTAAATCAACTGGAAAACACGATATGCCCTTTAGGCCAATTAACTGGCTTTTGCGCAAAGCCGGAAACACACTTTAGATCAACAAAAGTGCGCAAAAGCCGAAAACAACTATTTGCGTTGGTTGTTTATGTAAAAAGCCGACACACTTTTACGGTGCCTTCGAGGTATTTGTTTTGGACACAAATTTTTGAAGTACTTGTTGCGCAAAGAATAGCCGATTAACTTGTGTTTTACGGCTAATTGGTTTAGAATTGAGTTTGGCGCTACAGTAAAACGGCGTTTAAACTTTGCATATACTTTTAAAAGTCTAACAACTACAACAACTTCAATAATCCAATCAAAAAAGAACAAGCCGCCAAAGTGGATCTACAACAACATGTGGCACGCGTTGCGGCCTATTACGCGCCAATGAGATTGCGTAAATGCAGAGGAGTTTTTGAATGTGCCGACACTAAAACTTTATGCGTTTATGATCGTGAAAGTGTCTATGCTAGTTAGAAGAATACTGTAAGTCTCAAAGTTTAATTGGCGCTTTTTAAATTGTTTCATGTAGTGAATCAATCCCCAACTTGGGTTTAAAAAGAGTTCCAAACCGACTCTATTCGATATGTATTACAACTTCATCGTTCAACGACTAATTCCACAAATACTTACCGTATTCTTCCGCCAACTCAAGGACAACTTCCAGATCAACCCAAACTGTTGACTTGGAAACGTCACAAAGACGTCAGCAGAATCTGGAAAAGAAAAACAACCCAGTTCGTGGAAAAACTTCCACCCAAATTTGACCCAGAATATTTGATCTGTTCCACTTCAATATGCACTTCAATTTTTCATTCACCAAAAGTTCAGCGCCTCTATTTTGAACGCGCAAAAAGATCAGGTGTCGTGAGTGTCCAAATTGGACAAAGCGAAGCAGGTGATTTTGCAATTTGTTGTTTAAAAGGTTACTGGGAGACGTCGTAGGTGCACGTCGAAATTGAAAGTACCGAAGACATTTGCCAAAAACAACCTGTCTCCGCATCATAGTTAGTATGTGACGTAAAAGTCGTTTTGTTTTGTTGGATTAGAAAATTTTAAATGCGAATAATTAAAACTTGGTAGGCGGATTTGCAAATGCACTTGATTATATTAATGTGCAAAACAATATTTAAATTAGAGCGTTTAAAAAATTCAGAGAGATCAACTAACTCGGAAGTGGAAGTAATTTTAAAGCTGCAAACTTTTAGACAGACATTAATATTCAACAAACTTTATCGAAATCGTCTTCTAATTTTAAATTCCGTGCTGTTTTTAATGTTTAAATTCCACATCTATTCCGCTTACCTCATTTTGATCCCGAATCATTTTGCCGAAAAGGTCAATTTAAATCAGGCAAGATTGACAACAAAAACAGGTACGCTCGGTATTTCGTGTGCTTCCAAAGCATCACAACTACTAACTAGCAAACATTTCGTCAAAAAGGTCAATGTCCATTTTTGTTTGCTCGATGAAGCTTTTCTGCCAATTAACGATTCCTTTGTGTTAGATGTTCAACTCGTGAAATGCCAAAAGCAAATCCATGTTTTTGATGCGCAAACAGGTGTAAACAGGTGCTTAGACGGGGTGGCATTTTGAGGGCGATGAAACACTAAACGGAAAGACTAAAACTTTCAAGTGCATCCGAATTTAGCACTCATCTTGCTCGGTACAAAAGGCCAAAAGTGGATCTTCAGGCGACCTTTTTGTTGTCGAACAGCTGAATCTCAAAATACATGCAGAATCAGGGTGGAGTTGTTGATTTTTGTATTGTCCAAAGTGTTGTTGAATTCGGAGCAAAAATGAGTCATTACACATCGGCGCGAAGTAAGGGGAAATTGATTTTAAACGTACAGAGTGGACCAAAAAAATGCTAACACAAAAAATGTGTTTAGTCTTTGAAACTTTTCGATTGGCTTTTTTTGACAAAAGACTTTTTTGTGTTTGAAACTTTTCGATTGACTTTGTTGACAAAAGACTTTTTGTGTTAACGTTTTTTGGTCCCACCCAGTATTTCACGCGGATGTGAATTATTAACTTCACATTGAAATCAAGTTATAAGACGTAGTCATTGTTTAATAACAACAAAGTTTATTCGCTCAAATTATTCAACCTAAATGTAATTGTATGCAAGTTCTTCCTCGTCTTTCACAAACTGAAGTTCGAGTTTGACTGGTTGTTTCAACGTCAGTGACAAGAACTCTTCAACAAAACCGAATAGCCAGTAAAGTCGTTTTATGTCCAGGTGTCTGGAGTGTTTGAGAAATCCGGTAACAAAAACTAAGTTGCCTCGTCGTTTGATTATAATCTAGATAAACGAAAGACTTAAACACAGGTATTTAATTGAATATCCAACCTCCGATCCGTCAATTGTTCGGTTGTCGTAGAAGAAGCCACGAATGAAACGTCTGATAATCTCGTCTTGCACAATTGTAACCCCGTGTTGTTGCTTGAATTCGTCCAAACTTTGAGTATTCCATGTTAGCCACGATTTTCGAACGCCAATATGCCAAGGACGCATTGCCATTTCATGAGTGACCATTCTAGAGCGATCAGTTGTCGACTAAACAAAGAAATGATATTCTAGAATCATTAAATGAATACCTTGTACTTTCCGGCTCGCTTTTTATATAACGGCGAAGTTGTAGAAATACATCGAATGGACGTTGGCACTATTGAATTGCACAGACGTACATTTAACGGAATCATTTCGACTAATAAGAATGAAGAGAAAATCAAATATCCTTTTCTTCTTGCAGCATTAAAGCAGCAACGAAGAGCATTCGTCACAAGACCAAAAACAAAAACAACGCCAACTGATTTCAAACAAACATCAAAACTGTTAAAAAAGTTCTTTATTGTAAACATCGAAAATATTAAGTTGAACAATAAGGAACAGTAAGAAGCAATTGTTAATTTCGGCAATGACGTTCAGCATCAATCAAAAGTTCATGGCATCGAAGTCTGGCGGCGTCCATGGCTTCTTGCAAATGATTGACGTAGTCTCGGTAATGGTTTGTCTAAAACAAAACAGGTGTTATATGTTATGTGAAGATCTATTGTTTAAGCCGCACCTTCTCAAACGACGACTTCCACAAGCTCATTCGAATATAGTCCAAAATGGTCATTTCAGAAGCTGGTTTTCCTTCAAGAACCAAATAACAGTGTGGTGAATGACTTGCGTGCTCGTCGCTGAAATTCAACAAAGTTTTAAAGTCTGTAAAGCTTTCAATTACAAAGGATCGTCCGTAGCATCCCAAATCATTTCTTTGGCACAGCAAACACAACGAGCCGACTGATCTTCAGCACTTGTCATTATGAAACCGGCTTGGGCCAACTAAAAAGGTTGTTTTCATTTAAAACACTCAAAAGAGGCATTTAAATCAACTTACTGCAATTGAAGTGCATTTTGCGTGCTCTTCCACGTCGTACAGCCACTCCTTGCCAAAACTTTTGAGACGCGCATTCACAGTCATCCATTCTTCCATTTGTGGTTTGAGGAGAACGGCAATTTTGTGCATAAGCTCCGATCTGGTTACTGACTTCTTCTCGGATACTGCTTGATTCTTGATCCGTTTCGACGCCATAGCTTTTGGAATAAAGATTAGCAAGCAGCGAATAAAAAAGCTAAGCGTTTGAGCGCTCTAGTCTTTGAAAGCGCCTTATTCGCGGCGAAATGTTTTGCGCTCAAGAACTTGATTGACAATGCTTGACAACTTTAAAAGAGATGCTTTGTTTGTTGTTTATATTCGTTACACTGTATCGATTAAACGAAACGCAACTTTATTAACTTATTATTACTTCCAATTACAAATTGTGGCACAGTTAAAGAAGGCAGCACGCTGTTTAAATTGAGTTGGCACATAAGCGCTTGTTCAAACCTTTTTGCTGCTAAATCAATTCAAATGTGAAAACTGAACAAGCGCTCTCGTTACCAGAATTCAAAGCGAATAATGGCAAGAATCAATTCGTGTAGACATGGGAGAAGACGATAGGCAATAACTGTTTAAAAGGATAGCAGATGGCAGTTGAACGAGAGAATGCGTAAAATAAAATTAAGGCAGTTTGAATAGTGGCCATTTTGGGGAAACAATTCGAATAACAATTGAAAGGCAAATTTATCTCATCTATTGACGATTTTTAATGCAAACTTGGCATCTCGACACACGATCTTTGAGTCCGCCTGCTTTCAGCGTCTGTGGCATCGGTTTGCGGAATTGGTTGTTCTGAAAGTGCGTGTTTAAAAGAAGTGCTGTCCAATTAAAGCTTACCTTGTCCACGATGGCAAGCCAAAAACCGTGATTAGTTGCGTAGTAGTTGCAAGTGCCTTTGCCGTGGCACTCAATGAACGGAACAGCGTGGAAGTCTTCAAGACAAGAGCCGGGTGACTCTAATTTTTGACCTGTTCCTTCACCGCCAGCAGCCGTGTGCTGAAGTTAGGCAATCAGTTACGGAATTGCTTATATTTAAAAGCTCACCATTGCAAAACTGTAACCGCTGTAGTAAGGCGACCAGCCTTGCGGACATTGTGGCACATAAGAGTCTTGTGAATGAACGGCAATGATTTGAGTTGGAATCTCACAAACGGCGCAACGTGAAATGTGTGGTCGAATAGCCGTTCCGGTCATCTGCAAGTGGAATGTTGTTTTCAATCGTCTAGAACTAAAATACTTACTGGATTCATCATCATTGTCATTGGTTCGCCGGTGGAAAGCCAGAAACTGTAATCGTTACGGCTGCTGAAGTGGCAAACTTCTTTCATGTTGCAGAACTAAAAGCGGAGAGTTTAGTAGAACTAAACATAAACAGCATTACCATGAACGGCATTGTGCTGAATTTGGGAATGCAAGAGCCGGGAGAGCCCAAATCTTGACCAGCGGAACGTCCGTTGCCCTAAATTTGTTTGTTTTGACTTTTAAACAAAATTATCTCACCTGCACGTACAACAACGAGTAACCACTCCACAACTGAGACGAACCAGGTGGACATTGAGGCACGGAAGTTGATTGAGAGTGCTTGGTGAATGTGAAACCGCGTGACGGAGCCCAAGGACCGCCAATTCCTGTAAAATCGTGATGAGTTTGTTAGTTAGATAATGGTAATCTTGCCTGGAACACCCTGTGCGCCCGGAAAACCTAATAAATGAATTGGAGTTGTACAGTATGCTTCTACTACTCTTATAACAAACCTGGACGGCCATCTTTGCCGGGGAGCTTAAAAGGTAGCGATTAGATTAAAATTCATTCCAAAAACGTACTCCTCCAACGCCTGGATGTCCAATTGATCCCATCATGCCGGGTGTGCCTAAAACGCGGATTTGTATGGATTGCAAGTTAAAAATTATTACCTGGATAACCGGGAGTTCCCTATAATTTAAATGTTTAAAAGAGTACGAAATGAATTGAATGTTTTAAAAGAAAGTGATTGTTTGACAAACTTTAAAAGAAAGTGATTTGACATATTGAATGCTTTAAAAAGTGATTGTTTGACAAACTTTGAAAATTAATTTACTTGAGTGAATGTTTTAAAAGAAAGTTATTGCCGCGGCCAAATGAAGTTATTGTTTGACAAACTTTAATAGACTTTGAAAATCAATTTACTTGAGTGAATAAAGTTGAAGTAATTATGTTTGATCAACTTCATAGACTTTGCAAATCAATTTAAAATAAAGTTATTGTTTGACAAACTTCATAGACTTTGAAACAACATTAAAACGTACCGGTTCTCCACGAGAGCCTGGCTGGCCTAAAAATTGATAATTTACAACTTTTACGTGCCCAAAAAACTAACCAGAAATGCCCGGGGGCCCAGGTAAACCTAAAGTTAATCGATTAGTTTAATTGTTGGAAAGAGACGGCATCTTTGTCATCAAAAGTTCATACCGCTGTCGCCACTTTCGCCTGGCAATCCGGGTAAGCCTAAATTTTAATGATTAGTTGTTTGTATTCGAAGATTTAGCAAACCTGGAAGACCAAAGTCGCCTGGAATACCAAACGGAGAATGGATTTCCTAAATTGTTTAGAGTGTTTAAAAGGCGGTTTTCATCAAAACTCACTTGAATGTGAGGAATGGCGGATCCGGGAGGTCCTTGTCGTCCGGGAATGCCTAAAATGTAATTAGTGATCCGCAGTTAACTTAAGAACTAACCTGGCAATCCGTGGTAGCCCTCTTCGCCTTTTTGGCCAGCATATCCGGGAACACATAAAATTGGCGATTATTATGTAATAAACGATTGTGATCTTTGATTTTTGCAATAACATCAAATTGATTGTTTAAAACGTCAAAAGTTCAACTTAACTGGCAAGCCATCTAATCCGTAATCTCCACGCAAACCTGGCAAGCCTCCATGGCCTTGATCTCCGCGTTGTCCCTAAAATTCGGCGTTAGGTGGAGGCATAAACAATAAAATAAAGCATGCAGGAACATCATCATCAAAAAAGAAAGTCTTATTTTGGAAACAAAAGTGCCCGAACAAAAAAGCTTCTTAAAACACAAATACCGGATAACCAGGAGTTCCGTCGATGCCATAGCCACCTGGAATGCCCGCAGATCCCTTTTCGCCTAAATTCGGTGTTGGTGATTGAATAACTAAGTGAAACAAAACCTGGATAGCCGGGCTGGCCACTAAGTCCATCTTTTCCTCGTTTGCCATCGATGCCTCGCAAGCCCATTTCGCCGGGCAAGCCTGGCAAGCCACGTTCCCCTAAACCGGATCGTTAAGAATTGCTAAAATGCTGGATTCCAGATAGATTGAAGTCCATTTACAGTAAGTGTTTAGTTGTTGTTTGAAATTACAAAGTTTTCAACGAATGCAAGTTTAGATTTAAGCAAAATTACCGGTATCTCCTGGCATCTAAAGCAATAACAATGTTAATGTTGATTAATATTGAATTTTAGCATTAAAATCAACTAAAACATACTCCTGGAAGACCGTCGTGACCTTGTTTGCCTGGGATGCCAGATAATCCCAATTCTCCTACGGCGCCGTAACTGTCTTGGCCAGGGATTCCTGGTAATCCAGAATCCCCAGGCTGAAAATTTCGGAATTTAACTTGTTGCAATTCAAGTAAGTGTTTAAGTATTGCATATTGTTGCTATTCAAGTAAGTGTTTAAATGCTTCTAACAAAATTGATATTGTTGCTATTCAAAAAAGTGTTTGAACATGATTTGCTATTTTTCAAGTCAAATAAATTTGAATGGTATCCAAGTTATAAACTACCTGTCCCGGAAAGCCTGGGCCGCCATTGCGTCCTAAATTTTGAAGTTTTAATGTGTTTTCAACTTGCTTGAACTTACCAGGATATCCTTGTTCACCAACCGCGCCTAGATTGAAGTCATTAAGCTGTTAAATGTTGATCCAAAACATACCTGGGTATCCAGGCGTGCCCGGAACTCCAACTTTTCCCTGCAAATTCAGTTTTTAGCTTCCTGTAAAGATATTTAGACACTTACATCAATGCCAGGCAATCCGTCTGAAATTTGAAAACATTTAAAAGTTGTTTAAATAGCCATACTTACCGGCTCCGGGATATCCAATATCGCCCGGACTTCCTTCAAATCCGTTCTGTCCATCGCGTCCAGGAAGACCTTGACCACCATTAACGCCAGGTTGGCCTAAATTGTTTGGATGAGCAGCAAGTTCCATTTTTGAAATAAACACTTTAAATAATCAAAAACGTTTAAATGAAAACTAACCGGGAAATCCGTCAAGGCCTGGCTCTCCAACATCAGCTATCATTCCGGGAAGGCCATCTCTGCCTCTGATTCCAGGGGCACCAGGTTTTCCTAAAATTAAATCAAGTTAGAGTTTTGAGTTTTTCAAACCTGGAAATCCAACAGAGCCCGGCAATCCTGGCAAGCCTAAAAATAAACTTGTTGATTGAAAATGTTTTTGAATATTCGGAAAATTACCTTCAGCGCCTTCAGCGCCTGGGTATCCGTTCAACCCTTGGTCGCCTTTTTCGCCAACAAATCCAGGCGGACCTAAACTGGAACTTTCATTACACTGTACTTAAGAGGTTATGCATGTTGAAGAAGATCCGTTTAAACTAAAAGTTTGAACTTAACTGGCAATCCGGGCAATCCGTCCAAACCAACAGCGCCGTCGATGCCTTGACTTCCGGGAATGCCTACAAATTGATAGTGATTTTGATGCGTAAACTTGCTTTTTGTAAGTCAAATTGATCGTTGTTTTGATTGACGTACAGTTTATAAATTTGAATTGCCTATTTACAAGCTTGCTTTTCGAACTTCCGATATAAAAGCAATCAAATTAATGATTTAAAAGCTACAATTTCAGACTGTTGATTTACGAACTTGCTTTTGAAAACACTTCCACAAACTAATCAAATTGATGATTTACAAACTTGCTTTTGAAAACACTTCCACAAACAAGTCAAATTGATGATTTACAAGCTTGCTTTTCAAAACACTTCCACAAACTAATCAAATTGACCATTATTTTGAGTTGTTGATTTACAAACTTGCTTTTCAAAGCACTTCCACGAACCAATCAAAAACTACAATTTCAAAACACTTCCACAAACTAATCAAATTGATCACTATTTTTAATTGTTGATTTACAACTAACTTAAAAGCTACAATTCAAGACTGCTGTTGATTTACAGACTTGTTTTTAAGCTTCCATAAAGTATCAAAACGCCAAAACACTCCCATAAGCATCAGTAACCATTTAAATACATACCGGGAAGGCCTGGCAATCCTTGAGGACCTATAAATTGACGGTTAACACCTTTTAATCAACGTTAAAATTACCTGGCAATCCATCGTAACCGTTGTCTCCGCGATCTCCGGGCACTGAAACAGAAGATTAATCAAGCTGAATGCTTCAATAAACTCACATCCCGGAAGACCCGCCAAGCCTGGATTTCCAATTCCGGGCGCTCCAGGGAAGCCTAAACACAATTAGTCAACTGTTTAAGGCCGGAATAGTACATAAATAGGTTCTCTAGCGCGTTTCATTATTTCAAAGCAAACTTATGTAATTTTTTACGGTGATACTAAAAATTATGTCATACAAAATGAGAATGAAACAATTGAGTTGACAAACAAGAACAAGTTAACGCTTGAAAATGCAATTATTTCATCTTCAGTTAAATTGCATTAAAGAGATACTTTCTGTTGTCAATTTTAATATCTGCTGCATTCGAATCATTTTGTGATTTTACTCCTAACTCGCCATCCAATTTCATATTCTTTGTTAGTCATTTATAAAGAAGAGCATTTGTGAGCTATCAATAAAGTTATGCAGGCACAGCGGAGTGCGTCTTGGCTAACTATTTTAAAAAATCACATAAGTGAAATGCGTTAGAGAACTAACTTATTTATATACTACTATTAGTAAGCTCACCGATCTCTCCAGGCAAGCCTGGCAATCCATCCATGCCCCTCTCGCCATTAAAACCAGGCTGGCCGTCGATTCCGCTACAAAAATTTGGTTAGGTTTCGCTTATAAGTTGTAAGCATACCGATCTCCTTCAATGCCAATTTGACCGGGCAATCCTAAAAACTTGCATTGTACACGAACGCAGGAACACAAAAAACTTGCCTGGCCGTCCATTTTTTCCATTGATTCCCACAAGGCCGAATTCACCCTTGATTCCAGGGAAACCTAAACGAGATGCGCATAAGTTTTAAAGTTAGATTTGTTGCATCGCTTTGTTCATTTCTTGTTTATACATTTAAAACTGCAATAATTTTGATTGACTAGATTTTTGAAGATGTTAAAATTCAACCTTTCAAGATAACAGCAATGTTTTTGAACTTCTAAGTTTTCAGTACAAATAGAGGTTGTCGTTTTAAGTTTAACTAAAACAAACAACAGTGTTGTTAAATAAACTAAAACTGTTGACATCGAAAAACATTTTGCGCTTCGTTTTAAGGGTGTAAAAACTAACCGGGCAGGCCAGATAAGCCTTGGATTCCAGGTGCTCCTGCAAAATTCAGTCGTTTTTGTGGACTTTAATGTCATTTTAACTAACCTGGCATTCCTCTTTCGCCTTTCTCGCCAGAAAGTCCCGGAAATCCATTGGGTCCAACTTCTCCACGGACTAGTCCCATGAAAGTAGGGCCGGGTCTTCCTGGGTAGCCTGGCAAACCAGCCAATCTAAACAGATTCGGATCATTAGTCTTCAAAGAACATTTAAATCATAAAACTTGTTATCGTGTCAATGTTTAAACTCACCCTGGAGCTCCGGCTTCGCCTAAAACACAATTTATCACATGTTTTAATCTTATAAGTTTGGAATTGTCATATCCGAGTCATAATGTGTTTAAATATCATCGAATCAAAAAGTTAATGAGATGTCAAAAGATCTTTTATATCTCTTTTAATCTACTGCTGATTAGAACTAGTAAAATAAGTTTGGAATTGTCATATCCGAGACTTGAAAATAATAGACTCAACAGTGTTTTAACTATCAAAAAGCGCTTGAAGGCTCGAAACAATTGACACAATAAATGCAATCTTCTTCTACAACTGAACAAAGAATTGGCCCAGCTTCAAGATCGAAGAAAAGAAAGCTTTTAAGGTTGTGTCAATCTGATGTTGTAATTGCTATAGATCGCTAAGCTTAACGAGTAACTATAGTTTTTAAAGAAACAACATAGTTTTTGTTTAGAAGATCAATTAGATGCATCAAAACAAGAGATTATTAACTTCTTGTCAGATCTGACAAATTACACTACTTGTTTGAGGCGCAAAAACCTGCCTTTGAATCCCGGAAGTCCCGGAGAGCCTGGGAACGAATCACCAATGTCGCCTTGACTGCCGGGTCGACCAACCTGAAACAAACAGCATAAAAGTGTTGATTAAAAACAAAATTACCAGTCCCTCGCGTCCGTGTTTGCCATTGATTCCCAAAAGTCCTTTCTCGCCGGGTGCTGAATGTTTTTAGATGTTAGTTTTGCTTTAAAATGGTTATAACTCACTTCCTGGGAAGCCAGATATTCCCGGTTGGCCATCAACGCCTACACAGAAAGCTAATTAATCTAAAACACGATTAAAACTTGCCATCGGGCCCGGGAAGTCCCGCCAAACCGTTGAAGCCTGCAAAGATAGGTTAATAGCAAGGTCCAAGTAATTCAAAGCATACCGGGAACGCCACTCTCTCCTTTGAAGCCAGGGATGCCAGGCGGGTTCTCCATTGGTCCGACGATGTCTCCAGCTTCTCCTTTGATGCCTGAAATACTCTTAGATTAAGTCTAATTTAAATTCTAAAACCTGGATAGCCGGGAACGCCAGGGAGTCCTTCAGCGCCCTAAATTTGATAGTCATTTTAAAACTGCTCTTCCAGATTAGTTAGTTGCAATCAATCTTGTTTAAAACTGCTCTTTCAGATTATTCAATTGCAATCACATCAATAATTACGAAAAAACAACGTTTGTGAAAACTTACAGGATAGCCAGGCAAACCTTCAAGACCATGTTTGCCTGCTTGGCCTTTACTTCCCGGATAACCTTGGGCACCATCGGGACCTCTGCAATTTTTGGTAAGTTCCGGAAGTTAATTGGAGCTGTTTTGAATTCAATCAACAGCTTTTTTGAAAGAATCAAGTCAATACCTGAATCCTGGATATCCATCCACACCGTTCTCACCAGGCTCTCCTTTCGTGCCTAAACAGCGAATTGGTTAAAACTCCAAATCTAACTTGGAAATACCTGGCAAGCCGTCTGGACAATAACCGCAGTCCTCTCCAATTTGACCAGCCAAGCCGGGTGCTAAAAATAAGCGATGTGAATTGTTTTTAAGTTTAAACAAACCTCCAGGTGATCCAGGAATGCCAACACGTCCGTTCTGTAAGTGATGTTTTAGATCAGTTTGATTCTTGTTTTTGAATGATTTGATGTTTTGAGTAGTTTGATGCTTGTTTTTGAGTAATTTGATGTTTATTAAAAAGTTCATAGCAATAGATGTAAGCGTTTTAAAGATATTGACGACACAAACACGATACTTTCCAAACATCTCAATGTAAAAGATATTTTTAAGTAATTTGATGTTTATTAAAAAGTTCAAAACAAACTAGCTTTTAAACATCTCAATGTAAAGTATATTTTAGATAAATTAAGTCTTTAAAGCAAACTATTCAGTTCTTAAAACAAACAAGCATTGATAAATTGAATTCAACATTTCAAACATCTCAATGTAAAGTATATTTTAGATAAATTAAGTGTTTAAAACAAGCAAGTTCTTCATATTCTTAAGTAGTTTGACGCTTGTTAGCAATTTCAGATATTTCAGTACACAGTTCTTAAAGAAGTTATTTAAAATGTACCTCTCCCGGATAACCAATGTAACCCAAATTGCCGGGCGGTCCAACTCTGTCAACGCCAGTACCAGGAAAACCTTTTTCGCCTGCAACAAGTGATTTTCTGGATTGTTCAAAGCACAAATAACTTACCAGAAATGCCGGCATCACCAACTTCTCCGGGAATGCCTAAAGCATGCCGTTTTTGATGATCAGCTCAATTAAATACAAACCTGGATAACCGTCGCGGCCTGGAATGCCTTCCTAAAAAACAAGGTTGGAAGTGCTACGCATTTAAATTTACTTGTCCTGGCGGGCCTTGAATGTCGTATCCAGGTAATCCTTGATCACCCTCAGGTCCGCATTCGCCTAAATCGAATTACAGTTTAGAAAAGGTTCAAAAAGAATTACCTGGATCGCCTGAGAAAGAAACTCCAGTAAGTACTCTTCCAAAATTTTAGATTCAAACAAACTTTAACTTGCTTTTTAAAATCAACAAACTAGATGTTAAAATGCGGTCTTCAAAGAATTTGATGTGTTTGTTTGAATTTTAAAATATAAGTTAAAGCTTGTTTGAATCTAAAAGCTGTGATGTCCGTTTTCAAAACCTGCCTGGAATTCCCGGTTCTCCTACAAATCGTTATGTTAATTGTGTAAGTTTTAACTCCAATCTCAAACCTGCATAGCCCGGAAAACCGTCTTCGCCCCTGAAAAGACGTTAAATTTTGCTTCTAATTCATAAATATACCGATCTCCTCGTTCTGTGTAGCCTGGAGTGCCGTCAATTCCTAAACATGAATTTTAGTCATGTTGATCAGGTATTTAAAAGTCGATTAAAGAGTTCAATTAAATCGTACCAGAAACTCCAGGCTAAAAACACAAATGATTAGTTTGTAAATAATTCAACAAACTTACAGGGCCTGGATTGCCAATTGATCCGCGGGCACCAACAGCTCCAACATTTCCGTCTTGGCCTGCAAACAACAGTAAGAATAGCCATTTAAATGGTAAGTGTTTACCCGGCGGTCCCTTTTCGCCTGGAATTCCGTCAAGGCCCTACAATTTGATGGTTAATTGGACATTCCAGTCAACTACTCACTTGTTTTCCGCGAGGACCTGGTTCACCGCGACCAACTAAACAAGATTGCATTATGTTGGCAACAGGTTTAAAACACAATAATCAAGCTTACCGCCGAATTCACCAGGCTAAACAAAAAGTGATAATGAAGCTTGTTTATTGATAAGTTTAAACTTACTGGTCCAGGGTCGCCTTCCATTCCGATCCTAAACATCGAATTTAAAATGATCAGATATTAGTTTAATTACATTCCAGGGTGGCCCAAATCACCAGCTGAGCCTTTCACTCCAAGCCAGCCCTTAAATTGTTCGTTAAATATGTAATAACTTTGGCTCATGCAAGAAACTACTAATTGAAGATTGACATATATCTCATCTAAAGAGCGAAAAGTTTCAAACACAAAAAGGTCTTTTGTCAAAAAGTTCAAACACTTTTTTGCTTTTTGTTCACACTGTTTGTGCTCGCTATCTCAAAGAGGACTACAATTAAAGCAAATAATTTCTTTAACAGCGGAACAAGTTTACTCTCACGAGGAAAAGACACGACTTTACGGTGGGTTTTTGAATTGTGCAAAGTCCATTTTTCTACAGTTCTTCAAGATTGTGCTTGATCAAAGAAACACTTAAAATGATGTTTGTTTTGAAAACATAGTTCTTGTACGAATCAAAGTTAGTGTATGTTTAAGGCAAAAAGTTACTTGAAGACCGGGATTTCCTGAAAACAAATTGTAAGTTGATTTGATTAAATGTGTTGAGTTAAAACTTGTACAATAAAGGGCGAAATTAACAAACCGGGCAATCCGCTCTCGCCTTTCGATCCAGGCAAGCCAAAATTGCCATCTTTTCCCATTTTGCCTCGAGGGCCGGCATCGCCTAAACAAACCCCCTTTTATTCGATTTGTTGATCAAAACCACTCACCAGGGTCTCCTTTTTGGCCTTTCAATCCAGCATATCCATCGGGACCTAAATTTCGCATTTTTAAACGTTTCATAAGCGCAGAAACTCACCAGCAAAGCCGATTCCTCCGGGCTGTAATCAAACAACTTGTTTAAACACAAAGGAACACTACAATTAAAAACTTACCGGACCAATTGGACCGTCTCTGCCTTTTTCACCCTGCAAACAATTTCAATCTATTTGAAACATTTCTAACACTACCTTCATGCCCATAATGCCAGGCGGTCCTTGGATGACTTCGGTTTCTTCGGCTGACAACGCTCCAGGGAAGATTCCGGGAGGACTAAATCGTTGTTTATTTGTTGAATTCTTTGTTGAATAGTTGTTATTTAAACAATTCTACGCATAAAAACATAATGTAAAAAGAATTGCAGCGTTTTAAAAAGTTGACTGCCTCAAAAACTGATTGTTGTCATTAAATTGACTTTAAAACTATTGTTCTAGATTGTTAGCCAAATAACTAGTAGACTCACCCTGGAGGGCCAGGAATGCCTAAAAACTAATTTAAGGTACTAATTTCAATGTAAGCTTACCGGACAAGCCTTTTTCGCCTTTCAAACCAGGAGTACGTGGACCCATGTAGCCTTTTAAACCAGGTGGGCCCTAAAATTGATTGATTCGAAGCATATTCGATCTGCAGTGTAAAGTTGTTGGCAAGAAACTTACAGGAAAACCTGGAGGACCAAAACTGAAAATGGAGAGTTAGAATGTGAAAAGTTTTAAAGTCTTTACCTTCCAGCGTCGCCGCGAGCGCCTAAACGAAATTTTCGATAACTTTTAATTACATTTTAATAAAAACTTGGTCGAGTTTATCGAACTTAAAACGTCTAAACGTACCTTTGAGGCCAGGTAAACCATCGAGACCGGCACGACCAGGCAAGCCATTTGAGCCTAGAATGACTGTTAAAACTTGCAAATATGTCACGTTTTACCTGCAGAGCCTCTTTCACCTTTTCGTCCGACGGAGTTGATGCCGCCATCACCAGGCAAACTGAAGAAAACGTTATTACATCAATTTAGCGCTACTAGAACTCACCCAGGCAAACCATCTTTAAAAAATTAGCGCAATTTTAATTGGTTTGAAAAAGGGACAATTGAAAACTTACGTCGACCGTCTTCTCCGGGGGGACATAAAACAGAAAGTGTTAGTTATTGTTTTAAACGTCAAATTTCATACCTCTGGGGCCCGGTGTTCCTACGAGACCAGGGAGACCGTGCCTTCCCTGTAATCGATTAAAGAGTGAATTTTGACTTTAGAAAGCTTACATCTGTGCCGTTGCATCCAGGCATTCCAAGTTCTCCTTTTAAACCTGCAACGGGTTGTTTTTAAAGTTTGAACAGTTTAAACTAGCCTGGAAGTCCATCCAATCCTTGCAATCCAGGTCTTCCGCTGGCTCTACAATATAAACAATGAAGCAAATATCCTTTAGCTTTTAGTTGTTTTAAAATGTTAACACAAATCTCGTTCAAGTTTCAATTACTCTTTAAAATGTGCTGTTAACAAAAAGCTCGTTAAAAGTTCAATCACTTAAAAGACAAAGTAATGTTTACATGAGTTGAAATCTAAAGGACTCTTAAAAATGTGCTGTTGAATAAACAACGAAGCAAACGCTAAACTTTTAATCACTCTTAAAATGAATCAAACAATTTCAACATGTTCAATTTTCAACACAAAGCTCATTCAAGTTTCAATCACTCTTTAAAATGAATCAAAGAATTTCAATACACTCAATTTTCAAAACAAAGCTCGTTTAGCAACGACTTACCCTGGCAAACCGCGATCACCCTAAAATGGACAAGTTTTTGAATACCTTTATATAAACACTTACACGGATTCCTTTCATTCCAACGTCGCCGTAGTCACCTTCGGCGCCCTGCATTCCGGCAGCTCCTTCTGTGCCTTCAGGACCATCCTCTCCAGGCTAAAACCACCAAATTATAGTTTAATAAGATTCAACAAACCTGTCCTGGATGTCCTCGCGACTGGAAAAGATACAATTTATTTATATACAAGACTTCTATGTTTTTAATTTGCTCGTCAAAAGATCTTAAAGATTCAAAAGAAGTTTTGTATGTAAATAATAATTGCTTGAACACTTACTCCTCCAAAACCTAAACAAGTGATTCAAATTAGTTCAACTATTCGATTTAAAACTTACCGGGCAAGCCGACTTCTCCTTTAGTGCCTGGACAAATGCACGGTGGAGTACATCCTTTGCAGGCAGCGCCATCAACTCCAAATCGATGTGAATCGAAGAAGAAAAGAACGGCTAGTAGAATCAGTTGGGGTGGCATCCGCCTGACCAAAAACGGTCGGATGCGCATCCTTGTCAAACTGTTCACCAGCGCACGCTTCTGTAGTCGGATCCCACTAGCTGGTGTTGGCAATGGGACCTAACAGTGGAATTAAGTAGTTTGCAAATAAGTTTTCACGCAAAGCGCAGTTTTTGAAACTCATAAAATAAAGCTTGTTTGAATCATAAACTCGTCCATCCTTTTCCCAGTGCACACAATGTGCCGGCAAGTGTTTTTTGGTGTCCGTACACCTGGCCGATTTGGTCGGAGTGTTTAAAGCGAATGCAAAAAGGTCTATGGACTCTGTGGCAAAAATGCAAATCAAGCGTTGCGCGCAGCGTTTGTTTTGATGGGAACGACAATGAACCACAAAATGTAAGTTGTTGAACAATTTCTAGAACAAGTTTACACAACAAAGTCCAGATCAAAACATCTCACGATAATAACGAGAAAAATCAACGACCACTCTTCCGTCCATTATTGTAACATCGACGGCGAGCCAAACGTTTGACTTGAAAGTCCGGACAAACAGTTGCCAAATGCCCTGCCGCGATCGAAATGAATCATGGACGGCTACCAGAGCAAGTGAGAATGGACAATCGATTACAGGTGGCGGAGAATTGTGTTGGCCTTCGTGTCTTCCACGAAATGTACACTTTTTGCTCCTTTTTGCATGCTTTTTGTTGAATTAAATTGTGAGAAGAAAGAGTTTTAAATAGTCTTTAAACAGTTGAATCAAAGGAATGCAACTTAATCAACACCGAAATGAACAAGAAAACACGGACTCAAAAGCAACATTTGGCCGGCAAGCTTCCCTTGGTGTCGGCACAAAATAAATTGCTGAATTTTGGATTAATGCTCCGGGCGGATCAAAAATGAACTTTCCACATAAAAAACCGAATGAATCAGTTTTGTGTTGCGGCGGATATAGAAAGTTGTCTGGAGGTTGTTAAAAACAATGCATTGATTTGAGAGGCGTTTAAAAAGGTGAGCAAGTTGGCTGTTGCAAGAAATGTCCGGATCAATGCCGTGGTGTCGCCAGTTGCCCTCAAACCAGCTCATTATATCTCGATCGTTAGGAAGAAAGAAGCGCTTCTTTAATTGAAACAACGCTTTTCTATGAAAGAATGTATTTTAACTTAAAATGTTGATGTTAACTTTAAAAAGTTGATCAGACACGCAGAGAAAGCAAAAAGCGCACGCTCACCAATCATCTAGACACTTGCAGATCAAGGAGACCGAAAAGATCCAGCGCTTAAAAGCCAAGTTGGCACCTCCAAAACCTTTCGTCTTGGCCATAAACCCTTTCCCTTTGGTCGGGAAACTTGCAACTAATCCCTTCGGCTTGGTGGAAGCAACAGCTGCCCGATCTGGATGCCGAGACTCGCAACCGGGCAATAAATAAACCGTGCCTCCGAGGGGCCAACTTCTTTTTCCTGCTAATAAACAAATGTCTCCGATCACCACCAAGGGGACCGACTTGTAAAAGCACTCTGGAATTAAATTAGTCCCAAACGTGCCGAAGGACAGTTGTCATTTAGGCAACTTTTAAAGACGGTGACTCATTGGATGAAGCTCCTCCACGAAATTATTAGGCCTTTGCGGAAAAAACGCAAAAAAGCGCTTTGATGAATCGGGCTGCAAATTTGTCTGGCCTTTGGCTATCCTAACAATCAGTCTTCGTTTGCTGATTGAACCGGCGACAACGGAGATGATTGGCATTTAAAGATGACCGTTGGTTTTTGGAGTGGTCAGTTGGGCGGAATTATGAAACAGCAATAATTGATTGAATACTTGTTTGAATCAAAAATATTCAGACTTAAACAATAAATTTTGAAGTAATTAAAAATCAGAGTTGTTAAATAAGTTTAAATGTTTCAAAAAAAGAATGGTTCTTAGTTCGCACACCGTAGTGTGCTTAAGCCTTTCCACAACTTAAATGTGACCATTCAGTGGAAAGGTAGGACGCATCCTCGCGCTCCCTGCTTCGGCCGTGACTCGACCACTGATGAAGGTGTGGTCCGGTGGCGACGGTATCGTTTCCATTGACAGTACATCAATCACTATACCTCAAACAAGTACTTCAATTACTAAGCAATCAAAACATTGCACTTAAAGCAAGTACAACAAGATCTCAAGTTATTTTAAAGTTAAGGTGGTCACCGTTGATGGTGGACTTCCATCATCATTCAAAAGTAGAAGGACGGATGTTATTGTTTCCCGCCACGTACACTTTCATCTTTTTATTTATTGTGGAACATATCTACTACCTTCCACCACAACTCTCGAATGCCTCGACACATTTTGATTGACATGTCTTTGATGTGTTTACACTAGAACACACTATTGTGTGAGCAGTTTATCTGCAGGTTACATTGTAATCCGCTTCCAAAAAGTTAAGAAACACCGAAATGTTTAAGTTACAACGAATTTTCAATTTCAAATCTGTGAACTTTGCCGCTAAAATATATCTAGAATAAATAGACCGATGTTTTAAAACTTAGAGTTATCAAACAAGTGTTAAAATTGTAAAAATAAATAGCGTATAGCGTTTAAACTTTAATCATAACTGTTTGAATGCTGACTAAAAGTGACAAAGAAGAATCATTTTAGAGGTTAACGGTTGTAAAAAGACCTTGTAAGTTATCTCAAAGATTTCTAAAAGTCGGCATTCAACATTTTGTATTTGAGAAACAAAAGTTTTCAAATCGATATCATTTTTATTAATTATTAGACCGAGAAGGCACTTACAAAGAGTTGTCATAAAATTGTTATTTGCTCAATCGATATCATTTTTATCAGTTTCTACATATTGTAAACAATCAAGTTAAAATGTCAAACATATAAAACTAACAATATTAAAAATGCTTTCAAGTCACCAATTTCATTTTTCAAAAGCTTGTTCAATAACCTGTTACATAAAACTCCATCAATTTATTTGTCTACTTAATAAGTTAACCGGCACATTTGTACAACAAAAATGATATTAATGTAACTGGAAGGCAAGCAATGCTGGAAAAGGCACGAAGTTATGCAAAGATACAGGCATTAAAGGCCACTAGAATCTCAATACTCGTATTTGTCGTTCGGTTGTGGGCAGTATTCTCCCTTTTCGTTCAAATTCTTTCCATTCAGGGGAAAAGGCGCTCCGTCGGTGCTGCGTCGTTGATCCGAATAGACATATGCCACAATTACGTAGTCTTTGAGGAATTTCCCCAACAGCAAATAGTTTGCAAACATTAGCATGACCAGAGTGAAGATGTGCTGCCAATCGGTTGCCATCACAAGCGCGTAAAATTGAAAAGCAATCAAAACGGCTTGAACGATGCAAGCGTTGCGCAGCCAAGCAATTGGATCTTTGCCGAGTCTCTGTGATGGAGCTTTTGAATGCGAGGAAATACTTAAAAGTCAACTTACATAAATTCCTCTATGCAAGTTGTTCAACGGAGAAGATGCAATTTTGTCAAAATGTGGATGGCGTTCGGCGCGGAACATCCCGTAATAAGAAGCTCTAAAACATGTCAATTTATAATTTGATCATAAACATCGTGAAGCAAACTTACACTACATCGTTATGTTTATGCAGCAACCGACTACTTTCATCCCAATAAGTAAAAACTGTTTCGTCTGCACTTATTGGTGGAATCTCCGACCACGTTCCCAAATGACAAGCACATTGATACAACCGGTCAATCAGCTCCATCGGGAATTTGTACAAGGCATAAAGAAAGAAGCTAGTCACAAAGACGGTAAAGAACATAAGATGTAGCCAGTGGTTTTCAGTTAAGTACTTCTGTTCCAAGCCAGATGCTGTCTTTTTCTAAACAGAAATAAAGAAGAGACGTGAAGTTTAGCTTACCGGCACAAAAACAGTAGGCAACACAACAGAAAAATAGGCAGTATAAAAACCTATGTAGACGCATGACCAGAAACGGTAATTAACTTCTTTCCACAGAAGCATCGCTTCGCGCCAAAACTCTTTTCGATCGTCTAAAAAGAAAGAATAGTCAACTTTACAGACAAAAGCACTTACCAACTTGACAAACATGCTTGCTATCAAAAATGCTCGGGCCATCTGGAATATGGAAGTAAGCAAGTTCGCTGAAGAATGTCGAATAGTCTCCACCACGCAACAACCATCTTCTGTAAACACTTTGAAGACTTTCTCGAATCAAACCGTGGAATGTGAAAAAATAAACAATCAAACTGAAAACGTTTCTTTTAATGACAAAAGAAGCAATTTAGAACTTACGGAAATGCCAAATAAACAAGTGAAATCAACTCGTATTCGTGCAGTATCCGACTGAAGCTGAATACAAAGCTTGACAAGATCATTGTGACCAACGGAGATTTTATAATTGCATATTCCATTATGCTCCAAAAGACAGATGTTTCGTCCGCATTCACTTGATTGAACTTCTTTGTTATCTAAAAACATAGTTGAGTTTGGAAGTTGTTGTAAAGTTTACAGTGTCCCAAAAACATTTTGTAACTCGAATTCCCAATAAAAGTCCAATACAAGATAGAACGTACGGATTGATTAAGTGGAATTTCTGAAACGTTGTTGGGCACGGGCGGGCGGCGGGGGGGGGGCGGGGGGGGGGGCGGGGGCGGGCGGCGGGCCGGGGGGGGGGGGCATTGAAATTGAAGGCCATCAAGTGTTTGAAACATTGAAATTGAAAGACATCAAGTGTTTTAAACATTGAAATTGAAGGTCATCAAGTGTTTTAAACATTGAAATTAAAGATCATCGAGTGTTTGAAACCTACAAAACTTGAGTGCCAATGAGATTTCGGCAACCTGCAAAACATTCAACAAGTTTACTAAGAAAATGAAAAGTGTTTACCACCAAAGTGTTTTGTATAGATTCAGATATTCGAGAAAGAGGGCCAAAATTGAGTAGAGAAAAAGAGTGCATTCGTAGAAGAGTTCGCTTTGGACTTGTGGAAACTGTGGCCATGATCGATGTGGAAGTGATGACTGGATTCCTTTGCTGAATTGAATTTTCTAGTTTAATCGATCTGTTTAAAGTTTACCTGTTCAGCGGCGGTGTTGTTGTCTCATGAATTTGCTGTTGCTGTTGACTCGAAGTTTGAGCTTTCTTTCGGGCCATCTCCACTCCAAATCAATCATACGTGTCTCATTGAGACGTGCGCGATCTAATTGGAGATGGAATGTGCGCGGATCAATTTGCTTGCGTGACCACCAAAGTAGTATTGATTTTTCAGAGTAAACAGGGTTTTTGAAGAGATTTAAAAGTGACATCGGTAGCAAAATAAGTCTTTATTCGCTTAATATCCAAAGAACACTTCAATAAAGAACACTTAAATACTTTATCCAGTAGTCACAATGTGATTGTAGAAAGGAGAACGGATGTCTTTTCCTTTGTTTTCCTTCCGTAAAATAGTTATACTTAACGAGCATTCAACTTCAAACTTAACTCCGCCTTTTGTGTACTCAAAGTTTGCACGATGAAGATCGACATCCTGGCTATCAAATTTGGCGCCAAAAAGCTGCCCGTAAATTTGAACAAAGTTTGCGTCGTTTACTGTCTAAATGCTTTTATGATAGAATTCTTTTAAAATCTCACCCTCCGATCAAATGTCATCAGAGTAACAAATTTCACCTCGTTGACTGGCAACTTTTCTTCACTAAACAAATCAATCAAATTGTCAAAATGAGTTTTCAAATTTTGAGCTTCTTGTTTGAAAGTGTCGGGACTCTAAAATGTGTTGTTAACCTTGACTGTATTTAAAACTTACGTCGACAAGCGGGTCGAATACGTAACCGCCATTGAATTTAACATCTTTCACATTTGGAACCGCTTCTTTCAATTTCTTTACTGCTTTTGCATACAAATCTCTTGAATTCGGCTTCTCAAAGGCAACACTCAGCGAAAGATGTTCAACTAGTGGATTTGGACCAGTCTCGATTGTTGCCAATGCTTCCAAATACAACCTATCTTCTAAATCCAATGACGGACTGTCGCCAGCAAAAAAGGAAGCTAAACTAACTCTTTATTTAACAGTAAAAGTCTTTCAAAAACTAGCCTTTATCGTCGTGAGCCATTCCGAGTGTAACGCATAAGAACAATAATAAACTTTGTGGACACTCAAGGCGCACCTTTATTGCTGCGGTGTCACCTTTTAAAGGAGCGACCGTTCCAAATTTATCAAACTGTTTTGGAAACAAAAAAGCAACAAACTTTTTCGCTTTTCACTTTTTGATTCAACACAATTTTCTTTAAAAATTTATTCGCAAAGATGTGGCAGACAATTAAGTACATTTGCCGATTAGTATTGCTATAAATGTGTGTGCATGTAATATACAGATTATAAGTTATTGATCAGCGGACTAGCAAGTTTCCACGTTGTTGAAGTGATTGTCGGCGGCCATGAAGCGGTTTTTGAGTTTTCCCTCCTTCGTTTTTACATTGAAAGAGAGTCGAATGTGGAAGGGAACATCATTGGGTGTAAAGGTGAAGTTGGCAGTGTGGCTTTCTAGTTCCTGTTCAGACAGCTTGTATGCGAAGAGTTTGTTGATCAAATCCGAATGAATTGCTTCGTCGACGGACTGAAATGATAAGTGCTTGATTATTTAAGACTTATACTTGATTTTAAACATTGCTTTTCACAATTAAAATCTCAACAGCAACCACCGCCGTAAACATTTCACAAGTCGACAACAACCACTTGCGACTACAATTCTATTTATCGTCAATAATTGTTGTTTGCAGGCGATGCGTTTGCGCAGTGATGCAAACTTGTGAAATCCACACAGCAACAACTTATTTGTTTTTTCGGCTCCGCGCCGATGTTTTTCAAAGATTTGTGAAGGCACCGGAAGTGGTCCAAGACCGAAAATCAGTCTCATTGACAAGGTGGAGGCAATGGTAATCAAATGGTGGCGCGTGCTTGGTGTCGTCGTGAGAAAAGCTCCGGCGCACAGAATGCCTTTACGTAAGTCTGACGAAATGAATCACAAAAAACAATCAATTTGCCCTTGGCGATTGATTGGCGCTTGCCCGGAATGGGCATGAAAGGCATTCGTGTCAAGAAAGTGATTGAGTTTTTTGTGGAATTTACAGTATATAAAAAGTTGACTGCAAAGTGTGACCGGCCATGATGACTTTTGATATAAAGTACAAAAAGCAGTTGAATGAACAAAATTGTTTGATTAGAGAAGTTATTCAAAGACTTACATATTGTTCGAGAAGCTGAGTTCCTTGAAAGTTGACTGCTGCAACAGGCAATTCTTGAGTTTTGAAAAGTTTGCTCAGTGAGTCGAAGTGCTGGCGTAAATTACTCAGTTCGGTGCAGAAGGTCTCCTAAAAATGAGTCGTTTGTTTATTTGATTTCAAAGCTTTTAAATAGAATTTCGAAACACAGACAATGATCGCTCTTTAAAAATTGCACGTTCGCGCAAATTGGCGCCAAATCAGCAACCGGAAATTGTAGTCTATTTTTGGAAGTGTGTCAATAGCTCATGAATTGGCGGTGTTTTAATCAAAGAAAGTGATCTCAAATGTTTTTAGAACTCACATCGTTGATCGGATCAAAGACGTAGCTTCCGTAAAAGTGAACTGCTTTCAAATTTGGCGCCATTTTTAATAGATTCTGGATTGCTTGTGTGTACAAAACTTCTTCATCGGCCGGACTTCCATTATTGTTGAAACTAAAAAGAGTTATTAAACACTAGACAATAAACAACAAACCTTATGCCCAGCGTCAAATTGTGCAGATCCTCAAACTTCGCTCCTTCATTCTCGTTTTCATAGTAGAAATCCTCGAGAAACACCTTCTCTTTCAAATCCAGAACAGCTGATCCTGCGGTGAAATTCATTTGAACGCCTGAAGTCAAAAGAATGATTAGTAAACAATGCCAGTCTTTAAAAGTTGCAAAAAACAGCGCAAACACCCACAACTCCACATTTAATTCAAACTGACACCAATTGAAACGGATGCACGTATTTTTTGTTTTTGAAAACATTCCACATTCCCGCAGCTTGTACTTTAAATTTGTTGAAACAAAAGATGTTTGGAGATATTGTTTTACAGATTCCGAATCTACTTCAAACATGATCAACCACTGCCAGCAAATCACAACAAACCACGCGCCTTTTAAACACTCGCCGAAATTTATAGTCCAATGGGAGAGCTCATGAAACTTTTCTCCGACCGAACTCCACCCATCATTTGAATTGATTTTTGAATCATCGTGATGGTCGCGACGAAGCAAGTTGTCGGAAGCAAGTTGTTGGAAGTAACTACTTAAAATTGGTTTTATTCGTGGGATAGAGAGAGTAGAAATTAATGCAAAAACTAATGGTGACTTTTATGACGACTTGCAATTCAAACATAAACAAGTTATCGAAGTTATTGAATTCACTAAATGAGTGCGCACAAAAGGCAACTAAAAAACACGACTCCGCGCAAGTCTTATCAACAACTGGCAAAGTGCCCAAATTGTTTGTAGATTCGACGGCAATCGATAGCTCTAATCGGCGAGATCACAAGTCACGCGACCTAACCGTCTCCAATAACCGCAAAAACAGGGGTCCAAAGTTCCTTCCAACGAAAGTCCACGACTGTTGAAAACAAATGAATGTGGATATAACTTTCGCAAACAGATAAATCAACAAAACAACTAAGTTTATAAACAAACGCGTGGGAATTATAAGTATGGTCAAGAAGCGTGCTCCGTCGACGTAAATAGATCGTCCGACTAAAGAGCAAAAGAATCAATCAAGTGTGGCGGTTAAGTTAAAATTATTTGGTGCCCTTATGCGCGGACATTTAACAACTTCAAGAATCGAAATAAACAAGATCTAGACCATCTTCGTCTCTTAAATACACCGCAGGTCGATTAAAAAACAAACAACCGGATTCACTTAATCAAAAATCACCGACTGAACTGTTCGACTTGATGAAAACAACCGCTTTATTTAACCAAACAACAAACCAAAAATACTCGCTTACCTTTTGACTTTGACATCTTCCGAAAACAAGCGCAAGTGGTTTGGCGTTGCGAGTAAAAATAACCAGCGAGCGATTCGCGCGCACCGACAATCATTGAACTCCGCCTATTGATAGTAAAAAACTCGTGTTTAATTGTTTTTTGAGAGGGTCTTTAAACTGAAGAAAGCTTGATTCAGTTGAAACATTTTTCAGATATTGTTGTTTTTGCTTACATGCAATCAAACAAAGTTGTTTAAAGCGCTTTTACAGAGTGGACCAAAAAAACATTAACACAAAAAAGTCAATCAAATGAAGTTGTTTAAAGCGCTTTTACTGGGTGGACCAAAAAAACATTAACACAAAAAAGTCAATCAAAAGTTTTAAGCACAAACAATTTTTGTGTTAACGTTTTTTGGTCCTCTGTATTCGATCAATCGAATTAAGTTATGTGGATTCCTTTTTGGCTTTGTATTTTGAAGTTAAAACATAATCTTGAACAATAAAGTGCATAAAATTGAAAAAGTGATTGAGTTGACAGTTCTTGTTCAAACTCATTCAATCAAAGAATAACGTAATTTCATTTCACTCTGTAGATAAGTTGATTTGAGTAATTGCAATATTTAATTGTTGACATTTAAATGTTATCAAAGGATTCCAAATGCAAATTGTTCAAATGCTGTTCGCAATCAACAACATCCGTGTTAGCAAATCTCTACGAAAATATGTTTATTTCGTTGAAAATAGCCAAATGAATCACACGAACGGCTACCAGTTTTCCGTTTAATGTCACACAGCGCAATTCACAAAAAAACAGCAGATGTGATGGGCCAATCTGCCTGTTTTTTGCAGTAACGATTTAGCGAATCGATTTCCCACAATTTCATAACAGAAACGAGGATGCTATCTTGTTGATACACTTTCAATTTTCAGTCTGGCTGTGATCGCGTGACTGATTTATGTTATGCGGATTGTTAAAATAGACTTTCTATTTGACCAAATCAAATTTCAGTGCCATCATGGACTACGAGCGAATGTTTGACGATCCGGCCGCACCAAAGAAGGAGGGCAAATCAAAAAATCCTTTGAAGTATTCGGCCAACTTGCAACGACTCCAACGTCATTTGGTCGGCAGACGTGACTTCAGCTACTACCAAATTCTTCCATGGAAACTGCATGTCAACGTGAGCTTTGTAGACTAGCAAAGATCATTAAACTTGCATTTCAGAAAGTTTCGTTCTCGGTTGCATGTGTTGGAGGCGTTGCCGCTTTGATCTTGTTTCTCATTGGCCTTTCAATTGGCGCTTGGCAGCATTATTGTAAGTTAATTGTGCTCAATTTAAGTAACTTCCTCTAATTTAGTGTTGAGATTGTCGGGTTTTGCTGCTCCGTTGTGCTACGAACTTGCTTGCGTTCTTCTTTTCTGTGGCTATCGTTACAAGATCAAAAGCTTTTACTTTGTCTACATTCTCATTTCAGTAAGTTAACACTTGTAATAAATTGGCATTTAAATTTACACCATCAATGTTCAGATCGTAGTCGGTGTTGTTTTGTTTGGAATCGGCGGATGCTTCATTTTGGAAGTCGCCTTTGGTCATCTCCAGTCAAACGAGCCCAAGCCAATGTTTCTTGTCATTCAAGAAATCTCAGTCGCCTTGACGCATTTCTTGGTCGCCTCGATTGTCGCCTTTTCCGTCCCAATTGTCTACCGCGCCTACAACTACTTGGAAGAGAAGGCGGACAAGAAAAAGCCATTAAAATTGGGTTCCAGCGAGATCATCGTCAAGACAATCTACTAATCGATGCTGGAGAGTTTTCAAAATATTTGTTTGAAACAATGAGAAGTGTGGTAATTAGTTTGCAACTTGATATCGCTATTGCTTTATAAATAAATTTAAACTTAGTAGTTAGTGTTATTTATGCGTGTTTGAATGTTTGAAAGAGTTTAATGTTTGAAGGAGTTTTATGTTTGAAGAAGTTTTATGAACTCACAAACAACAATGAAGATTGAAAGTTTTTGGAGTTTAATGTTTGAAAAAGTTTTATGCGCTCACAAACAACAATGAAAATTATTGAAGAAGTGTTATGCACTCACAAACAACAATGAAATTTGAAAGGTTTTAGAGTCGATTTCTTAAATACAATTTGATTGATTGAAGTGGTGTTTTAATAGTCTCATAGCAAAAGTTGAAAGTTGTTGAATGAGTGTTATGCAATTGTAATCAACTTGAAAGGCTTTGAAGAATTTTTATGCAATTGTAATCAACAATGAATCTAATCGTGTTTGAACGAGCTTTATGTAATTAACAATAAAGATCGACACTTCTTCTTTTTAACAAACAACATTGAAGATTATCGAATGAGCTTTTTGAATATTTAACGTTTTAAACAGTCCCCCACATTCATAGAAATAACAAATGATAGACACCTACAATCAAGTTTATTGCCAGCACAAACAGCCTTATTTTGCAAAAATCAATGGACCTCACCGGGTTTGTATTCCGTCGACACGAAACTAAAGTGAGCAAAATTTGCCGGCTTTGACTTTTTGGTTTGAAAGTGAGTGGCTGGTTCTTTTGCCCAACCGTTTTCTGGATTATTCGACTTGCGAGGCGAGAAAGTCATTCAATAAAGAGGCAACGGTGCCACAAAAACAGGTTGCTGCTCCGTTTTCCACGTTAGTCAGATAATTGAATTCGCTGCAGTTTTAATCAAGAAGCCCGGCAACCTTTACGGAGACGTCCAGTCGCGGATGACATTCCGTTCATCGACTAATTCCACAAACAATTTGATTAAACTCTCCGGGCATCTGTTTGCAAATCGTGCATTAGTTTATCAACGGAGTCCGTTTTTTAATTAGCTAACGTTTCTCACGTGTCCCTTCCGTTTCCTCTAGGGACTCCTACTAATTTTTTATGGCAAAGGTGGACGCGGCTTTTCACGGATATTTTTATGTGCGACAGTACGGCTAATGCCGATGATTACCAATTCGCGGTGTATTCTTGGAGCCGTTGTTCCGTGCGGTCGGTTCTCGACTTAATGAATACAATATTCACGGTCCGCTTCTTAGGTTTGCTTCAAAGTTCGCTGTCGTTAGTTTGCTTTTGTATTGGATTACAAGCGCTGACTTCTTTTGGAAGCTTCGAGTTTTGTTTGATGAAACTCGATACGCCTTGTTTTTTGAAATCACGTTGTTTTCTTTATTGAACAATTAATTCTTTTCTGTTCAATTGGAACAACAGAATTGCAGATTTCACCGGTTCAAAGAAGCAGATATTCAGCAACAAAGTTTTCCGTTTAGTAAACTTGAACATTTAAGCATTAATAGAATTTTATATGTTTGGCATTTATTGAAAAGAATCAAGAGTGTTCGTTGAACTCTTTAAATATGCATCTCGTTTCTTTCTCGTCAAACAATTTGATTCAAGAATTGATTTAGGTCCATGTCTTCTGGGAAAAAGCGTAATCCGCTCAACTTGAGCTTGCCGCCAACTGTTCGTGAGGAAACAGGACGTGAGGAATCTAGTTCGCAGAGTGATCCAAATGATCAAACTCTCGATGAACAACTACAGAGCCTCGTGCTATCACAACCGCAAGTGGAGCGAATGAATGAATGGATGACTCAAAAGAAGCAGATCAATGACTTGCGCGAAGAAAGCTTGGAGCGTATCTGTGATTTGGGTCGAGGCAACGGAGGCGAGGTACACAAGATGCGGCACATTGATACGGGGTTGATCATGGCACGCAAACTCGTTCTTTTGGAAGTTAAGTTGTCGATTCGAAACCAAATTCTAAAAGAACTGGAAGTGCTGCACAAATGCAACAGTCCTTATATCGTCGGTAAGGAGTTTTACTCAACTTCATTTATTTCACTTCAACGTTCAGGCTTTTACGGCGCTTTCACCGACAACAAAAACATATCAATTTGCATGGAGTACATGGACGGTCTTTCGTTGGACATTGTGCTAAAGAAGAGCGGACGTATCATCGAGAAGCGAATTGGCCGCATTGCCATAGCCGTAATTAAAGGTCTCACCTACTTGAAAGAAGAGTTTCGGATACTGCACAGAGGTGAGCATTTAAACATTCAAACACCACTCAATTCAATTTTAGACGTCAAGCCTTCAAATATACTTGTGAACAGTAGAGGCGAAATCAAACTTTGTGACTTCGGCGTGTCAGGAATGCTCATTGACAGTATGGCAAACTCGTTTGTCGGCACAAGATCGTACATGGCGGTATGTTTCTATTTAAAGATCCACCGTTAAACATTACTGAATGTTGCAATTCCAGCCCGAACGCTTAACCGGCACTCGCTACAGCATTCAATCGGATGTTTGGAGTTTTGGTCTCTCACTTGTCGAAATGGTCATTGGGCGCTTTCCAATTCCAGCACCATCCAGACGTGAATATGCTCGCATATTTGGAGTCTCTCCTGACGATGTTCAAATGCAGTACACAGAAGTTGAGTCGGACGCCGACGATGGAACACCGCCAAGAATGATGGCTATCTTTGAACTGTTAGATCACATTGTTAACAAGGCAAGCTCTTCAATACTTGTTTTGTCCTTAATATTTAAACCTAACTATTTCAGAACCCGCCTCTTCTTCCTTACAAGATCTTCACAGACAGCTTTGTCGAATTCGTTAATCGGTGCCTGGCCAAAAACGTGCTAGAACGAGCGGATCTTCGTGTTCTAATGCAAGAACCTTTCTACAAACAAAACGACGTGACCGACAACGATGAAGACTTTGTAGCTTGGATCCGACCAATTATCGAAGCTTATAACTGATTCAAACGCGAGCTTAAAGAGTTTTAACTGAATAGAAAGCATTTTGTATAACTTTAGTAGTCGCTTTTAATTGAAAAATCTAGTTGTTCTAGTTGTTAAGTTTCTTGTCTAAATCAAACTAAAGAGTTGAAGTTGTTTTGTTTGCACAATTCAAATTCAATTGCCGTCCTTGTCCACAAACCCGAAGCTAGTGAGTATTATTAGAAGTTGTTGTTGAACAGTATCTTTATCGGTCCACATCTGTGTGCTAGTCATGTTTGTGAGCGGAGTTACTGCCGCCACGCAACACACCACCTATTCAAAGTTTTAAGTTATTTAGTCTCCGATCAAGTCCAAAAGCATTCTTTTCTATTCACAGATTTGTTTCTGTCCTTTAATTGCACTCCTTCATTTCCAATTACTTGGTTGAAACGTCCGGTTTATATGTTATATCTGTTTTGTCGTCAAAGAATAAATGATTATTGTGTTGAGGTGGCGAGAATCTTTTTGTTCTGCTGGAACCAAGTGGCTTTTGAGTGCAATTTTTCGGTGAGTAATTATGCAATTGTTGCGGCGGTGTTTTGCTGTAAGTGAACGGTTTGGCGCGCAACTTTGTTTGGTGGGGAGGGGTTTTAAACTTGATTCGATTTTTGTGATTAACATTGAGTGATTAATTGATTAGAGTTTCAACATTTAACTTAACGTTTGCCAATTAATTAAGTTGATTTGACAAGCAGAAACTGTTTAATGACTAAACTCTTTGATGTTTTTAAAATTTAAGTTCAAGACCAATTACGCCAAGACCAATTCAGCCAATTAACTCCTTCTTTAAGCGACTAACAACGACTATAAGCTTTTAAATGTTGATTCAATAACAAAACAATTAATTATGTTTTTGAGCGATTGAACAAACAACGAGACTATAAGCTCTTTGATGTTACTTTAAGTTTCAAGATCAATTAATCTCTTTGAGCGAGTTGACAAACAGAAACTTCAAGCTTTTTGATGTTACTTTAAGTTTCAAGACCAATGTGTTTTTAGCGATATGCAAGCCTTTAATGATAACAACTAACAACTTCGATCGTCGAGTGATTAATGTTTCTAGGTCAATCGAGTAAACAGAAAAGTTTTTGAGAGTTTTAAAGATAGTTCAAACTTGTTTTTTGACGTTCAAAATCTTATTTCTGCTTATCAAGATAAAGTTTAGTAATGAAGAAAGTTCCACGTGATGAGCGTCTTACCGAAGAAGAGTTTCATGCTCCAGGACTTTGGGCCTGGTCTACTTTGATTGGAACGTTTGCTGTCGTTTTTCTTTTGTGGTTCTTTGCAATTGGAACGGTGTTGAACATCCGAGAATGGCATTCTCAACTTTATGACGATTTTAAAGAGTTTCAGGTAGATTTGATTAAACTGGTTCACTAAACATTGCTTTAGATTTTGAGCAACGACGCGTGGTCAACTTTAATAGGATTGGGCAACGGTGATCGACACAATCACATTACGTCCACAATCCAAGAAATATTTGGACGTAAACGTCCAAAACGTCAGTATCAGCAGCAACCACAATGTAGACATTGTGCAGCTCCACCTAGGAATTGCGAACCAGGAGCGCCTGGAAGGTAGTATTTGTTTTAAGTGGATGTTGGTGACTTTGTTGCTTACAGTGATGGACCTCCGGGGCTGGCTGGCGGTATGTTTTCTGTAAAGCTCTTTAAGCATATGTGAGTTATAGAACCTGGATACCCTGGCGAAGACGGACGGTAATATTAATAGAAATGACTTTAGATAATTTGACATTTAGGCCTGGAGCACCTGGCCTTTCCCTGATCTTAGATCGTGACCAGCCTGGATGCATTTTATGCCCCGCTGGACGTATGTTGTTCTGAATATGTTTAAATGACAAACGGATTTAGCACCTGGAACTCACGGACCTCCAGATAAGAATTCAAACATTCCATTTAATTGATTTAAGCTTGCAAACATTTAATTGAAACATTTTTACGACTGCCTGGACCTCGGTAAGTTTGTGCTCTTCAAACATACTTACTTTAATTGTTTTAGAGGACCTCCTGGAGTAAGCTTTAAGTTTAAAACTTTACAAATATGCCTTCTAGGTCAAAGGCGCCGATGGCATTCCTGGAGAAGTATGTATTTAGTTTGTTGTTTAAATAACCTAATGATTGTTAAGAGAGGTCAACCAGGCAAAGATGATAAGTTTACCAGCTTTTAACAATTAAACTCCAATGAAACAGGTCCTAAAAATAGAGCTTTTAAGCCCACGCGGAGAGCCGGGTGAGGTTTTGAAGTTAGATTGAATTTAACGACTCAAGTTTAAGGTCCACCAGGTAAAACGACACAAATTGCTGATTTTAATGTACTTTCAATTAATCAACTTCTTTTCTGTTTTAAAAACTTAACTCAATGATTTGATAGGCCCTGTTGGAAACACGGTAAGAGCTAGTTGAAAGTGTAGTTTTAAATGCACAATTTGTAGGGTGAACCGGGAGAGGTAGTTTTCACACATTTACATGCGTATCTTTAATATAATTGCAATTTGAAGCCGGGTCTTGACGCCGAACATGGAATTGGTCGTCCAGATAAGTTAAAACTTGCATTTCATTAATGCTTTTTGTTTACGACCTCCAGGACCGCGTGGAAGGTAAGTTTGCTCCAAATTGATAACAAGTAACTTATTTAATTATAGGCCTGGACCTATGGGTGATAGAGGATTAGACGGCCAGCCTGCTGAACTTGCTAAAACTGGGTTACCCGGAATTGCCGGCAGAAGAGGAGATCCAGGTATATTTTTAATTTGCGGTGTTTTTAACTTTGATGCTTAAGGACGCGATGGAGTTGATGGGTAAAACTTTCAAAACTAAACTTCAATGATTAAACTTCAATGATTAAATTTTACAGACCACCTGGACCGGTAAGTTAGAACTAATTTAATGTATAGGTACACGCTTTTAAGCCTGGAGCTCCCGGAGAAAACGGTGCCGATGGCTTGTATTGTGAGTGTCCACCACGTGAAAGTCGTCCAAACGCATTGCCTGCAGCTTCAAATTATGGCGAACAGGTAGTTTGTACTTTCACAATAATCAACCAACAAATGACATCTTATCTCTTGAAACAAGTTGTTTAAAATGCATCATTTTTAGGAAGTAGAACCAGCAACTTCGGAACCTCGAAGAGGCTCTAATCGACGTCCTCCAAATCCATTTGATCCGAATAGCGGCGTTCCAGGTCGATCTTCTTCGTTGGGCGGAGGCCGAACCGGAACTTCAAATGGAGAGCCTTATTCTACAGGCAACGGTCATCAAACTCCGGCTGAATACGTTTCAAACGGCGCTGGAATGTCAAATGGAATGGCTAATAATGTTGGCCAAAGAGGTAACATTTAAATAAGTCAAATTACACTCCGAATTTTAAGGAGAATATGCAACTGCCGGATCTGCATACACCGGCTCTAACGACATTCAACAACAATCTGAACTGCCTGTAATGCATGCGCCAACACGTCGCAAAAAGAAGAAGCCAACTGATGGTCAGAAAATAAGAAGTGGAGCTCATCGTTACAATTTGGAAGCAGCAGAAAATCGCAGAGACACCCAACCAGCGCATTTTGATTTAAGGTTTGTTAGAGCACTAACTTTTTATTAAAAACAACAAGTTTCAGAGAAAGTTTGGAAGTTACTAAGCATACAAAACGCAAGCAACAAAGATTTCGACCTGTACGTCCGCCAAAAACTCATATCCGCTTTCATGATGAAGAACGAGCAGAAGAAAGTGATAAGAAATCCGACAAGAACGATTCATAATCTTTAATAAACTGATTTTCAAATGCTGTCTGTAAATAAACGTCCAATCAAATGTTGTTTCGAATATGTGTCTCGCCTAAAAGGCAAAACGTTCCAAAATTTCAATGTGTTCGAGCCACAACTTCTCAGCTGAGCCGAAACATGAGCTAACCTCAAACTTGGGTTAATAAACCGACGCTGTTGGCGCTGACTGGAGACTTCTTTGCGTTAAGCATGGGCAACTCATATGGGAAGCACCGCTTTCTTTACTCATCAAGCGCGCTCTTTCGATTACAGCGCTATTTCTCCGCCCGAATAACTTGCTGCGCGTCAGTCAAACAAAGCAGAAATACTGTTGAAAAAGAGGAGTGCGCTCGACAAACAAAAAAGCGGTGCTTCCCATATGAGTTGCCCATGCTTAACGCAAAGAAGTCTCCAGTCAGCGCCAACAGCGTCGGTTTATTAACCCAAGTTTGAGGTTAGCTCATGTTTCGGCTCAGCTGAGAAGTTGTGGCTCGAACACATTGAAATTTTGGAACGTTTTGCCTTTTAGGCGAGACACATATTCGAAACAAAGAACTGAAATGCTGCTCGTTTTTGGCGCACTTTATTAGATGTTTAAAGCGATGAATTGAATAAGCACAACTCATGTTAAAACACTTTCAATCAAACATTATCGCTTTTTTCAAATCATAACTTTAAATTTTTTCGCACTTTTCATTCTATTTTTATTTTTTAAGTTTACGATGTGCAATTTTGTAAGCAACGAAAAGGTTATTGAGCTTTTGCTTGCTGGAGAATTGACAGCAGAAGCAGAGCAGATTTTGGAAGAAATAAAGCAACATGCAGATGACCGTATATCGACTAAGAAGTTGTCAACCAAGGCGCGCAATAAACCAGGTATATGTCTTATCACCGCTAAAGTCAAGAGTTTGTGCTTGGCTTCTAACAAGGGTTGGTCATTTTTATAATTAATTTATAACGTGAAATATTTAGATTATTTTCATCGTCTTCATTGGAACTCAATTCGTAAGTGCCAACATCAAAGCATACTTCAGACAAGCAAGAATCAAGGAGATCGAATTGTACGTTTTCATCAGCATATAAATGGAATGCGCAAAGAGGTCGAAGCTCAACGCAAAAGATTTTCATTTAAGTCGTATTTGGAACAAAAAGCTAAACATGAATTGGATGGGGCTACAAAAGCTTTCAAGACACATGAGTTTTTCAAGGCACAAGAAGTTGAATTGGACACAAAGATTGATCAGCGAACATCAGACATTACTAAATTATGTGAACAAGTGGACAAGACCTTGACATTGAGATGGAAAGCATACACTACTCAGATTTCCGTACTTATGAGATTGGCACGCATTCAAGAGAAGCGACTTTTCAAGATTGGCTCGATTATCAGTGCTTTTTCAATAATCAATTCTGATCGAAGAGACGATTTGTTATTGGATTGCGTTGGAGATGAATACGCTGCTAACGTTGAAACCTATCAAGGTAAATTTGCTTTGGACATTTTGTTACTTATTCACTTTTTTAGAAGACATGGAGATCGCTGAAAAAGCTGTCGAGTATCTCAAGTTAGATGAGTTGTAATAAATTCTATCTAGCTCTATTAGTGCCTTTGTTCAATGCAATTTGGACGTTAATAAATTGTTAATTTGGTGATAGTTGTTTTATCAATTGAATAGTCTTGTCGATTACTTTAAAGTTGTTAGTTTATCCGCTTTTAAGCTCTCTGTTTGAATTAGCCTTGATTTTAAAATAAACTAAGTTATCAGAACAAATATCTGGACAATCATAACTTTATTTCGAGGAAATCAACAACTAACAATAACTAACAATAATCAACAGTACTAGAGAATGTTGAATGCATCTAACTAACTAGTTGACATGCTTCTCCAGTTCAGACAAACTGCCGAGAAATTTACCAACGTACTTGAGAAGGTCGGCAGCAATCAAGCTCAAATTTTCTCGTTTCTGAGGCCAAAGAGTTCAAAACGTCATGATCATGCAATGGCTGCTGAGCTGATTCAATGACAGGCTGTTGGTGAGTAGACGAATCAATTAACGACAAACAATGGGCACGTTTGTTCTCCGGCGAATACAATGGACTGAAAATTGTAAAAATTAATAGAGTTGTCTTAAAAGTGCAAAAATTCTTACGTCTCGTAACTGTCGGCCAAATGGGTCTGCGAACGCTTTCGACTTTCAACCTTCGGACCGCCATTTGCTTGTTGATGAAACTGAGGCATATTCAACATCTGCTGATCCAAGGCGAATTGATCTGGCTGCATAATAGGCATCTGCTGATCCAAGGCGAATTGATCTGGCTGCACAGTAAACATCTGCTGATCCGAAGCAAATTGATTTGGCTGCTGGAACTGAGCAAACTGCGGCATAGTCAACATCTGCTGCCGGAACTGGGCAAATTGCGGCATCTGCTGATCCAAAGCAAACTTATCAAAGAATTGAGTTGGAGGCTGAAAAACATTGTCTTGATGCATAACTGGCATTTGCTGATTTGGCTGCTGGAAAGCATTGTCTTGCTGCATGACTGGCATTTGTTGGTCTGGCTGCTGGAAAGCATTGTCTTGACGCATCTCAGCATTTTGCGACTGTTCAAACTCATTTTCAGTATTCATCGGAGGCAAAAATCCCAAAGTTCGCATCTGTTGAACGTACATTTCCATCGCATCTTCAGTTAATTCATCAGGCGGCATGAAGTCTCGCATCATTTGCTCTTGAAAAATGTCTGCTTTGACATTTCCGTTGTCACCACTTGCTGCTCCAGAACTTCTAAACATATTAAATAAAACATTGTAAGATGTTTAATAAAGCTTACACATTTCTCAATCCACTCAAAAATGCCAAAGGCTCCAAATACTGCCAAGTGCTATCTTTGCCTGACTTCATGATTTTCATGTACTGCCCGCGCAAATAAGTCCACATCTTTTTAGCCAAAGCCACTAAACAAGTGTTTAATGATATTGTTTAAGTATAAATACTAACCATCAAAATTGCGTCCAGGAGTAGAAAGCCACAATGCAATGTTTTGCCAGTCTGTCTGAATTCGACTCTTGTCTTTAGTGGCGTTTGAGTCCCAAATCATCGGTCGTTCCGAAACCAACTTGATAAGCTTGAACCGATCACCTTCAGTGACTTGCTTAATACCAAGAATAACTGGCTCCTGTTGTGTCATTCGTAATTGGTAAGTAAACTATGAACAAATAAATTAAAGAATGTTCAAGCAGCAAAAAGATATTGAAACAACAAAAGTGTGAAAAAGATGTTTGAAAGACTTTGTTATAAATTGAATGCTTGCTTATTAAGTTTGCACATTTGATATTTACTCAAAACTTACGTTAAAATGTTGAAAGTTTAAACATGTAAAGTAAGATTTAATTGTTAACTGCATCTAACCGGTTTTAAAATTGCAGACTTGTTTTATTCGAAAACTTTCAACACCCTCACTCGTTTAAGTTGCACACAAATGTAGTGAGCGCAAAGCACATGGTTCAAAGATCGTCAATTTGCTTTCAAATAAGACGCAACGGATTCTTTTTCAGGCTCTTTTTCCCACTTCTATCGAATGCCAAAGCTCTCCGAGAAAAAGCACGTACGTAATGTTCTCTGGATTTTTGAGACAGAAAGCAATTGCTAGTAGCACACTCCGGTCGGCGATCTTTTTTGTCCTCCAAGCAATGGGGCAAAAAGAAACGCGGAACGAAACGACGGCTTGTTGTGTCTGGCTGTCCACTAGCTCTTTTGTTTGCAACTTTCGTGGTAGAACGTTTGGATTTTGTTAGCTTATTAATTTGTCAATATCTAAAATCAACAAGTCACAAATGTTTGAGTGTTTACTTGTGCACTTTAACACACTAAATAACAAGAAAGTTAAAAATATTGACCGTTTTGTTTTTGCGCGACCTTTAAAGACTTTGTTTGTTTTTTAAATTGCACAGTTTCTTCATCTTTGATTGCGATTCATTTACAGCTTAAAGTGGAAAAGACATTCTTGTTCAATCAAGTTTCAGCGAACGCGCTCGTTTGAATCACGAAGTGACGGCGTTCATTAAAGCCACGTGCTTCCACCATGTGACGTTTTACTATAATCTTTATTGTTTTATCCGCGTACGCCTAAACTTCCTATTTGAAATTTCGTGGTTTTTCCTAGCAAATTGGCGTTCTCCGCGACATTCAAAAAATCACATGAACGTCTGTGATGCGCCCGATTAAGTTCTTGCCTGGCGTCTGCTTGTACTAATTCGGAAACATTACTTTGCCGTTCGAAAAGGGCCGGAGTTCATTTCGACTTAAGTATTTGTCGAGTCTCTTCAAAAACTCTTATCACTTGTTAGTTAATTCTTTGGGTGCATTCAAACTTCCTGCCATTTGATTATTCTTGTGCACGTGAATGGCGGGAACAGAATTTGATGTTTACACGCGTTGATCAATTAAATTATTGTGTTCCATGTGGATGTAAATCATTTTCGTGTTTTGTGGCGACGGGAATCACTAATTGTGTTTGCTGATTGTTGTTTGAACTCATCGAAATGTTTGTTTGTGTTCAATGGTTTAGTTACACTTAAAAATTAATTGCTGTTCAATTATGATGGTTCGATTTGATGTGGTCCGGTTTGTTTAAAAACGATATGATTTTAAAAGGAAGTTTACAAAAAGAGCACCCGACAAGCACTCACTGTTCCTTGAATCGTAAATTAATCCAATTATTGCGTTGCGTCTTTGCCTTCGAAGTTCCCATGTTTGTTAAAGAGAGTTGAACGGGGAAATTCACATGTTTGTGGCTATTTTAAAGGCGCTTGTCCGGAATTTGCGCGGAGTTTTAATATTTAAATGCACAAACAAAAACCTATTAATTTCAGACGTCTTCCGTCCACAAATGCTGCACCGTCAAATTGAACTTTGTTTAAAACTCGACTGACATATCAACTGTTATTAGCGAACTGCCGACATGCTTTATTACGTGGTATCTTTGTTGAGGTTAGTTTTTAAATGACCGCATTTTGTTGACACACTTTTTAGTCAAATCTATTGCGACGGGCCGATCTTACAAGCTGTTCAAGATGCGCATTTGTTTCATGATTCAAAGTATTTTGTTGACATGCCGCTTAGGCAAGATCCCGGTAAGTTCTGTTGGTTAAGCAAAAACTTTGTGTGCTTTATGGTCATCGAAAGATAAGAAGTGTTTGTTAGTAAATAACAAGTTATTGAGTTCTCGCAAAGATTTCGACAATAACAGCTTTCTAAAACAATCGATTTTAGTGACAACGCTGAAAGACTTCTATGAACTTGGCGAGCAGGCCAAGAACAAAAGCGTTCTTATAAACTTTGTAAATGAACATTTCGAAGAACCTGGACATGAACTTGTAGAAATCTACCCAAACGACTGGGTGCCATTTCCGCAAAGGTAATACTTTAAAGTTCTTTGCCAAATCAATTTATTGAATTTAAGCTTCCAAAAGATCGAAGACGTTTATTTGAGAAGATGGGCTCTGCATTTGCATCGCATCTGGCGTGATCTTTGTAGACGAGTAAAAGATGATGTCAGAACACATCAAGAAAGATACTCCCTTCTATATGTCCCTCACAACTTTGTAATCCCTGGAGGACGATTTAGAGAATTCTATTATTGGGACACCTTTTGGATATTGAAAGGTCTTTTGTTCAGTGAGATGTACGAAACTGCCAGAGGAGTGATTCTCAATTTGGCTTACATGGTTGACCAGTGAGTTTTTATCTGCAATAATGCAAACAAAGTGTTTTTACTTCAGTCACGGATTTGTGCCAAACGGAGGTCGAGTGTAAGTTGTTTGCAATAAGAATAATTAACAAAAAGCACATTTTAGATACTATTTGATCAGATCTCAACCGCCACTTTTAATTGCTATGGTGTACGAGTACTTTTTATCCACGGGTGATCTTAACTTTGTGATGGTCAGTTTTAGTTTAAAGCTTTCAAGATCACGAGTTTAATTGTTCGTTTTGTAGGAAGTGTTGCCGCTACTTGAGAAGGAATTTAATTTCTGGATGAATAACCGTATGCAGAGTTGGGCAGATCCGAAAACGAACCAAACTCTTTTCCATTTCTTCCAGTACAAAGCCAAAACTCGAGTTCCTCGGCCTGAGTCTTATCGCGAAGGCAAGCAACTTAATCTTAACAAGTTTTGTAAATATAAAAATGCATTTTAGATATGGAATTAGCCGAAGGGTTAAATACAAGTAAGTTTGTTCAAATTAAAATTGTTAAAACATTCACTGTTTTTAGCCGATCGTGAACAAATGTTTTCAAATGTCGCTTCTGTGAGTTTTTAAAACTAAACTTGTAAAATCAACTTGTAAATTCAGGCCGCTGAAACAGGTTGGGATTTTTCAACAAGATGGTTCGCCCAAGAAGGCAGCGGAAAGCATGATATGCGATCAATTCGAACTTGGTCGATTGTTCCGGTTGATTTGAATGCTTTCATGTGCATAAACACTCGGATATTGGCTTCTTTCTACGAAATTGCGGGTTTGTTAAAAGCGTCTTTAAAAGATCGTCAAGTTCAACTTTTAAGGCGACGTTACAAAAACAATAAAATATCAACGTTATTATGAAAACATGAAAGTAGCTATGAAAACTTTGCATTGGAATGAAACTGACGGAATTTGGTACGACTACGATCTGGAACACAAAGTATTGATTAACTTCAAACACATCAAATAATGCATTGACATTTCAGAAGCATTCAAATACTTACTACGTTTCAAATGCGCTTCCGCTATACGCCAAATGCTTTGACGATGAAGATGAAATAACACCGTACCGTGTTTACGACTACTTAAAGGTAATTAAATAATGTAAGAAATAATAGTAATTGCTGAGTTTAGCGCGAAGGTGTTCTCAATTTCACTAAAGGAATTCCGACTTCTTTGGCTATGAAATCCAGTCAACAATGGGACAAAGAAAATGCTTGGTTTGAAATTCTAGAGTAACAAATTCGCATTGATAATTTGCAGGCCGCCAATGGTTCACATGGTGATTGAAGGATTTCGGACAAGTGGCGAGCCGAAGTTGATGAAAGCTGCTGAATTGATGGCCACACAATGGTTGATTGTTAACTACAAAGCATATTCAAACACTTATGCCATGTTCGAGAAGTACAACGTCTCCATTTTGACAGAAGAATTTGGAGCTGGCGGGGGAGGAGAATATGAAGTTCAAACTGGCTTCGGGTAAAAATCAACTTAAAAAGCATCAATAATAAAGAAATTTTAGATGGACAAACGGTTAGTTAATTACGCTCAAAAGCTTTTAATAAAGAAACTCGTTTTTAAATTTTCAGGTGTGATTTTGGATTTGCTGGACAAGTACGGCGAAAAGCTGAGCTCATCGGCGTCATCAAGAAGTCTTCAAATTGCTGGCATTTTAGTTGTTATTCAAATTCTCAATAGATTGTGGACTTAACACATAGGCTCTCAATTATGACTCCATGTAAATATCTCCTAAAAACAAATACGTGTAGACATTTTAACCGATTCGGGATTTGTTATTAGCTCCATTTGTTGCCTTTGTTGAATAAACACTTAATTATCTCTCAACTCAATTCAGCGCCAACAAAATTATTATAATAATGTTTATTTTCCGTTCAACAATATAACAACAGATCTGTAGACGAACTTAGATCATGCGGGCCAACAATTTGTTGATGGACAACTCTCGATTGCCGAAATCTCCTCCCTCGACGAAGTGATTTGCCTTCTTGGTCCATCCACCGTTCGGGGTGTTGAGCTTGAATGGCCAAAGGAAGTTCGATGCCTGCTTGAAGCTCTCACCAACTGTGTAGATCTCGTGAACCAAGTCTTCAACGCAAATGATGTTGTGCTTGCCTGAAACGAAAAAATTAAAACTGCACAACGTTTAAGGCAACTTACCAAGGCTCTCCTCAACGACGGCATTGTCAGTGATCGGCAAACGTTGTCCCTTGACCTGAAAGACGACAATTAAAATCAGCAAAGTCTAAGAAAGTCTCACCTTAGCATAACCACGCTTGTAGACCAACTCGCGGATAGTCTTCAAACTCGGATAGCCCCAAGCAATGTACGGATCGGCAATACGGAGCATCTGGACAGTAGCCTTGTTCAACTTGATGAAGACGCCATTGTTGATCTGACGGAGACGAAGCAACTGAAGGATCTTGCGAGGAGTAGGATGCATCTTGTTGATACCACGAATGCGGATGACAAAAGCAAGCTTGGCCTCATCAGGAACGTAGAAGTTTCCAGCCTTGCGTGCCTCACGTTGCAATTGAATGGCTGAACGCTGCTTCTGGCGATACTCATTGACGTACTGCTCGGCGCGCTTGAAGACCTCGATCTTCTTTGCTTTAGCAGCCTAAACGAACAAAATAAACTTCAAGGAAATGGCCAAATCTCAACAAACCTTGATAGCCTTGACCTTGCGCTGGGCCAAACGAACTTTGGTAGCAACATGGAGCTTTCGACGCTTCAATTGAGTCTCTGGGACTGACGGCAATTTCTTTTTAGCTTCAACCATTTTGTCTGAGCTAGGTGGCGCTTTACCAATAACCTGAAATTTGACAAATATTACAGCTGAACTTCGAAGTTTTTAATTAAATAGAGTGAACACGCAATTCAGAAAAGTTATTTGATGAAAGCCATAACAAATTCGAAGAAATGTGGATTAAACTAGCTTAGCGAAAGAATTCAAAAATAGAAAAAAGAGCCTAATGAATGGGAGCAAAAAAAGAAAGGGCACCGTACTCTCAAACTTTTCGTTGTGAGACGCGAAATGTCTATGAATGATGTTTGTAAAAGCTTGAAATTTTGTTGCTTTGCTCGAATCATCTGCCGATTACGTTCGCCTCGCTTCTGTTTTTTAGAGTCAACTTATTTTTCAAATTTCATCAATTCATTAAAAGCAAGCAGATTATGTAAAAGCTCGGCGCAGGTATAAATTGCAAAGGTGTAGCTTTCGGAAAGGGCGCACAATTTCCCTCATGCTTTTTAACTGCTCCTTTCTTCCTTGTACCGCAAGCGTTCGTGTCGCTGCTTGAGACAAACGGTTTGCTCACTGATTTTTGCGCTATTACTCCTGATAGATTTAGTGTTCGACGACACAAGCTCTCGATAAATTTGCTATGTTTTGCTCACTTTTCAGCGCGAATTCACTCACTGCATTTCGCAAAATTCACTATTTCTCGAGATCTTTGTTGTGCAGCTGCTGACCCGCCATGCGTCTATTCCGAGCGCACCGCGGTTTTCTCCTTTCAACACAATCTGCCAGCAAGCATCGCCTCTTTTTTGAATCGATGAGCAAGCCTGGTCGCTCAACGCAACTCTGCCTTCTTGTCGTGTTGGATTCTCTTTTTTCGTCTGCCCTTTTGTAGTCATCTGGATTATGGAACAATGTTTTGGAGTGAGAGTTGGTCACAATGTTTTTGTTTGTTGTGAAATTCCAAAGTCGGTACTTTTTGTTTTTTGATAGAGTGGCTTGATTGATGCGCGCTTAACACCAGTTGTAGAGATTTCGGAGGAATTTGCCGATCAATTGTGAGAAGTGAACGTCTAGGCGGTTTGCGCGTAAAAATCAATTGAATTAGGGTTGTCTGTCGATCACCATCACTGGTCTTACTCTCCATGTTGACTGCTGACGTGTTACGCTCGAATGTCTGCCGCTTTGTGGAAGGCATTCATAGAGGGCTCGAGCGATTATAAACGAGTATTAGTTAAGTTATTCAAGCTGTCAAATAGCACCTGTTTGTTATTACATTTCGACTTTTCCATATTCGTCTGTTTGAGAATTTGGGAGCAAGCGGTCTTTTGCAACTATTGCGAAAAATTTGAGCGTTAGTCATCATGCAAAAGCTATGAATATGCTGGCCGATAAGTCTAAAAACACATCATGTTTGTTTGATTTCTCATGTTTCTTCTTCCGATGGCCTTTTGTACGGGTCACAATTGCTGCTAATTTGTCTGACCACTCGGTTTGGAATCGAGTTTGTTTATTTATTCGTGATCATTTATTTGGTTTTCGGCCGTGTGTATCGATTTTCAAAACTGTTGACGTGCTTTTATAGTTTATTAATTTTCCATTCCAGGATCTACTAAAATGACAGGACGAGAAGACGAGTATGATTATCTCTTCAAAGGTGGGACTTTTCGGCTTATTATCAAACTAGTGTTACCGCAATACCAAATTTTCGGCCCAATACAATACCAATATCAGCGAGTCAAAAACTTAGAAGTTCAAGAACACTTAGTCTCTGTGTTTACTGGTTGGCAATTTAGTAATCAAAGCCGTTTTTGACTGATTGATTTGAGTAAAATCAAATCGAAGACTTCAAAACTCTAATAAGTGATTGTGTTCTGAATAATTTTTAAGATCTTCAAAAAGCTTCTAAACACATTGAGCAGTTAATGAGGAATAAAACGGGTTATATTCCTCCAAATAATTAGTGCTTCTACAAGGACAAATTTTCGGCCAAGATCAATACTTCCTCGAAAACGTGTAAAGAACTTAAAGGGGCCATAAGGTATTGCGGCAACACTATATCAAACTCAATTGATCCGTTTAGTTGTATTGATTGGCGATTCGGGTGTCGGCAAGTCCAATTTGTTGTCGCGGTTCACTCGCAATGAATTCAACTTAGAAAGCAAATCGACAATTGGTGTGGAATTTGCGACAAGAAGCATTCAGGTAACATTCAATCAATCTCTTTTTATAAGTTACGCTTCGTTTGTTCAGGTCGAAGGAAAAGTCGTCAAAGCACAAATTTGGGACACCGCCGGACAAGAACGCTATCGAGCCATCACTTCGGCTTACTACCGCGGAGCAGTCGGAGCTCTTCTTGTTTATGACATCGCCAAGCACGTCACCTACGAAAACGTTGAGCGTTGGCTTCGTGAGTTGCGCGACCATGCTGATCAGGTATTAAAACAACAAGAATCAGTTTAACTCAACTGCTTTAGAACATTGTCATCATGCTCGTTGGAAACAAGAGTGACTTGCGTCATTTGCGAGCTGTTCCAACTGAAGAAGCAACCGCCTATGCCGAACGCAATCAGCTCTCATTCATTGAGACATCAGCTCTCGATTCAACAAATGTTGAACGCGCATTCACCAACATCTTGACAGAGATATACAAGTCCGTGAGCACTCGACAAGTTCCGACAAACGACCGAGTCCAGCCCATGGGTCCAGGCGGCAACAACATCACTTTGTCTGCTGGAAACGAACAGGGTGGCAAGAAGTGCTGTTGATCTGGTGATAACTTGTAAATTGTAACTTCATTCAGTATGTCTGGAACTTTCTAATAAACTTTGCATAGATTTTCTGTTTTGGGTAGTTACAAAATTTGATTGTTTCTTTTCGTCGCTCTAAGATCTGACAACTGTGTTGTTTATGGCAAAAGTCTAGAAATTTCGAGTTATTTTGATTCTTTATGCTTTTGTTGAATTTACAACCGTTGAAGCGGACGGCGACTTTGCGCTGGTGTAATCTTCCTTTATCACCTTTCCTCCGTTGTTTTTCTGTCCATATTATTATCTCTCCGCATTATCTAAAGCAATTTGTGATTTCTGTCCATTTTTGATCACATTTGTTCGGGAGTGTTGGAATGGCCAATTAAAGTATTGATGACTCCGTAAGCCTAATTTTATTCTTCTAACGCGTGTATGGTTTTGATTCGTAATCTTTTTGGGCAAAATTCTTTTTATCATCCGTGGCTCCAAATTGTAATTGTTACGTTTTGAATAAATTAACGTTCTGTTGAAGTTGGAATTTTTGTGATAAAGCTGTTAAGTATCTTGTGATTTTTAAATTTACGTTCAACGGTGGATCTAAGTATAAAATTAAGACATTGCTGTTGATCCACCACTTATAAGTACTCATTTAAACAACCGAATGAACACACTCAACCCCAAAAATCAATATAAGTTACTTAGTGCATGTTGGCCTTATTCGCTTTTTGTGCGCTGATTCATTTGATTTTTGGGTTTAAAGTGCTGTTGTTTTTCATCGTTGTTGACCGCCAGATTTAATATCATATCGAAGTCCGTAAACAGGACATTTGCATGATCAAATGGTATGGCTTTCGTGAGTTGGGAAAATATCATCATCTCAAATTTTAGAGTACTACACTTCAACCTTATTTGGACACAATTCGTAGAACGTTGGAGTCGTCGTTATGCATGGAAAACTTCAGCTCACAAATTGCTGAACGCCACAGCAAACCGGAGGTAATCGGTTCTAAACAATTCAAAACGCACTTTTTATTTTAAGGTTGAAGTCCGCACATCGAAAGAATTATTATTAGAGCCGATCGTCATTTCCCGAAACAAATATGAAAAAGTTCTAATTGAAGGCGAGTGTTTAAATGCACTTGTTTATGCTATTTACATCTTTAGGCTCCATCAACTCTGTACGACTTTCTATTGCGGTTAAACAAGCCGATGAAATTGAACGAATTCTCTGCCACAAATTTACTAACTTTATGGCTCAACGTGCCGACGACTTCATTGTTTTGCGGCGAAAACCGATTCCCGGCTATGACATCAGCTTTCTGATTACTTACCATCACACGGAAATCATGAACAAACAAAAGCTAATTGACTTTCTAATCCACGTAAGTCAAAACGAGGACAGCACCGTATTTATCATGAAATTTGCACGGATTTAATCTTAGCCAAACAATAAGAAGTTTGTTTTTGAATGGTGAAGGTGTAAAAGGGTGTTTTAATAAGTAAAACGAAGTTATTTGTTTGTATATCCGTGCAAATTTTGTGTGTTCCGGGACCAATCAAACGCCAAAGTCAAAGCCTGGCTTAGTATTTGATTGGTCCTTGATTTATATTTTTAGTTCATGCAAGAAATCAATCGGGTATGCCTTGCGAATCTCAAAAATAGAATATCTTTAATTTATAGGAAATCAACGAAATGAAGTTGGCATTGAACGCAAGAGCTCGCACATCTGCCGAAGAGTTTTTGAAGCACTTCAATTAAGCCGCGTTAATCTCCATCATCAAAGTTCTCTTCTGACAATAAAATTTCATCTCTGTTACTTAACTAATAAATTATTGTGCCTTATGTTTCTATTTATTGTTTGATCGTGTGAACACCGTTTTTGTCGGTGCATTTACTTTGAAGAGTTTTTTCGCTTTTGTGAATTGACTGTTAATTTTTAGATGATTCGAACTTCAATAGCACTGTTTCTTTTATTTGCCGTTGCGTGGGCTGAAACTCCAGTTGAGTTGACCGAAACGCAAACATTCAGCATTGAAGGTCAGGCAGCTCTTGCTCAAGACATGTACATTCCACCAAATTGGCAAGCTAACAGTCGCGTTCTTCTCGATTACGGAAAATACGTTGGATTCATAAAGTGGTTGCTTTTGTTTGATTCAGCATTTAATTTTGGCATTTTAGAGCGGACGGTTCATTTGTTGTTGAAGGAATTTTGCCTGGTTCATACGTTCTCGAAGTTACAAATGTTGACTATATCTTCGAGCCGATTCGCGTTGACATCACTTCAAAGGGAAAGATTCGTGCACGCAAACTCAACGTTTTACAGGTATGCTGATTGTATTCGTTGAAGCATTGTTCATTTTGATTGTTTAGCCAAACTCTGTCAATACTTTGCCTTATCCGTTGTTGATCCGAGCACGACAGCCAACTAAGTACTTCCGTCAGCGTGAACAGTGGCGCGCATCTGATGTTTTGATGAATCCAATGGTTTTGATGATGATCGTCGCGTTTGGCTTGATGGTCGTCACCCCTAAGTTGGCTGCAAGCGATCCACAGCTCCAGAAAGAACTTCAACAAGGAATGCAGATGCCGAAGATGGATGCTCCGGATATCAGCGAGATGTTGGCTAACTTTTGGGGCGGAGGAGCCAAGAAACCGGCAGGCCAAGCTAAACAGAAGCAAAGCAGTGGTCCGCGACGCCAACGATAGATTATTCAATGATCTTTATGTGTATAGATTAATAAACTTAGAACTCTAATACGGGTAACTAATTTGTGAACATAGCACTTGTATTCATATTTAAGTTCTCAATGACGAATGTTGTGTAGCTTTCCTTTTTCTTAACTCAAAGTGTTGTTTCCAAATGTCAGTTTAAATTTTATTGCCGTGTTTATCAGTTAGCGTTGTGCTCATCATCAAAATTCCAAATAAACTATTCGAATTTTATCAGTGTTTTAAAGTTTTACTCGGTTCGATACGCATTATTTGTTGGCCTTGATTCAATTTTAATAGTTAAATTGCCAGATTAAGATGGTTTTCGCAGTAGCACATGGAAAAAAGCGTGGAATCTTTGAGCAATACAGTGATTGCAAAGATAGCGTACGTTTTAGTGATCTAAGCACTTTATTGTCGAATATTTTAGACTACCGGATTTCCTCAACCAGGTGCCAAATGAATCTTTATTGAAATAATTACAACATTTAGTCTTTAAAAAGTTCGACACAAAAGAGGAAGCTGAAAAGTTTTTAAAAGAACACGAAATTGGAAGTGTTTCGTGTAAGAAGAAGTGCATATTGCTTTTAATCTATGTTGTTGTTTAGTGGACGTCGAAGACAAAACATTAGACAAATATTACGCTGTTGCTCGTGGAAAAGTTGCCGGCATTTTTACGGATTTCGACGAAGTTAAGAAGCACGTAAGTGTTTAAATGCGGAATCAATACAACTTCTTAAATTTAGATCGATGGTACATTAAAAGGTTGCGTTTTAACCGTAATTTCAAGTTTACAGGTTATCCCAAGCCTCTTTACAAAAAGCATTCAAGCTACAAACAAGCACTTGCCTACTTCAATAAGTTCAACAAAGGCGTGGAGGACTCAGCAGATGATTCGGGAGATGAAGTCAAAAAACCAGAAAACGAGAAAGCTGAAAAGCGTGGACGAAATGCAGAGAAGGACAGCGTTCCATCAAAGAAATCCAAGTCTAAATAGATATTAGCCAGTTAGTCAAATTTGTTGTGCTTTGCTTCGGTTACAATTCAACTTATTGACTGCCAAATTTGTTGCTCCGCTTTGTTATTGATGAGCTTCTTTAAAAGTACCGGTTAATAAATAGTTTAGTGAGTTGTTTGATCGAATTATTTTTGAAAGATGTTTAAAAGTTGTTTTTTCAACCTCAAATCAACTTGACTGATCCAATTCACAAAATTCATTAATGGCTTTTCTAGTACAATTAAACATCGCTTTTCGCCGCAAATGGCGCTGTGTTTACTTTCATTAGTTTGAGTGTGATCCGGCGGCAATCCACTTTGCAGCTACCGCCAACATCACTCCAAGCAGTGCCAATAAAACCGATCCTTAAATGACCATTGAATTCGCAGCGGTGGACTTTCAGTCACGTTGCATTCCTGCGCATTTACGGTCCCTTCCATTTAAATAGCTATTTGATTAGGCTTCATGTAGCGTTGAATACGGCACCGGTGAAGAGCTGGTTTGGATCGAGTTTATTGGTCGGCTTTCGAGGTTCTTGGTACAAAAGTTGCATGCGGCGTTTGACTAATTGAGGAGATTGTCTTCTTTTGGTTATTGCTAGTGACCGGTTTGCTCCTTTGCGCTTATCCGCAACGCTCATTACGCAACAATTCTGGAGTTTTTTCAAACAAATTGGGTTGGACTTGACCAGAAAAGAGATGTTGAAAAGTCCGCCTCAAAGCGAATCTGTTTTAATTTAAGCGTCGTTGTTGAAGAAAACATATTGAATTTTGTTTGTGTGCGAGTTCTGAGATTTGTACTTGTTTATTATAGATGTCAAACACAAAGTGGCCAAGCATGGATGATTTAAAAGAAGCAGAGCACAATCGTCTTCGCCGCATTGCTTTTGTGGCCGTCTCAATAGCTTCGGCTTCGTTGTTTGTTTCTGTAATTGGCTTGGTGAGTAAAAGCCATTTTGATTTAAACAATATTCAAAATGACCTTTTTAGCCGATGATTTACGGCTATGTTCAAGAGTTGCAAAGCCAAATCAGTACGGAAGTAGGATTTTGCAGAGTGAGATTTTAAAATGCACAAGTTTTAAATGTAAATTACACTTTAGTTTAAAGCCCACTCGCTGTGGACAGAAGTTAATGCAATTCGTTCAGTCGGCCAAGCTCGACGACTTCCACGAAACACACAAGAAGACTCGAAAGCTCGCCAAAAAAGAATGTGGATGTTTGGCAAATGGACAGGAGGTCATGTAAGTGGTTACGATTCGGCGCCTCCATCTTATCGATCAAGTCCACAAGCGTACGAGCCTCAACCACCAGCTTTTGGGTACGAAGCGCCAACTGCTGCTGTACATGATTTCGAGCCGACTTGTTGCACTTGTCAGGTTGGGCCTATTGGAGATTCCGGAGATGAAGGCAGCGAGGGAGATGTGAATCTTTGCTAATCTTTATTAAATTATGTGTTTAATTAAGTCTGGATCTGACGGTCTTCCGGGATCGAATGGGTTGCCTGGAAGAAATGGAAACGTGTTGCCATCAACTTTGCCACTTTCTGAACCATGCACAATCTGTCCACCTGCTGCTGTTGGATCCTCCCGGTCAAGTATGTTTATTTAAATTGATCTTAATTGATACAAGTGTTTAGACTGGACCAAAAGGTAAGCATTTAGTGTTGAATTCCGATAACTTTTGAACGTAGGTCCGCGTGGAGTGTCTGGAAATGCCGGGCTTAATGGACTTGATGGAAAACCTGGCGAAAGAGGAATGTCTGGCGCGATTGGGCAACAAGGCTTGCAGGTTGAGTTAAATTTGAATATTCTTTAACTAAAATCACAATTTCAGGGTCCTCCGGGTATGTTCACTGTTTTTTACCTTTAAAACAATCATTGTTAAGGTCCAAAAGGTTTAAAGGGACCGACTGGCAACATAATTCAATTAGAAGGGCCGCTAGCACCGACAGGCATCAAAGGTCCAGGTAAATTAAACCAATTTGAATGTTTCAAATGTAACAACACTTTTTATAGTCGGATTCGCCGGTCCAAAAGGCCAAAAAGGTATCTAATTTTACTTTAAACACTGATTTTTAACGATTATGTTGTAGGCCGTGACGGTTTACCAGGCAAAAAAGGCGAAATTGGATTGCCCGGAGACAAGGCAAGTACAATTAAAGAATAAACTAACTAAAAGTCAATCTGTAGGGATTGCCTGGAGTTAATGGCCGAATCGGCGCTAAAGGTCAACGCGGAATTCAATCAGCGCCTGGCAGCGATGGAGATTGTTCTCACTGCACACAACCACGTCTTCCGCCTGGTTATTAAACAGACCGTAGAACTTCTTACAAACAACAACATAATCATTCCAAATAGCTGTATATTTATGACGATGACGAATAAACATTTCTTTATTTAAATAAATTATGACAAATAAACACCAACTTGCAAACCCTAATTCAAGTACTTTTTCAACAAGTTCTCTACGACTTTAGCTGAAATTGGGTGCATAAACGGACGTTCTTTGTTGAATGTCTCAGCAGCTTGCTTTGAGCTTTCGTTCCATTCGAACAGTGCAGTGTAGACAGGCTTCAAGTACTTCATTCGACCATTCACTTTAACAAACTGCAAAGCTTTTGGGATGACAGGCAACCACGCCGCTTTGATTGCGATTAAAATAAACGCTGCCAACAACTCGGCGTTTTGAGTCTTGTCCAGGCCGTAAAGCTTCTCCAACAAAGCAACACGTTCTTGTTCAAGAGGTTGTCCCTAAAAGTTGAATTGATAATCAGAAGATACATTTAAGTCTTACGTTGCAAACCAAATTCAAAAAGTTAATCTTTTGATTAGTTGAGAGTTTGAAGTATGCGCCAACATTTTCTTCTGTCAACTCATTGATCGGCAACTGAGACCACTTATTTGCCAACTGAACACATTTCTCAATCAACGAATAGTTGTAGTGTGGTTTGTTTGGAGGAAGGCCCTGGAAATGGATATTTAAATGTAACTACATTCACAACAACTTACAGGCTTGTTCAACCAACCGTCGAAGTCAACTTTGTCCAAAATGTCTTTCTTGTCCGCAAAACTGGCCTTCAAGAAGTCAATCCACATTTCAGTAGTCACAGATTGTTGACGATACTTTTTGATGTAGTCGCGCAGCATTTGTTCAAATCGTTTCTCGTCACCCAATTGCTGTTCCAAATAAAGAAGAAACGCAGAACCTTTTTCATAAGGAACTTTGCAGAACGCTTCATCCGGATCAATTCCCGGCAAGCTTGGGATCAATTTGGTGAATTCGTGGACTGGAGAAAATTCCTTGTTGATGCACGGAACCAATTCGTCGTCAAAGCCAGTCAAACTATCGAATTCTCCGAACTTCTTTTCCGTAAAGTTCTTTCAATATTTTTCTTTCGACAAACACGGTAAAGCCTTCGTTGAGCCTTAAAGATTGAAGATGAGTTAGCTTGGTTTAAGGTGTCCGGCGGTAGATCGGACCAGTCTAGTTTTGTTATTAAAACGATGCTTACCAAAAGTGTTCCCAATTTGCATTTGTAGTGAGATTGCCAGTCCAGGAATGAGCTATCTCGTGTGAAATGACGTGAGTCTAAATTGTTTGAATACCTCAAAGACTTTTAAATTCTAACCATTGATCTGTCACCAGCAAGCAACGTTGGAGTCACAACTAAAAGTTGATTTTAATATTTTTAAACATAATCAAAGCCAACATGTCATGCAAACGTTCTCCATTCCGCCAAAAGGAAATGTGTTCGGCAGGACAACAAGGTCGTATCGTCCCCATTCATATTTGCCCATCAGATTTTCAGCGGCTTGAAGCATTTTCTCCGTGTCTTCAAACTCCCATTGTGCTTTGTCAACCACAGACGGTTCAGCCCAAACACAGCATCGGTTGCTGAGATCTCGCTTTTCCAATGAGCCGACGACGATGGCAATCAAATAAGTCGGAATCACAACTGGCTGATCAAAACGAAAGATGGAAGAATCATTGTTCTTTTCGGAGCCTTTGTCCAAAGCACTCATCAAACAAACAAATTCTTTTGGAACAGTTACTTCCGCGCTGTAAGTTTGTTTAACAGACGGCGTGTCCATGCAAGGCATAATCGAACGAGCGTGGATGGCTTGAGATTGACTGTACAAAAACGGATGGGTCTTGTCGACGGTCATTTCTTTGTCCATAAATTGAATTGCAGAAGCTCCATTCTTGCTTGTTGAATATTCAATCTCGACCTTCCTGGAAAGTAATGAAATAACAAATGTTTTAAAGTTTATTTACTTTTTGTCGCCTTTTTGAAGTGGCAATTCAATTGAAAGCTTCTGACCGAGTTCATGAAACTGTCCACTGGTGTACTTCAATTCGGATCCGTCACAACGAATTGCAGTGATATCCAAATCTAGAGCATCCAAAACCTGAAAGCAACTGCATTATTAAAGTTAGAGTTTAAAGTTTCTTACAACTTCATTTGTGTCTTGCAAAGCTTCCACGTCCAAAGAGCACTTTCCTTCTATGATTTTTTGAACAAAGTCGATGATCCATTGCAGATGGATGTGCTGAACGGTAACGTGGCTAAAGTTTGACGCCGAAGAAGGGTCTTTCAAGTTGGGCTGAGAACAACTAACCATGGTCGGATTTGAAAGCTAAACGAAAAATTCAATTGTTGCAGAGAGCTTTCGCGGCGAACTGGATTAAAATGCCAAAAGAGCGGATATATTTTTAAACAACGTTTGAATGACTGACTAAATGACTGATTGAATGACTAAAAATAAACGGATATGCATCTCTGGTGTGAGAAAACAGATTGTGAAGCAAGGGATGACTTATATAATAATGGATCACTCACATTTAACGATTTTCTCATAGTTTTTAGAATGTTTAAGTGTGTTCACTGTTTTTAGAATTATGGTCACTGGGAAGGCACTTTCATCAAATCCAAAAACAGAGTTCTAAAAAAGCAAGCACACTTCAAACGACAACGGATTAAAAATAAAAGGATCAGTGTCCCGGGTGTGGGAAAACAGATTGTGCAAAAAGGGATGACTGATAGGAGCACTGGAGCACACATTTAACGTTCGCATTAAATCTATCACTTTTCGCATATTCAATTCGAGGATCGGCGTCCCGGGTGTGAGAAAATAGATTGTGAAACAAGGTCTTTGTCACCATCTAACGTTCGCACTAATCAATCTTCCAATCAATTCAATCAATTCAATCAATTTATTCAATAAATGCGTAAGAGAATAAATGTGTTCGACTAACAAATACATTCAACAGAATAACAACTACTTGATTTACATTTGACTTTTAACGACAATTGTGGTGATTGGATGCATGTATGGCTTGTTCTCTTCGAATGTGCGGATGGCAAGTTGGCGGCTTTCCGGCCAATCAAAGAGCTTTTTGTAGAGCGGACGAAGGAACTTAATGCGTCCATTTGACTTGATGAACTCGAGCGACTTTTGAATAACTGCCGGCCACTTTGCCTTGATGCCAATCAACAGAAATGAAAACATGATTTCGGAGTTTTGACAACTTTTCAGGCTGTAAGCTTCTTCGAGCAAGGCAACGCGTTCGTGGCTTAAAACCGGACCTGTTTCGATAGAGTCCAGCACTTTGATCTTTTGATTAGCCGAAAACTCATTGTAAATTTGAGCTTCCGTTTTGCTAAGTTCGTTTGTCTCCGGTTTAGACCAAATTTCAGCCAACTGGATGCACTCGGCAACCAAAGCCTCGTTGTATCTGTTAGTATTGGATTTTAGTGTAATCACTAATTACTTTACTTACTGAGGCTTGTTTGGCGGAACACCAGGTTTGTTCAGCCATCCGTCGAAATCAACCTTCTCCAAAACATCTTGTTTGTCTGTGTAGTATTCTTTGAGGAAGTTGATCCAGTCCGTAGTTGTGATAGACTGTTGACGGAATTTGCGGATGTAAGCGCGTAACATCTCTTCAAATTGATCGTTTGTGCCGAGAATTTGTTCTAAGTACAACAGAAATGCCGAGCCCTGTAACATCTGTGTCAGAAACTCTATTAAAGGAAATTTACTGACCTTCTCGTAGGGAATAGTTGAGAATGCCTATTTCCGTAACTTTATTTCCGCGACTTTATTTCCAAAGAGATTTTTCTAGTTTTGATCAATTTTTTTGGATTGTTTGCAAGGTAAAATGATTTTCTTCAGAACGTCTTTATGTAAGTGTTTTGTGAGCGCGGAACTAAATTCTCCGAAACTTTGTTTCAAACTAGAGATCGAAGATAAAGTCGCGGATATAAAGTCTGTGAACCACCTCGTCTGGATCCACGTTTTCTAAACGTGGAATTAGCTTTGTGTACTCATGTACAGGCGAAAATGTATCGTTAATGGTAGTCAAAAGACGATCTTCCCAGCCAGTAATTGTTGCAAAGTCTCGACTGTCTTCTCCATATAAGCGACCAAGAATTTTGCGCTCCACAAAAACAGTAAATCCTTCGTTTAACCAAAAATGCTCCCAATTCGAGTTTGTTATACTGTTGCCAGTCCAAGAATGAGCAATTTCATGAGCAACTACGTTGGCCAAGGAGCGGTCACCGGCGATTATTGTGGGAGTAACAACTGAACAATTCGATTTTAATGTTTTTAAACTTTGCGGCCAAAACTGGACAGGGCCTATTTTTATGAGCACAGTTAGAGAACCCATTTTTTAAACTTACACGTCAAACAAGGATTTTCCATCCCACCTAGAATTCCGCAAATCTACACAAAAAACGAACTTGTTTGCGCAACAAAGTGCGTTTTTTCAAAACATCTTTTTGATTGCATTCAAAAGTCTTTTGCTATTTTTTTAACTAATATAATTTTAAATGGAAACGGTTAGTGACGATGTGACAAATCAACCAGAATCGAATAATTTGTTAATTACTTTTTGGGCTAAAGAGCATGTCAAAACGGAACTAGAAACATTTAACTACATGTCGAATTCATAAATTGATGAATCTTAATTGCACTTCAACTATAAGTATTCTATCTCAAAGCTGTTCCGATATTGTTAAAATAGTAAAAGTAAGCAAAAAAGTGAAATGCGAAAGTTCGTTTTTCAAGTTCGTTTTTTGTGTAGATTCGCGAACCGAAAGGGAAGGTTGTGGGCAAGACAACAAGGTCGTATCGTCCCCACTCGTATTCACCCATCAGTTGTTCAGCAGCTTGTAGCATTTTCTCTGTGTCTTCAAACTCCCATCTGGCCTTTTCAACAACGGACGGCTCAGCCCAAACGCAACAACGTTCACTGATGTCACGTTTTTCCAGATCACCAACAACGATGGCAATCAAGTAGGCCGGAATTACAACTGGCTGATCAAACCGAAACAAAGTTTTGTCGCCTTTGCGTTCGGAGCCTTTGTCCAAAGCGCTCATCAAACAAACAAATTCTTTCGGAACAGTTACTTCCGCAGAATAAGTTTGCTTGACGGATGGCGTATCCATACAAGGTACAATTGAGCGGCAGTGGATGGCCTCACATTGACTGTACAAGTAAGGTTGAGTTTTGTCAGCAGTCAACTCCTTCTCCAAGAACTGAAGAGCCGAGGCGCCTTCTTTGCTTGTTGAGTAGTGGATTTCGATCTTCCTGCAATCAATGTATTTTAAGACTAACTCGAATGACGTAAACGAATCATTCTTATGCAATCAAGTTGTTGAGATAAGTGTTCGAAAATGACTTTTTTAATCAACTGTTTTGTCAAAGACACTTTTGCTTTTCGAAGCACACGTAAAAGAAACTTACTCTTTGGCTCCTTTGTTCAAACGCAATTGGAGAGTGAGTTTTTGACCCAAAACACCGAACTCTTCAAGTTTGTACGGCACATCAGAGTTGTTGGCGGAGATTTTTGTGATTTTCAAGTCGCGAGCATCCAGAACCTAAAAGTTAGTTTTTAAACACATCAACTAAACAAATCAACTAAAGAGTTAAAGCTTACAACTTCAGTTGTGTCTTGCAACGCCTCAACGTCCAAGAAGCACTTTCCTTCGATGATTTTTTGTTCGAAATCAACGTTCCAGTCTAAGTGAATGTGCTGGACACAAACCTGATCGGCGTTTGCAGCCGACGACGAGTCTTCAAAGCAACGGTTGTGACCACACTTTGTGTACATTTTTCGGAACTTGCTAAAGCTTCACATAAATCAACTTGAATGCAAAAACACGCGTAAGCGGAAATGAAACTCGACAGAACTCCAACAAACTTTCACTTTTGGACTCAAACTGCTCCTGTCGGCAACAATGGAAACCATCTAGCCAATTGATGATAATAAGCACGCTTAATCGACAAAACGGAGCACTTATAAGCTCAAATGTGCGTCTCAAAAAGTTATCACGTAAAGGGGAACACTATTCTCCGTCTCTATCGACTCAAATAAATTCGGTCGGAGTTATCTTAAAATCAAATTGCATGACAGTCGAGGGCAGGTGTCTTTTGGTCTTCGTTTGTTCCACTGCTTCTCCCAAATGTTTCAAATGGAATAATGTTGATTTAAGATTGCGGACTCTGAGGGTGAAAAGGCACAAAGGCTTATCGTTAGCGAATACCAAGAAAGCTTTGCATTCTAAGCTGTCTGATTAAATGAAAACGTTCCGAGCAATTTGATTTATGAGTTGGCCTGTAAGTGTTTTTTGAAACACTAAATGAAATGCGAGCTTCAAACATCAACTTTAAACATTAAATGAAATGTGAGTTTTAAACATCAACTTGAAACGTGAGCTTCAAACATCAACTCAAAACATTAAATGAAATGCGAGCTTCAAACATCAACTCAAAACATCAACTTGAAACATTAAATGAAATGTGAGCTTCAAACATCAACTCAAAACATTAAACGTGAGGCGAGCTTCAAACATCAACTCAAAACATTAAATGAAACGTGAGCTTGAAACGTGAGCTTCAAATATCAAATTGAAACATCAAGTTGAAACACTAAATGAAATGTGAGTTTTAAACATTCTAACTAATCAAAACTTCATTCCGACTAAACAATCAACTTTGTTCTCTAAAGCCCCGCAATGCTTGTGCAAAATTGCATGATAAAAAAATTCGAAAAGCCGATTACGTGCGTGCTGATTTGGCAGCAAAAATGCAATCTTGTACGCTCCCTAATTACACAAATCAAAAACGTCGATACAAATGAACAAAAATTCAATTTATTGCATCAAAAATGAATGAAAAGACAAAATTGAAAAACACTTTCTAGTTTAACAACACTTTTTGTTTGTTTTGTTCGTTTTTGTTGTCTAAATCAACAATACTTGTTTTCGGAGTCAGAACTAACAAGTTCCGTTTGCAGATTTCTTTTGTAAGTTGATAAAACGTTTGTTCCACGTTGTAAGCCTCCTTTGCTGACGTTTCAATAAAGCTCATGTTTTGTTGATCAGCGAACAATGTGGCTTCTCTTTCCGAAACAACTCTTTTGTCGATCAAGTCGTTTTTGTTTCCAATCAACATTTTGACAATGTTCTGGGAATTGAATTATTTGAAGTGTTCTTTTTACCTCGTTAGCAAGTGGACGGACTTCTCGCAACCAAAATTCCACATTTTTAAAGCTGACATACTTTGTGAGATCATAAAATATGAGAACACCAACTGCATCTCGGTAATAAGCTAAAGTTACAGAGCGGAACTGTTCTTGGCCAGCAGTGTCCCAAATTTGAAGACGTATTGTGTAATCATTAACCTGACATAAACACTACTTTTAAAACCGATTCAACTTTTACGTACAATAATTTCCCGTTCATCGAAATCCACACAAATCGTTGACAGCATGCTTGTAGAAAACGTGTCACATGTAAATCGTCTTACAAAACTCGTCTTTCCTACACCACTGTCCCCAATTAAAACAACTAAAACGCCATTGAATTTGCTTAAACGATCAAACAAAAACTTAATTTTAAACAAATAATCATAATCATTTGTTTTGTTGATAGACATAAATAATAGTGTTTTTAACTTCCAGCAAAACTTCTTTCCAACACAACTGAGTCACACCCAAAAATCATTATCACTGTCCATAAAAGGTTTTGTGGATGTTTACAATCTTTGTTGATGATTCACTGTTTTTAATAGCTGTTTGCTTTCTAAAGTGCGTAATTGCTGTCAATAAATAAACAAATTTATTCAAAACGCCGTTGTAGTCTATAACTTCACAAGCATATTCAAAACAAATGAATACAAATTGGCCGTTCATCTAGCGTACCTAAACAAATGAAATCAACAACTATCATTTAAACTGTTCCTACTTTGCCGCCCAATCAGTTCGACCTCCCGTCGTGGTTGTGGCTTTTGATGAATTGGAAGGCGGTCCACTGCCTCCGGCGTTATAATTACCAATGACTGAATTGGTCAGATTGTTGTTGATACCGTTGGGGGCTCCGCGGCCACCGAACGAAGGCACATAACCTAGAAATTAAATTGTAATTTACTGCTAGGTTGTTAAATACTTACCATACGCGTATTCGAATCTTGCTTGAAGGGCTGAGCGAGCCTGTGTGGCAGAACTCTGTTTTGGTTGACTAAGACGAGCATTTGCGTAGCCATTTGAGGCTGCTCCATTTTGGTTGTTGTTTGTGGCATCCGCTTTGACAACACCTAAGTTGTTTTTTAAATTGGAAAAGCTCTAAATTCTTACCAGGAACATATCTCGATTTCGACAAGTACAAATCTTTGGCTCCTTTTTTAACGCTAGAGGCTCGGTTACTTCTATCCGCTAATGCTTTCTTTTCTTCCGAATTGGTAGAGCCTCCAGATCTAAAACACATCATTTAAAGGCGTTTAAGTTGTTAATGCATACTTTGAAGTAAAGAACCCGCTTCCATGTGTTTTTGTAAGTGGCAAATTCCGGTTGATCAAGCGATTTGAACCGTCTTTCGGAGCTGATGACTAAAAAGAGTTTTGTTTTGTTCTAAACTACTCTTTTAGCAATCTGTCAAATTACCTGTTGCTGCTGAACTTTGAATAGATCGTCTTTCGGCGCCACTTTTTGTGTAGCTTTTCCTTTATTGCTGACAATGATCTTGGAGTCACTTTGTGTTGATCCGGCACTGTTTTTGCGGAAAACACCGGTGTTTGGTTGACTTACAATCGGAGCACCCAGCTTTTGTGAGACTTGGAAGTATTTGTACTTGAGAGACCAAAATCATCGATTGTTTTAATTTGGCATCTTGTTAAACAACTTACACTTGCAGCCGAGGGTCTTTTTTCTGGATTCCACAACAGCATATCTTTCATTAATTTCATTCCGTCGCCACTTATCGTGTTGACAATTGGACTCCATTGCAATTCCGTGGCTTTGTTGAAATCTGAAGTTCATTGCAGCAGCCAGTTTGTAACCTTCAGCCCATTCCTCCTAAAGTTGCTTTTAATTATTTCAGTCATTGAAAGCGTGCCAACTTTGCTCGGCGTTCCCATAATTGTCAGGATTTTGAATATTTGATCCAGTTCACTTGTGCCCGGGAACAACGGCCTCAACATGTACAGTTCTGCCATTATGCAACCGAGAGCCCACAAATCAATTGGAGAGTTGTAGGCAGTGGAGCGGAGGAGAATTTCTGGAGCTCTGTACCATCTAGTTGAAACATAATCAGTATACGGAGGTCTTGACCTAATCTCTCGTGCCAATCCGAAGTCCGCAATTTTAACCAACTCCGTTCCATTGCACATGATGTTTTCTGGTTTCATGTCACGGTGGAAAAAGCCTAAAATGCAAGTGTTTGTTGATTTGAAACTCTTTTTTAAATGGTCTTTTATCCCGACAAAACAAAACTTTTAACAAGTTCATTCAAGTGTAAACGTACCGCTCCGGTGCATGTAAGCCAAGCCTTGTAGAACTTGATAGATTATGTTACGTATAACACTTTCAGGAAAGTAGCGGTCTCTAAAGCAAAAAGCACTTTGATTTGCAAGGCCTTTAAAATCCGCACCTGTCTTTCATTAACTCGTATAGATTTTCTTCCATAAACTCAAAAACAAAATAAAGAACGTCGTTTTCTCTTATCACTTCTCTCAACTTTATAATATTGGGATGATTCAGTTTCTTGAGAGACTTGACTTCCCTCAAGTTCATTGCTTCGTCCCACGAATAGAACTTCTTTTTCATTCTAAAGCTCCGGAATTACTTTAAAAGACACAAACTTACATACCTTTTAATTGCAACAATGTCTCCGGTGTCCAGCTTTTTGGCCAACGAAACTTCGCCGAATGTTCCATCTCCAACTTTCTTTGTCATTCGATAGCGATCTGCCAACGTTTGGCCAGAGCCCGAAGCTCGTCCATCGGCTGTCATTTTATGTGAAGCGGCCAACTGATACAATTTGCCAGATGATTTGATGAGGCGCTTCAACCAAAAACAATCTCGAAGACGCTTTACCCGAAAAACTAAAGCAGAAAAGCAATGATTAAACGAAAGGAACGACGGCCTCGAGCACGCAAGCAAACTGAACAAATCCACGGCGAGTAAAATCCATGACTTTACCTATTGTTTAGTTGGTTGATGGAAGCCAGGCACATTAATCCAATTTGGACACGAGAAAAGTAACACGCGATGGGTGGTTTTATTCAATGAGTAGTCGTTTCTTTTTATGAAGTCGACAAAGGGCACGAAACAGGAAGAAAAATTTGCTGGACATGAAACAAAACTTAAAAGCTATCACTCTCATTTAATAAAACAAAAACAAGCGGAACTAACATGCATATGACTCGTGCCAAATCCTGTGCGCATTCCCCGAAAACAAAACCCACAACTATTTGTCCGTTCTCTTGTCCTCAACAAATTATGTCTCACATTCACAGCACGGCTCATTAGCGGTAAATTCACAGAAAAGTGAGTACGTGCTTATGGAGTGAATTGCCATTCAAGTTAGTTCAACAAGTAAAATGTCGAAAAGACCAAAAAGAACAACAACTAGACTCAACAATCAAATTTGCAACAAAGTTTTCTTGTAAACGAATAACGTTTAATAAACTCACAGGTCCAAAGATTGTATAGCAGATTTTCTACACGTCTTTTGACTGTCGGGTCGTTTAGCCGGAAGCAGTCAACGGGCCGTTCCTTACGTTGACCATTGAGTTGATTTCGGCGGGAAATTGGGGCACTTTTTAGCTTTTTTATTCCAAAATCACCGAAGCATAAACTCCAAAATGCAAGACTAGTCAAAAGTAGTCAAAGTAAGCAAAGTTGAGGTTAATCACGAAACGGTTGAGCTTTTGGCTTTAAGTGCAAAGCGTCTAATTGCTCATTTATGTGGATTTGAATGGGTTGGAGGCAAATTCCATGAGTTCTTGCAAAAAGGTCAAAAAGTGGGCAACCAAAAACAATGTTTACTTGTGAATAAAACAGTTTTAAATGGTCACAAAATAGTTTGGTAACTAATTAAGAGATGTACAAAGTAAGTTGTATTTTCGCATTTATGATCCCGCCACAAACATCAAAGATAACTATGGACGAAAAGTGCGCATTTGTTGCCAAGTGATTTCGAAACGAACGCACACGGTTGTGGCATAAATTTCAATAAATTTATTTTCGGAATTCTTTGCTATGATAAATTTGCTTGCGTAACGACAACACAAAAACTTCTCGCATTTGATTCATAGCGGTCTTTAAAGTATAATTAAAACTAGTTAAACAACTTGAAATATAATTTACATTTGTGTGATCTCTAGCGTTTTTTGCCGTGTTAGTTGAGTACAAACGTCCAATTATATTTATGTGGATGGGTAAAAAACAGCTAGATGTGTGGAACTCGCATGCTTTACGTTTGGTTGCTAGTCAACTTCGGAGATTTAAAAACCGATGACCAAAGAAACAACAAAGATGCATTGTTTTTAGAACAAATTGTAAAGCTCACCGTGTTGGAGATCAAAGCATAAACGGTCAGGAAACAAAACGATTGGCGCTTTACGAATCGGCAAGATTAAGTTGTTTTTCGGGAAGCGGATTAAGCTGGTCATTTACGGTTGCCAAATTTGGAAAGGATTTGTGGCACTTTCGGACAATCGTTTAAATGTTGATAAACAATTAGAGCATTTGTAAAACTTAATTGTTTTCGGCAATTAGAAACGAGTCCACAAACTTTTGAGGCCATTTCGGAGCAACACAAAAATGTATGGCAGGTGTAAATTCTTAAATTGACAGTGCGTAAATTTAAACGCGTACGGGATTTTCGGAAACTATATGGATTGCACTTAAAATCTGGCATTGTTTAATTAAACACAGTCGTTGCTCGGTCTTCAAGTTAAATTGAAAACGTTCTATTACGGAAACACGGAACTAAAACAGCTAGACTTAATTTGTCTCAGAAGCCAGTCAAAAAAGTATCAAAGTTTGTCTATTGCAAAAATCAACAAACAATTTAAACAAACAAGAGAAGAAAAACTAATTACATCGTTGTTTAAATTACATACTGCACGCACATTCAAAACAAATAACAAAATTGAATACTGTAAAAAGAACACCACATCAAAGAGAACTCCAATGTCTAATAGGTTGGGACAAATTAAAACCCCCCCGTAATTATGCATCTTGAGCAACAGGGAAAACAATTCATATTGGACAATAGCCCTTGCTTTTTGGCCTCGTTGCGGAGGTCGAGTTCGTCTGTTTGCGCGTATGCCTAGTCATTTCTGTTGGTGGGACGCTTGTGGGGCGTCATGGTAACTCTAAAACTGGTGCCAGCACGACCTGGGGCTTTTGGGGGCCGACAAAAGCGTTGGGCAGAAAGATTAGTCGGGCGTCGAAGCGAAAATCCCCAAAATTGATCCGGATTTTAAGACATTAAAATAAAGAAGCTCCGAAATTACGCTTCTTGATCCGGCTACATACCTGAATGCCATTGGTGTCGTAGAGTTTAATAATAGGATTTGTTTAAAGCAATATTGAGCTCAGTTGTGAATGTTCTTGAATGATTTTAAAAAATGTCTCAACAACTTGTTTAAACAACTAACAAACTTCCCACAAACAGTTTTAATCGGCAACTTTCTACAAAAATAGACTCAGTAAACAACCAGTTTGGAAATCCCGTCGCGACACACAAAACAACAACATACTAGCAACAAAGCACCAATGACTACCCAATTTAAAAGCGGCATCAATTTGAGACTAAATCGTCAAACAAGACTCGCCACTAATCCAAATTGAATTTTTAAAACATGCAACAGAATTAAAGCATCTAAGATCTGCTCCAAAGATTTCCGAACAACTCAAAAATGTGCCATCGTTTGCCAGCCAATTTGAGCGCAACTGCTCTGCTCCTGAGAAAACGAACAATGAATAAGTGGCAAAATGTTTCCGCTTCTGGGACAATTTGCAACTGGAAGTCTCAAAAGACGGTGCATGCATGTAAGTTCAGGAAACGGAGATGACGCTTCGAGCGCAATGTCCGTCTGAAACATTCCAGACAGTGTGGATTCGATTGTTAATTCTTTGAACCAAACAACAAAATAATCTGGTTGTTCTATTTTTACATTCCGATTAAGAAATCATTAAAGTGCACAGCTGTTTGACACCCGATAATCAGTTTTGGGTGATTAGTATAGAAAAAGTAAGTCCTTTAATTATGTGCCTTGACGCAAACAAAGTAATAAATCCCTGTAGAATTTGCTTTCGTTATGTGCCGTTTATGTCTCCAAAACGTGAGGAAAGCAATAACTAATTATACCAGTGTGAAAAAACTAATTACGTTGTTTTGTGGCAATAAACTGTGCTTTGGTTGTTGAAATACTCAGATTGAGTAATTGCAGTTGTGATGTAATAAACTTAATTCAGTGCACACTTGTAAAGCAATTTCATTAAAACATTCATTTGCAACAAACAAAGAAATTGTTTATCGCTCTTTGTTTTGAGTCATTCGATCTTTCGGCAATCGCTTGCTGCAGCAAAATTTATGTGAAAACGCGCGCTCTGTTGCTCTTTTTGTCGCGTTCTTTGCTTACTTTTATGCCTTTAATCGGCACTAATCTCCGTTTTCTTTGCTTCAATCTGCATTTCTTTTGAATACAATAAACTTATTCAAATTTTTTAGTCATTTGACGCATTTTCAATACTGTGAAGATGTTCAACAGCACAAGCGAAGATTTTAGTCATGCGCATCGTGACATATCTTCTAGTCGTTTGCCACCTTCTCTAGCTCAACCGCAACCGCCTACGCATTTGAGAAGTCCAATGGCCAATGAGCGCGAAAATGCAAGCTTGTCAACTAAGCTGTATCCAAGTTCCATACCGCAAAGCAGAAATGTAGCAAATGCAAACTTGAATTCTGTACGTCAACCTCTTTATCCAATTAACCTCAATCAACGACCGTAATGATTTCTCTTCCATGTTATTTTAATAATTGTGCATTTTAGGAATAGACACTCCAACGATGATGTTTTCTTTCCGCCTTCTTCTTCAAGAGTGCCAGCACCAAAGACTCCAGACTTCAGACATCCAGATGGCAGATCGTCTCATCAACTTGCTCATGACATAAGACAGATTCATTATCGAATTCAAGAGAATCATCGTCGTTCGCGAGAAAATTCACGTCAGCCGTCAAGACAGTTGTATTCAAGAGAGGAGAATTACATACCGACGTCAAGAAATGAGCATTATTATCCAGTTCGACAGCCTAGTCCAAGTCGTTCACCGGTTAGAAATGATGTAGTTGCTTGGGTAATATTGAAGACTTTTTGCCGATCACTATTTTTGTTTTTAGAGTCACAGAACAGACCCGTTGATCGCTCATGCTTTACGATCAAGCTCACTTGACAGATACAAAGCGAGGCCAGCTGAACATCAACGAGTAGAGATTTGCATTTGCTAAGTTAATTCATCTATTATTTTTAGCCACAGACTCGGCAGGTTAATCGTGCTCCGATTAAAGTTCGTTCTCCAGTTCAAGCACCAATTTTGATTGACAAGGTTGTGGAGGTCAGTTTTCAAGCTTTAACTTAATAAGTTGCATATTTTTAGAAACAGCAAGCTAGTCGTCATGCTGCGAAGACAGTCAACTTTACGAACAGGATTGGAACTAGCGACTTGGACAATAAGAAGCAAGATCTATTGAATGAGTTGCACTACAAGCATCCGGAATTGGAAACTCTTTTGAAGCCAGTGATTGAAAAAGCAGCAAACGAGCTTCCTGCAAAAATTATGATTGCATTAAAGGACCGACACAGAATTTTGTTGGCATCTTTGAGAAGAATTGACAAGTAAATTTGCAAAAGGAGTTTTAATGCTATTTTACGTTTAGATCAACACATTTGGCATCAGCAGATCGGCGAAAATGCTTGAATGATGAGTCGAACGAGCACAAACTGGAAGATCTTAAATGCTTGTCACTCATGCTTGAAGTAGGGACTTGCTTTGAGTGTCAATTAATCTTTTCTATTTTAGATTGAAGCTAGATTCTTCGTTAACGGAACTGACAAGCCAAGCGTTGTACCTGTCATTAATGACCAGTTGCGATTTCTCAGAGAAATATTTTCTGTCGACTGGAGGATTTACATAGCAACAAACAATGTTTGAACAATACGATGTGCGTTTACTTTGGGAATAAATCTATTTGAAAATCTTTGGCCTATTTATTGAATCAACAAAGAATATTTACATGCATGAGAGAATAACAACAAGTAGATAACAATTAATCTTCTAGCGCATCAACTTGAAAATCGTTTTCTAGTTTTTTGGCAACGTGTTTAGATAACTTTGTAGTTGAATTTGCTGAAACTCATTTTTAAATTAAAGCAGGTGTTTAATTGGCAGTATTTATAACCTTCTAACTTATTTCAGCCAAATAAATCTCACAGATTCATTGTTCTTGGTTATGAATAGTTGCAAAATAAGATACTAGTATTCTAAAAACAAAAATAACTCAACTGCCGGACCTGACCCGGACAATATTTATTTACCAACCTAAAGCTCAATACATTGTTACAAGAAGTGAGGAAGGGATTTTGATCATTCAATCCCCAGAGGTCTCCAGGTCACATTCTATGAAATCAAAGGTGTGACTTATAAAAAAGCTATCTAAACACATTGCCAAAAAACTAGAATGATTTTGGGATATTAATTTTTGTTTGGTGGCTTATTTTATTTGATCCATAACCATCACCAAACTTGCACCTCTATGTTAAAGTCCATATAAGTATCTAGCCTTTTTTGCCATAAAAACATTATAGTTTTTGAATTTTATTAAAATAAGGTAATACGATAAAGATATTCCATATTCAAGTTTATTAATTTTTAAGGACAAAAAAGCTTTCAAGTTGATGTGTCTAGTCCCATCGATCCTTGTTGATCAGCATCCGGAGCGAATCTTCAACTGTTCTGTGTTTGTGCATCAAATTGCCATAATTTGCGTATCCTTGGCAGTGCATCTCCATGCGTATTTAGCTTCTTGGCATCACCAGGCATTTTTGCAAAAGTGCTGTTGTGGCGTTCACGTCGTTTCTGCTCCAGAAATGTTCCATGCTTTTCGATGTATTCTTTCTCAGTTTCCTGAAAGCAACAAAATGATCCAACTATCTAAAGATTGTATAAATTACCTTTGTCAAGTATGGAGTGCAAAGCCATCGCATAACTTGGTACTCACGTTCAAAACGGTCACGCAGCTGCTTTACTCTTGCATCATTGACGATAAACGGAGGCTGTCCAGTTCTAAACGGTAAATACTAAAACTGAATTCAACATAAACTTGACTTACGCTTTTCTCTTCGGCAATGGAGTTCCTCTGTATCCAATTTCCCAAACTCGTCTATCCCAATGCTCTTTGTTCAAGTTTGCTCGTAAAATTTGGCAAAGCTTCATGTTGACTGCAAAATAAAAGTTGTTGAACGCTTTTCACAATCAGAATGTTTTGATAAAAATGTTTTTTCGAATGATTTCGTTGCAAGATTACAAGTTTGACGAGTGTTTGTCAACATTTTAAAAATTATCGGAAACGATGCCTTTAAACATTGCACTTTTGTTGTTAGACATTCCATTAGCTTGGCCAAACTTCAATCAACACGATCGACCAAAAATCGCATCCTTTAACATTCGGCGAGCAATGGTGAATAAGAGCACGTTTTTGATGTGCCCGATGTTATTTTAATCGCAAATGTGTGGAGTTTTTAATGAAATTTTCACGAAGCAATGCCGCTTTCAGAAACAAAACAAATGACTAAACATGATCTTTAGTGAGGAAAAGTGTATAAAAGCAAGAAATTATGCTAGCAAATCACCTATTTCAGTCCTTAAATTGAAATGTAAGTTTTTTAGCTGTTGTGGTTTCTCATTTTGAAAGTTTAGATGAAGTGCATCGTCCTCGCCTTGCTTGTTGCCATTTTGGCTCTCTACGTCCGTGCCGACATCCAATGCAACGACCAAGGAATTTGCGCCGGTGACGGTAAGCCAGCAGAAGACACTCGTTGTTCAGGATGCCACAGCTGCACTTTCAAGGTTTGTAAACTTATCGCAGGCTTTATACGATTTATTGATTTGCAGGGCTGCTGCCACGTTCGCTTCACTAATGTCAACACGCAATGCAACATTCCAGGATCATGCTCGGATGAGTACAGAGTTCGTTGGGGACGATGCCCATGATTTGGTGACAAGCCGCCTTCTTTGATTCCAGTTTTTAATTGTAGTTTAATTTAACGGCAAAATAAAAACTAACGACAATGGCTATTCAATTAAAAGCTTAACAGCGCATCTTTATTTTAAAATTGTGTTACAAGTTTTTGGAGATCAACCGAATATGACGTGATTTGTTCTCCGCCGTCGATAAAGTTGTCAGGTAAGATTCGTTGTCCATGAGCGCGGAAGCTTTTGATATCAAGTGAAAAGATTGGAATGAAGTGCATCTAAAAATATCAGATACGAATTTGAAGCTGCAACTAAGCATACGTTTTGCACTATTTTGTTAGTTGCAACGGCAGTGCAAATAATTTGTGCCCAACTGATGCCTTTTCGATAACCTTGTTTGCAACTTTCAACGATTAGTTTTTTGGCAAGACCGTTTCTGAACATTCCGATAAGTTCGATTTAAAGCAACAAATCCACCTACTTGATGTAATCTTTATGAACACTTAGCATATCCAAAATTAAATACTCTTCAATGTGAATGGGCAAATTTTGTGCAAAAAACTTCTCAATAGTTTCTAGCACTACCAAAATGCCTCGAGGATCTCCAACCGAAATTTGATGCGCGTCAAACTCTAAAAGACTTCAAGTTTTTAGCAACTAAACTGTTATAGACCTTCTCCATAATCTTCCTTCATTTTTGGCTCTTTCCACTCGTTTGCATGAATTGCTTTTGAAATGTGGCAAATAAACACTCCGCATAGACAACCATTATCAATTGCCAATATTGTGACGTTTCTCGACAACGCATTGTCCAAAATACGACTCAAATAATTAAGAAACCCCTCGCTCTTTTGAATCTTAAACGAAACAGACAGCGGCTCATTTGTAATGTACTCGTTTAAAAAGAAGTCCACAATAACTTGACGATCTTCTTCTACTGCGACTTCAAAGCAAACACTTCGGTTCAATGTTTTCAGTAAAAAGTCTTTGTCCACGCATTGGCGCTCAACGTCTGGAAGCTTGTATTTTTGAATTGATTCCATTGGCTAAAAACAGTAAATAATAAGTTAAGAAATCACGACAAACCTAATCAAGCAGCGCAGTTCAAATGACTCTACGTGAAAATGTTGTGCTCTTTTGTTTGCTTTTGTTGTTTGAAGAAAAAGTGTGCGTAGACTTTGTTTGCTGCTTGTTTGAAAGCACAAAAAGTTCAAGTACAAATTTTGATTGTGATCGATTTGATTTTCGGCATTGTTTATTTGTAAAGTTTTAACAAATATCAATCATGATTTGAAGAAATCTTTTGAGATTCAGCTATGTACGCTCCAATTTGTTTGCCTCCATCACAAAACTCACCTTCAAACATTTGTTTCCCGTGAGCACGGAAGTTTTTAAGATCGAGTGAAAACATAGTGGTGAATCCCAACTAAAAACGTCGGTTATCTGATTCATAATTATGATCGAGACATACGTTTTGAGCTATCTTGTTGGTTGCAACAGCACTTCCAGTAACTTGAACCCACTCAAATCCTTTTTTATGAGCTCGTTTGCAACTTTCGACAGTCAACTTTGTTGCGAGGCCATTGCTTAAACAGGTGGAGTTTAGAAGATTGAATAGAAACACTTACTTGACATAACTTTTATGGACACTCAATATGTCCAGAAACACATATTCGTCAACGGAAGCCGGCAAATAATGTGAAACAAATCCTTCAAAGATCTCTAACACGACGCCTATCTTCTTCTGCCCCTCAGTTGCACTGTTATTTGCATCGTACTCTAAAAAGCGTCCAAGTTTTTAGCAAATAAATTGTTACAGACCTTCGCCGTAATCATCTTTCATTTTCGGTTCTTCGGCAACATGTTTTGATTTGAGGACCCGATTCAAAAACATTCCACATAGACAACCGTCATCAATTGCCAGGACTGTCAAACGTTGTGGCAAAGCAGCTTCCAAAACAGGATTGATGTAGTCAGCAAATACATTCACCGGTGTTTGAACCAAGTTATTCATCGGCTCTCGAGTAATGAACTCATTCTTGAGAAACTCAACTATAACTTCGTGATCTTTCTCGTCTGCAACTTCAAAGCGAACATCTCGATTCAGTGTTTTTAGATGGAACTTCTCAACTAAACATTCTCGCTCAAGTTTTGGAAGCTCATACTTTCGACAAGAAGTCATCTTAAACAATTATGTTAACAGCAAATAAGTCTGATTGCCGATTAGTTGTTTACTTATGAATCGAGTGCATAGTTTTGTGTGTTTGATGTTTGGCGCATGAGAGTGTGTGTAACAAAAAGTGTTTTCTAATCTTGATTAAACACAGTTTGAATTGTTTATTTGTTCTGTCTTTGAAGACAAAACGTTCCAAAATTTCTATTAATTTTAACCACAACTGAATGGGCCAAAACAAAGGCGAACCTTTAAGATGGAATTTAAATCCGACCACATGATATGAATTTAGTGTTATGTAAAAACTCCGATTGATCAGTGTTTATGGGATTTGTGCCCTTTTTTGTCTAACACTCTCTCTTCACTGCCTGTAAACAAATCACTGCGTATAAGAGTGTTTTAACAAAGATTAGTCAATTCGGTCCAATTTTGGAACGCTCTGTTCACAAAGGGCTTTAAAATTAAAACATAACATCTAAAATTTACATCCAGACATTCATATCAACAACTCATGCAACCATCGACTAATTTCAATTCAACAGCATAGCCAACGAAAAATGACTAACACTGTTTATGCAAGAAGTGATGCTTCCATGTTCCCAGGCCGTCAATTTTGCCACGAATATTTAGTAGTTTAAAAAGGTCACGACTTGGCCGCTGTTTGAATTCTAATTATTCAGTTTGATCACAAACAATCCGAGTGCTGTTTTTATTTCCAACTTCTATTATGACTCCACAGCGGAAGAAAAGATCTTTTTGTGGAATTGAGTTGCATGTAAGTTGCTTTTAACGTTTACAAACTGTGACCGAAATAATTTCAGACAGTTGTTAAATTAATTTCTTTAAGTTGCATTCTTATCGGCTGCACCGTTGACTTCATTTACATTTGGCAGAAACTCTTTCTTCTCGCATCAATAGAGTCGTTTGCTATAGTTTCGTTTCTATTTTTATATTGCGGATGTCAGTGGAAACGGGAATGTTTTTACATTCCGTTTTTGGTCTTTCATGTAAGTTTTTGGAAACTTTAAATGCTAATCACAAGATGTTTAAAGAAACAAAATTTAGTCAATCGTCGGCATCGTCGGCTTAGTAGTTGGAGTCTGGTTTTTGGCTCACGGACTTTTGATGCTGGCACGTGAGAGTGAAATAGCAATTTATTTTCTCGTACAGGCGTCGTTTTGCTTGATTTTCAGCCTAATGAACTTGCTTGTCACGCATATTGTTTATATGGATTATCGTGATTTGAGAAAGCAAAGACGAAAAGCTCGAATGCAATTTGTTTATTTGAACGGATCGCCGTCGTTGAACAAAAAGCTTTACCAATATCGCGCAAGAAGCTCAATGATTGTCTAACTGGACTGTGTGTATAAAGTGTCTGGGAATAAAGTATTTATGGAACAAGCCAAATTGATTGCAAGCAATTTAAAAGACAAAATTATATGCAAAACGTTGATTGCTTTCATTTAAACCGCTAAGCACAAATAATAGCTCTCAAAACGAACGCCATGCACGACCAGCCAAAGTAACTTTGACCTAACAAACATGCTTATCAATATAACGCCGATCAGAGGCACCGAAAAGCACCTGTGAAAAAGCCGATCGTTTTGCAGGGATGAAAAACAGCCAGTCTCTCTGACAAAAGATAAAATCGCTGGCGCTTTGATCGCGCCTTATTCCAGTCACTGAACGGTCATTTAATATTTTTGGATCGACTGGAACGGGGATTTTGACTTGACTTGATTGAATTCTATACTGTTTATTGAGTTCCACAAATTGTGTTCAAAAGTCTTTTTGTTAACTCTTTTAGTCATTCAAACAATCGTTTTCACTACTCAATTTTTGTTAAAAAAACACTTGTTTGTTTGTGAATCACTTTGCACAACCAAACAAAGTGCACAGATCTAAAGATAAACGAATGCTGTGTGTCCTCTGCTTTCAACATCCGGAAAATCGAATAGGAAAATTGTATCTGTTTTTTGCAATTGAATTCGCATATGTGATCAAAAGATCCTCATTGTCGTTTTTAAGAACCGGAAGTGATTTCCAAACAACATAACAGACGATTTTGTTTTAGTCACGGATTTCACACAACGCGCTTTGCTGTAATGTGAAGATCATTTCAAAATTCATTCTGTCTCTTCGTGGTTGAACGCGTCCCATGGATTTGAATAGCAAACAGGCCGTCAAAGCCATCGATTCCGGTTGATTTTCGTGTATAAAATTTGCGCCGATTTGTGAAATGTTTTTAACTGATTCAAGCCATCTTTTTTGTCTTTTGAAGTGCGAAGACAATTTTGCGTGTTTCGTTTGACTACTTTGTAAAAACAACTTTTAAGATGGTTCAACAAGATACTTTGAACAACGTTGCCGACCAAGAGTTTTTGTTAGCTGGCCACCATGTTCACGTAAATTGAAATGCTTTGTTTTTTAACCAGTAAAATTCTAGAAATTGGTCAAGTACATCGGAATTTTGAACATCGTTGGCAGTTTGATTTTGATTCTCATTGAATTGTTTGGCAAGAACTATGCTATTTCATTGGACGGCATATTCGGAGTCTTGACAGCCGGACTTTTGCTTTACGGCCAGATTAAGGAGCGCCGCTACTTCTACGTTTTCTTCTGGATCGATACTGTAAGTCTTTAAATTGCATAAAGCTTACTTACAAAACTTATTTACAGGTGATCAACTTCGTTGGCATCAGCTTCTACACTTTCTGGATGACTGGCCACGCCGCCCTTTGCACTTTCAACCCAGCTTCCGGCTACTGCAAGGGCACAGCACTCGGCTACGTTCTTATTGGCCTCATCATGTTGCTGATCGGATTTGTTGAAGGTCTTTCCGGCTACATTGTGATGCGCGGCTTCCAGTACTTGAAGCGAAAGCAAAATGAGCCGCTTCCCTCACTTTCATTCCAAAACCCGACCATGGAAGTTTAGTTTCTTTGTTGACTATTGTCTATTTAACAGTTTCTTTCTATAAAAAGCTCTTCAAATTTCTATAACATTTAAGTTGTTGCTTTCAAGATGTCTATAATGTTTGGGTATTTGATACATGCCATGTTTTTCGGTCTCAACTATTTAATTGAGATTACTGGTTTTGTCTTAAGCAGTCGCAAACTGTATTCACTTATATGTTAAGTTGATTTTGTTGGAAATTGAATTGAATAAAGTTATTGACCACTTAACTTTTTGAATGAATTGTTTAAAGAGATCAATGAACGAGCGGAAAGAAAGCATTCATTTGTTCTCTTCAGATAGAGAATATTTTGCGTGCTTTAAAAACATGGGCCGAACAAAGATGATAGTTTTAAGCGAGAAGAAAGGCCAAACTCCAGAACATTACAAGTTTTCGCGCTTTGTTCGGGTAAGTCTTGTTGATTTCAGACAAAAAGTTAGTAACTTACACAGTTGCAGACGTCCACTTGCGTTGTCGGCGTTCTGTCAGTGTTAGTTGGACTGTTTCTGCTGTTCGATGCGTTTCGAAGCAAAAGCTTTTGGCTGATGTTGTTCAGTTTGTGCTGGTTGTTGGTTTCGGCCCAACTTCTTTACGGATGGTGGAAGCGCAAGCGCAATTTCTACAAGCTCTTCATTTTTGTTAACGTGAGCTTTATTAAACACTCGTTCATTACGTTAAAAACACTTTCAGTCAATTCTGTCGTTATTCTACTTGGTTTCGGCTGTTCACTTACTGTTCCGTTACTTCAGCAAATGCGAGTCCGTTAACGACCACCCAAACATCCATTGCGGATCGTTGGAGTCTGCGTTCTTCTTTCTTGGATTGCTGGTCTTTCAATTTGTTGCTCTGTTTTTGGTCACTGCTGATTTTGGATTCATCCATGATCACAAGACGGAGAGAGAATTAGACGTTTTTGTCTAAGTGATGTTGTTGTACATTATGATTACTTTTGAATAAACACTTAACTTCTAAATCCCGTTTGCAAGCAAGACCATTTGAATTTAAACGCATGGCTATTAATTGAACATCCGGTCTTCCCTTCAATAAGAATGTTATTCTGTAATCGTGGGCAACGCATTAGAGAACGTTTACGCCTGTTCTTCATTTCTATTATTGCGGAGCATTGTAGAGCGTTTGTTTCATAAATTTTGAAATCTCATGGTCCGCATTTAATAATATTGTAAGTTTAGATTCTACTGACTAATTAAAACGATGGCCAAAACAGATTCATCTGAATATGTGTTTGGAATTTGTCATGTTTGGGTAAACTTTTCTTTGAGCATTCTTTGAACATCCTTAAACAATTTAAGACTGTTTCAACGTACATCGGATTTGTTTCAACTTTTGTGGGATGTCTTGCAATTGTTGCATGCTTGCTTATGGGGCCGCCTTGGAGTGTTTTGGTCAGCACGCTTTGGACATTTATTCCGATCTCGTTAATTTATGGAATCTGCAAACGGAAGCGTTTCTTCTTCAAGCCCTTCATTTTTTCAAGCGTAAGTTGTTTTCACACTACTTAAATGTTTTAAATTCAACTTTTAAGAAAATCGTCTCAATTTTTGGCCTTCTCGTCTCTATTATCCTTATGTTCTTCTCATTCACTTACTGCTGGGATCAATACGACAACAGTTGCTATTTTGTTAAGTTCAACGGACCTATTTTCGCCTTGTCTGTCTTTATGCTTTCTGCTGCCAACGTGGTGACGCAAGCTTATCGTTTCTTGAACAACGAAAAACAAGTCAAAGAAGAAGTGTAAATTTGTTTCAAAGTGATTATTGTTTTAAATGCAAATGCGTATTGAATAAACTTTTCGCACAAAGAAGATTCAAAGTGACAAGAATACTCAATCTGTTGAATTCACAAACAAGCTTCAAGAAAAGCTCTAATAGGAATCAACTCAACACTTCTCCGGTCATGAAATTCACATGTCGTCCTTTTTCAATATCATTTCTGGCCTTTGATCTTCATATTCAAAGTTCCACCCAAACAATCGGCGCAAAAATGCCACATTAAATTTACGTTAAATCAAAAACGGAACGGCTTTTTTGCTTCAAATACTGTAACCAAAAACGTCCTTTTAAATTAGGATTTAACTTTTCGGTGGACAAAGAGTTCATGCTGTTTTTGAGGTTGCGCAAGCAGTGTTGTTTATGTTTGAACGATTAGTCTAATTCTTATGAATATTACTGAGTGGACCAAAAAATGTTTGAGACTTTTTGATTGACTTTTTTGTGTTTGAAACTTTTCGCTCTGTAGTTTAATTTGTTTACACTTTTGTTTCGAAATAGAGCGGATGTTGAACAATTCATTTGATCTGTTTGCGCACACGTGAACTTCCAACACTTCCTTTTTCGATTGTGTAACCACTGCGTTGATTGAACGTTTTCGTGTTTGGTCGCTGAACTTTGGCAGATCACGTTGATTCATACAGCCTGGGTCATTTGTTTTTGATTGCGCGCATGTTATAAAAAGTTTAAATAAACGACCAAAACAAATTTGATTCGTTACAGTACAATTTTGAGTTCTCACGCACGCAAATGCACTTTTATCGAATGCAAGACAACTTATCCGATTTGCGTAGATCAGAAAATCAAGTGAGAAACAGTCTTAACAAGATTCTCACCGCGGGGTGGAGTCGATCATCCAAGTTCAGACAAACTCTTCAAAGAAACTTTTGACGAAACAAAATTTGACATTGAGTGAAACGAATTTTCTTTCTAGACAAGTTGTTTTTATTTTCTTTAGTATAAAAGTGCAGTTGAGAACGTGATTGTTTTGAAGTTGTGACACGCTTCTACAGTTAGAATACTTCTACAATTCAAATAGTCGATGACATCGCGCCAAGTTTATATTTAACTTGATGCAAAAAGTCTATTTTATTGTAATTTCCGCCCAGTTATAATAATATATCACCGCTCACTGGCGCGTTCAGCAAAAACAACGATGGGGTTATTTCAAAAATTATTACAACTAACTCCCCCAAAAAGGACTAACAAATCAACGAGTAGCTTTTGCGTTTCGGTTACTTTTTGTTGTTTGTGACTTGAATTGTTTTTGTCAATTAAACTTTTGAGACATTGAAAATAAAGTAAAGTTTGATGCTTCTGCAACTTTTACCTAAACTTTTACTTTCACGCTTTCGCCATATTGCCCATAAATAAAAGACGGCGAATCCTTTTATTGTTTGGAAGCGCGACCACGCATTGGTGAATTTGATCCCTTTATATCATCTGCGTCATTTCGGCGCTTTTTTGAATGGTTTTGAACCATCATCGGCAGACAAGTGATTTTCGTTGACTTGTCGGAGATCTCTGAAACCAGGCATAACTAATTTGCAAGTTGTTTGCGTGCCTTTAAAACACTTAAACAGTTTAATTCTTTTTATAGATTCTCTAAACAACTCAAACAAAATGGGTCGTAACACTGTTGCACCTCAACCTGGAGATGTCGAACTTAGTCCTCGACCAAAAACTCACTCAGAGCGCATGCCAAACAGCCGAACTTCTTCTTTCCGTTCACTTCAGGATGCAATCAGTGCGAAGTTCCGTGGCATTCGTGAAGAGGGCAATTTCACTTTGGGTTTGTTTTTAGAATCTTTGTTGTCTAAAGCTTTTGACACTACTTTCTTAGGTTGCACAAAACTATTTCACACAAGAACTCGCTTTCTCGTAATGATTCTTGTTCTTCTGTGTTTGGCTTCTGTTTGGTCCAACATTTTGAGTTTTAACTTTGCTGTAATTTGCTTCATCAAAGAACCGTTGACTGGAAACCAGACAGGACTGTTGTTTAACGAGACAACTCCAGTTGCCACACAATTTACACTCCATGAAAGATCTTATTTGACTTCTGTGAGTTTTTAAATGTTGAATTTAGTCATCGAAGTTTTTATACATTTTAGGCTGTCGCTGCAAGCGCTCTAATTGCTAACTTTGTTGTTGTTTCACTGGTTGGACGTTTTGGAATCAGAACAGTTTTCACGTTTCTTGGCCTTGTCTCAGCGGCTGCAACTTTCTTTATGCCAACAGCCGTTGTTCTCGGTTTTTATTATACTCTGGGAGCACGAGTTGCGCAAGGCATTGCGTTTGCCGCCAATTTTCCGGTAATAGGTGCATTTACATCAAAGGTATACCAAATTAGCAGCTTTAACTACTCAAAAATGTAATTTCAGTGGACATATTATAAACAGAACGGACTTTTTGTCTCCGTGCTCGTCGCTTATGTGCAATTCTCACCTAGTTTAACGATGCCAATATCTGGAGCCCTGTGTGAGTGTATCGACAATAAACTAAATAAACATCTTGTTTAGGCGAGAGTCAATGGAAATGGCCAAGTGTTTTCTATGGACATGCTATAGTTTCTACTGTTCTTTTCATCTTGTTCGGAATTTTCTATCGAAACAGTCCAAGTAAGTGCAAAAAGCAATCAATTGTTACAACAAATACTTTTAAAGAAAAGCATCCTTTTGTTGGAACACTAGAATTGAATAAGATCGCCGTCGGAAAGTCTTCATTAAGTAAAGATCAGTTACGCCAAATTCCGTATGGTGCAATTCTGTCCACGGCATCCGTTTGGGCAGTGTGGCTGGCAGCTTGTGGAAACTTCGTAGCAGCTAACATCATGTTCCTATATTCTCCGGTGTATATGAATAAGGTTTTGGTTAGTTTATTTCTTTGTTGTCAACTTTTATAGTCATTATTTAGAAGTTCCCTGTTCATCAATCTGGAATTTCATCAGCAATCGCTCCAATGGCTCAATTTTGCTTAAAATTATTTGCTGGATTCACATCTGACAAAGTCCGTTGCTTGAGCGAAACCAATAAATTGCGAGGTAAGATTTAAAAATAAGTTACAACGGCAAATAAAAATGTGCAAAAAGTACTGCGTGAACCGGGAGTCGAACCCAGAGCACTTGCTTGGAAGGCAAATATGTTACCGCTACACCATTCACGCCGACATTAAGGGCTACCAGCATATCAAAGTGTTTTCAATTAAACTAGTTCAATTGCTTGGTGCAAAAAAGTAAAAGGTACTGCGTGAACCGGGAGTCGAACCCAGAGCACTTGCTTGGAAGGCAAATATGTTACCGCTACACCATTCACGCTTCTGTTAAGAGCCACCAGCATATCAAAGTGTTTTCAATTAAACTGGTTTGGCGCACGACATTTTCCGCGATCATCCGCTGAATGCAAACTGCTATGTGCTAATTGCAGTTTGATCTGAAAACGTTATTTCAAAAAATTACTAGGTTGTCGGAAAAATTGTGAAAAGCATCGTTTTTGTTTTTGTTAACATGCAATTAAATGAACTTGTTTAAAAAGAATACTTTTCTAACAATTAATCAAATGTATCGACATTATTAAGAAAACTTATTTTAGTTTACAACTCGATTGCTTTCTTTGGTTGTGCCACATTTTTGACGATTTTGGCATTTGCACCTACAAACCTTCCCTATCTTTGTCTTGCTATATTCGGATGCTCTGCCGGATCTTTAGGGTTTACAACCGGTGGCTTTTTCAAAGCAGCGCCGTTGGTCTCCAAGCATTACAGTCACTTCGTTACTGGAAACATTTCAATGGGCATCACCGCAACTATGCTGATTGTGCCTTTTATAGTTGACGGTAATATTATAATTTGAGATCAACTAAGGTTACTTTTAAGGTCTCACTCCCAACAATGCACCGGAAGAGTGGCGTTACGTTTTCTTGGTGGCGGCTGGAATTTTATGTGCTGCTGATTTGCTTTTTGTCATTATGTGCTCAGCAAATCCTGCCTCGTGGACTACGGATGAGTTCTCAAGAGAAGCTTCTTCAAAACGTGGACATCACTCAACAGTCGCTCACACCAGCGCAAAACACTTAGGTCCGCAAATGACCATCGGATAAAAACGATGATTAAGTAAACGAGCTTACTAATTTGACTGTTCATTTGTATTGCTTTACTTTTTATTGAGTAGTTTTGTGCATTTAAATTGACTGTCAAGTGCATTTATTTCATTTAAATGTTGTTTATGTGTGCGATTTTCAAAAACAACAAATAAAGTATTTCAATTGAAAGTTATGTTTGATTGATTAAACAGATGTTAAGTAACTTCCAATACTTGTTCCAAATAAACTCATCCTAAGTCAGATGAGCCTCCAAAAATTGCTTTATTGTTGTACGGTAACGTACTGACTGACTGACATTGCAAAATTTTAATAAACCAGCGAACTCGCGCCTTTAGGCACCCCTAACACACAAAAAGCGCTCGTTTGTTTTGCTGCACGGACGAGAGAGACATGTTCATGGGAAACTTCGAGTTCTTTCTCTGTCTTGCACTCTCTTCTATTTGTGTTGTATTTCTTGTGTCTTTTGATGTCATTCTATTCAAACGATGAGCGTCTTGTCAGCAAGGGCCGCTTGCTTTTTTGAATGAAAAGCATTCGTCAGCGCCAGTCAAACAAAGCAGAAATACTGTTGAAAAAGGAGGAGTGCGCTCGACAAACAAAAAAGCGGAGTTTCCCAGAGGAGTTACCAAGTGTTATTTGCCAGTTAAAGCGAATCGACGACAACAGCGTCGGTTTATTAACCCAAGTTTGAGGTTAGCTCATGTTTCGGCTCAGCTGAGAAGTTGTGGCTCGAACAACATTGAAATTTTGGAACGTTTTGCCTTTTAGGCGAGACACATATTCGAAACAAAGAACTGAAACGCTGCTAGTTTTTGTCGCACTTTATTAGATGTTTAAAGTGATGAATTAAATAAGCACAACTTCTAAACTTGTTACAACTAACTTTAAAACTCATATTCGAAACAAAGAACTGCAATGTTTTCACTTGATGTTGAACTTTATTAGATACCACAACTTAAAGCATAAAATTCAGAATCTTATAACAAATCAATTTGTTTCTCAATCTTTCTTTGTTTATAATCATTTATATCACTAAGAAAGAAAGCACTGAGAAGCAAAAACATGAAATTGCCTCTTTCGAAAGCCTTGCTTGGCGTACGCACATACCCGGCCGCTAATCCAACATGCGAGAGCAGTGACAAATAGCACGCCGAAAAATGTCTGGTCGGCAGAAAAACCCAGAACGGGTTCCCAGTCAAATCGAAAGCACTATATAAAAGCGCGGTTCGCTGTCTTGAACTTGTTCATTCCTGAACAAATATTAAAATTGGAACAATACAGAGAAGATTAGCTTGGCCCCTGCGCAAGGATGACACGCAAATTCGTGAAGCGTTCCAAATTTTTTGTCAAATTTACAATTCCATGTCGTTAACTTAATGTTTAAAACTTTGTCGCCTGCAAAACGTTTAACTTTAAATGCTTGTTGTTTGCAAAAAGTTTAACTTTAAAAGTTTGTTGCTTACTTGTTGTTTAGAATATGTGCAACTTTAAAAATGCTGTCTTTAAAGCATTCAATCAAATGTTTCAGTTCTTTTTTGTTAAGAGCATGTGCAACTTTAAAAGATGTCTTTAAAACATCCAATCAAGTGATTTTTGTGACAAAAATGAGCAGCGTTTCATTGTCTGCAAAAAGTGTAACTTAAAATGCTGTCTGTAAATAAACGTCCAATCAAATGTTTTGTTTCGAATATGTGTCTCGCCTAAAAGGCAAAACGTTCCAAAATTTCAATGTTGTTCGAGCCACAACTTCTCAGCTGAGCCGAAACATGAGCTAACCTCAAACTTGGGTTAATAAACCGACGCTGTTGGCGCTGGCTGGAGACTTCTTTGCGTTAAGCATGGGCAACTCATATGGGAAACACCGCTTTCTTTACTCATCAAGCGCGCTCTTTCGATTACAGCGCTATTTCTTTAATACCTTTGCGGTTCTCTTTACATTCACAGGTTTTAGGAGTGACAGCCGTGTGCTTGACCTAGATCGTCTAACAAGTTTAAAACGCTCAGTAATCAAATTTCGTTACATTTAAAAAACTAACAAGTTAAAGCATTAAAACACACTTTATAGAATGTTCTTTAAGTGGTCAATTGACACAAATTTCCGCATTGTTTTGATGCGCTTCCTTTTTGACGCATTATTCCAGTTAAGAACTTAAGTGACTAATTGACCTCAAACGCTTTTCAAACAGAATCGTCAAAACAATTCATTTTCAAGCAATGTTGGAAGATTATGGCGAAGGCCGAGATAAAACCGAACTTCGAGAACGCTTATTTGCTGGATCCACTCTAACTGCTTGTTTGTTCTCATTTATTTCGTGTCTGTCTTTGGTGATCGTTATTCCGACAATTTCGGAAAATGCAATTTCATTGAGTGAGAGGATGTACGAAAATGCGCGATACTGCAATGTGAGTTGTCAATTAGGTCCAAACACTCGTTTAAAAGTTTAACAATTTATTTAAACAACCATAACTTTAACAACAACATGTATCACCCGAGTTTCGCTTTATATTACCGGTAGTTTGTGCTCTTTATTCATTTGGCAGGCATGTCCTCTTCGGACTTCTTTACTTTGCTCTCAAACGCTTTCCTCGCCGACTGAAACAATTAAACACTTTAAACAATTAAACGATGCGGATTACCAATTTGTTAATGTTCATCTTTATCCAAGGATCGCTGTCAATCAAATGCTGTCTGTGCTGAAATAAACAAACAGTGAGTAGAAACAACTATTATAAGAACCTGTGCCGACTGCTCTCGCCGTTTCTTTTGCCATTCGGTTTCGTTTCGAGCAAAGGCGACTCGAACGGGATTTGTGGATGGAGCTGCATCGATTTCCAGCAACTTGGAGTCGTCTGAAAGCATTCAAAGTATAGAAGATTTATGAAGAGTAGTTACCTATTTTTCCTTTTCCAACAAACTCTTCTTCGTCGTTGCCGTTCTTGTCTGTCTTCCGTTTGGCAATCTTCCTCTGCAACTCATAAGACTCCTCGATGGGCAACATATATAAACAACCTGAAATTGGAGGCTTTAAATGAGACTATTGGAGTTGTAATATCTTACCTCCTTTAAAGAATCCAACTGCATGCCTCAGTAATTCTTCTCCACTGTCAACGTTTTCTCCGTTATATACTCCGTCAAAGAGCGCTCTAAACAACAGAATGAATTAAACAAAACATATTCAGTTTCATATTACGCTGTCTCGTTTGCTGCTTCTCCGCGGTTGTTTCTCGGTGCTTGATAGTTGAGTTCCAAATGCTTGACTTGTCGCTTCATTCGGCTAGGTGCAGGAGTCCATGTCTTGAAGATTGAATTGATTGAACAGCAGTCGGCAGATGTTGGCGTTTTCGGAGGGGCGCAAAAGAACGACGTTGTACTGAAACGATAAGTATTTGGAATATGTGAGAGTATAAGTTAGATTACCTCAGCAGCCACATCGGAGTCCAGTCCGTTTTGAGTCGAGTGATTTGCTGGCGTCGGCTTGGTTTCTTCTTCGTATGGATCGGCCGGCTCGGATTTGATTATGATTTTCTGGTCCAGCTCCATTCGGCTGTTGTGAAACCGAAATAAAAGCGCTTTCGAAAAGACCAGACAAGACGGAGAACTCGAACTGATGCAACTCCCAAATATTTGGAACAATTTTTATACTTAAAACAACGGAGTGCAACAATCGATTATCTAAACAAAGCTTGAACGTCGTTGATTGTTTAGGAGTCAATTGAAGAAATACGATATCGACTTGAAGTAATAGAGTCTTTAAAGCTTTACAACTCGTCTTCTGCTCATTTCGGTCCTGAACGCACAATAAGATATGCTCCTTATGTTCAACCTCCACAGATCAAATGTGTACCTGGACCAGCTGGGAGGTTTGTTTCGAGCTGTTTAATAAAGTAACTACGGTGATTTAGACCTGGTCGAAGTGGAATGCACGGAGTAAGATTTTATTGTTAAACTCGCAACTTTCGAAACTTCTAAAAACAAGCAAAATCTAAGTCGCGTTGGGTTTAATCAGTGAATGTTTTAGTTGCCTGGACCTAATGGTAAAACAACTTTTACGTATTCACTTCTTGTACAAATTTTTAGGAAGTCCTGGAACGCCGTATCTTTTAATTTAAATTGCAATTGTTTACAAGTTTTTTAGCGGACCTCCAGGAAAGATGTCAGTAACTGTCTGCGAGTCTGTGCCGCCTTGTCAGCCATGCCGTAATTTTTAGAATGTTTTAAAAGAACTGGATTGCCAATTTAGCTGTTGGGCCTATTGGTCAAAAGGGAGCTCCGTAAGTTCAAAGGCTTGTTGCAAATGTTAAATTCGGTGTTTTGCAGAGGCCCTTCAGGAGGTGTAATTATTGAACATTAACTTTTAAACTTGTTTTTCGTTAGATCAAGGACTGCGAGGATTGCCGGGCCGTCCAGCAAATGCAGGAAATATAGGCAGATGCGGATCTAGGGGATTGCCGGGAAATCCAGGTTAGTTTAAACAAAGTTACTTGCATCAAAATGATTAATTTTATGACCACGTGGAGTTCCTGGAGAAGTAAGTTGTTATTCAAGCAAAACACTATACAATTTATAGCCAGGAGATTCTGGCGTTACTCCAGTTGCATCTCCGCCAGTGCCAGGAACTGTGGGCTTGCCCGGCGTAAGTTTGATAGATTTAACAAGTTTTAATCGAATCATTCTTAGCCTCCAGGACCGGTAATTTGCTTCAGCTTCAAGTTTAAACTTCAAAATCAAAAACTACTTTTAAGCAAGGCGCTCGTGGCCAGCCGGGGCCTGAAAATCCACTTCAATCAACTATTCCTGGTCCAAAAGGAAGCAGAGGAAGACCTGTAAGTGACTCCAAATATATTCAAATCCAGTCAAATTGTTTAGGGAAGAAATGGCTCTAATGGCTTGCCTGGGTGCTTCTTTTAAAACTTAGCCAAAATAAACAACTTTTTAGATTACAAGGATTGCCAGGAGCGATTGGCCGTAAGTGATGCAGTATTTCCATATAACTTCGATTATTTCAGCGCCCGGTGAACCCGGAGTTTGTCCAAATTACTGCGCAATAGACGGCGGAATATTTTACGAACCGGGCGGCGTGAGCAAACAATTCAGTGACGGCAGCAGTCAAGTTGCAACAGAAATGGGCGGTCGATATAAAAACGTCTAATTCAATTGAAGTGTAAATGATTCTTTTCAATAAACTTATTCACAGCAAACTGTAATTGATTCAAGTCAATAAGTTGTCAAAAGATGTCGAGCAGATTGTTTGCGCTTTGGCACTTTGCAATTTCAAAAACATTTTCACGGATCGTTTGATTAATTCTCTACACTATGTATTTAACGAACAAATGGGAAAAGGTGCTTTACAAGAAGTCAACACTTCCAGACAATAACTCGGACGGCTTCTTAACTGAACTTCAAACAAATCGTAAACTCGTTTGATCATTCTGTCTGTTTATGTTATTCGTTTCAGTAAATATTGTTCACTACACGTTATGGGAAGCAGTTATTGCAGCAAGTACCTTTATGTGTCAAGGTAAATACTTATACTATTTATTGAGTTAATGATTTTTAGTGGATATGGTCGTGGCATACTTTTGTGTATTCGAGTTTGTTCAAATTAACGCCGTAACCTCTGGACACTTAGCCCTTTTGACGATTCTGTTACTGGCCATCTGCGAGACAATATTTATCATTTATAACATTCAATTTCTGACGACTCGTTCTGCAATTTATGATCATTTAAGGACAGCGCTGACATTCCTTCTATTTGGATTCGGCTTTACCCCGGTCATCAGGTGTTCCAAACATATTTATTGAGTTCATTCGGCATCTTTTTAGAACTTTAACCACAACGATAAGTACGGATACAATTTATGCAGTTTCAATGCTGACTTTTGGCTCAAGTTTGGTATTTCATGATTACGGAGCAAATGTTGCAGTGTGAGCTGAATACGTTAAATTATTTGATATGCATGTTAACTTTTAGAGTCAATACTCCGCTGTCTGTAAATCTCTGTTTGGCTGCATCCGTTTTCTTGATCTCGCGCATCGGTGACGACTTAAATGCATTTTTCATGCTTTCACTGTCCGTCTGCTTGTTCTCATTTTGGCCAACAATACGCAATTATCTGTTCTCTCGTTTCTGGGCAATTCCGTTGATTTGCATGTCCATATTGGCGATATCATGTTCATTTGCACTTTTGTTGATTGTTCCTGAGTTAATCGGTCTCTTTGCAGTCGTTCACTTAATTGTAGTGGTTCTATGTCCACTTCTGCTAATACAAATGCAGCATCTCAAATATACAGTCCACAATTGGGACGAAGCTGCTGTCGGAAACAAGAATAAATAGTTTATTTCAACTTTGGTCAATCTTTATTCAAATTTTTGAGAGAATTTATTCAAGCATTTCTGTTGTTGAACAGTTTGCAGTTTACGTTCGGCTCTTCTTCAAACGCATTTTAAGTGAGTTTTCAATTGCTAAAGTGTTTGTTCAATTGTGTTGTTTAGATCAAAATCTGATTCTCATGTTTCCGCGCAACAGTCGATTGGTCTATCTGGGCGTTCTTCTTTTCTTCGTCACAAGCTCTCAGCGTCGATGGTGCAACACTGGACATTGCGAAGTTGTTTGGCGACATGGGAAACGTTCCAGATACGAGTGGACTTTTGAAAAAACTTGCGTAAGTTTTTTGGCAGTTTCCAATGCTCATTAATCTTCTTTTTAGCAAATTCGTTGAAGAAACGAAGGATCAGTGCAACACTGAGGTTGTATGCATTAACAAGGAGGATTTCAAGCAGGGTTTCGCGATCTGTAAGTTTCTCTTGGTAGTTAAGGAGTATAGTTTTGTTTTTAGATGGAGGATTGTTCGTTGGACTTTACTGGCTACTTGTGTTGGTTGCAATTATCCTTATGTGCGCTGGCTGCCGAACTCGAAAGAGCAAGAATCGTGATTCAGATCCTAAAGGCGAACCAAGTTACGATTCGGGCAAGAATGAGTTTGCAACTGGAGACATGGCAGACAATGAAGAGTTAGAAGTCGATGTTCGACACGAATCGCCTGCAAATACTTGAATGTACGATCTTCACTAAGTTACTGTGCAAATTTGTGCGAATAAACATTTGATCTTGAGTGTCTTTATTTGTTTGAGCAGTTGATTTGTGGACTGAAGAGGCAAACAGTTTCAGTTCCTTTATTTCTTTGTTTTGAGAAATTTGAACAATGAATGCTAATGAATAGAAGAGATGTAGTATGTTGAGCGTCTAGGGCAAGGGCTATAATAAAATAAATAATTTTTCGGAATGAATCATTTGATTACCAATAGAATGCGTCCGACCCGGCAATGCCTTAAATAATTTGTTAAATCGTGATTATAATTAAATGCTACCTGGCGATCCTCGATAACCATTATCGCTTATAAACTGGATCATTAGATTATTGAATGAAAGTATAAACTTATCTGGAATGCCAGGCTTTCCTTCTAATCCAACTTTGCCGATTTCTCCTACTTTGCCAACAGCTCCAGGCAAGCCATTTGCGCCTAAATGGTTATATTAAACTAAAAACACGTGAAATTAAATTCACCTTTTGGTCCAGGCAACCCAACTGGTCCAATGCTTCCTCTAATTCCCTTTTCACCTGGTGGATTGTAAAAGACGAATGCATCTCCTCCGGGAATTCCTGGCTCGCCGGGCAGTCCTATTTGACCAATCAACCCTTCGTCTCCAACTTGTCCAGGCGGTCCAACTCTGCCCATACTCAAAGGATTGCCGTCGAGGCCTAAACACTAATCAATAGCCTCCACATCATTTAAATAAGTAAATAAACAAAAACTTAACTGGAGCACCGATAGGACCTTAAAATTAGTGATATTTAATGTAAATTGCATATGTCTAATACCTTGAGGGCCGACTTCGCCCATAACCTGATCATCAAAAACTAATTAATTAACATTTTAAATATAAACATACGCCTGGAGGTCTAAAAAGTAAAGATTAGTTAATTGAAATCAACTAACAATCAAACCCTCTCGGCCCAGCTGGACATTTTTGGCAAGTATCCGGTACAACTCCACATTCTCTGTGCAAAGCGGGAGGAGCATCTTGTCCATCAATTCCTCGTTGTCCCGGTACTTCAAAGATTGAACAATTAAAAGCCTAACAAAGTCCACTTACTTCCGTTAAAACCAGGAATGCCTGGCGGCTAAAAACACTTTCAACGTTAAACAATATCAATGCAAACTAACTCCTGGAGGTCCTGGTGCACAATTCGTCGGCAAATTGCAGTTACAGTGGTCAGGCAGTTTTTCATTAGCTCTTTTTGGTCTAAAAATAGAGTCCAACAACGGAGTTTGAGAAGTTAAAGCAATCGGCGGCTTTATTTGTAATTGAATGTCCATCAGTTCTGTCCAAGCAGCGTCTGTGTTCAATTTGAATTCATGAACGGAGCTGATCACTTGTTGGTGCAATTCGTTGATCTCAAAATACATTCGTGGAAAGATCAAAACGCATGTCAACAAAACTCCAGTGCACAAAACAGTGGCAACAAAGACAGCGAGGTGAGCCAAACGAGACATCACTGAAATAATTGTTTGATGAGGTTGTTGAATCGAATACGTAAAAACAAAATGATCTGGAGTCTCGCGCCAAAATAAGCTTCATTTTCGTTTGCATCCAAGCGTAAATCCCGTCGTCAATTTACGCCAAAACAAACAAACGGCACAAAAAAGTGGAACAAATTTCGGTGAAAGGAGGGATGAGTAAGTAGGTGATCGGCAAGTGGGTCTTTGGAACAGCAAAATAGATTTGAATACTATAAAGAGACGAAACTTCCCATTCAAATTTAAAGGGTCCAAATGAGTTAAGAAAACCAGTTTACTCAACCGTTCACTTGCGCGCACCGTTTCAAACCAATTCCACGATCGGATACCTTTCTTGCTGAAAAACTCAAATAAAAACAAATGAGCCAGCGGAAATGCCACCTTTTCGGTTACGAACAAACAAGCAACAGAAGGCAGCTTTTCCGGTTTTGCTGACAAAAAACGAACAATCAATGAAAGGGAAACGGATGCCTGAGCACTTTGTCAATGGATCAAGGATGTTTTTGGAAAAATGAATATTCGAACTGCAATGTTGCAAGAACTTCAAAACAAATGATTGAAAAGCATTTTTGCTTGTTATAACTTTTAATCAACTTTACTGAGTTTCGGGGAGCTTTACTGAAATTTTCACTGGTCTTCAGCAAAAATGGAGTTCACATTTACGGACCAGTTTTGCACTATAAAAACATTGGACGTTGCAGAATTCCTTAAAGTCGTATTAAGGTAGTGTCTTTTCCTTGTAAGAACATCTTGATTGCTGAATAAAAAGTTTAAATGTCGACAGAACAAGTGATTGATGATTGTCAAAGACTTTCAATATTGTTCATGTACAAAGTGAAGCGAAATTATTGGGACTTTTTATTTAAACAAAGGCAACTCAAACTTCACAACTTCAAAAAAAACTGATAACATCTTGATTGTTGAATAAGTAGACGTTAACATAACAAGTGATTGATTGTTGTCATAACTTTCAATATTGTTTTGATGTTTGAGAGCCACATTTCTTCAGTTCATTTAACACCATTCTGTTATCTCCAATAAAAATTAACTCATTGTCGCCAAAGTATGCGCACCAAATACTTTCAGCTAATTCCAGTTTCTCAATAAACAGCGCCTCATTGAATGTGCGGGGATAAGTGTTCATTTCGTATGCCAATTTTTAGGAAGCCGTGTTTTTGGCCACAGTGCCGGAAGCCATTGCAAGTGAAGAGAGCGCGAAATGAAGACGCTCCGGCGCTGATAACGGGATTTTTGCTTGTTTGACTTGGCAGCACTTGTTGGTTTCGCGCCGCTGTTAATTATCATTTTAATTGGTTAAAGATTAGATAGAGTTGGCGGGAATTTTAGGTACCTTCTAAATATCTAGTATCTTTTATCTAATCAAAAACGTCTCGATTTTTTACATGGACACTTCCAAAATTCATGAACAAGTGTTCTTCGCCCACCGAAACATAGGAACACTAACAGTTGCTTCTCAATTCAAAATGATGAGCGGCTCTTTTGTTGTTTTTCAACGCCGTTATTAGTTGCATTTTTGTTTGACCGTGTTGTCTCGAATCCTTTCACCAAAAGCCATTCAACGTGGCCGTTTTTGAATAGGTTTGGCGTGTTGAACGGTCGCTAATTGAATTTGGCCGTGACTCCATTACTAAAATGAGTGGGCAAAAGTTGTTGTTTACTTAAAAGAGTGTTTGAATGAGCTGTTCCAGCATTGTAATTTCCAGTTAAATTCTCACAAACAAAGCCAAAGATTTCCGCCAATTCATCATTCCCGACTTTTTTGCACTGGGTTTTGGCGCGCATTTTCAATCCAACAAGTGGAATTCTTTTCCGCTCAAAGAATAATCACTTGTTTCCACAGGGTTTTTTCCAAGACCAAAAAGTTCTATCAAGTTGCGTTTTTTTTGCGGGCATTGTTGTTTTTGACTGGGATTTGGAAGTGCTCCAAACATTTAACGTTGACCGAATATGCATGAAATGTTTTTTGGACTTCAAATTGTTTGCACCTAAACACTAAAACCCGTTTAAGTCTACGTCATGAACTAAATCGTGATAAAGATCAACCGAAACCGTGCCACTCCTATTTTAACCCGATCACTACTAAAACGTTGAATTAAATCGGGTCCGTGGAAGAATCTTCTGCTCAAACACCGTGCTAAAGATGAAACGGCAAACAATCTTTCTTTTCCACTTCCAGGCCAAAAATAGAAGTGTTTGCCTCCTTGTCTAGTTAAGAGTAAGTGTTGAAAGTGTTTTTGGGTTAAAGCGTGATTTGGTGTTACTAAACAATGAATCTCTCTTTACATAAAATTGACATTTCATTTCACTCATAGGAAACACTAAACCTAACCAATCATTACTCTGAATAGCTTATTTTTGGAAAAACTTTACGGATTACTCTCATTCCGGTTGATAAACGTGATTGCTTATCGTGAAACGACACAGTGGATGGCCAAAATGTATGTGTGTGCTCCTGACTCAAAAGGAGAAACAATGTGAATAATCAAAAATGATTTAATGCCGAGAAACAAAATGTTTGTTAAAGAGAAGCAAAATTGATTTTATGCGCTTTGTTCAATTTTGCGTGTTCGTTTGAATAGCTTTAAACATAATGTGTGCCAAAATACTTACGCCGTGCTTGTTTAATTATTGTAAAGCCTCTAAGTTATCACAATTTCTAGACAATCGTCGACATTTAAAGTGCCTTAAGTTCCATTATGGTTTGACCAAAACTTTACTCAACAAAATGGACTGCCAACTCCGCAGTTGGTCGGAAAGACCGCCGGCTTCTACACCGACCACCCGAAGACGATTCCTGAGGTTTAGTAAACTGTCAGTGTCATCAAGTCCAAAACCATCGCCTCAATCAACTCCACGTTCTTTGCGCAAGCGTTTTCGAAGCCTGGGCGGTAAGTTGTTTAAAAGCTACATCATTCTAATAGACGAAACTCTTCGAAATGTCCCCATTAATTTAATCAACAAGCTAATTACGCAAATAATAATGATATCACTGTGATGATCAAAAACCACAAAATTTAATCAACTTAACACATTCACTTTGCATTTTGCAGCATTTCTTTAATCAGCTGAGTAAACTTTTCAACTTCGATGTTTAATCAAAAAATGACATTTCTACTTCGGTTCAGCGAAGCCCCAATTAGCGCTTATTTTGGATACCGAATTTCTTAATCTAACCGCTATTTACAACTTCTTTTTCGTGCGTTCCAAAAATAAAACTCAAAAATTAGGGGTTGAAATCCTTCATCTAATGTCATTATTTCTTTTGCGGCTTGCGCGTTCTTGCTTTTATTAATTCCGCTCTTTTTTCCATTTTCTAAATGGGATTTGACAGCCCGCCTCGTCTCAGTTTTGAGAAGATGTTCGCCGTGCCATTTTTAGGCCAAGAAGGTCGTTCGGTGTTCTTTTATAATTTTAGCATGCAAATTAATGTCATTTGAGTGTGGGAGGTGTTTGCAAACATTTGTTTGTTTGTTTCGTCATGCAATTAGTGATGTTATGGAAAAACAAGAAATTTCGTTAATATGCTTCACAGTGTTTCAAAAAACGGTAATTGACGTAGAGAAAGTTTTAGTTGAATAGTTTTTCCAGATGAGTGAAATCAAAAAAGCTTTTGAGTCTTTGAGTTCAATTTGTTTCTTTAAATTGCTTTGAAGCAAAAGAAAACTTTGTTTAAGAAATTGTTTACAATGCCGATCCAGAAAATAAAAGCTTATCACTCACGAGAACACAAATTACTCATTTGCTACTGCTGCAAGCTCAAAACTTTTAATAGCTTTTCCACTCCTTTTTCGTTTGTTATTGATAAGTTGAGGCACATTGGTGTTCGTTAACGTAATTTGGCGTCATTTTAATAACTCGACCGGTTTGAGTCACGAAGGCTTCCGTCAATGGCGTTCGACAGCATGTTGACTCATCGTGGCGTAAAAAGTTGGCAGCAAATGGGGAAAAGAAGCCAAGTTTGGACTCGGCTCACCGTTGGCCGCTCAAACAAAAATCATAAAAGGAGCATCTTTTTTGCATAACAGGTCTTGCTGGCGTGCGGCGGTTTGGCTTTAGAATAGTGTTGTTGGGAAGCGAGGGTGATAACTATTTGTTTGGACTTGTTGGTGCGAACTTTTACGATGAGCTTAAGTTTTTTGGATTCGGGCGTTGTTTTCAGCACAGTTTAAATAACACTACGAACTTTCAGATATTCTTAAATGCGGGACTTCGTTACCATCCGTAGACTCCATCCAATTCAACAACGAAGAAGAAAACGACGAACTAGGTTGCCATACGCGGTCAAGCGAACAGCTTCGCAGTAGTTCTCAAACTCCAATAATGGGTAATAAATGCACAAAAAGGGCAACGTTCCGGCGCGCTTATACTTCAAGCGACGATGAAGATGAACTGACAGAGTCGAAAGAAGAAGGTTTGTTTTTGAATAAAATTGTAAATTAGAGCATTCAAATATGTTTACACACTTTTTAACAAGCACACAACCAGACAACATGCCGAGCATTTTTACAGCATGTTCATTTAATTAGACCAAACATTACACAATCAATCACGTTCCAAAAGAGCCATCAAAAAACGTTATCAACGCTTCAGAAAATCGAAAATGTTTTATGTTTAAATTCTAGACACAAATCAAATAACGTTTTTCTCAACTTGTTATAAACATTGAAGGCCTTTTTTGAAATCAGAATAAACGAAATCAAAAAGCGCCTCCATTTCTTAACAGTTTTCCGACCATAAATTCTCATCATTCATCAAATTCCGACACTTGACAGTTCATAAATTTTGCTTGCTCACTAATTTCTCATTGCCTCAATTGTATACTCCGTTTGTTTCGTTACAGAGAAGGTCAGTTTAATGAGGAGAGCGCCAAATGAGTGTTTTGCGAGTGTGGCGAATCACGGAAACGGAGACTTAGACGACGAACGATTGGTGAGAAGTGCCAGGTGAGTTAAATAATCAACTTTCGAATTTATCAAGTTAAAATAGTCTACATATTTTAATTGACGTTCTTTCTTATCCTTATTTTTCAAAAATTTCCCTTGACGTAATCTTTAACCCCGCCCCATTTTCTTTCGACTACTCTCCGGTTAGTTAAAATTCGGCTAACAGTTTAAACTATCTAAATAATCATGACTATTGTTAAAAAACTGAAAAGTTAAGTTTGTCTTTTAAACAGAATTAATTATTTGACTAAGTTGATTAGATTCATTTGATTCGACTTTTTAATTTTAGAGCTGTGACAAGTCCGCTGGAAAGAATGAAGGTTTCTGCACATTCAACGCCAACATCCTCGCCTCAGAGACAAAAGCCCAAATTTTGGCATAACTTCACACAACAGTTCAAGTAACACTTATTGCTAACTTTTTTCCATATTCAAATGTTTAGAACGTCTTCGCGTGATAGCCTCCAAAAGATGCATCCAAAGCGCACCATATTCCGCAAATTTTCTGCTGGTCCAGAGTTTGCACCAAAAAAGAAGACTTTAGGAGAAAGTAAGTTTTGCATTAACTATCCAGCCAGCCACAGCAATTTAGTCCAAAACGACTCATCTTCACACAGAAAGGTCCACAGAAACAGATCCTTTGCTTCAAAAGGTGAACTTTTAAACATTTTCTTGCAATTCCAAACACACTCATCGGAAAACAACAATAAACAGCAACGAGAAATCGTTAACGTCTGTATGTGATTCTCATTCTAACTGAATATTTATAAAGTTGCAAATAAGGTGGAAGAAATCACCACTTTATGGCCGTTCTTTATGGGGGACTTGTTGAAGAAATTGGGATTCCAATAGTCGTTTGAGCGGAGAATATTTGTTTGGTCTGTTGAGTTTTCGTTTGGGAAATGGAACGGCCTTCATATTTGTGCTTTGGAGACTATTTGCGAAGGAGCCGTCGGCAAATACCGAGAATCGAGAAAATTGAGGAGGTAATAATTAGTTTGTGACGATCAACTTCATAACATGCAGTGTGTTAAATTACCTAAAACACTGTTTGATCACTGCAAAGTTTCGAAAAACTAGACCATGTGGCGATTTGCATTTAAAATCAATTGCAAAACCAATTGCAGGAGTCATATGGAAGACATATTGTTTACTTCCAGGCTTTTCGTTTTAATGTTAAAAACGACGTTGTTCTAAATTGTTTACAAACATTTTGTGCATTCTTTAAATTCATCAGTTTTGAAGTTTTGTAGTGATGACTCCAAACAATGCATTTTGAATCATTATCAACGAAAAAGCGGCTTTTCGACACCAAGCGAGGAATGTTTTGCTCGTCACTTACGTGCCAAGTTTTTGATATTCTTCTCCATAAAACCGCACGCTCGATGTTTATCTTCTTCAATCAAAATGAGGGGTATTTCCGTTTTTATAGTTTCTTGGTTTATGGGCTTGACATTCTTTAGTTGTGCTTATCGCCTCCACTTGTGTCTAATTAATAGTCTTTTCTTAAATTTGGCTAAGAATTTATTGATTCGTTGGCGGTGTCGTGGCTCTTATTCTGTTCTCTTTAACGCGCATGAATGAAAAGATGTTCGGTGAAAAGACGGAAATCCAGGTTGCAATTGATGTTACGCTTTTTGAGAAGCGTCAACAGCACGCCAAGCTTAGGCCAAATCGAGGTCGGTTCTGATGGTCGGGCAATTTTCACGCAAAAACACAAAGTAGAGCTCGAGGTACATTTAAAACTAACATTGAAATGATTAGAATGAATGAAATTGTTGTTTGTCAAAAGTTTAATTTCAATTATGCAAACATTTGACAAGTTTAATCAACGTTTAGGAGACCGATGAAGACTCTACTTTTGTCACATTCCGCCTACGCATTCACTTAAAAGAAGGTCAAGGACTTGTAATCAGAGACGCCAGCGGAAGCTCAGATCCATATGTGAAGTTTAAATACAACAACAAGACGATTTACAAGTCCAACACTGTGCTCAAAAACTTAAATCCGAAGTGGAACGAGGAGCTTTCCTTCTTAATTCACGACCCTTTGTTGAAATTGGACGTTGATGTCTTTGATTATGACAGATTTATGCGCGACGACTTTATGGGAGGTGGACAAGTTGATTTAAGTCAGTTTAAATTGTTCGAGTAAGTCTTATAAACAAATTCCATAAAGATCTAACGTTGCAGGAAGCACCAAGTCGATGTGAAGTTGGAAGGCGGCGAAGAAGAATACATGGGAGGCATCACAATGGAGCTAGAGATCACGCCGCTAACAAAGAAACAACAAGATCTGGCAAGTCTCACAAACAACTGCTTTTTAATGATCACACTTTCAGTTCCTTTCGAGAGCTGATCGCGGAGTAATTTGTGAAGCTGTTAAACGCAATCCAAAGTCCGCATCTATTTGGCTGTCTGTTGTCAATGTTGTATTGGTCGAGGCACGTTTGGACCAAACTATTTTAAGTGCCAATCAGCAAGCGCCCGACGTATATGCAAAACTCAAATTGAACAACGAGAAGTGCAAAAGCAAAGCGATTCCGAAGTCATTTGAACCGAAGTGGGCTGAGACGTTTGATTTGCACATATTTGACGAAACAAGTCCTCAGATGCTGGATGTGATGGTTTGCCATAAAAATACTGTTTTGGGGAAGTAAGTTCTTAATTGTTTTAAATGACTAACAAACTCCAGATGCTCCATTGATTTGTCAACCTTTGAACGCGAGTTGACGAAAGAACGTTGGTACGAATTAGACAACGGCTCTGGATCAATTCGAATGCTAACTACTATTTCTGGAACTTCAACATCGTCAACTGTTGTTGCAAATCTCGATGAATATGTATCTAACAGAGATGCAATTATTGACAAATACGTGAGTTTCTTTAACAACCTGTTTAATGTTTTGAGACTTTTCAGAGTCTTCAAAAGTCTTTCACGAAGGTCCAGGACGTTGGCCATCTAACATGCAAAGTATACCGCGCTGAAGGTCTTGCATCTGCCGACATTGGTGGCAAGAGTGACCCGTTTTGTGTTCTGGAACTGGTATGCATTGCACTGTTTGAAATGGGTAATGTTTTTAAATCTAGGTGAACGCTCGTCTGCAAACTCAAACAGTTTACAAGTCCTTAAACCCTACTTGGGACAAACTGTTTACATTCTCCGTAAAAGACATCCATGAAGTTTTGGAAGTCACAATTTACGACGAAGATCCTAACAAGAAGGTCGAATTCTTGGGCAAAGTTGCAATTCCGCTTTTGAAGATAAGAAATTGTGAAAAACGATGGTAATATACAGTTCCGCAAACGCTATCATTTTCGGACTTTAGGTATGGCCTCAAAGATCGAAAGCTCCGCGTTCCAGTCAAGGGTAGGGTGTTACTTGAACTTGACGTCTTGTGGAATCCAGTCAAAGCTGCCGTGCGCACGTTCAATCCTCGTGAACGAAAGTTCCTTGCTCAAGAACAAAGATTCAAACGAGCAATCCTGGTCAACAATTGGAATCGGTTGAAAGGTTTTTGGGACGGCGTGATGGAATATCGAGAATACATGCGCAGTTGTTTAATGTGGGAATCTTATCCTCGATCAATCACCGCAATGACAGTAAGTTTTGAGCTTTTATTCACAATCAAAATGTCAATTTAAAAAAGCATTCGTTTCGCAATCAGCATTCTCAAACAAAGTTGGACTTGTTGCACTTGCTTGTGCCGCATTGCTGAAAAATTCCACAATTTTTAACGTTCATAGGCGGAGTCCCGTGATTTTTTGCACAGTCGCGAAAGATTAGCACTAAAAGAGTTGATTCAATACATTAAAAGTTGATTTAAACACACCGTCTGGATTGTCGCCACTTTTTGTAAAAACCTGATGCATACTTTCCATGCAGCGAGTTTCACAATCAACTTTGCCTGTTTCTTCTTCGGTTGGCTTCTTGCACGATTCGTGGCCAATAAAAATCCTTCCATTAAGAGCCAAATCACGGCCACTTGAACTGTAAGCGCACTGATAACAAGTAAACTTCCACCTGTCAGTATTGCAATAGTCTTTATTGCACGTGCATGTTCTTGTAAGATCCGACCCAGAGCACTAAAAGACATTAGATGCATTTAGCCGATGACATAATTTTGTACCGCGTTTTCAGCCGTGGGAACACTTTCTTGATAGCAAGTCCGGTTAAGAACCACTAAATTAGAAGACTGTGCGATTTCGAAAAGCATTTTAACTTACAATGATCACTCGAGGGATAAATGTAAGTGGCACACCCGAAAAGACAGGAGCTTACAACAGTCTTGCTCTTGGCTGGGTATAAACAGTGTCCCTCGTCAACAGACTCGGCATCGTTGCGAACATTGCAGTTGTAACACAGAGTATATTTAGCGATGCTAATTTTGAACAGAACGAAAAGCAAAGCGAGTTGTTTGATCACTTTAGTCATTGCGAGCTGAAAAGAACAATTTTGTTGAGTGATTAAATAGAAAACATCTGCAGTCATGTTGTTCAAAATAAACAACTGTATGTGTGGTCTCCAAGTTTATGTGCTCGTGGTTGCCGGCAAAGTTTAGAATTTCAATTTGATGGTGGCCAAAGAACACTAATTAATAGTTTACCACAACTAATTAAAATCAATTTCAGTGCTTCGTCATATTCACTTACTTCTTCGAGCTTTTTCACATACCAATTATTCTGCTGCTTCTGTTCGCCAAATCGCACGTCCACAAACGCATTTCCGAGGCGGTTGAAAATCGCTACAGAGTAAGGTCAGTGGAAGCCGATAGAAGTCCAACTAGATTTGAAAGCGATGAAGATGAAGACGGGTTTGACAACAGTGCAGTAAGTTTTTAATTCTCTTTGTTTGTTGTTGAACGATACTTTTTGACTTATTTAACAACTAGCAGTGTGCTTGTGTTTGTGTACTTACAATTGTGTGCATTTTAGTCACAACGTTCTCGCCGATCCAACGAAGGCGATGGCAAAGAAGAGAATGGAAAAGCGGTAATTGGTTGTTGTTGTTTGTAACTTTGTTTGAATGCTTTCAACACTTTCATTATGTTTGTTATCGTAATAACTTATTCAAATTTCAGGCCGAAAAGTCGACATCAATCAGTGGCCGCATCTCCGCGATTCAAAACACTTTGACAACTGTTCAAAACGCAATGGACTTTCTGGCTTGTTTGATGGAGCGAATTAGGAATACATTCAACTTCACCGTTCCTTATTTGTCATACTTGGCAATAACAGTCTTGTGCATCGGTACAATTCTGCTCTATCTTGTTCCACTTCGATGGCTCGTCATGGTGTGGGGACTAAACAAGTAAGTTTCTTTGCAACTTCTTTGTAATGTCTTTTTAACTTCCAGGTTCACGAAAAGACTAAGAAAGCCGCATTACATCGAAAACAACGAGTTGCTGGACTTCTTGTCAAGAGTTCCATCGGATCAAGAACTAGTTAGTGCTTCTATAACAAAACATTTAACACTTTTTGATCGTTTTAGCGCAACTATCGAGAACTCAAGACCAACTGCGAAGAACCACGAGCCAATTCATCTGGACGTGAAAGTAACAGTGGAACACCAACTTCAAACTCTCCCAACAACAACGGATCAACTAAAAAGACTGTATAGCCGCCAAATTTTTGTTATTCAAACGCATTCCCTCAAAAGTTCTCATTCAAAGTTGCTTTAGTTGTTTAGTTTCTTATTGAATCTACATAATTTATTCTTGCAATACGAGTAATGGACAAAGCTATAAACTAGTTTGCTTGTCCTACCTTGCCTTTATTTGATCCAATGTGCTAAATATTTTATGATTTGCGGCATTCCGTCCGAAGAGTTCGCTTATTTGATTCGACGTGTACTTTTAAATAGAATAAATTATTCAAACAGATTTTATGCAATGTCTTGACTTGAAAAATAGAAGCTCACCCTCCAGTAGAAGCGCACCAAAAATGTTGGTTAACTACCCAAAACAGAAAATCTATGCAAAGTTTATTAGAATCAGACATACTTACATACTGAATGAAGTTACAATTTACAAGTTATCACCAGATCAACAGCACTTCTTGCCACCCTGTTCGTTTCCAGCAGACAAAGTGATGTTGTTGCCGCCTGGATCCATGAGCTGAACCAAATCTTATAAATTAAAATTCATTAAAAAGGCGCAGAAAGCCAATAAACGTTAAAAGGTTTTTAAAAAATCGAGTTTGTAAGAGAAAAAGAAAATTGTCTCATAGTTTTTGATTTTCAAAAGTCTATTTTACAGTTTGTATGTTTCAAACGTCTTTTGCTATTCCACAAAATGTCATCAGTTAGCACATTGTTTGTTTTGAATTGTTAAGTTGCTTATTAACATAGTCAATGCAATTAATAACAAATTACAACAAATATTTACTAGACTTATTTGCGTCATTTCCAAACATTTGATTAAAACAATTACGTTGATCGGATTTATTTTGGTCCCACGCAATTACGTTGTGCTTTGAGGAAAGAATTTTACTGCTTATTTTTTGGACTTATCACTTTACCGGCAACGACCTTTGTGTGACTGTTGTTTTTTGCATCTTATGTGAAGGTGCGGCTATTATTGTGATAGACGAAGGAGTCACGTCTTTTGTCCGTTTTGGTTTGTTGGGGAGTTTCGAATGTTTCTTTTTGACTATGTTTTAAATGCATTTAAACACTTCAAATGCTTCTATCGTTTATTTGAAAAAGTTTTCGGAATTAATCAACTTGCTTGCCGAATCATCAACGTCGAACTAAGAAAACACGTCCAATTTTTGAATTATGATTGAGCTCTTTTTACGGCTCCTTTTGGTGTTCCCATTTGCCTCTTCTGTTTGATGATCGGGCTTTATTGTTGTTTCGTTGGCTGGTGATTTGCGGTGACGCTTCCGGGAGTGAGCACGCAGGCGATTGTTAGCACTCCCTCCAAATACAAAATTCTTTTTTGCTATTTTAAACATTTTGGGAGTTTTGGCGGTTTTGCAATAGTTATTTTTAGATTCGACGTTTTGTTGAATAATAAAGACTTTTTAAACTTGCTGCACAGTTTATTCGGGCTTGCGCGGTTTCAACACACTTTCCAACGCAAATGCAGGTTATTCGGGCTTTCGCGATTTCAACACACTTTTCCAACGCACATGCAGTTTCTCCGCCACCCCGAAAGACACTCCCTCGCAAGTAGTGGATTTCGAAATTGGGCGTGAGTGTTTTCCTCAGGTGTATTGACTAGGCGCGTTGTTGTTTGGAGTTGCTTGAAGGCGCTACCGTTTTCAGCACAATTTAATAACACAATTTCAGTTTGTCCTCTCACTGCCAAATCTAAACAGGCGCCATGACAACTACAAGCGATGATTATGATTACTTGTTCAAAATTGTGCTTGTTGGCGATTCGGGTGTCGGCAAGTCCAACTTGCTGTCACGCTTCACCCGCAACGAATTCAGCATTGATTCGAAGTCAACAATTGGTGTGGAATTTGCAACTCGTGGAGTCATGATGGATGACAAAACAATTAAAGCACAAATTTGGGACACTGCTGGACAAGAACGCTATCGAGCCATCACTTCGGCTTACTACCGCGGAGCCGTTGGAGCTCTACTTCTCTACGATCTTTCCAAGCATCTCAGTTACGAAAATGCAAATCGCTGGCTCCAAGAATTGAAAGACCACGCCAATCAAGTATTAAAACAATAAGGATCATTAATATTCACTTTCAACTTTCAGGACATTGTCATCATGCTCGTTGGGAACAAGAGTGACTTGCGTCATTTGCGAGCCGTTCCAACTGAAGAAGCTGCAATGTATGCCGAACGCAATCAACTTTCATTCATCGAGACATCTGCTCTCGATTCAACTAATGTGGAAAAAGCTTTTCATATGCTCATTTCGGAGATATACAAACGAGCCAGCAACGATTCAGACTCACACGCTGATTTGGTTCAGCCAAAAGATGAAGAAGCACCTAAAAAGTCTTGTTGTTTCTAACTCGTTTAATTGAAATTCGCTTTTGATTGTGCGTTTCTTGTATTTATTTAATTGCTCAATAAAGTTAATTATGTTCATCTGCTTAAACACTTTAAAGTATGAACATATTTGTTAGTAACAAACAGCCATTTTGATCATGTCGTTAGTTGTGTGCAAAGAAATTCTTTAAAACGCTGATTATCATTTGAGAACAACATACACAAAAGCTGCTAAGATGTTGAATTGCGAAGAAGGAGTGAAAAGTAGAATGTGATATGCAAGTGAATATCTGAGAAGAAGAACGCCACATTGCAATTCATAGTTGTTGTTTACAGTGCACAACAAAAGACTAGGAACTATCACAAACGGCATAATCCAAAGCTCGAGTAAGAAACAACAACACTCTTTCAAAGCATCAAACAAAATGAGCTGCTTCATTAAACATCTTGCACATTTAAAACATTGTTACAAACAATGAAACTTCAAACAGTGATTTCTGTGGTCGACAATTTGAGTTTGAAACAAATGTGGAAGTTTTAAAGATGCGACAAAAAACATTAACATAAAAGAAAAGTTTCAAGAACAAACAACATTTTGCACATTTAAAAAAGAATAGTCAAATCGAACACTTCAAACACATTTGCACTAAAAGTCCAGACAACGTGCATTGCATTCTCTTAATGAATCACGTTTAGATTTCAATCTCCATGCAATGCGCCGATCCGCAAAAAATAACAGAGATAAACAAAATTTATTCCCAGATGTGAAGCGAGGACATCGATTTATTCTTTCGTTTTTTGAGCAGTGCAAATTTTCTGCCTTTAAACATCAATTTTAAGTCTATTCTTGATGTCGTCAAACGTGCTTGCGGACGCTGACAGAAGATATGACTGTATTTTTAAAGTTATTCTGTTTGGCGACGCATATTGCGGTAAGAGCAATCTGATCTCAAGAGTTGTTAGTGACACATTCATTTCATCCAACGTGTCAACAATTGGTTTGAACTTCCAAGTGGCGAGTTTTGAGGTAATGAATTCAATTATTTCGTTAGTAACTTGAGAAAAGTTTAGGTGGATGACAAACTCGTTAAAGTTCACATCATTGACACTGCTGGCCAGGAACGGTTTCGTTCAATTGTTTCTAGTTTCTATCGTCGAGCAGATGCCGCAATTCTTGTTTATGACATCACCAATTATGAAAGCTTTGAGCACTTGGATTACTGGATTAAAAAGTTGAACAAGTACGGAAAAGAGGTATAACATAATTTTAAGAACATCATTTAAACAGTATTTTAGGACATTGCAATTCTAGTTGTTGGAAATAAAAGTGATTTGAGTGCAAACCGAGAAGTATCCGAAGAACAAGCAATTCAGTTTGCCAAGCAGCACAACTTGAGTTTAATCGAAGCATCAGCACTGGACTCAACAAATGTGGACAAAGCTTTTAAATTGGTTATTAACGAGATTCTAAATCAGATCTACAAGAAAGTCAAGTTTTTGCCTACGTCGTCTATTAGGGATACAAAAACTATCGAATTGGTTGAGTCGCCAAAAAAGAAGAAGTGTTGTTGAAATTGCGGATCAAAAAATGTTTTCTCAAAAAATCAATCAAAGAATCTTTTCTCAAACAAACAAAAGCACTTTTTTGTTTTTTGTGTTAAAGTTTTTTGGTCCACTTTGTTTCCTTAATGTTATTGGCACATTTTAATTGCAATAAACGGATATTTAAACTACTTAAATGTGTAATTATTTCAACAAACTTGACGCAAAAGAACGAAACAACGAAAATTGTTTTCGCTTTGCTTTCTGATCAAAAGGCGACTAATAAAGCCAACTTGCCAATGAATAAGCAAGCACAAATTATCGGAACTGCTCACTTAAACATGCTTGGCGGAATCGATTGTTTGCTATTTTGTTTTTAGTGTTCAACAGAAAATGGCGCTTAAACCAACGGATAACCTCACGGAATATGTATTCAAACGTAAGTGTTATTGAGACGTTTTTAAACTAGATCATTTCCATTCATGTTGTTTAGTGATTTTGATTGGCGACTCAAATGTCGGAAAAACAAATCTTTTGACTCGTTTCACACGTAATGAATTCAACTTGGAGCATCTCCCAACAATTGGAGTGGAGTTTGCAACTCGAACTATTTTGGTAATGTTTTTTGGAGTTTCAAAGCACACTAAAACATAGTTAATCTATTTTAGATTGACGGAAACTCCGTAAAGGCTCAAGCATGGGACAGCGCTGGCCAGGAACGCTTCCGTGCCGTTATTCCACGTTATTTTCGTGATGCAGCTGGAGCTCTTTTAGTTTACGACATCACAGAGTACAAAACCTTTGAGCACTTGTCCAGCTGGCAAAGAGAGCTGAGCAATTTTGCTAAACAGGTACGCTCCTTTAAATTGCATGTCAAATGACTGGAACGTATTTAGGACATTGTTGTGATGGTAGTTGGAAACAAGACCGATCTGCATCATTTGCGGAGTGTATCAGTCAACGAAGCTAGTCAATTTGCTAATCAAAACAACTTCCTCTTTATTGAAACTTCTGCTTTAAACTGCAACAACGTGGAGAAAGCTTTTACTGATCTTTTAACTGAAATCTACAAGCGTAATATGCTGTGTTCAGAGTTAGACGACCCTAACGACAATCCTATTAAAGTTTTGGCCGAAGCACAGAACTGCAAAAATTGGTGTAATTGTTGAATAAACTTTATTGACTCAATTAAAATGTACATTGACGCAATTTGGAAGTGATTTTGAAATATTTGCGTATGTTTTGTCTGCTCAATCGGGAGGTCGGCCCGAAAACACGTTCCCTCTTAATGACCAAAAAAACAGAAACATTATCTGTTCGGTCTTGAGCGTTTTGAAAGGGCGACTAAAATGGAGAGTCGTTGAAAGTTGAAATTAGTTGTTTATTTCAATTGTTTGCAAGTTGTTTGTTTCAATTCTTCAAATTGGTCTTCAAATCAATGGAGGAGGATTACGACTACTTGATTAAGTGTGAGTGTTTTAATTGTTTAAACGCTGACTCATCTCCTTATTAGTTGTGCTGCTTGGCGACATGAAGACTGGAAAAACAAATTTGATGTTGCGTTTCACAGAAAACAGATTTGTTGAAAATCACAAAGTAACTTTGGGCGTTGACTGTAGAACAAAAAACGTTGAGGTGATTTGATTTGAACAGTTTGTTTTAAAGCGTTTGTTTTTAGATTGATGGAAAGAAAGTTAAAGCACAAGTTTGGGACACATCAGGTCAAGAAAGGTTTCGAGCAGTTTGTTCGTCTTATTACCGTGGCGCCCTTGCTGCTCTTCTAGTCTACGACATCACCAACGCATACACGTTTGATAATTTGCATCACTGGTTGTGCGCGTTGAAAGAACAAAATACTGACAAAGTAGGCGTTTTGAACAAACTAAGTTTGTTTCAAGTCGGTGTTTAGAATCTTGTCATTATTCTGGTCGGCAACAAGACTGATTTACGTCACCTTCGTGCGATTCCAATCGACGAAGGTGTTCAATTTGCAAAGGACAACGGTCTTTTGTTTATTGAAACCTCTGCTTTGAATGCAAACAACGTGGAGACGGCGTTTGAACAAGTGTTGTCCGAAGTTTGTAAGCACAAGATCTCAAATCCGTACAGCAACGAAGAGGATCATAAAACGATCAAATTGGGCGAGACCAACGAGGAGTCGAAGAGCGGTTGCTTTGAAAAAGTTAAACGCTTCTTTAACTGTAAATAACCACACTAATTGATTACACTAGCAATTTATTCAATAAACTATTCACAACACACACAAGTTGTTATTAATTAAACCAAATCAATAACTGTCTCGCGTTTAAGAGCTTGTGTCTTGTTCCAAACCTTTGATGACAAGTACTTTTTGTAAAATGGTTCCGACCTCTCAAAACGAAGTCCCATTATCTTCATGGCACAACAGAAGTAGCAATAAAATGTAAGATGCGAAATGCAAATATAAACGTTAAATTCTAGTAGAACAAGACTGTATTCAACGAAAGCAAGAGGCCTGCGGTTTTCCCACTTACGTGAAAATGTAATAACTCCTAGAAAAAGTAGCATTGAAATAAAATACAAGATAATGCCAAGTATGATATCCAAGGATCCGTAAAAACTCTGTCTCTTGTAAACGAATAAAAAGAATCTTTTGATAATAGACCCCGGATCTTTAAAAATAATGTCGGCTTCGCCAATTAATTTTTCCATAAAATAATTAAAAGGATACGCAGTGACAAAGAAGGCAACAAACATTAAAAAGTAAATTAAAAGATAGACGGGAGACAAGTATTCTGAGTGAGTAAGTCTTTGTGAAAGTGTAAAGAACACAAGTAAACTGGCTATCACAAGGAAACGTCTGACGAAGAACATCAATATCCGTTTTCGTCGCTGAAATTGTATTTAAACATTGTTGTGCCAATTTAAAATTTACCTTTTTGCACTCATTTTCTTTTTTTCTTTCAATCATCATATGAAAAGCTTTGTCCACATTTGTTGAGTCAAGAGCAGATATCTCAGTAAAGAGAAGTCCATTATTCTTTGCGAATCGACTAGCTTCTTCAGTTTCAATAGCTCGCAAGTAACGCAAGTCACTCTTGTTTCCCAACAAGCATGATGGCAATGTTCTAAAGAAGCTTTAATTTAAAAATGATTCTTATTCTTTTAATACCTGATCAGCATGATCACGCAGTCCCTGAAGCCAACGCTCTACACTTTCAAAACTTTGCTTGTCAGTTATGTCGTAAACAAGAAGAGCTCCAACTGCTCCGCGGTAGTAATCAGACGTGATGGCTCGATAGCGTTTTCTTCCAGGAGTGTCCAAAAACATTACTTTGACAATTTTTTCTTTGAACTAAACAAGTGAAAGTATAAACAATCAAACTCGACCGAATCTTACCTGAACGCATTGTATTTCATGTCGAACACCATCTTTCGGCTTGTGCAGAACACCTGAACTCCTCGCGGATGAAACGTGACAACAGGTTGGACTTGCCTACTCCAGAATCGCCAACAAGCACAATTTTGAACACATTACGGGCATTGTTTCTTTTCTTCATTTTAATGCAAGAAAAATTGAGCAATGCCGAAAAAATCAGTTGGTTGCCAATAAATGTGTGCTGCAAAAACAACGCGAACATGCGGATTGGCAACTGGCCAACAGCTGAACATCGGCAATCAGCTTGATAGAACTAACTTTAATATAGCGAGGAAAGCAGCGAGTGCGCGTCTCCTTACATCGTTTACTCTTTGTAACAGTTGTCTTAAAGACGCAGTTTTTATAATTGTTGCTGTTTACAAGACTGTTCGAACAACATCAACGCCAGTTTTGTTAACTATTTAAAAGGTTAGCAAGTCAATCAAATTAAAGAATTTATTTCACTTAAACAATTCAACCGATTGTTATTTGCCTCCAATGCCAAATGAACTGAAAAGTTTAAACAGTTTAAACGCCAATTATTTATGTAAAATCACCCTTCCGGAACACAGCTATCGTATCGACCATTATTTTCGTTAAATCTCGGCTTCATTCCTTCTGGACAGGTAAATCCAAGATAGGGCTTGTTTTCCTCCCCATGTGACTTGCCCTTCGGAGGCTTCGGACGTATAGCTCCGTTCACAACGGATACAAACAGCACGATGAAAGTGATGAAGACAAAGAAACGCATTGTCGACTATTTTAAAAAGCCAAACTAAAAGCGTTGTTCCACAATTGAACCCTTTATAAAACTTTGAGCATCGGTTTGTTTAAACAAGTGTGCGTGCATTTTTAATTAAAGCAGTCTGAAAATGAAGTTTGTTTGTCGAACTCATGAAACGGAAACTGTTGAAGCAAATGACTTTAATACAACGATTATGCTAACATAACAATAACAGTTGAATTATTTCTGGCTCCTGTGTAGTAATCCCAAATCCATTGACCTAGTACAACTTCTCTGACTCGTCGACTGCCCAAAAACAGGACAATTCCAGGCGTCAGTGAAATAACATCATTCAGTGTATAGAAATAGAAGTGAACATTTTTTAGAACCGAGGTCTCTCCAACACTTGACAACAGGTATGAAGTCAACTGAAAAGAATCTAATTACTGGACACAAGTTTTAAAATTAAGCAAATCTAATTTTGGTGAGTAAGTTGTGTTTGTCGACTTTGGCGGGACAAAGAATTACTGTAATTTATGTAACAAATTAAGAAAACTCACAGAATAAGCAACAAAGATCAAATCGGTGCTGAAGCGCATAAACGTCATTATTGTGAGGTTAAGTTGATATTGTTCGCGGATTTCTCTTTTTGTCCCTTGCTTTTCGTGGTGCTGAGCCAACTTGACGAAAGTCAACACATTAAATATGAACGTTGGAAGCGAAACAATCAATCCACACAGCAGCATAACTAATTTGTAATTGATCTGCAAACAAAAGATTAACAGTTTTGTTGAGTTTTAAAACTCTACCAAATTCAATGTTTGAATAACGTTGACTTTGTAAGTGAAAGTGGCGTATCGAATCTCTTTAATGTATTGGCATTCGGCAAAGAGGAAGTTAATCATAACAATGAATGGAAAGATCAACAAGAACCCAACCATATATGGAATTGCAAGCCTCCATCTCTAAACACAACGCTTAAAGCAGTTTAATGTGTCGCAACTTACAAATTCCGTATTTTTAGACAACACTGTCACGGTTGTGAACCGATTCAACGTCAAAATAAAAGAACCAAGCATGGATGCTAGCTGTAAGTGATTGCTGAGCATAAACGGAACGCAATAAAGTGTGCTCGGTTCGTCCATTAAATCATAGATCTCCGTAACCAGTCCAAATCTTGGCAATCTATTTGAGAAGTTGCTTAGCACATATTGAGTGCAATCCTTAAACGAACAGTCAACATATTTAAAAACAACTGTTGCTTACCATAAAACCACAAACAACAACTAATTGAAAGAAAGCCGAGTTGAACTTCTTTTTGTGTGCAATCAAAACGTATACAACTCGAGAGTATATCAAAAGTAACGGAATTCCGACACAGTACGCAGCAATCATAACAATCAGCTCATAAAAACGACTCATTTCTTCGGAACCACTAAACACTTGGAGCCAGCTGAAAGCGCCTGGTTGTTGCGTCGGCATTTTCGGTTCGACAACTAGTCAAATAGTCTAATCCAATTCCGCTCATTGACTTATAAATTTTCGAAACATCGATCCCGCCGTTCAATTCAATTATATCAGGTTGGCAAAACATAACCGCAGTCGTCAAAGACTTTTATGCACTCTTGTTTGCACCTATACCGTAACTGATTACTTTAATTGAGTAAAACGCCCTCTCGTGCTAGGTGCGTGTGATTTGTGAAGTCTTAAAATGCAGTCTTCGAAAGAACACGAGATTCAATTTATTCACAACAAATAACAAATCAAAACAGTCAAGTGAGGTTGAGTGAAAACTAAATACATACTTATTGAAGAATTAAATAATGAAGATCAGATTTTCTCGTAGCGACGTTTACTTTTTGGTTCTTGCTTTGTGTCGCTGCTTGTTTCACGGCGTTTGCTTCCACGACCTGACTTCGAGTCTCCTTTGTCCGTCACTTTGTCTGCTCGGCGTTCTGTTGAAGTTTCACGGATTGGCTTTTTGTCGATGGACGGCGTTCTATCCATTTTTCGCTTCTCCACTGAACGTCCATTAGACGAGGACTTGCGATCAACTGGCGTTCTTTCTTCTTTGTCCGATGGTTTCTGACGAATCGGCGTTCTTTTTTCGGACTTGTCATTTGACTTCTTCTCACCCGTCTTTTCAACGGACTTGTCATTTGGCTTCTTCTCAACCGTCTTTTCAACGGTCTTCTCTTTTGCCGGCGACTTCTCTCTTCTTTTTTCTTCAGGCTTTTCGCGAGTCTTTTCGCTCTTCTTCTCAACACTCTTCTCTTCTTTATTTGGCTTCTTGTCGATCGTTATTGTTCTTTCAAGCTTCTTTTCGGACTTCTTTTCATTCAATGTTTCCGTAGATGCTCGTTTTTCAGATGACTTCTTGTCCGAAGAAGAAGATCGTTTTTCAGACACTGGAGCTTTTGTAGAAGTTGTGGACGGTGTAGAAGACTTATCATTTGTGGTCTTTCGATCGGAACTTGGAGTCTTTTCTTTTGACGCTGACTTGCCGTTTGGAGTTGATTTTTCAGCAGATGCCTTTGAATATTCTTCCTTTGCGTTGCTTTTGCCTTCAAAATCTTTAGCTTCGTAAACTTTGATTGTTCGTTTCTTCAAATGAACCAAGTAACTTTGAGCCATGACACTCAAGTCCAAACGTTTGTTCTTTTCGCGGTCGCGGACGGCTGTTACTACATCTTCGATCTGTGACACATATGTTGTGATCAGCGGGAAGTAATTGAGAATCTGTAATAGAGAATAAATAAACATCAACACACTTTGCATTCTACCTTATTCAAAACCAAAAATGCATTCCGAACAACGAGATAACTGCTCTTTTCGCTGAGTGCTTGCTGAACCAGAGTTTTGAGCAAACGAATTTGCCATTTGTAGCAAATTCTTCGGTAGGCATCCAATGTAAAAGCATTTTTGCTAACGTTTAAGTGGCAACTCGAAAAGGTGGCACATTCCTAAATTCAAACAGTTAAGTATCTACAGAATTGTCTAAAAACTTACAGCATTGAAAAGTTCTTCGCTCTCGTACCAACGCTGACTGGCCTCCAACAACAAAGACACAAATTTGCCAAAAGCAGCGCCCTCATTTTCAGAAGCAGTCAACAAAACAGGAATCATGTCATTAAAAATCTGAAAACGTTAAATTAGTGTTTGTTTGATGACTCAAAACTATAAAAGATGCACTTACTCTGTCGAAAATGATGAACGTGTTTAAATACTCGGTCCTGGTTTGGTGTAGAAATTGAACAAACTTTGCACAATAAACTGCATCGGCTTCACTGAACATGCAACGTGGAATAAGGCAATATTGAATAAAGTTCTCGAGTTGAAAGTTCTTTGAGTCTGAAAACACACAATTAAAGAGAAGTTATTTGAAATAACAACTTACGCGTCGTTGTTCTGGAGAAGAACTGATCATTGGTTTCTTTAATTAGAGTAGTGACTCTTTCAACGTGCTCTTGCTGTCGACTCAATTCTTGGCTCAACTTCTGCTCCAATGTCTTCAAGCGCTCTTCTTCTCGAGCACGGCGTGTCTTTGACAAGTCAGATTTAGGCACTTCTTCTCGTTCTTTTCGCACCTTGTCGATTTTTCGGTTGTAGAGATCAACATCTACGTGAATGTCACTAGCAGACAGCAACCAAAAGAACGTATAGAGTCTAAATATGAACTTGAGTTTTTAAACAAAGACAATACTTACTTTGCAGTTGTGTTTGTCCAAAAGTCATTCGGCATGCACTGAGTCAGTTCCTCTTCGGTCGAGTTAATAACTTCCGAAAGCGCTTGAGTGTAGAGCTCTTTCTAATAAACAAATTAAGTATGTTTCAAGTCAATCATTGTTCTTACCTTCTTGTTAGCATCTAGCTTTTTGGTTTCAGCAACTTCTTTCTCGACTTTCTTCAACGAATCAAACAAGTTCTAAACGAATGCTTTTAATTGATTTAACGTTAAAGCGTTACCAGAGTTTTAGTTGAGTAATTAGATCGAGCAAGGAAGAAAGCGGCTTCAGGAGACAAGTGATAGTCTTTGAAGAGTGAAGTGATTAGCGGAACTAAAAATAATAACAACAGTTTTGTTACATACACAAGAAAGCTTACTTCTCTTTACATATTCTTCCGGTTTGATGTTAGAACGCAAAAAGTTCACAAACTGCATAAAGCTTTCTTGACACTGATCGATCATTTGAGATGCCAACTTGACAGGGGCGTCTGCAGCTTCCTTGTAGATCACGATGTTTTTCTGCTGTGCCAACAAAATTGCCAAGCTTTCACACAAATCAGTCCGCATCAAGACGTCGCGTAGACGAGAAATTGCCTGTCTACGTCCTTTTTGGCTGCCATTTCCAATGACCTAAACATTTTATTGTTTGATATGCAAGGCAGTTGAATGCAAACCTCTTGACGTAAAAGTTCTCCACTGCATAGAGCAGAAAGTTGATCCGCAGTTAAAGAGTTGGTCGGCTCAAATCCAGCTGTTGCTGTAATTACTTCGCGTAATACCATCAAATCAACGCTTTTTCCGTTCTTCAACTGATTTGTCACGTACTGCAGGATGCCTTCGTATTCGACTGTGTAACGACGATAAACAGCTCCAGCAAAAGTGGCTAATGCAACAAGCCAAGCACTCAAGCTTCCATCGCCGGTTTTGAGTCCTTGTTTAGACGGTTGAGCGAGACTTTCAATAAGTGAATCTAAAGAATTATGTTTGATAAAAAGAGATGCTAATCAAATCAACTTACAAGAAAGGACATCAAAAGCCAGGTCTGATAAATAGCGCATTGACTCGACAACAGGACCGATCAAGTTCTGGAAACTTTGCACACGATCCAGCATATAATCAAATGCAATCGTTGGATGTGTCAGACAAACTAAATAAAATAAATAAAGATACTTTTGCTTTCAAACACTTTTTTGTTCAAACACTTTTTAAAAAGATTTCAGTTACAAACCTTTGCCAAGTTGTCTTCCGGCCACTTTGACAGTTTCTTTTGTCATTCGCCTAAAAAGCACAAAAGATTAAAGGCAATTTCCGCTAAACAACTCACTTCATGATGTACTTCATTCGTCCAATGACTTTTCCGCGCTGGATTTGCAATTCGTAACTGTCATTCGAGTGCGTTGACTTCCATCTTCCATACATCCAGTAACGGCCTTGATAAGGAACACGACTCAAGATTGCCCACAGTGCTTCGTTGTATGTGAAACTTGGCTCTCCGATGCTGATACTCGGCAACAAGCAAAAATCGACGATGCTGTAGATCAGGTTGGTCACTAAATCAGTAATGAATAAGTTGCTGAACACTTAAAGTCGGATCCGTACATTCTTGATAGTTTTCCATCGATTTTGCTTGTTCGTCGTTGAAGAAGGCGCTCAAGATGCTCATGAATTTGAGTCCGGCTTCGCGTTTAGTGCCCAAATAAGGTCCGAGAATCCTGAGCAATGGAAGAAGGCGTGTTGTCAAGTCGTTCCAGTTCGTCATGCACTCGGGTCGTTCAACAAAAGTGCTTTCCCAATGTGTTGATGACTGTGATCCTTTTGGCCAAGTTGACTGGTGAGTTCTAGACAGTTTTAATTTGTCACATTGATTTGCAATAAAAAGCACTTACTGTTTGTAAAACGGGTCAATAACGTATTCAAAGATCTGACAAAGCGCCCTTGCAAAGTGTTTGGAGCTTCCAAGCGGATAGTGTTCGGGGAAGAGCGGAATCAATTGATAGACCAAGTTTAAAGCTCCAATTTCAGCGGATGCAACAAGTAAGCCGAGCTTTTGATTCCGACCAACTACCACATATTCGTCGAAAGCATCGCCTCCAACTTTTTGGTCTTCAACTTCTTGTGCATTCGTGACCGAACTGAATGAACGGGTTTGAACACCGGAGCCGCCAGACGAGAGACCTTCGTTTAATGCCGAACTCACACCACTCGATGACGATTCTTCAGTTTGGATGGTAGCTAATGTTGATATGGTTTGAGCTCTGCTTACTCGTTGTGCCAAAACACTTCGTTGCTTCTTCAGCTCCTCAACAAACTCTTCGCGTGTTGGCTGGACGGCTTGAAAGATTTCTTTAACGTTGAGCATGCCAGAAACAAAAAGAATAGCAATAACCCGATAAATTGTATTTGGAGTGTGACCGGCCTTCTAAAACAAGTTCCGAGTTAAATGGTGCTTTGGATCAGCTTACTTTGAGCATAATAAGTTTCAACAAGACAATTCGTTTGAGCACATCGGCTTCGATTTTAAAGAGCTCCAAAACGCGCACAAAAACGACATGAGAATCGAAGTTGCAAGCAAAGCAATCAAGTATGAGATCCACCACTCGATTCGGATCCAAGTTGAACTGACCGATAAGTTGACTGACTCTCTCGAACACCGACGCAACGTCGTCTTTTGGTTGGACAGTCAACAATTCCGTGACCAGTTTGGCATAACCTTCGCTCTCTTCTCGAAACAAGTTGAATTTTAATTGTTTGTAACTGAAAAGTGTTGAAAGTTAACAATTTGCTTTACAGAGTGGACCAAAAAAACATTAACACAAAAATTGTTTGTGCTTGAAACTTTTTGATTGACTTTTTTGACAAAAGACTTTTTTGTGTTAGCGTTTTTGGCCCACCCAGTTTTTTGAACTTACTAGATTTTCGTCTTTGCTTTGATTATTTTGGACTTAAAAGTGTCGGCGCCTAGTTGAGGTAGGTCCAGTTTGAGAATTTCGTCTGGCAAGAACTCGTGAGATACGGCTTTGAAAAACTGGGTTGCATTATCTTTGCGTTCACCATCCAGTGGCAATGTTGCAAAACCGGTAAGAACATCAAAAAGATGGCTTGTAAGTGTGGCATCATTCTCCTTAAAAGTTTAATCGTTAGATAGAATGATTGAAAGGTGTTTTAAAGTCTTACCAAAACTTTAGTCCTAATTGATTGGAGTGCTTCGGCTGATTCGAGGTTTCCTTTTATTACCGCGTCGCATATTGAAAATAGTTCCCGTTTTAGATCCGATGTGCTCATCTGAAATAGAATTGATTGTTTAAAGTTGAAAAGCATTCAATGTGTTCAATGTGTTCAACGAGTAGATAATGTCAATGCAATTTGAATAATGCGTGAAAACAACTTGAGTGCCGAGTGCATAAGCCAATTTTATTAAAATAGTTTTAAACAACATTTAACAAATCATTCCCCAACAACAACATTCAAGATAAATAAAGAGCACAGTGCAGCTCAAGTAAATGTTCGGAGAACTTCGGCGCACTCTGAAACAGTTTTGTTTAAAAGTTGTTTTAAGAACACATTGATTTACGTTCAAATTTGAGACGCTCTTCGACGTTGCGGCTCTTGATTGTGGCTTCGTGGTTTTTGATGAAGTAGGTGCTGTCGTTACGTTTCTCCCATTTGTACAGGTTTGCATAGCCTCGGCATTCGGCTTCTGAGATTCCTCCCAACAAACGAATCAACTGATCGGCTTCGATGGTTTGGAAAGTTGCGGTGATGACACGGCAAGCGTCTGGAAAGGATTATGCACTTAGATGTTTAAAGCTATGCTTACAGTGTCGAACAGCGTCTTCGAATCCGTTGATTGGTTTCAACAAGCGCTGGACTTCGTCTGGATTCTTGAACTTCTCATCTTGTCCATCAGTTGGCACGTACTCGTTGCGGATCAAGCGCCAAAAGACACTGAAGTTGCACGACTCCAACAAAGCACCAATGTCCATAACACGTTGCAACTCCTAAAAAGAATAATAACTAATTGTTATTGTTTAAAATACCGGAGAGCTGGCACGGTTTCCATCAATCAAGTATTTGGCCAAAGCGTAGTCGTTACGCGGAAAGACCATCATCGTCTTCAACAAAACGTCACGAGTAAACTCTTCGTTGTAACTAAAGAGAGTTTTTAAGTTCGAATATTTAGAGACACTTACTCTTTCGGATTCAACTGATAGAGCTTGAGAGTAGTCAACAAGACGTCTTTGCTGTAGTTGTTCTCTCTGATCATCGCCGTAATGCATTCTTGAAGCTTGGGAATGTGATTCGGGTTGTAGCGATTCACTCCCTTGATGGTCTCCTCCAACTCGGCTTTCAATTTGTCGAATGACATCGTGTGAATATGCTAAAGATTAAAATATTCAGCAAAAGGAACCAAATGCGTGAAAATCCCACCGAAAAACAAGAACGCAACGAAGTTCACAAAATTGATTCTTGACTGAGTGTGCGAACATTCTCCCTTTTAAGCCTGGAGTTTTTGATTGGACATCGACGGAGTGTGCGGTAACTATTAATTATAACCGAACAAGTTTAAATGTGGAAATTCTATTCTTGTTGAATGTCAAATGTTACGATTTTGTTGGCGATTCTCATGACATCAAACGCTATAAAATAGTAGAAACTCCAGACACCTTGATTAATGAAGAACTATTGTTTGAAAACAGCGGAGAATTTACACAATTTCCAAAAATAAAGATGATGGCGCTGTTTTGAAACATGAATTTTCCGCCACAGGCAACAGGTTCCAAACAATAAGAACTGCGAGGTTTATTAATCAACACAACACCCTATAATTGTTGTTTGGTTTTTAAAGATCATCAACAATGGAAGACCATATCTTGGATGTCCAACGTAAATAAACAATATTGAATAAAATAATCTTTTCTTGTGTAATTGATTTATGTGCTCTACTCAAAAACGAGCAAAGCGGTCCAAAAATTTGTCTCATTTCAATCACAAGTTCAATTGGATTGAATTGACTAACCTTTTAAATTAGTTAATAAACCGACGTTACTGTTGCTTGAACAATCTTTGTTGAACATGTGAATTGACTGTTTTTATGGGTTCAACAAACACTCTCTTTCTAGCAGTCGCTGAAGAGAGAGTGTTAGACAAAAAAGGGCACAAATCCCATAAACACTGATCAATCGGAGTTTTTACATAACACTAAATTCATATCATGTGGTCGGATTTAAATTCCATCTTAAAGGTTCGCCTTTGTTTTGACCCATTCAGTTGTGGTTAAAACTAATGGAAATTTTGGAACGTTTTGTCTTCAAAGACGAAATAAATAAACAATTCAAACTGTGCTTAAGCAAGATTAGAAAACACTTTTTGTTACACACACTTTCATGCGCCAAACATCAAACACACAAAACTATGCACTCGATTCATAAGTAAACAACTAATCGGCAATCAGACTTATTTGCTGTTAACATAATTGTTTAAGATGAGTTCTTGTCGAAAGTATGAACTTCCAAAAGCTGAACGCGAGTGTTTAGTTGAGAAGTTCCATCTAAAAACACTGAATCGAGATGTTCGCTTTGAAGTTGCAGACGAGAAAGACCACGAAGTTATAGTCGAGTTTCTCAAGAATGAGTTCATTACTCGAGAGCCGATGAATAACTTGGTTCAAACACCGGTGAATGTATTTGCTGACTACATCAATCCTGTTTTGGAAGCTGCTTTGCCACAACGTTTGACAGTCCTGGCAATTGATGACGGTTGTCTATGTGGAATGTTTTTGAATCGAGTCCTCAAATCAAAACATATTGCCGAAGAACCGAAAATGAAAGATGATTATGGCGAAGGTCTGTAACAACTTATTTTAAAAACTTGGACACTTTTTAGAATATGATGCAAATAACAGTGCAACTGAAGGCCAGAAGAAGATAGGCGTTGTGTTAGAGATCTTTGAAGGATTTGTTTCACACTATTTGCCGGCTTCCATTGACGAATATGTGTTTCTGGACATATTGAGCGTCCACAAAAGTTATCTCAAGTAAGTGTTTCTATTCAACTTTCTAAACTCAAGCTGTTTAAGCAATGGTCTGGCAACAAAGTTGACTGTCGAAAGTTGCAAACGAGCTCATAAAAAAGGATTTGAGTGGGTTCAAGTTACTGGAAGTGCTGTTGCAACCAACAAGATAGCTCAAAACGTATGTCTCAATCATAATTATGAATCAGATAACCGACGTTTTTAGTTAGGATTCACTACTATGTTCTCACTCGATCTTAAAAACTTCCGTGCTCACGGGAAACAAATGTTTGAAGATGAGTTTTGTGATGGAGGCAAACAAATTGGAGCGTACATAGCCGAATCTCAAAAGATTGCTTCAAATCATGATTGATATTTGTTAAAACTTTATTTAACTTTATACATTTCATAAACAATGTCGAAAAAGCACATTCAATTCAAATCAATCAATATCGTCTTGAAATAAAACGTCCCAAAAAGAACAACGCAACACCGATAAGAATGACTAAGAAGACGGCAAAAAATACGCTGAAATTAGTTGTTATGTTATAAAGTCAAATCAACACTTACATGGCCCAAATCTCGAACTGGAAACAACATTCAAATGGAAAGTCTTGACAGCATGTCCAATAGTGGAGAAACGAACCGGTTCCGCAGCTGAAATCAAACAATTAGATGCAGACAGTGCCCAAAGCACTCACATTTCACCAATTCCATTCATCCCCGGCATAATTCCAGGCAAATTTGATAGGCCGGGTGTTAAAGGACATGAATAGACCGACTGCGTTGCTTTGACCAAAGGCGTCTCGTATAAGAAGGCAATCAAAAGGATCAAAAACTCCATCTCTAACTAAATGTGTTTTAAAAAGTTAAATCAACAATGTAAAACACGCAAGCCTTATGCTCTAAACTTATGCGCGTCACTTTACACTCGGATGACTCGTCGGCTAACAAACAAGAGTGGGAATCGAATTTTGCGCACAAATTTCATCAATACCTTTGAGGTTTTATTGCTTTTATGAAAGAATAAACGTTGGAGACACAAACAAACACTTTAAACAAGATAGAAGTAAAAAGTATATATTGTGTTCAACTTAAAAGTCCGGCAAACCGAATACTACAAAAAACTGTTTAGTGTAGACGATGAAAAGGTATGGAACCGGATCTTCACACTCGGTCGAGATCATCACAAGCTGACTAACAATGGTTCCACTCCATCAAATCGGCCTGTTTTTTCGCCGGACAGGAGGCTTTAGTTGCTGTACGCAAAGCCAAAATAATACAAAAAACTCGGATTTGCGGACAGGGTGCCCTTCGACAAATACACTAAATAACTGTACGCCATCACTTTTTGCGCAATCCCCAAATGATTCATCTGTGCGCCGTTTTACTGGTAAATGTTGTGCAATCGCAAAAGTAAAAACTAGAAAGTAAGTGCAACGGTGCTTTATCCAAACGTCACATGCAGTCGCAAAAGTAAAATCTAGAAAGTAAGTGCAACAAAGCTTTAAACTGTGAGATTATAAATTTACGCCAAGAGCTTTATTCAAATTTACTGTGTCAAGGTTGCCTGTACTGAGCGGAAACGTTTGTTGGTTGTTGAAAAACGTTTATTGAAATACCCAAAAAGTTAATGAGATTCATCAAAATCACAGTTGACGTCAAACAATATTATACAAATAACAGTTTACAATAATTAAAAGGGACCAGTTGTGTTGTTACGCCGATCCGAGTCGTTAAAATCGGCTGCATCGTCGTCATAAGGACCTTCACTGACTGTTGATTGATTGTTCTGTTCTCTGCAAAGTTTGAAAGTAATTCAACTTGTAAAGTCAACTTATAGATTCATCCAAGTAAATAATAACCATACCCGCGTGGATCGATCTCCGTAGCCCATGAAAAGTTAAGCATTGCCAGGTGCGGATTGTCAAGCTTTCTGTGAACACGTCCCAACAAAAAGAAAGACATGCGCTTCATCCGGCGACAATACTTTAAGTTCATTGAGTTCTTGTTCCGCTTGTTTGTATTCTTTGATGTCGAAAAGAATGCGCGCTTTGTGAAATCTGCAGACAACACTGTTCGGATCAAGCTTCAACGCATTGTTCAGATGTTTCATCGCCTCCGTATTATTGTTCATTGCATGTTCAACCAACGCCAGTTGACAAAGAAGAACAGTGTTCCGTGAGTTGATTTGAACAGCTTTTTGCAACACCGCCTTTGCATTCAGATACTCTTCAGTTTTATAGTATACTTGGCCTTGTCCGTAAAGCGATCTGTAGTCGTTTGGCGAATGAATTGTTGCTTGGCGGAATGCTTCTTGTGCTCTCTGAACGTTGCCCAAACCAGTTAATTCGTGTCCAAGTAGTGAGTAAGCATAAGCAAAACGAGGATTCATCTGGATTGCGCGTTCAAATGATTCAATTGCAGACTCGTGTTGCTTTTGAAGACTCAACAGGTTGCCAACAACACACCACGTAATTGGACTTTCTCTGTGGCTGTTCACAAGTTCAGTAGCTAATGCGGATAGTCGGTGATTGTCTTGCAGTTGCCACAAAGCAGTCGAATAGTTTTCCATTCCCTGTAATTCTTGATTAGTTTGTTAAGATAAACAAATGATTACTTCAATTCTCGTTGGATACAATCTTCTCAGCTCGCAAAACACTTCTGCACATCTTTTGTTGTCTGACAGTTCAAATAAGATCGTTCCTTTAATTCGCAGCGTAAATGCAAGACTTTGATAAATGCTCGGAACATGTTCTAACAAAGACAGCGCTTCTTCGCAGTGAAATAGCGAAAGTTGCTCTTGAACTTCAGCCATTAAGTGAATCCATTCAACAACAGACTTGTCGGCACTTGCACCTACGCTTCCTCTTCGAGTTGACGTTCTTTTTGGCAAAGATTGCAAGGCCTCGCCGCCAATTTGATAATAAGCACGGATAGCAGACCACATCAGCGGATTCACTGTCATTGCAAAGCCATATTGACGTTTTGCTTGCGCTAATCGATTTGTTTCACTAAATAACTATCTTGTTTCAAGGAACAACAACCTAAAGCAAACCTTAAAATTTTGCCAAACAAAACGTGTGCATGTCCAGCCGTCGCTTCATCAAAACCTTCATAAAGTTGCACGTTGTTTGAAACGGATTCTTGTCTTAATGCACAATCTGCTTCGTCCAATCTAAAACAAGCATAACAGTTATTTGATAGTCATTTAAAACCACTTACTTTTTCAATCCAAACGCACATCTAGCAAATAGAAAACGAGACCGGCCCGTACGTTCAAAACCCTCACGCTTCAACAAATCATAAGCATCAAGAAGTCTATTTGCTTGCATCAGTGAGTGAGCGTACAGATTGAGAGCTTCGTCAGTTTTAGCTAAAAACACAACAATCAAACGAATTAACTCGACAAGATTAACTCACTTTTCGCATAATAAGCTTCAGCCAAAATAATCGCATCTTCATAATCAAAATGTGAAAGGCAGTCCGTAATCGTGCTCTAAAAGTTAGCAAGTTAATGAAGATCAAACTTATAGAGTAATTTACCTCTATTGAAACCGGCATTGTTAAACTTGGCGTTACTTAAAAAGCAAAAATATTAGCCGGAGAGAAAAGCGTTGCGCCAAATTCTGTTCAAAAGCAAAGTGTTCTTGGACGGCGTTGTATTTTTGAACACCAAAAGAGATGTACATAAACACTTTCTACGTAGTGAGAATAAGTCATGAAACGTTTAAATCGCTTAAAATGAGACAGTGATGTTTAAAACATTTGTTTAACAAAAAGAGATTTTTTTCTTTGAATGTCGTTCAATCAATCAACAAGCTCAAAACGAAAAATCATTTAACAACTAATTTTGCAATGTCAGTCAGTCAGTCAGTATGTCAGTGGTCATTTTTCCGTCAAAACTGGATATAGGGGCACATTCGGGACCTACTTTTGCGCGCTGAGCACTGTTAGAGAAGTCACTTTTTAAAACGGATCCTACCACGTCTGCCTGGGAGTCCGGATTTTTTTCAAATTTTTCCTACTTCTGTTAAAGACCGATTCCGTGTGAGTTAAGGTGTCCGGCAACTAATCCCAAAAAACTCATGTTTGTGGCCCTAATGGTGCCGGAACTGATGGTCAAAGAATTTGTGAGGTAACCTCTCACCTAAAAAAGTTTAAAGTTTTTTGAGGACTAGGCATGTAGTCATTTTTGATTGAAATTGATTGACTTTTCTGTTGATGACTGACTGTGTGTGAGTTAAGGTGTCCGGCAACTAATCCCAAAAAACTCATGTTTGTGGCCCTAATGGTGCCGGAACCGGTGGTCAAAGAATTTGTGAGGTAACCTCTCGCCTAAAAAAGTTTAAACGTTTTTGAGAACTAGGCATATAGTCATTTTTGTTCAATGAAGAGTTTAATTGATTGAGTTATTAAAGTTGATTACTTAGAGAGACTGACCAACAACAAAGCACGCGACGCGCCGAAGGCGCGAGCATGCTGGTTTAACAAATAAATCTCTTTCTACACAACTCTTATTCAAACAATCAACTTTAAAATGTCTAGCGTGTTACTTTAGTGAAAGAACTCGTTTAACACTTAAAGGACCGTTGTGCAAATGGATCCGTTGGATACCTTATTGGGAGTTAGCAAGAGTCTCAGCAGAAAATTTTCCAAAAAACCCTGTTACGGAGTCGGTACGATCAAAATGAAGTCCGGACGCATCGAACCCCCCATCGATGAAATTTGTTCAAAATTTTATCGAACCCCCATCGATAAAATTTTTTTCTTCACTTTTTTAAAGCGATTTTTGCGTCTAATGACTGGACTTTTACATGATTATTTATTTAAACTACTCCCAAATCCTGTTTGTGCTTATAAATAACAAATTTATTGTAAGGTAACCAGGATTCTAGTATTGAGGACAATTTTTACAAAGTGTTTGATCAATTGGATTGCAGTGATTTCTGCACATTGGATTTCCACAAATCATACAGAAAACATGAACCTTCGTACCACATTCATAGCAGTGGCCAGTCGTAGGCTGCGCAAAGGAAACTGAAGTCGGTACCTTTCGTGGTGGTATTTCAACTTCGGTAATCTCCTGACAACAATTGTCACAATAAAAGCGCTGTTGAAGATGATCCGAGCATCCGGGTTTGTTGCACTTCTCACATACATGTGAGTTTCTGAGCGTTTTCCTACATACAATGCAATGCTCCATAGTAGCACTTTTTTCGTTTCCAACCAGTTTGTCTACCAATTCGTCCAAGGATGCGGAAATTTCGCGATAAAACCTAACGGTCCAATGATCTGACTCAGCTTGTGCTTGAAGCTTTTCATCCATCAGCTGGCTAGATAATTCATATAGAAAAGACCGTCGAGAAGTCTGACTGCCAGTCAATGTTTGTGCATTGAACGCGGCTGCTTCAATCATAAAAAAGAACAGACGGAGTGGCCAGTGATTTGTTCGGGTAGCATAGGAGTAGCGTCGAGTCATTTCATCGAAAATATCAACTCCAAATTTCGTGTGGCTGTGCAAGGGACGTCGATGATGGTGTAGAACTCCGTCCATTGTCATATAAGTTCTTTTTGCAAAGGATTTCTCTCTCTTTCTTCATAGCTATATCATCTCCTTCCTCATATTCGTTCTCAGAGCTCGACTCTTCTTCGAAGAACTCGTCATCAGAAAAACTGCTGTCAAACTCGTGATCGGACATCGCAAACAGTACAGACGCACTAAATAATGAACCGATGCCGATTTTGGGTAGACTGGAAATGGATCGCGAGTATGCAAAAATGACGGATTCGCTTGAGATTACAATGTGAATTCATGTAATAGATGTGGGAATAAGCTTATAAAGTAAAACACACAATCAATTCAACATAAACAGGGTTGAAACCAAGCAAAATCGCTTTAAAAAAGTGAAGAAAAAAAATTTTATCGATGGGGGTTCGATAAAATTTTGAACAAATTTCATCGATGGGGGGTTCGATGCGTCCGGACTTCATTTTGATCGTACCGACTCCGTAACAGGGTTTTTTGGAAAATTTTCTGCTGAGACTCTTGCTAACTCCCTATAAGGTATCCAACGGATCCATTTGCACGAACGGTCCTTTAAGTGTTAACAAAAAGAGATTTCTTTTTTTGAATAACTTTTGAATGTCGTTCAATCAATCAGTACATAAACACTTGTTTCTACACAATTCTTATTCAATACATAAATACTTCTTTTTAAATTAAATACATAAACACTTGTTTGTAGACAATCCAAGTAATGATATAGAATTATTTATTTTTTTTGGATTTTTAGTATACAAAGTACAATTTCGCGAGTATGTGTATGCTGAATGAGTAGGTGGCGACAATCAACAAATATCCAATAGGGAGAGGAGACACGAGACTCTGCTACGGTGTGCTTCTTTGGAGTGGACACGATACAAGCATAATTGACGAAAACAATAGAATAAACTATACAACAAATACATAGAGTTGTTCTGGATAATCCCGAATTGTTCAACAAGATAAAAGAATAGCACACCCTGCAGCATAACAAATTTGTGGGACCACGTTTCGTTTCATCGGGATAGGGTTAGTTAACTAGACTATAAACCGTTTTTCGAATGAGACTATTGGCGGCAATAAGCACTTGCTATGTGGAGATAACTAGACATGGTTTGGAGAATAACTAGTGGGGCCTGCACGTCCGCACTCAAAGTCCACTTTGAGCAAACGTCTGACCACTGACGACTATGGATATCTTGGCGTGAGGACAGTGATTATGATCACAGTGGTGGAGAAACAAGGAACGTGGAGACAACTCTTAAATAGGCTATTGAGTCTAGACGGAAATCCCGGTTATTTTGTTTATGTTTGAGGAATATGAGACGGGGAATATACACATATGCAGAAACTATCACTGATCAACAGCATCTACTCAGGGACCTTGGCACTTGCTTTGTTTCCGTTTGAGGCCCCGTTTCGTTAATGGTTGTGGGAAACGAACTGTCCAATCTATACAATTCTCACTACCTATGCAACAATTCGTTACGAGAAGTTCGGCCTGCTACGGTTGGCAACAACAGAATGAAGAATGGAATAAATGGAGAATATCACTATGTGGCGACACCGAAAAACAACTTAATAGATTATGGTTCACGGATTGCTCGTGTCTGAATATTCGTTTATGTGGCTATATGTAATTGGATTAGTGTGATGAAAATATGGAGCTTGGGCTCATGCGACGCGCACCCACTGGTTGGAGTTGGTCGGAAGGTAGAGAAGAACTTGTCTCGGAGTGTGCTTGTTGAAGCCTTCCAGCTCGGCCTGCCGATGGTAGTAAATGCTGTAGGAGAGTTGTTGTCTGAGTCTTTCAACCATTGACAGCGTCAGACGACGTTCATGGCCCATCAAGCAGACGGTGGATTCTTTGATGACTCGAGTCAAGTTTTGTAGGTACTCGAACTTTTGCTGAAACAATGTGAATTAGTTAAGTAAAGTGATTTGATGTTTTGATATTTTAATTGATTCCGAGAATTTGTTGACAATGGAGTTCGCGTGCCTAGCGCCAGATTTAGTTTATTTTGGAGTGATCACGATTTGTGCACTCGCTTCCGTTTCGGCTTAAATTGCGAGGTAATCGAAACACCAGATTAAACAGCCTTTTGTTGACTATGTTGACTTTTAAAATGAAAGTGTTTTCAACTCGACAACTCAATTTTGAATGTTCACTTGAGTCGTTTCAATTTGCAACAAGTTTTGTAGATCAATGAACTTTGTCGGTTGCCAAAAAGGGAAAGAGCACATTTAGTCACCTCATGGCATGCCGAAAATAGCTGATACGTGGAAAACAATGGACCGTAATCCAGAGTGCCTCTGGCCATTACTCCGCTTTTCTGCACTCCCTAAAACATCCAATTTGTCAACATGCAACAAGGACTCGAAATAGCCTTTGTCGCAAACTCAACGGCCTTTGTTCCGGCCTAAATTGAAAGCGGTCGGATCGCCGAACAAAAGCCAGTTTTCCATGAACTGCCCTCGGTTATTTCGGTCGAATCGGCTAATCAGTTCTTTGACTCCTTTGATGAAGGTGGATCGAGTGACATTTAATTAAGTGAAAACTTTTGTTGTCAACTGGACTGATTTTAAGTTAATTAAAGAGAGTGTTTACGATTCAGCACAACATCTCGCTTCAATCAAATTAGAAGTTTTCACAAGTCCCCACATCCATTTGCATCATTTGTTTGTTTGCTGGACAGAAAATGTTGCGGCAGAAAGCGTGGCCGTGGGATATCGGATTGCGAACAAGCAAAAAGGCAGAAAGCCGTAGCGGGGATACGGTCGTTTGTTCCCTGTTTGGCATTCACATGATGCCATAAACGAACAGGGCATAACAACTTTTTGCCGAGTGGTTTGATGTCATCAAGTGCGAGCGGAACGGGATCGTGAATGATTAATGTGCTAGCTGTTTGGATTCCCAGTGGGGGTGGTTAAGGTTAAGGTGCTAATTCTTAAAAGTGCACAGTGTAAGTTGATTACGAAACTTCGGCGCGCGACTTTGCAATCTCAAATTGGCCATTGGCACGCATGTTTGGACTTTTTGCAGCAGAGGAGGAAATTAATCGCGTGGGTTCTCCAGATGTCAATCTGTGATGTCACATTACTCTTGTTTGAGCAATGCTTTCAGTAAGCACTTTAATGTTGAAAGAGTTTAAACACTTACTTCATCTTCGTTTCCGAAGTGATTTTCGAGGTAGCCACGAAGTTTGATCTCCTGTGTCACAATTTCGGGGAAATCAATGAAGAATCTTGAACACATGTAGCGTTCTAGTTCGCGGCAATTCTTTGTGGCTTCGTATCCACGTGTCAACAAATGGCAATACTTCAAAAGTCCACCACCTCGGATCTCCTCTGGTGAACGGGTGTCGATGAGGCGTTTGTTTAAATGTCGAAGGGCTTGAGGGAAGTCACCAAACATGGATTCGGCGGTGATCTTTGGCTGAGCATCGTTGTTCAATTCCTCAACGTCCAACAACGGATCCAAAGTGATTTGGAACGAGTCTACGGAGAACTCGAATTGTCGGCGCATCTTGTCCACAAACTTGAGCTCAATACACCTGAAATCTCAACATTTTAATAACTTGTTTAAAACACTTTTAAAAGTTGTTTGCTGTTTAAAACACTTTTTAAATTTGCTCCATTCAACTCGGCAATTTAGTTCTATTTTTGCCACAGTCATGCGCTCGCAACCAATTCGATGTCCATTTGTGTGTGTTGATTGACGTAAGCGCGCAAAACTGCTGATTACACACAACAACTCGGACCTCTTCATCAGAAACGAACAGAATGTTAATTCCAGTGTTCCGCAACGGCCATAAACACAAAAATAAGCGGAGTTCCACATGTTGAATGCGTGCGTGAATGGAATGCACTTTTTGCATTTTTGAAATCTCTCTTACCTTCCGAAGTCGTTGTGCAACGAGAACAGAGACCACCGATCACTGTCACTGACTTTAACCATTTTCCGGATGTAGATGTCACGCAAAACATCGGGGCAGATGTTAGGTGCTGTGTCGGGCATCAATTCTAAAATATGAATTAGTAATTGTTTAAACGGCCGAAGTCCATTTATAAACTTGTTTGCACAAAGTTTTTTGATTTTCATAAATGTTTTCAACTTTTTTTATAAATTTATCTTCACTTGTTTTAGTTACCAATTACGAATGGCACAGCAGCCAGTTCTTACTATTCAACAAGTCACCGAAGCTGATCGTCTCAAGCTTATCAAGTTTGTTTCGGAACGACCGATGATTTGGGATTCAAACATCTTCAACAACAAGAATCAAGTTCAGACAGACTGGCAAAACATTGCAACGTGGCTTTCTACTCCTGGACGTAACTTCGATGGTTAGTTTTACACTACTTGTATTCTCATTATTTGTCTGTTTAGTGGATTTGGTCAAGAAAATTTGGAAAAATCTGCGCAATAAGTACAGAGACAATATGAAAAATGTGCACAGTACTTGGAAATATTTGAAGCCTTTGTCTTTCTTGAAGAATGAATTTGATGCTAAGCAAGCAGCAAAGTTTGTTGTCAACGTGACCGATGGAAGTGTAAGTATTTTAGAAGATTGGGCGTAATTGTTGTTTGGAACAAAAAGAGTACTTTGTTACAATAATGTTATGTGAGTTTAACTTACTTTATTTGACTTTTTAAGGAAACAAAGAAGATTGAAACAAACGTCAATCAGCAATGCGACTATTTTTATGGTTCTGTTCGTGAAAAATTTGCAATTGATCGATTTAAGCCGTTCAACATTTCAACCAGCAAGAACAAAATCATTCCAAATTCAAAGAACCACAACATGGCAGACTTTGGTATCGTCAATGGAGAATTTCTTCAAATCACAATTGGTATCAATTCAACAGGAAAAGCTCGGACTCGAGTTTTTAGAGAAAATCGCACTTTCGACTCTTTTTCTGATGCTTCAAAGGTAATATTTGAAATAAAGTTTTAATGTTTATATATGTTTTAAGTATGTCCGTGATTACACTTTTTACAGCTATGATGTCTTTTCCGTTTACTTGATTGTCAAACGAGTGTCTCCATCGCAAGCAGCTGAACTAAAAATTGACTCCGACTTTTTCAACTTGGCGATCAAATGCGGCACTAGTCAAAGAAAAGACATCAAGAAGCGATTCAATGAGCAAGGTCTTACTGGCGATCTTCACAAACAAATCTTGATTGCGTCTTGTACAACTGAAGAGGCTCAAAAGCTTGGATTCTCGTCTTCTGGTAAGTTTTATCAGAGATTCAGAGGTTAGTTATTTTGTTTAGAAACGTGGGCCTATGCATTGGAGTTAGCTTTTGGAAGATTGCGAGACTTGTTTGGCAAGAATTGGGATGCGGGTACTAAAAGTTTTACATTGAACAATTTGTCTGTGCAAGAAGCTGGTGGATGCTTCACTCCTGAATGGTGTTACAAAACTTTATTGAAGTTGATCAAGAAGTCGGTTGAAGAAGACATTGAGTAAGTTTTCAAGCTGTAAAGCTTTAATTATTTTTTTGTTTCAGAGAAGCTAAGCGTGCTATGTTTTGTTCTGAGCTCCGAAGTTTGCTTGTCACATCTTATCAACGCTTCTCCGAATTGATGCACCGTTTCAATTAATTGGATATTATAGTGGAGGATATTGGACAATTTTTAATACAAAATTAAATCAATCTCACCGAGCAAAACTTGGAAGACAGCGTTTCTCACATGTTCGAAGTCGCCACGTTGGTCGTTTAAGTCCATCGGGAAGATAAGGTCGACATCGTTGAATGTGAAGTCGTCAGTTGATAAGACATATGAAGCAGCTCCGCCATTCATCCTGACATTTTTCAGTTGAAGGCCAGCTTCGCGCAACTTTCTAAACAATTCAAGTTGAACAGTTGAAATGAATAGTTTGAATACTCACCTTCGAACAAGAACAATCAATTTGTGAAGGGTAATTCGCAGAGTGGGAAAGTTTTCACGTCCGTGGATCTCAACTTCTTCGTTGAGCACAACACGTAGTCTTTCGACCTGAAAGCAATCAACATACATATTTAGTTTGACCTAATGTTTGGTTAGATTTGTTTTATGTTTGAAGTGTTTCAAATGTTTTCTTGGAACTCGTTCAACACAATGCAATGACTTAATATTTAACCCGTCAATGATCAAGCCTAAACGGATTCGCCTAGTCGACGCGGCCTCCACACAACGTTTATTTTAACAGCTGTCATCAAATCAAACATGCGTGGTCAGGTCCTTTCGATGCGCCAATTTGGCCGTGTTTTTGCGCTTTGTCGAAGGACAAAAAGCATGTGATATCGCGCCCATTAAATCCACACAGATTGTTGTTTTCTACCACAATGACGCTAATCCAACTTAGCAACCGAAGGGAGCGCAACAAAACGACACCGGCTGTTTGTCAAAACGCAGGGATTTGATGTTCACATCCAATTAGAGTGTGAGACGAGCCTCGATGCGCGGATTTGCCGGTGCATTTTCGGTATCGCACAAACGTTGAAGTTCCGAACACCTACACTCGCAACCGTGTAATTGGATCAATTCGTCGTCTGGGGGTCCGAAAGTCCAATCACTCTGTCAAACAGACCTTGATCATGTCGGAAATTGAATAATATGTTCGAGTACAAAGGTCACTCAAAAAATGGGAAAATCCCTTCAACATTAGGTGTTTTTTAGAATTCACCTCCGCAATAAACAGATTTGCATTCTAATTAACTGTACGAATGACATGGTTTTCATTCATTTGACAATCCGCTGATCAGCCAGTATTGAAAGCAACCAGAACAATCAAAAGATGAAACAAATATGTCTTTCAACTATTGAATTCAAATTTGATTCCCACACATGTGGCGGATGTTTTGAAACCGTTCGAGACTTATTCACAATGGTTTGCGGGAGCAAATTGCTCAACACGCCGCTCTACCTTCTGTTTTTGATTCATCCGCAGCACCTTTAACAAGAACGCATTGTTCGCGCTACTCCTTTGTTCCGAACTTTGATCTTTCAAGAAATTAAACGAAATCGCTTTTCTTTGCTTATCAAACAAAAAGTCTCTTTTGAAAGCTCAATTACTTCTTTCTTTTTCGCTTATCAAGAAACAAGCTATGACATCTATCTATCCGATTGAATGCAAATTTGGACGCGAACATTGAGTGACATATGCGTGGCAGAGTCCGAAAATACCACTGACGACTTCCTATGTATTGTTCTTTCTGCGTACCGAAAATTAACCCCCTCATCTACTCTCATCTAAACGACTCGTGGGAATCATAATTGGAGGGTATTGTCACGAGGTTGTTTGGTTGGAAATCAAATCGAAAACATTCAATCAATTGCTATTTTGAGGGTGTTGAAACTAACGAACCACGAAACCGCCGAGAACGTCATTGGCCTTTGTGCGCAGGATCGGCTCGAGGATAATTGACTGAATGTTATTGGGCCGGAATTGCCTTTATTTGGCCTTTCGGAGCGTGCGCGCAGAAGCAATTGACCGTGATTAGAATGGAGGCGTTCGAGTTGTTTTGCTGCTTTTGGGTTGCGTGAAGTGCAAACGTTTCTAAATGTCACCGGGCCTGCATATAAACGGAATGTTTACTGCATAATGGCAACAGCATGCAAAACACTTCTCGAAAAGGCCGGAACTTGCGTGCGCACTTAAAAATTCAATTACTACTCGTAAATCACCTGCTTAAACGAACTAAGCCCACACAAAACTGTTTTAAGATGATGTTGTTGATTGGACTATTTTAAATCTTAAGAAGCAACTAACCTGTCGCGCATTCAATTCGGTGAAAGCCGATGAGCATGGAGCGTTGTTGGTCGGCGGAGTTACACACCTTTCCACATTCTTTGTCTTCATTTTGTCACTTGTTTTGGCTTGCCAAAGAAGCAAGGAGTCAAATGAAATAGAGTGTTCGTTTTGTCCAAAAATTGGTTAGTCAAAACGTCTAAATCGATTGAATGAACTGCGTAGTAAACAAATAGTCTCGACTCGTCAAAATTCACAACGTTCACGATGTCCGCGCTTTTAGATGAGCAGAAGCTCATTAAACATGAAACAAGATACAGTAATCAAAGAAGAACACCCGAAATAAACGGATCACAGAAACAAATAAAGTGGCCACGGAGGATTAGCACTGCAATCAATGAAATGAGAATGGAAGAATGAAAATGGAGCGTCGTCATTCACCACGAGTGCCCAAATCGGCCAAACGTCATGAGTGTTCCTTTTGTAGAGCTGTTTTTAGTGGCTTTGCCAGAGAGGCCCGACCGCCCAACTGTCCTTCTTGGCTGCCCGAGGCTCAATGTTGAATGGAATAGAGGGAAAGAGGAGGAACGGCCTTTGACGTGCGGGGGGCGTGTTCAGTTGAGTGAGTGAGCTTGTGTGGACAGGCCTTCTTGTTGATGCACACGTTCGGCGATGAGGTCACAAAGAATTTGCATTTATTGTAGATTGGGAGTGCAAATTAATTGGAATTGCTCTCAACGGGTGGGCTGGAAGTCAAAGCGTTAAAAATAGAGCGTGCCAAAGACTGTTTCGGTCATCAACAACTATTAAGAGCAATTACTCAGCATCAAAGGCACATGACCGGACGTCATCGACCACCGCTTAAACAATTCACTTACACTTGGATATCAAACAGAAATACAAAGCAATGAAAGCAGTGCGAAAGTAACTATGGCACCGATTTGAGCGAAAACAATTGTACCCAGGCAATTCGATTCCCCACTCAATTTAGTATTCCAAAAGCAAAAGCACAAAAAAGCATTTCACATTGTTGGAAGCTTTAAAGTCCTAACCTCCAATCAAAACTATCAAATGCGTGACAACATGTCTGCCGTTAAAGAAGTGAAATAATACATTAATGTTCAAATTGTTTGAAATTAAGTACAAAAACCTCATACAAATGGCATCATCGGCGTCAACAGTGGAAAAGAAGCAAAACAAAATGGTACAAATCTACTAGACCTCGCATCCGGACTACTCCAAAAACGTCCATAAAATTCCAATTAGATGCTGAGGCGAGGGAAGAGTTCGCGCATGCCGATGAAATTTGACATTTTTGTGAAGTGCGCATGGGAACCGACCACCAAGCGACCACCCATTAAAACGTCACCCACTGGAATGTCTGGCCAAGTCGAATGGCACAACCAAACAACAAGGAAAACAAAACAGTTGTCGATGTAGTTGTTGTGAGGAAAATTTGCGCACTTTCAACAACAAGCAAATTGCTGGATTGTCCCTCTGGAGCCAAGGAAGCCGAAAAGAAAAATGACGCCACACGAAAATGCCGCAAAAGGCCAGCAAGAAAGAACGAAAAGGAAGAGGGGGCGTCTTCGACCGTTCTCTCGAACGTGTGTGGACTATGAAATTCCAAACGTTGTTTAAAAAGTGTTCTCAAAATTAAAACTGCTCTTAAAAACAACTAAACAACTAAACGAATCATTTCGTTCGAGTCAATTTGAAATTCTGAACGTGTCAAAGCAATGAATCTGAAATGAATGAATTCAAAATCGCTACAAACGTGAAGCGAATTAAAAGCCCGCGTTTATGGGATTGTTTTCATTTTTGCTGCACTTCTGGACCCACACCCGAACTGTACACAAAGAAAAAGATACAGCAAAACTGAAAGATAAATCAAATTGCATTCTCATTGCATTCTCAAATGCCACGAAGGCCTCAAGCGCATGCACAAGTTGCAGGAGGGCCCCCGAAAGCGCGAAATAAACAATCAAAGCAATGCTGGAGCGCCTCGAAGGTAAACAAAAGCGGCCGAACAATGAGAGGTGGAGTCAGCTGTGTTGAGTGGAAGGGCGCACACTTTTCTCGTAGCTTCTACACACTTCGCCTCTCTGCAAACGAACATTGAACACTGGCCAAAGTAGGCGGAGTTGGCTTGATCAGCACAGAAAAAATCATTGATTAGAGCGCCTGTCCGCCAACGGTCCCATCTAATGGAACAATTAAATAGGCAAACGATTGATCTCTGAGGAATCCCCCACACGGAAAAAGTGTGATATGAACGGATGATGAAAGTTTGATAAGGTGTGGGATTTCGGTTGTAAATAGATTGTGTAAAGTGTGTTCTTTCGAAACATTGCATTAGTTCAGAAACAAAACTTTTGATCATAACTTGTTTCTAGACTTTTTGATTGAGCTTTAAAAACATTGACAGAATTGAAACACTCAAACAAACTTTTTTGTTTCGATTTGAGAGTAGTGTAGTATGTTGTTTGATTGAGTTTTGAAAAACATTGAGAGGATTGAAAACAAAAAGTTGTATGTCTTCTTTAAAGAATCAAGAATTAAAAACATTGAGAGGATTGAAAACAACGCTCAGACAAAATAAGCAAATAAACAAATCTCAAACGTCGTCACTTCCCAAATCCACTTTTTATAAACAAGAGCTGCGCACGACCGGAACTGCTCTCGATCTTTCTCGTTTCAACTGGACATCCTCACAGAACCCTCGCACATAGCAGTTTTGTCATGTTAACTGTAGAATTTGCACGATATCGGCAGAAACGGTTGCTGAAAACAAAATTAATAATTAGAGTAAAGATTGTGGTTCAAGCGGCCGGAACAATCACGAATGCACGCGTAAGAAAATAGAAAAGCTGAGTGGGGTGGGGGAGTGCAAATTCGAGGGTAAATTCGGAAAACAAGGCTCGAATTGCCTGCACCAACAACACAAACGATTATCTAAAGTGTTTGTTTTCGAAAGTTGATTTGTATAAAATATATTCAATATGATCACGCAAGACGAACGGAAAGCAAACAAAGCACACTATAATGCTGAATAAACCGTCGCAGAAGACATTAGATTGCGCAAGCCGGACATCACTCGACTCAATCAAAGTACACCCAGCCAAAGTCTTCCATTTGCAAGCAAGCACAAACAAAATTCGAAAGGCCAGAGTGGAATGCAAATTAAGTGCTTCAAAGCGAGGCCGAAAGTGCCAATTTGTTGACATCAACGATGAAAGCAGAAACGTTGCAAGCAGGAATTAGGCCAATTTTCGAGCAGTGACGTTTCCGGCGTTCCATTTATTCACATTCGGGTAAACATGCGGGAACGCGCAGATGTCCATTTTGCATGTGCCTCCATTTGTTGACGTAGAAATGGGACTCTCGAGGATTTGGGGTTACGGTGCTCCTTTTCTTGTTTGTTTCGTCAATGCAAGCATGTACACAATAAATGGAGTCAAATGGTGAGGAAAGGGAACGGAACTGTACGGTAATTTGATAATGTTTGAATGGACGTTTTTTTATTGTCATGTTTTTTGTGGAAAAAACTGAACACTGCTAGTGTGGACGTTGCTGGATAATTGAATTTGGAAGGTGTAAACGTGATGGCAATGTATTGTGGAAGTGCCGCTGCAGATGATTCTAACTAATTGAATTGGGACAATGTAAACATGTTTTTTGGAAGTCTATTTGTGTTTCTCGATCAAAAAGTAGAAAGCGAAAAAGTTTCAAACACAAACAATTTTGTGTGTTGACGTTTTTTGTATCGTAAAGACCTGTTTAAAGTTTATCTATGTGTTTTTTTGTATTCTTCAATACAAATGAACACCGTTGGGACGGCAGCAGTCGAGAACAAACTAACGAAACAACAAAGTAATTTGATAATGTTTGAGGATAGATTTTTTGGTTACACGAGTGTTTCTAAGTTTGTGTCGTTCCGCTTGCAGAATTTGTTGTTTTGGTGGGTACAAATACAATGACTATATGTGCAATTCAATCTCCAAAATTGACGAATTAATTTGCAAAAGAAACCTTTTTCGATAAACAACATGTTTTGAAGACTGTTTTGAAGACTGTTTTGAAGACTGTTTCGAAGGTGCTATATTCGAAACAACCTTCAAAAATCACACATCATAATTATTCTCGGTGGCCCCCACGCAAGAAGCCTCTAAAACAAGAAATACCAATAATAGCAACAAAGACTTACACCGCTTCCATTAAAACACCAAATTCTCGTCATTTACGAGATCGTGGGTTATTTGGAAAGTTCACGCAATGGCAGATGCAAGCAAAATGTTTTGAATTCACGCATCACTCAAACCTAAACTCCTGCGTCCTCAATTGAGCATGCAAATTTGCGCGCCCTTACAGCTAGCAGTTCAAAAACCGGAATGAGCTAATCTGTTATTGTTTTTGTTGAATTCGGTTGGTGAGGACTCTGTTTGGGACGACTGGAGAATTGAGAATTGAGGTCAATTGTTTGATCCGTGTCGACAAAGACACAAATATTTTGGTGCTTCCGCTTAACAATAGGCGGAATTGATCGTGGATTTGTAAGTTGTTGAAGTATTTTGAACTACAAGATTGAAAGCAGTGAAAGCAGTGTAAGTAGACGAATCCTTATAAATCATTGAACACCTAAAGACATGTTTATGAATTAAGTGCATGTAATCTCATATGCGTTCTCTACGCTATTTAGCAATTCCATAGTCATGCAATCTGACTTTAAATTTTAGATAGTTGAATTCTAAAGTGTTTATGACTTTCTGGAATGATGTTTGTGGAATGAACCCAACCAAAACAAACCTTACCGATTCGAACACATTTAAGTAGAAGGGGAACGCCGCTGCATTCAAATATCACAAACGTTCTCATCGGCCACACGGCGTTCGAATGCATGTGGAGATGGCCGGAATGCATAAATAAATAAGGGAGCGGACGCAACGAAACAGCATCGACGCGCTCGCAAAAGGTGTGCAAACCGAAAGGACATCGAAAAGAATTCACTTGGAAGTTCTAACAAATTAAATTGATTAAATTGAAGTGTTTTAATCAATCTTTACAACGTTGTCGCCCACTTAAAAGTCCGGAATGAACACAAGAATTCAGCCAGTTCGGCCTTACAGTTATGATAGTAGAAGGCCGACGACGTCCCTCCATTGACTAACCATCTACAAGAGGCCCCCGCTTTCGATTCATCGCACCTTGCAGGAACTGTTGCTGTCAAGACCCGCAAATCGTTGATCTAATCGGCGAAAAGACCACAAGTCAATTGAGGCAAGCGGAAAACCAATTAATAAACAGTGAAGCATACAAATTTCAACAAAATGACAACTGAAGTGCAAAGTACAAACTCGTAATTGATTTCATCATTTCTCAATTCAACTATACAATCCGCTAATCACCATTACTTTCCTCATCAACGCCGCCATTAGTGGCTCAACGACTCATTTATTCAAAAAGCAAACACTCCCGATGTTAATCCTCTTGGAAAACAACTGATAACCGTTCCATGCAATGAATTAGGCTCGCTTTGGGCTTTTTTGGGCAAAGGCTTGGTTTTCGTTGAAACCGCCGACGCATCTGTGTTCGGATTAGATGCGGAGAACATGTGATTATTAAAAATACTGCATAGAATCTTTCTTATTTTAATTAAATAAAGTTTTTGATCATCAACGTCAATTAAATTCACACCACCACCGACATTAAAAGCAAAAACCGCAGTACAAGTGATTATCACCTAATGCAAACAGAAAGAGAAGACAAAGCAAATAGTTGCAATAATTTGAAAACGCAAATTGATTCTTATCATTTATGTTAATGAAGAGACAAAAACTTTGCTTGAATGTTTTGAAATTGCGAAATTGTTTTGTTTGAAGTTTAAAATTGTTTTGTTTGTTGATTGATGAAGTTACAAATTTAAACAGTGTTACCGGAATGTTTTTGTACAATTGCCATTCGATTTGAAAAAGTCCAGAACACCCTCAATTGCTTATCGATTCGACTCAGTAAAGGTAATTGATTCTATTGCCTAAAATAAAATGACGAAACTCGCCTCATAAACAAAGAATGGAGAAGATAAGATTTTATGGTGAGCATGCTTCCGCCCAACGATCTCGACTAGGCATTTCGTTGAAAGACAAAACCGGCGCCGAAATGATTGAGGAAAGCATGGAAAATTTAAATAAGCGGATTTTTGCAACAACCTAATAATTTCTTGTTTAAGTTAATCAAACGATAAAGTGAATACGGTAAAGGGAGTTCAGGAATTTTAATTAAATGATTATCATTTGATTTGTTATGGTTGATTCCATGATGTCTTAGAGTTTTTGATTATGATAATCGAGCAAACATTACTCATTTATAATTTTAATTGTAGGCACTTGCAAGTGAAAGCTACTTTCAACTTCTTCTAATTCCGTCTTTACGACTTCAACTGTTATCCTCTCATCTGACCCATCTCGACCATGCTTTCATACAAACTGATAAGCTTCGTCAGCTGACATTTGCCCTTCTCCAAAATGCAAAAGAGCATGTCCTATGTTCCGGCTTATCCACGCAAAAAGCATGCTTTTGAATATCAATGAAAAACCCTAATCAATAAGAACTGTTTTGCTGAGGAAATTAATTGGAAATGATTATCTTGGAAGGAAATTAAATTTAATGGACACCCAAAAAGGGTCAAATATTGATTCTTTGTTTGCCGAAAGATTTAATGCATTCTAGTCTTGTGTTGATTACGCTTTGTGAGCTTAAACTTAACATTTAAATAAAAGATAACTTGTTTTTGTGTTGTTTTGTGTTGTTTGTGTATTCATTTTAATTCAGATGTCGTAGAAGAAAGCCCTTGTTTCCAAATATAAGTAATTGTAGAATTAAACTTTTGCGCCCAATTTGTCCACATGCATCGCAAACGCACACATTCCAAAAAAGCATTCTCAAACAACAAATTAAAACAAATTCGCGAAAATCGAATGAAACGCAAACAGATAAACATTAACAAACGGGGAGAAAGGACGAAGGTCAGCATCAAATAAACAATGGCTGATGGCCGTTCGACTCCGATCATTTAAATTGGGAGGAAAACTCAAAAATGGAGCGCCCGCCATTGACGGAGAAATCAGGACCGAAATTGAAACAACTGAACAAACAAAAACGGCCAAACAAGCGAACAAGTGAATGCAGGAGTTTTGTTTGCCCGCCATGGAAGGGCAATTTGGACCGTGATCTGCAAATTTTAAGTGTTGTTGTTGGCGAAAACAATGAAAACGGCGAAAGCGTGCATGTTTGATGCTGTCAAAACGATTCTAGCAGTTTTCGTTTAAATCAGTTGTTGTTATTAATTTGAAATTAATGCAATCATTTTTGCTCAACAAAAGCTTTCAAACTTCAAACTAACTCCGCATTTGATGGTCTTTGATCTCCGTTTATTGACTCACTGCTTCTGTTTGGCCCAATTAAGTTTGAGCTAAACGCAATAAACAAAAAACAGATTTCGAAATATTTGGCCAATCGAGGAGATCATTGATTTGTGGAAAGCAATCAGTTGGAAAACAAGTCTGTTGTTTTTGAACTTCCTCAAAAACAAAGCCGAAAACTTTTGCCAAACCGAAGCGTCCAGCTGTTTGAACGCCAAACTTGATAAACAACATAAATTGGTTTGGGAAGTGTTTTTACAAAAACAAAGTCTGCAAGTACACTTAATGTAATTAAACTTTTGAGCCAACATCATCTTTTGAGTCAACTCCAAATTCACAAAACCCGTTAATTCCAGTCGAAATGCCCGAAAATAACCTCCCTCGCTTTTCAACAGCGAATTAAACACACTTACGAATTCAAAATGACGTCGCGTCTACGTCAAATTGGCCATCGACAGTCGGCCAAACAAAAATGCCCGCCACGGCAAACTTAACTTGCACTTTAATGGCCAGACACTTACTTACTGTACGCAAAAAGCAAATAAACACAAAAAGATTAAAAATTAATCCAATAAGAGAGAAAATGATCCAAAAGGAAGGGAAATTTCAAGAAATGACTTGGAATTGGGATTATTTTGTAGGTTTCGCAAAAGAAGCGAATGCGTTCGTGTGATTAAAAACTAATTTAATAATGTTTTTGTATGTGGACTTAAAAGGACAGACAACTTACTGGCCTGAATATTCGAGTTCATGTGTTGTTTGAATAAAGTGGCATGGAATCAAAGTTCCAGACAACAAATGAAATTAATTCAGCTTTATAGCCACACTCACACATCCAACAACAAAAACGAGGCCATAAAAGAGTCCAAAATTCAACAAAAACAATTTGCCCAGTAAATCCAGATGTTGGGGTCAAAACTCAAAAAGACAACACATATTTGATGAGGCCATCCGGATTAAACTTCTTTTTAAAAGTTTTTGATGTTAAACTTTGTGACTTGATTAATCTTTTATGAGCGAGTTTAGAAATTGATTCAAACAAGCTTGAAAACAAAAAGTGTTAGTCTTCAAATTTGTCGCTTGATTAATTTTATAGAGTGAGTTTGTCTGCTTAGCGTGAACACGAACTTTGAGCTCTAGAAGCCAGAGATTTTAAATGTTGTTCCACATCATTTAAAAGCGTTTGCTAAAAATTCGCCTCCGGAATACTTTCAAACAGTTTTCACTAAACGCGTTCTACAAATATTTGTTTAAACTGACTCAGCAGGTAAACGTGGGACGTCTAAACAAATTGTAGCCCATAATTTATTAGGCCAATAAAGACGGGGTTTTTCAAATTGGATTCTCCGCTGGCAAACAATCAATTGAAAGGGAGATTGGGACGTCAAGAAATGGCGTTTAAATGTGAAGCAGACATATAACATTAATAAGAAGTTGAACGATTTTCAAAGGTCATTCAGAAGTCGTTTTTTGTTATTCCGCACAAAACGTTATTTTGTTTATTTTTGGAAGTAATTTAAGAACGTCGCTATTTATTTTTCGAATTTGCTCAAGGCCGCCACGTTGTTTGTTTATTTTTGATGAGATGCCCGACAGCAGCGGATATTTTTGGCATCCGATGTGCAAGCAAAAAAGGAAACATTAAATTGAAGACACTTTCTAAATTCGGTTGTCGAACTTTGAATAATTAAAATGCATTTTGGATAACCTCACTTAATCTTGATTAAAAACGGTTGCGCAACATTATTCTGAGAAGCAACACCGTATTCCTTCTGTTGTGTTCTTCCGAACAAATAAGCTCTTTTGTTTGCAAAATGGAGTTGAATAGACTGACACGAAGAAGTCTTATGATTGACGCACGTTCAATTAGCCTAATTTGGAGTACTCAAAAACATGCAAATACAATTGTTTGGGGACAAAACGAACAGATTTGTAATTAAGTAATAGATGTAAAATTACATACAACGCATTCGGCATCAAATTAGGGATTCAATCGCACGTCAAAACACACAAACTCTAACATCATACAAACAAGGAGATAAATAACAGCTCGTAAACACGAACCTAACACAACCGATTCACAATCATCACAGAACCAATCACTCAACCCAGTCGAGGAATTCACGTCGAGCGGAAAGAACAAAAGCCGAGGAAATCCAGCTCAATCGAAAAAGCGAATGGATCCAATTGGGCGAGGAGGCCGGGGAAAAACAGTTGCGGATCATCACGCAAAACGAAGAAGAAGACCAACAATTTGGCGTGTTTTCGCTGTGTAGAATCCGGTTTATTGCACAACAACGCTTCTTCCTTCACCTTCTTCTTCTTGCCTCTATTCTTGCTTGGCGGCGAATGCGCAACAAACAAAAATAAAAGTTGCCGTTCCTTCCGAGCACTCTTTGCAGTCGCGACAGCTTTCGTAGATCTTGAAATTGTTTGTTGTACTTCTTTAGTGTTATGAAAGTAAGAAAACTTTAGCAGTTTTTAGTTGGCACTTTTTGAGTAATCTTTGATTTGGCGAGGAAGTGGCGTGGGAAATTGGCAGAATTTTTGATGTCTGATGAATAGAGGAAAAATTAATTTTGCTTGGTTGGATTTGTTGTACAGCGCACACGGGGTTATAATTTAAACGAACAATAAACTTAAAAGGTTAAAACTAAAAGACAAAGCAAGTTAGTGTTTGACAACTAGGTGTTTCTTTAAAAAACTCAAACCATTTATAAAACAAAACATAGACCAGTAGCCACGACGTAGATCCTCACACACACCCAACAAATATGCCAACAAGCAATCGATATAATCCGAACATGTTCCAAAAAAGTGCTGCATTTGCATAATACCAGCAATGAGCGAAAAATCCGATTACTCGTCCAAGCATCGCAATACGCTGATCAAGCGCGCTAGTTCACCTACGCGCTCACGCTTTCCACACAACACAGGCAATGCCCTCAATGTCGACAAACAGTTGGCAATTTGCATAATCACAACATAAAGGCGAAACAGAACGTTTCTCAACAACAAAAAACTATTTCAATGCTTTCGCTGAAAATTGACAAGATTGCTTGAACGACGCTTTCGCTTCTGGTGTTTGTTTGTTTCGGCGATTTGAATTCATAATTTGCGCTGAAGATACGTTTGAAACGCGTGGTTGAGTCTGCGAATGTTGTTGCTGGAATGCGAGAAGGTTTTTATGTTTGGAGGTTGATCGGCTTCCGAGAAATAAGTTTAGTTCTTTGGGCGGAAACTCCAGTCAAATTTTAAAAACTCAAATTGTTTGTTTTGAGATTTGAATTTTTGATTAGAAACGTTTCAAGAGCGTGGCTCTCGTCTGTTGTATAGTTTTGAGATTAAAATTGATTTAGTTTTTGAATTAAATGACTTTTAAAAACAGTTGGTTAAAGGTTACTCAATTCACAAATCCTGCGCATTCAATTACACATTTGATTATGACAAATTGTGCAAGGTCCAGTTCCGGTTCGACGTCTCACTCACTGTGATTAAATGAATTAGTTTTGATTGAAGCGACCCGAAAATTCCACTTCCTTCCCTCTCAATTCGCTTTCATTCTGTTAATTACGACCCACACGAAATTGAGTCAAGCAATCGCAAGCGTTTATGACGAACGGCGCGAACAAAGACAATAAAAGTCGGAGCGCAATACAAAAATGCAATGAATGAGGAAGGAAAACAAGGATATTAATTTGCAAAGAACCACAAATACAGTAAACTAAAACTGCCAACCACTTCCGTCGCATGCCTTCTCTACCAAAGGACTATAGACCAAATGGAAAATAGAGTTGAAACCTGCTGCAATGGAATTTCATTACGATCAACACACAAGCAGATCATTAGTTCAAGTGGCGAACCAGCATCCTAATTGGTGTTTCTAGGAAGCAGGCGGCCGCAGATGAAAACTAAACCCGACATGATTTATCCGAGTGTGTGGAGTTTCTATACAAACATGACTTTTTGTAATTCTTAAACTCACAAAATTTATCACAATGACGATGCAATTTGAATGTTTCGTTACTTCCAATATGAAAACAATGCTCCCAAGAAAACCCCCAAAATCACAAGACATGAAAAGAACGGTGAAAAACGCCCAAACGGTTTAAAACCGGTAAGTGGTCGTCGGTGGAGAAAGTTACACTCACGGAGATAGGTCCCTATTGATTTATTGTTGGGTCGGTGAGAAAACCCTTGAAGAAAGTCAAAAGTGATGTAAAAGAAACGGACCCGAATTCCGACGTCAAGGCCATACAATAGATAAAACTTTTGAAAATCAGCACGTTTGTTCTGGACAGTTGTTTGGGCAGTTGCTTCGAATAAGTTGTATAGTTAGTTAGTTATTGCTTACTTAAAGCTGTTGCTAATTTGATTAAAAACAAATTTGACATCAAGAATTACGAATTTTCAATTCACTCATGAAATTAGCAATCAAAAAACAACTCCGTTCACGTGTTTGTCATTCTTTTGAGTACATTTGAATGTTAATAGTCAAATTTAGTAGGTAAAGTGTTTCCGATTCAAATGCAAATGTTGCCCCCGCTGTTCATAGATCAAATTTGCCTCATTAATTCCGAATGACCAGCATCGAAAATGCACTGATGCTTCCCGGTAACTGGGATAAACTATCGATATTATAATACTTTTAACCAACTACAAACCCGCAATCCAGAAATTAACATCGAAGGTCGAGCGCCGAATCCTTCCACGAAAACAGGCCAGACGTTCCGTTTGCTTGCCAATCGTCATGCAAATCGCTTCCGCCGATCGTTGAGCAGAAATTTAAAGCACAAACAAGCATTCCATTCGTTGCAGATGGAAGGAAAACAGCTCGTCGAAAATAAATAAATTACTTCCAACCCCGCATGCTTAGGGCAATAAATGCAGATGAATGTGAGGAATGAAAAGGATTAATTGCCTAGCTGAATTGATATGAATTGCGCATAGGATAATAATTGAATTTGCTTGGTAGACAAAATAGTGGAAGACTTTACTCAATTAAGTGTAATATCACAATTTAGCAGAACGAATGCATAACACTTTCCGGACATCTCTTAAAGATGGCTAGCTTAAAGTCAAATGATTTTCGGCTGCAAATGCGTTTCCGGTCATTTGTTTCTCATGTTAGCACACTTTCGTTTCAATGTTTTGAACAATCATTTCACAACATCAAAATGATTTTAAAGCAAAGATCCACAAAGTTCTTTACAAGTTGTAAAGTCAAAACGCACGGAAGACAGTAAAATTACTCGCTTGTTTGTGTAAACACAGTCACTTCAAAGATCTCGTTGCGGGTCATAAAAACCGTAACAACAAAAACTCACTCACTCGCCAATTTTATGTTGTCGGAAAAACGCAACATGTTTTAAAGTTGAGTTTAATTGTTAAGAATGAGATCATTAAACGAGTCGTGTTTTAAAGCTGAAGCTTTCAAAATTCAATCAACACAATCGAATGAACAAATTTTCAGGCGGATAAACAATCTTCAAAACAAAAACAATACGTCACAAAAGCGCCGTCGAAAATGAAAATGAATCAGAATTGACGGGAAGATTCCACACACTTCTTGGCGTATTCACTTGTTGGTCGGCGCGCGTACTTTGAGTTGAAATTTGAATTCGGTGAATGGATCTTTGAGGTTCGCGCAAATTGGTTTTTAAACTATTTGAATGTTTAAGTGTTTCACAAAAAACGTAATGTTTTGAGCTAAAAAGTCACGGAACTGACAAAACATGTCACTGCTCCTCATCAAGTTTTCAACGAAATCATTAAAATTCATTGTAAACAAATCCACAAACTCAAAAATAAATACATTACTTGTTACATAAAGTCTATTTTTATTGTTGGCAGGTATATTGCAAACTTCTTTCACAACACTTCAAAAATATCGCAATATTCACCCGTTGACCAAATTCTTCGTCATTGTTTTTCGCATAATTCAAAACAAGCAAAACAAAAAATTCAATCGATCACAAAAGCAAAAGTTGTTTGGCGAATAAAAAGACAAAAATGCGTTTTATTGAATTTCGTTTTCGCTCATTTGTTTGAAAGTGTTGAAATGCGGTTATTTTTGTGCATTGAACATTTTGATTGATTGTTCTTGAGTTGAAGAAGTGTTTATTGAGTGGTTGAACACAGTTTTAATTTAAGCTTAAACTTTGTTGACATCACTTTTTGGTAGATTGCCAATAGTGGTTTTGTGATAATAGAAATGACAGTAATAATTGAACAAGGTCGAATTCTTAACTTGCCGGTTAATGTGTTTTGACCAACGCACAAATTAAACTTTTGCACCGAGTTGATCGCATTTGTTGAGTGTTCGAGAGTGCCCATGGAAAGTGTTGCGCGATGAAAACAAATTAATTTTTGAAGGTTATAGGCGTTAACAGCAAGATAAACTCGACTGATAAAAGGGATTTTTCAAAAATCAACCTGCGAGTCCTGATTTCAACTTCCAATTCTGCACTTTAATTTACGTTCAACACTTGTACCCACAACTAAACGTTATTTTAAACTTCCACTTTTCACACCGCAAATTTGTACACCTGTCTACAATTACAATTTAAAAAATAACAATTCCACTACAACGAACGCTTTAAAACGTGCCCTTTTACGCTCAAACACATGAACAGCCTAAATTGTACAAACACCTCTTTTCATGACCACTATTTTTTACAGCAGTCAGTCATTTTTTGCAGGAGAGGATTGGAGTTCTTGGAATATTTACACTCGTCGTGCACCGGGTCTTCATGGGCGCCGAGGTTCAGGCAAACCGATGAATTATGAGCGGAACTTCCGCCCACTGTGCCCCTGGGTCGTCGTTGACATTGGAGGAAACCCGTTTTGTCTATTAATTAGGAGTGAAGGTAACGGCATGTTTACAGCGACATCACTGAACCAAACACCAACCTGAGAAAAACACTTTTATGGCTAAAAATTGCTGAGAACTTTGTGGGAACTGAAGATTCAAGTGCAACTTATACAATTTGGAGTTATCTACACTTTTCAACATATTATAATAACTTCATTGTTGTCTTTTTGGCGCTTTCTTCAAATCGGGTTTTCCTTTTAAAATCCTGTATATGCGCTCTGACGTCTCTACACCCGAACTGATAGCGATCAGCATGGCGCGGGAGCACAGCCAGGGAATCCCATCATCGGGATACCGTGAATAGAAAGAACCTGCTCTTTGCCCGAAGAGCATCCGCTCGTGTTTTGCACCGCGCTTCAAAAAGAACAATGGGTGATTAGAGGAATGCAACGAAAAATGAGTAAAATCGGTGCAATAATATCGGGGAATGTAAAAAGAAACTTGGCGGAGTTTAACTTTTAAACGCATCAAAAAGTTAAAAATGCTTTTTGTGAATGCAAGCAATTGTTGAATATCAATTTGGAACGGTCATAAACGACACAAACTTGCACATTCAATGCAATAGAAATTAATTTAATGGATCATTCTTTGCAAACTTGGCCATTAAACGAATCAAAGTATATACATCTTTGTGATGTTTAAAAACTGACATCGAGTTCAAGAGATGCATTACAGTAACAAATAAAACACCTAAACTCTTCAAACACTTTCAACTAAAAACGAACAAATAAGCGTGTTTAAATGACCACACTTGCGCCTATTTTTGTCCAAATTGTTGCCCCAAGCGTTTTTATCAAGTGGACTTTACGAAAATCTTACGCTTAAAGTTTTTAATAACTGTCTTTATTGTCTTCTTTTAAAATTGTTTATTTAAATGTGTAACTTTTAATCTTCGTCGTCTATTGTGCTGTCAACTGTTGTCACTGTGTATGGCTCGAATTTGAAAACACCCAGGAATGCGCTCTTGCGGCCAAACGAATCGCTATAATAATCATCGTTGGTTAGCTTCGGACTTGTGTTTGTCACACTCCTTTCAATTGCTTGTCCAACAACTTGTCCATTTTCAAATAACTGAAAGCTGTAATAAATTCGGTATGGCCGGGACAGTTCGTCTCGAAAATATCTGTTAATTTCAATGCCATACAAAAGGAGCGCATAACGATTGTCTCCTTGTTTCAAAAACGTGTACACCTGATCTTCGTCTGCCTTCCACGCACTCATGTCCAGCTGAAATGTTAGGACAATTAAGAATCAATGCATAAGTTACCTTTGGATTCCACGGAAAGACTTTGCACGGATCACCGATACCTCCCAATTGTTTTCCAATGTACTGAGCAGGTTGATATCCATGAACTCCGTATACTTTTGAAACTTGTCGAGCCTCAGCGGTTAGATCGAATCCTTAACACGGCTTAGTTAAAATTATTTTTAGTTACTTACCCTTGTCCAAGTTGTCCGGACAAATTTCTGCGCTAATGTAGATTATGGTTCTAATGTCATTTCGGCCAAAAATATAGTTGTGAATAAACGTGTTCTTTTTAGGCTCAAGTCCGGTTTGCTCGGCATGCTTTTTTATTTCGGCAATTTTCAAGAAAATCGAAGACATTTGGCATAAAGAGTGTTAAAAGCGGAATAGATTCACAAAAATGCGCCGCAAAATTTCGAGCGCTTTTCGTTTGCGGCTACAAAACTACAGTTTGCAAATGCTGAAAGACTCAGAACATTTGTGTGAAAAAACTCACGTTCATATTATTTTGGAAAACATATATTAACAAATAAAGCATCTAAATAAATTCAAATAAACGTTTTGGCTCTTGAAGTGTTTGCAATTTAAACAACAAGAGAGCAAGCAATGAGACGGCTCGTTATCATTTTGAAGAAAGTGACAATGCAAATTTTCAAATAGAGGCAAACCTCCTCTCTTCATTATTTGTTTGATGGTTGTCATTCGGCGTCTTTTTTCCTTGATGATTTTTAGGTGTGATTGAGTACAAACAAACTTTATTGCAAAAGTGTTTTTAAGTTTATTGAATTGTCGCTTTTAATGAAATAGTTAACCTTTAAATTCGTTCTGATCTCAACAATTAAGTATCAAACTTGGACGGAGCAAAGATGCGCCCAGTTTTGTTCTTTGCCTCCGTATTTATTGTCGGCCAAGCTGCGTGGGTGAGTTTACTTCATATTTTGTAATTTACAACTCTTTAACTGCTATCTTCAGGTAGGCGAAAATTACTGGACAACGATTTATGATCATGGTCAAGTTGAAGTTGGACGCTCGCCTGAAGACTTTCTCCATTTTAAAGTTATTAAATCAGATTTGGACGTCGAAGCTTTTATTGGATTTTGGTTGGCTTTAAATGTTTTATAACGCTTTAAACAATTCGGTTACTAGGATTCAAAAAGGTCCGAATGGTCAACATCACGAATCATTCGGGCACGTTTCTTTGCAAGGAGACCAGATTTGTGGTCGCTTCTTGTCCAAGGATCACAACAAAACGGAAAAAGTATGTGGAGGCTTTCGAGTTTTGTCCAGAGAGTTGAGAGACTACACAAGTCCGTAAGTCCTTTTAATATACTCACTTTAATTAAACATTTCTTGTTTAGTTTTTACTTCATAAGCAGTCGCACCGCACAGTCTTATGATTCCGTTGGTTATCGTCGAATGCAAGTTGCTAGAATTTGGGTAGATGACGCTCATACATCATCGGTGTTTGGTGGAGTTAGTTTGTCAGAAAGGCGCGCTTATGGCATTTTTCAAAATGGAACAACGATCAATGTGAGCTTTGAAACATTCAATCATATTCTTATGACTCAAAGCTCCAGATAAGCTACAAAGAAAGTCCAACCGACTACGTTAACCGAGTCTATGTTCTGCATATGGAACGATCGGCAATGGAGAAAGTGAAAGAAACGCGCAAGCGTCGAAAGTAAGTCGTTACAGTTGTTCAATCCCTAATTGGTTTAGTTTTTTCAAACAGTTTTCTTGCTTTTTGAACTGGGGAATAAAAGTACACATTTTCACATTAAAACTTGCTTCAGCATCTTCCGGTTGCCTTTTCATTATCAATAAGATCGAAAAATGTTGCCAAGCACTTGTTACGGAAATTTACAACCTTCACGTTTGATTAAAGCCGCTACTTCGTCGAATTCCCCAAGTGAAATTTTGATCAAACAGAAGCGGCGGAATAGGGCTTTAAAGAGTTCTTTAAAGTTGGGTGGCTCTTTAAAGTTGGAATTTGTGGCTGTAAAATTGCACAGAGCAGTGACCAAATCACACTTTTAATACTTCAAATCAATTTCAGGTTGGAATCCAAACGTAAGCAACATCACCACACACGCAAGCACAAACGCCGTCATTTACATTCTTACACTCGAAAATTACATTAATTGTGACTGATCATGCTTTCACTGCTCATTTATGCACACATCATACAAATAATTCCACGTTGTCTTTAAAAACTGCCACAAAAATCAAAGAATGCTACACTTTCATTCGTTTTTGTATTGCTTGTTTATATTTTGCTAATCTCTTGTTGTTGATTATTCGTTGTTGTTTTTAATAAAGTGCTTACAAACAAACAACATCAAACATGGTCTCTGGCAAAAAACACCTAATCACATACTCAAAAAGATAACGGCGAAGTTCAAATAGAAAAGAAAGTCATAAAACTGCATCAACTCTTTGCTAATTGAAATCAAGTTCCAACTGGAAGAAGTAAGCATTTATTCACAAAATGAAATCAACTCACACTAAGCTTAGAATCAGAAACGGTTGACTTATCATCAGGCTTGCTGCGCTTCGCCTTTGAAGATGATCCACATTGGTGACGTCGGTGAATGGTCTTTATGGACGGAAACAGAAACTGAAAGTACAGGAACATAAAAACGACCAGAGAAATTGCAGCCAGCGTTGTTCCATTTGTGATCTAAATATAAAATTAGACAATAATCCTACAAAATGCACTTACAAAGATAAAGCTAGCTTTGTTCAAGTTATATCTTAGCGCGTTGTACTCCAAATCGGATGCCATTGAGCCTAAAAACAGCACATTAATCATGCAAAGAATTCAACTCGATAAGAACTTACCTGATTTCGTCAAAGAGCTTTAGCAATTGATCGTTAATTCGCTGTGATGTCCAAACCGTATGCGAACTTTCGTCAACCGGGCTGATCGAATGCAAAAAGTCATAAGAGCAACTTGATAAAGAGAAAAAGAAAATTTGCGTAAACATTACTAACAAGAAAAGTGTTGAGATTGACTTTATTCGTTAAACTTTTTAAATCTCACAAACTGCTTTTACTAGTTAGATTTCTATTTTGTCTTTTTAACTCTTCCAACATAGTTTTGGCCTACTGAGGCAAAATACAAATAAGTTCCGTCGTCTGTGACTTGAGTTGTGAAAGGAAGAACGCCGTCTTCGTCTATCACTGCGCTGACTATTTTCCCGTTCACATCCAATTCCACAGCAGTATGTAAATTGGTCTCGCCGATGCCAGAAATTAAGTAGAACAGTTCTGGATGGATTGCCTAATTCATTGTTGTTATTTATTGTTTTTAACGTATTTTCCTACCTGTGTAATTGAATAAAGCCAGCTTCTTAATGCCGGATAAGGGCCAAGCCTCTGTGCAAGCGTCCTAGTGCCAGGTGCTCTGATTGCAAAATGCGGCACCCAGAAAGTGTTTCCTTTGCTAAAAAGAAGTTTAGTTCAAATTAAATTATTTAAAAACATACCTAGATGGCCGGATGTTGTCTGGATAACCAAGCATTTTGTCTATGAAAACTTCCACTTTTCCTTGTTTTGGACCGGCAAAGTAGTATCGGAAGATTTGAGATGTTATACTTTGAGCGACAAGAACAGATTGTTTGTCAGTATGTGATTGCACGCCATTCAAGCCGAGTTGGTCGTCAAGAAGGACTTTGGCTTCACGTGTACGCAAGTTGAATTGAATCAATCTGAAGATTAGCTAAAGCATAAAAGACTATTAACACTAATCAACAAACCTCGAAGTTCGTGTTGCTCCATAAAAGCAAACAAATCCATCGGACATTGAATAGCCACCAGCAAAATCGGACAACACGATTGTATCGTTGTTGATGAAGTCGAAGTCATTTGCGAACATGTTTGAGTATTTTCCGAGCAAGTTAATTGACGAGTACAGTTGTTCAACAGATTCTAAACGGAGTTATTCATTGACGTAAAGAAGTTAACCAACCAGTTGAATAGTCCAAAACTAGCACGCCAAGAATTGCATCAAGTATAACAAATTTGTTTGCAGCATGCCAGTAACGTATTCCAAGGGGCGCACAGCAGTTGCCTAAATAGTATTGGCTCGTTTTAAACAGAGTTCGGAACTTACTGCATTGCTTGTTCTTAATTAGTGGAAACTTTTGAGTGACCTTGCCGTTTTCAATTTTTAACATATTACAATCTTGATCTCCCGCATAAATTACTCCGTCGACAACAGCTAACGATTCAATCCCATTAACTTGTCCACGAGCAAGCAATTCATACTCTTTAATGATCAAAGTTGGGACGGATTTTTCGAGTGGACGAGCCGACGGAACACTAAGCGTTTTTAAATAACAGTTTTGTTCATTGAAACTTACTCAAATTCCGAAAACTTATATTTCATTCGAGAGTGCAGATAAGCAACATAGACTCCAAACAATATGACAAGAATTGATCTAAACAATTAAAAGTATGTTTAAACACTTAAACATCAGTAACTTACATTAAAATTGAGCAGCTCATTTCTTTCAATCTAGGAAATGTAGTGTCTAAAAGAAGAGTCGAAAGTAATTCAAATCCGGAAGTAAAGTTGTAAGGTTTCAAAAACGTATCGGATAAAGCTTATAAGCGCACTTTTACTTGTACAGAAAGAAGCCAACAAAGTTTTGTTAAAGATGTACATTATGAATTAAGAATTGACCAATTAAACCTGATTGTAAACACGCAACAAGAGTTTAATAAAAGTGTTGTTGTGGCGTGAGAAGTTTGAAGCAAACACATTTTTGTTTGATTGATTTTTGTTGCTTGTCTGTTTCGATTATTTTTGCAGATTGAATTGCGGTTAAAGATCGCTGTAACAACTTAATAGTCAAAATAGCACACATTTTAAAAGTAGTTTATTTCTGTTGTTTTTATTTCTGGAGAACCTAAATTCATACAAACTGCTTTTCACTTTGTCTTTTTGACTTTGCCGACATAATCGTGTGCTATAGAAGTGAAGTACAAATGTGCTCCGTCATCGGTGACTTGCGTAACAAACGGTAAGTGCCCATTTGGATCGTGTACGGCACTAACTATTTTTCCATTTACGTCCAACTCCACGAATATATGTTGTTTGGTTGTGCCGATAGTTAGAATCATGTCAAAAAGATGCGGACAAATTGACTAAAAGTTAATATTTACTTGATTTTAAATTAAGTGGTTACATAAGTAATTGAGTAGAGCCAGCTTCTTAAAGTTGGATAGGGTCCAAGCGTTTGGGCGACTACACGTGTTCCAGGTGCTCTGCTTGAAAAGTGAGCTACCCAAAAAGTGTTTCCTTTGCTGAAAACAAGACTTTAATGAATGTTTAATAAAGTGTTTTACCTTGAAGGTCGAATGTTGTCTGGCAAACCAGGCAGTCTATCTACAAATATCTCCGTTTTTCCTTGTTTTGGACCGGCAAAATAATAACGAATGATCTGGGACAACATGCTTTGCGCGACCAAAACAGATTGCTTGTCAGTATGTAGTTGAACTCCGTTTAAACCAAATTGATCATCAAGTAGAACTTTAGCTTCACGTGTACGCAAATTGAATTGAATCAGTCTGGCACTTTTTACTCCGCCATAAAGACAAGCAAACAAGTCCGGTAAAGCACATCCAGCTGCCAGGTCAGAAAATATTATTGTTTCGTTGTTAATAAAATCAAAATCATCAGCAAACATGATCGCGTGCTTTCCTAGCAAGTTAATTGACGAGTACAGTTGCTCCACTTGTTCTAAACAATAGAAAAGTTTAGTTGTTAAGGCAAAGACGTTAACTAACCAGTAGCAAAATCTAGCACTAAAATGCCAAGAACTCCGTCAGCAAACACAAACTTGCTTTCCTTCCAATGTCTTATGCCCAACGCAGAACAACAATCACTGCATTGCTTGTTCTTGATCAAAGAGAATTTTTGAGTAATTTGACCGTTTTCAATTTTCATCACATCACAGCTTTGATCGGTTGCGTAAATTACGCCGTTAACAATCGCCAACGACTCAATTCCATTGCTTTGTCCATGCACAAGTAATTCGTGTTCTTTGATTACTAAAGTCGGGACAGATTTGTCGATTGGAAGAGCCGGTAAAACACTAAAAAGTAATCAGAATGGTTTGGATACATTTTAAAATTAACCTAAACTCCGAAAACTTGTGTTTTATAGTTGAATGGCGATAGGCAACATAAACACCGAAGAGTAAAACAACGATGGAACTAAACAATTTGTAATGACTTGAAAGATTTGAACATCAACAATAACTTACATCCAGGCCGAACAGCCCATTACTTAAAGTTAAACAAAAATGAAACAAGTTGTCCGATTCTGTTGACCACAAGAAGCCGTTTGTTTGCAAAACGGCTTAACTCCAAACGCCGTTGATAAATTTCTGATTATTTATGCATTTTATCATTGGCAAATGTTGTTTTGATTTATGCAAAGCTATTTGTGACTAAAGGTTACGTACAAGTGCTTTTACAAGTGTGTTCAATAAACATTTAAAATGTAAACTTGCAATTGACATTCAAAGAAAACTCGAAAGTGCTTTAACGATTCTGCCAAATCACATTAATTGATTTGATAAGAAACAAATAAAAGTAACATAAAATGCTTATTCTTTTTATTGCAGTGTTTAATAACAGTCATATGTAGTCGTTAACTTTGAATAAACTTTCAAGAATCCGCGCAGTCTTTTTAACGACGTCAATAAATCGGAGGCTGTAAACAACTTGCAGCAATGCTCAAATCCGCCTTTACTTATTCGCGTTCAATTGCCTTTTCTGCTGCTACAATTATGCTAATCAACATTTTGTCCAATTACCCATCCTTTCGCACGCATTCCTTTCGTTTGCCAATTTCCCCAAATTGTTGACCAAAAGCCACACTAAAAACAAACAACCGAACCGTTCCTCTTACTTCACATTATTTACAGCGCATTTGGCGGCCTTCCTTCGTTTTATGAGAAAGGATGCTCATTTGCTCGCTCAACTGGATGATAAGCATTTGTTTCTTCTACGAATGTTGTTGTAAACATTCGCGTTGATCAAGGCCTCGTGTACAACAATCTGGGTGCGTGCGAAATAGATGCGCACGCTTTGTGTTTTGGTCACTGTTTAGCTTTAAGTTTCAATCACTTTAATTTCTGCGCGATAAAACTATTCAATAAAACGTTAATTAACTTCACATCTTAAGTCAAAAGACTCTTCAAAATGCTCATTACTCCGTCTGTTCGACCAATTGTCTTGATTGCAAACAAAGATCTTCAATATGACCGATTGAAGGATATGTAAGTTTAAGAACATTCAATTCAAATGAATAATTCTTTGAGTCCAGCGCCGATTTGATAATCAACGAAGATGCATCTGGAGCAACAAGAGAATGGGTAATGGAGAACATTGGCGAAGCGACGGCTTTCTTCTTTCGTGGACATTACAATATTGACGCTGAGGTTTTGGACAAAGGTTTCGAATACAAAAACTAGTAAAGATATGTAATATCTAGTTTTTTAGCCAAGAACCTCAAATACTTAGTGACAATTGCTGTGGGGCATGACAATATTGATCTGGAAGAATGCAAAAAGCGAAATATCAAAGTTGGCTACGCGGGTCCAATTTTGACAGAAGGCACTGCTGAGATGTGTATGGCTTTATTGTTGTCAATTGCTCGTCGTGTTCCAGAAGCTGTGCAATCAGCTCGAAAGTAACACAATTAAATCACACTGCTCTTTAATCAAAAGTATTTAGCGGTGGATGGAATCATTGGTCCTTGACATATTTGAACGGAAAAGCTTTGGAAGGCTCAACTGTGGGATTCTACGGACTCGGTCGGATCGGAGAAAGTACTGCTGAAAAAGTTCGAGGCTTTCATCCGCAGAAAATCATCTATCACAACAGAAAGCCAAAAGAAAACAGTAAGCAACTTTAAAAGTTAAAAGAATTGCAATAAATATTTTAGAACCTCAATATGAATATGTTTCTTTCGACGAGCTTTTGAAACAAAGCGATTTCCTTATCATTACCGCATCAGCTGGGGCAGAAACAGCAGGCATCTTCAACAAAAAGGCATTTGGACAAATGAAGAACGACTCAGTTATTGTTAACATCAGTCGGTAAGTATTCAAAAACGAGAAAGGTCACATTCAATTTATGCAACTTTCAGTGGCAAGGTTATTAAAACCGATGATTTGTTGGAAGCTTTGAAAACGGGACAGATTGGAGCTGCTGCGTTGGATGTAACCGAGCCAGAGCCTTTGCCAACAAGTCACGAACTTTACAAACTGGACAATTGCATTATAACTCCACACATAGGTTCGGGCAATGTTAGAACAAGAAAAATGCAGGTAATAAATTGCAAACAAAGCTGCAAACATTTGTTAATTCATCAACTTTCTAGCATCAAATGGGCGAAGATAATGTCTTTGAAGCTTTAAACGGACGACCAATGCCTTCGCCTCTCGTTTGAATAAACAACCATACGAATAAGCGATTAATAAATTTATTTAAGTACGAATAAAATAATAAGAACAACAGTAGCAGTTCGATATCGCAGATAAATATCACAGATAAATACAAGTTTTAGTTATGAGATCCTTTCTCGTCCAAATGTTCAGTTATGCTTTGACGTCTTGCAATGTTTGTGTACTCTTTGACCACGTCAGCGTTCTAGAACTCAATTGCTTGACCGTGCATGAAGCATGAAAAACGTACCTCTGGATAGAGTTCTCCAAGCTTAGCCACTTCATCTGGAGTATAGTTCCGAATGGGCGTCGTTCTTGCCAAGTACTCAAAGAATAAATCTTTCTGTGCTACTTTGAGCTTCTCCGGCACTAAAGATCGCTTCAAATTTCCGTCCCATTCAAGATCAACGAGGCCACCTTGCTGAGCAATCATTCTTTTGACACGACGAGCACTAAACATTGTTGATTAAACAGTTTCAATAAAAGTGTAAGTTTACAAATCAATTGGATCTTCGTCGGGTTCGCGATGTACTGGTGGCAAATACCAAACGTCACACATCAAAGCCCAGCTCGTCATCATGCCAACCAAATAAGCAAAGTAACCTTGCTTAGAACTATTCCAAAATGCATCTATAAATAACTGAGTTTTTCGCATAAAGTCAAACAAATTCTTACCTCCCAATCGATTGTCATAACGCATTGCAATTGGATGAACAACATCTGACACTTCGAAAGAACCCTTCTTGAAAAGCATGACACTCGTATTGTTGATACATGTTCCTTCCGGAAAGATCAAAATGGGCGATTTCTTAGGATCCTCAACATGTTCTTTGAGAGCTTGACGGAACCAGATTTCTGTCCTTGGCCTGAGTTCTTTCAAACCAAATATGATGAGCACATCTTGAAACCGTCTTTTGGATGAATCCCAAAACGCCACCTTGTCGTTGACCTATCATAGCATACACATTATCACAAGACAAAATCATAACATCAATTGGAGACGTGTGGTTGGCAACAACAATCCCAGAAGTCGGTCGATTGTGTCTAAAAGGACAATTACAGCTGTTAAACTTATTAGTTCTTACTTGTTGTGGAATTTGATGATAGACGAAAAAGCACGCGATGAAATTCGGCAGAAACACAACATTGAGTACTTGTTCAACTTTGTTCGCCACCTAAACAACAGATATTTATTTACATAAATAAAAGATGCGCTTACTCTTCACTCGGAACCGATGAGATGATAAAGCTCGAGGTGCAAAGCAAAAGGACTCCAATAATGAACAACACAAATCTCATTGGCAACAAAATCAAATAGCGGAAGTTCAGACCCAAATACCAGAGTAATTGCAGCTTCCAGCTAAACAAATCTTAGATTATGTCAACAAAGTAGAGAGCATCTTACTTGAAGCGAACAGTTTGATGATTTCGAGTCAATAAATTCCAACTTGACAATTGAGCTGCCTTGAAACGACTTGTCACTTCATCTTCTACAATTGCTTCAACACCAGCACACACAAATTCCAAACTGTCATTTACAATCTCTCGAACAATCAATCGAGTAGGTGTAACTTCTTTGACCGCCGGGTTTTTCAAATCTGGCTCCAGCAACTTATTAATGTCAACTTTGTAGTCTGGATCATGCAACTTTGTGTCAATTGTAGAACTCCAATGACGATCAATCAACGCTGAAAATAAATGTACTCAAATTATAAAAACGAGCAATTACGTCTATTGTCATCCACTCGAATTGCTTTCTTGTTGCGCCGTCTTGCCTTTTGGTCTTTGTTTTCTTGAAATTCAGCGCCTCCTGATCCAACTTGCGAGATTTCATCGTCAACATCTCCGTATAGCTCTTTTTCATTTTCAGCTGCGGATTCTGGAAGCCCACTAAAAGATCAAAGTTGAATACTGAATAGTTCCTATCAACATTTACTTCAAAGATCTTCAACAAAAGCTGAGCACAAAATTCACGAACTCCTGTGGATTTGCCAGTCAAGGATAAAAAGATGATCAAGATTAAGACAGCAAGCGAGAAATTTAAAACACAAATCAGCAATGTACCGAGCATGTTATCTAAAAACAGCGATTAATGAACGTGATAGTTGTAAACACGTGAACTGAGCGGAAAAATTCTCAAGTAATTTAGGCGGAAGGAAGAAAAAATGGTAAACAAGTCGCGTCGAGGTTTAAGAATGTTGTTGATGTAAATAATGAAATGCTTAAAGGCGCATTTAAATTAATGCTAGAGAGTTACTATTCAAAGATATTCGAAAACGTTCAAAAACTTCGGCGAAAACAAACAAAGTTTTATTTCTTACACGAAAAAACAGTTGAGCAGTTTGCTTTTTGGCGCCAACCTCTCGCAAACAACAAAACAATCATTCACAGCAGAAGAGCCGAACAAAAATCACATTTCCCGTTCATTTATATGCTCACTGCTTTTTGGCAGCATAAACTCTCCGTGTTGCCTACACTTTGGCTTTTGTGGCGTTCAATCTAAAAAATGAGCGGTAATCAAGAAGAAAGGTTTGATCAGAAGCAAAAAATAATAAAGAGCTTTTTCGTAAGGAACTTTGTACCGCGTCTGCTCTGAGACTTTGTATTCGCTCTTTTTGCCGCCGAATCATTAGAGCGTTCAAAATTTGTATTTAGGAAGTTTACAATGTTGATTTGATTTGATTGGAAGTCTTTCTAGTGTATGCAGTTGTAATCGGTGTTAAACAATTTGAGGCATTTATTAACATTCAAAATGTTCTCAAGATCGGTGTGATTTTTGTGCAAAAAGTGCATGACTTGAAGAATGCTTGATTATTGATTATTGAATTAAATGTGCGTATTGGCATAAATTGCACATAATTTAATATGAGGCTGTTTTTTATCTGGCATACCCACTAATTAGATCAAACATAACGTAACAAGGTGAAGAACCATCATTTAAACACTCCATAAGATTGCTATCCTTAGTCACCTTCTATAATACTTGAATTGTAGCTTGCGATTAAATTGAATAAATCTCTTGTAAGTTTGTTGTGTTTCAAGTGCAAGAAAATGAAAACATAGAAAGAAAAACATTCTTGAGTTTCAAATGAATTTTGACCATAGTTTGCGATTAAATTGACTGAATACGACTGCACTTTAATGTTTTGCGTCAAGTCTGTTAATTGCTGACAAATGAACAGACGATTTTTAAACTTTAACTTTTAAGTGCACAAAACTGCAAAAACAAGTTCTACAAACACTGTAACATTAAGCGTCACCGAGCAGGAACTATAATCAAATTCGGCATAATTGCCAATTATACCCAAAGGCCGCAGACAGACTCATATTTGGCAAAACAATTATTCAGTGCTCTATTTTCTTCAATAAACGAAAGAGTTTTGAAATGGAAGTCTATTTTCTTCGTCACGATGAATGGCTTTTGCATTACAACTGTTCTTTTATGGAAATTGATCAAGTTCCACTGGAAACGCGACAACATCCGGTTATGGGATATTCTCTTGTCGTAGTTGCTACAGTTTTTGAGATTCTCTATCTTCCTTGCTTGATTTCGATCCACAAACATTCTAAATATCCATTGCTACAGTTTAATGAGACTGATCGGAATGGCAGACGTTACTGTCATGTAAGTGAAATATCATTTAAAGCATCATTTTAACAGTTAATTTCAGTCCCATTGTTGGGATCTTCACAGGAACATGTCTTATCAAAGGTTGGGTCTATTGTAGTTATCCAAAGGTAATTAAAATCTACAGCTGTTTGATGTTTGTGTGTTTAGACAATTTATTGGCTTGGAGTCATTTCTATTGGTATTGTTTTTAAACGTTTGTTAACTTCTACATTGATATTCAGGTCTCTGGGCTGTTGTATCAATGACATCGCTGATTTTAGCCTTCAGCCGCTGCATTGAAATGTATTCGCCAGAGTTGGGAATAAAACTATTTGGCGGAAGGAGAGTTTACATTTGGCAATCTGTTTTTCTTGTTTACAGCATAGTTTTTATAGTAAGTTTCTACTTTTAACTGCATTCAACTACTTTGTGTCCTTTAGTGGAATGTCCAGCCTACTCTTTTCTCTTCAGTTTTGCGTAGTTGGTTCTTCCAGCCGTTCATAGGTTATTACAAAGATTCTGTTTACTACACAAACCGAATGCATTTTATTAACAACACAGTACTAGTTATCGGATTGCCAACTCTTTACATTATTTTCTTTATTGCAATTGCCATCAGACCGCCTTTGTCCCACAAATAAGAAAGCCAACAAGAAGCAATACGGAATATTCATACAAATCTTCGTCATAAGCATTTGCAATGTGGTTAGTTTTGATTGCTATTTAAAAGCAATTCAATAAAATGCTCGAAACAAACAATTTTTGCTATTTGAATAACAATCACTATTTTAGATCGGCGCTTCGGTAACTGTTTACTGGGTGGGCCAAAAAACGTTAACACAAAAAAAGTCTTTTTTCAAACAAGTCAATCAAAAAGTTTCAAACACAAACAATTTTTTGTGTTAGCGTTTTTTTGGTCCACTCTGTAAACTCAATAGACATTTAAACTGAATACTTTCAGATTTACGTGTTTATGCAGTTTGTTTCAATTAGCCCTGTTTTAATAGTTGTCGGTACCTATACGCGACTTTTGGTGTATGGCTTGTCAGCAATAATTTACTTATCTTTAAATAAAACAATACGCAACGACTGCATCGCTATGTTGCATCTGAAGAAAGCGGCAGTTCATCAAACTTCTCAAGCAACGAATGAAAACGGCTCCACTGTTCAACCACACTTGCAATAAAAGTGCATTCAATATCAAGTTTCTTAACAAAGTCATCCAATAATTACGAGGAGAACACATGGCGAGTCAAAAAACTCTTTGCGCTTTTGTTCTTATAATTTTTGGACCTTTGATCAAAGAGTACAGCTCCGCCTTTTCACATCCAAGTATATTAAGTTGCTTGATAGCTATTGTTTTACCCGAGTCTAATCATGGACACTTACTTTCTCCACTACGATCAATGGCTTTTGCACTACAACTGTTCTTTCCTTAACGTCAGTCAAGTTCCGCTGGAGGCCAGAAAGCATCCAATTGTTGGATCGACTCTTCTCATACTTGCAGTCATCTTAGAAGTTCTCTATCTGCCTTGCTTGATTTCGATCCACAAACATGCAAAGCTTTCTTGTTACAATCTAATGAGATTTATCGGACTCACCGATATTGTTGTCATGTAAAATAACTTGACTGCAAAAACAATTAAAACTTACAATTTTAGACCAATCAACGGGATCTTCACCGGAGTAGGTCTTATTAAAGGTTGGGTCTATTGTTCGTATCCGGCGGTAATTTAACACTTGTGATCACTACTTATTGTTTGTGTTTAGACAATTTATTGGATTGGAACAGTAGGTTCTTGTAAGTTCAATTCTTTACAGAATGTTTAAAGCACAAATTTCTAGACGGTTGGTTTGCTGTTTGTCTCTCCTCGCTGATACTTGCTTTCAATCGTTGTGTTGACATGTATTCAGCGGAGTTGAGTCAAAAGCTGTTCGGCGGAAACAGAGTTTACATCTGGCAAGTGATACCGGCAGTTTATGGAATACTGTTTGTGTGGCACACCCAGCCTGTTCTCTTGTCTTCTGTTTTGTCCAGTTGGTTCTTTCAGCCATTTGTTGGCTACTACGATGATCCTGTAAATTACGTGAACAGACCTCATTCTGCTAACAACATCATGATGGTGATCAGTTTGCCGACCATGTACTTCATCTTCTTTGTTGCATTGCTTGTTCGTTACTCAATCAACAAACAAACTCAATCGTGGGCAAACTTTGACTCAAAACAATTTGCAATCTTCATTCAAATTTTGGCTATCAGTTCCGTCAATGTGGTTAGTAAACGAATTGACTGGAGAATTTGGTTCAAACAAGATCTTTTTTGAATCAACTTCTCCAATCAATTCGCTTCGAACAACAAATATTTAGGTCGCATGTGTGGTAAGTCTTTAAAAACAACAGATATCTTTTAACGCATCGATTTAGTTGTACGCTTACATGCAATTCTTCTCCGCAAGCCCGGTTTTAATTGTGATCGCCACATATGCTTGGTTCTTAGTTCACGGCCTCCCAGTTATCATTTATTTGTCGTTGAACAAGACAATACGCAGAGACTTCATCCACATCATACGTCGCAGAACTACTGCGGTCGAACAATTGTCACAACTTAAACAATGAAACTAATTCGAGTGTTCTTTAAAATCATTGTAACGACTTTGATTGATTAAATAAATGTCTTTAAACTAAGCAGTATCAGACGCCAATTTAACAATCTTTTGACGTTTATGTGTTTTGGCCACCAATTGCCAAAGAAAATGTTGTAAGCTTTTGACACAACATGTTGGGGGGGTTGTTTTTGGAAGTACGTCAATTAAAAGTTTGGTCGTTAATGTCCCGAATTCGAGTCTAAAATAATTACATGCACTTCCAGACACACACGTGGATGATTTATGAGACCTAAGTCTGCTTAAGTGATACTAGATTTGTTGTTAGATCCTTAAAAGTTGAGACCAATTATTGAAATTACAAAAAAGCTTTGTGCACTTGTTTCGAGCTCATTGTCTAACAATTGAAGTGCACACAATCTTTGGTTCTCTAAGTTTCAAAACACACTTTCGCATCACGATGTTAGAATACAGTAATCTTTAATTGAATAAAAGTTTATTATTCAAATAAATTAATCGATATACAAAATAGAAGTTTGTAAACAAAAAGGCAATGTGAGTTAAATTGCGTATTGATTAAACAATGTAGCTGCGTTTTCAAACAAGAGACTTTTGGCACTAAAGCGACAAATATCGAAAAGCTGTTTTTTGGATATGAGGTAAGTTTGAATTAGCTGAAACAAAAAAGATTGTTTGAGTTTGAAAGTTTTTTGTTTCACTCGGTAGTTTTGTTAACATTTTGTTGAACAACTTTAAACATTAAGTTGTCGAAATTTCCAATTCGTGATCCAGACGATTCAAAAACTCAGAACATGCAAATCTGGCTCTTTTGGCCGGACAGATACGCATTAACTTGCGGATCTTGGGCAAAAACAGTGGAAGAAAAACACGGAAAATTGCAGGTTCTTCGCGGACAACACGTTCAATTAAAATGGCAACAATTTCTGACTGGGCAATCAAACGGAGATCCAAATCCTAGAATTTGAAAACAGTTTAAACTAAAAGTATCTTTAAACTCACCGATAACTGCGCCACTTGCAAGCCGTCACTACTGTCAGTTGACGCCCTTGCTCCGCTTGATGATCGAAGTGACCGGATTCTATTCAAAAACGGATTTGTTCTTGCTGTGGGTGTCTTCGGAGTTGCTGGTTGTGCTCCTTGTGTGGTTTCAAAGTCTTCAGACAGTCGCAATTGACCGCATTCCAAGTCCATTCTATCACGAAGATTGCCAGCCGCTGACGGAGACTTTATTGCTTGTCCTTCTAGGTCTTCAAGCGACGAGAAGCTTTGATCAACAAGTGTGTCAATGAGACGTAAAAATGCAAGATTGGAATTTGCAGCACCTTGACTTTTGGTGACCTTGATCACGTCGTCTCTGGAAAAGAATAAGGTTTTTGAATCGTGCATACTAAAATCAACTCTTACTTTGTTGGAGACAGTTGCTTTGCTAGTTCATAAACAGTCTGCAGCTTTATTGCTTGACTTGCAACTTCTAGTTTGTAGAGATTTGAAACTTGATCGCCGTTTATTAGTTTCTAAAAGGCTAACAAATAAGAAGACAACACCTTAAAAACAAACCTGCAACAAGTATTTCAATGATGGTCGCTGATCAAACTCGTTGGCCACAAAGTTGACAGCATCCAAGCAAGCAAATACTTTGCCCATTTGTAGACGAGTCAAACGACGTCCAATTGAAGTTTCCATCTCATGTGTAGTCGAGACACTTGCTGACCTGTTTAGCTGTTGCGGATCAGTAGACTCGCCACAAAAAGTAGCCGAATGAAGAGTGCCAAGAAGAATGAAAGAAAACAGTTGAAGTAGTGATTGTGCACTCATTAAGCCGGCAACAATTTCGTCCATCGTTACGGCTCTGGAAATAATCGTGTGCTTTAGAGGTTCTTAAAAGAGTGATACCTTTCCGGAGGCTGAGTAGTCGAAGCATTTGTTGTTTTTGGTCGAAAAACAAAAACATATGCGAATTGTGGTCGTTTCTTTTCATCTCCGTCCTCGTCCACCGATGTTTGTCGGAAACGATGTGTTTGCTGCTCGATTTGAAAGATCTGGAACGCCATTGCTCTCAACTCGCTGTAATCAACAGTTTGTGCGTCTTCTTTTACAATCACGTGCACTTCTCCGATGTCTCCATTCAAATCTACGGAGTTGACAACAAACTTTGCAATTAGTTTTCGGATAGGCGCCATTGTTAAACAACTAAAGCGTTTAATTGTCTGTTTGAAATGCTAGTTTAAAACTTACGTTGCTTTCCACAAAGACGATGTAACACTTGACAGTGACTGTATAGAGAGTTCGTCAGCCAGCGATGAAATAAAATGTCTTAAGCATGCAGATCCGGTGCCGGCAATAAAAGGAGATTGATGTGAGATCAAGTCGTTGAATAAGACCAGAATTTGAGCAACCAAATGCTCGTTCCATTCATTTTGTGGATCGTTTCTAAGATGTCCTTTGAATGTTAAATGTTTCTAACAACTTACCGAACATAGTCAACAGCCAACTCGGCAAAAACAGTCGTTGTTTGTTTGAGATTGCGTAAAGATTGTGGAATTTGAGCAGATGAAACAAAGCCTCTATGTTCTCGACGTGACCATTTTTGAATTAACGGCAGAATGTTGCTGCATAAACAGTGGATTCCAAACGGAAGACCTAATTTGTTATGATTGTAAAGTTCTACGAACAGAGCGTTCCAAAATTTGTGAAATGTTCGAACAATCTTTTAAATGAGTTAATGTTGTTCGAACAATCTTTATGCAATGATTTGTTTGCAGTGAGTGAAGAGAGAGAGTTAGACAAAAAAGACACAGAACCTATAATAAAGTCTTTGTGGTGATCTTTACATGAAGTTATTTCTGCATTGTGTAGTCGGATTTAAATTCCATCTTAAAGGTTCGCCTTTGTTTTGACCCATTCATTTGTGGTTAAAAGTAATAGAAATTTTGGAACGCTCTGCTTAAAGTGGAGCTTATAGCAGACTGGCTAAAATTTAAATCAACTCAAAATCAACTCAACTCAGAATCAACTAAAAAAATCACTCAAGCGAAAATCAACTCAACTCAAAAATCAAGCTTGAGTTGATTTTTAGCCAGTCTGGCTTATAAAGTTTAAAAATTACCTAAGTGACTGTCACGCAAGCTTCCAATAAATGTAGCCAACCCAGTCAACAATTGAGATAAAATTTGTCGTGAACAAGTTAATGTCAAACCAGCCAACTCGTCTATAGAGCTTAACAACAGCTCAACAACACATTTTTGGCCGTCTGTCCAATCCGTCCATGGAAATTGCTTTTGTGTGACTAAAAACTTTTGAATAAAAGCAATTAGAGAAAACTAACTTGTAACTTTTTCATTCAACCGTGACGGTTGCACTTCGAATGTTGTGTCTTCAAATAAACATGTAGACAAGTCGCTAACATCTTCCAATTTCTCGTCAACTAAACCTTCGTCGACCATTTCCATAGACTGCTCACGATGTCTTAGACGATTTAAAAGGGAAGCCGGTGCTGGAATTTGTGACAAATCTCCATTAGCCGCATTGTCAAAACACAACAAAAGTTGGCGTTTCAATTCAGGAATAAATGAAAAAGCAGTTTGACCGAACTGAGTATCTCTTTCGTGTTCACTTGATGGCTGAGCGTCGTGATTTGGAAATGCTGGAAACTTAACATTAAACATTTGGAACTTTCAAATTCACTACCTTGTTCGAACCCTTCCGTTGATTGCAAATAATGAACGATGCAATGAATAAACTCCAAAGCAGTTGGAATTAAGATTTGTGGGTCTCCAATTTCAATGTAACGTCGAAAAACACCAATAACTGCATGATTGGCCGGCGTTAAAGCAGATTTTTGTGTATCCTCAGCATCTTCTGTTTTTTGCTTGGCTGGAGAGATGCGAATTGCTTTCAGCGCACCAAACAATGGCTTCCATCCAGATCCAATTCGTTGTGGCGAGTCTTCAATGAATGTGGCCAGGCTGGCAACAATTTGTTCTTGAGTTTCGGCTGAACACACTTCACAGCAGAGTACATTCTGATAGGCAGTAAATAGTGATTGATGAAAACAAGACCCGTCTGGCTCGACGCCCAATAAAGCGCGCATGCATTCGTGAACACTGTTGATTGAAAGTTTGGCAATATCGAATGGAAACTTAGAAGACATAGTCTGGAAGTTGACTGGAGTTTAAAAAATTTAAAAGAAGTGTGAAAACTACCTCAACAAAATGATCTTTGACTGTGCCCCAAATCCGGAGCCTGTGAACTAAAAGTCTTCTTTGAACATTTCCGCCCACCAAACGGGCAATTCTTGGCAACGAACAAGCCGGAACGTACACTTCGGCAACAACTTTAATGGGAACACCTTCGATGTTACGAAGATTGTCTTCGTCTGCAGTGCACATTACAGAAAGTAGTGCACACAATGATGGCAAATTGAGAATCTTTGGCGCATCTTCAAAGAAGCTGAAAAGATGTGATAGTTTTAAACATTGCTTGATTTTTAATGTTGTTTGTTTAACAATCTTACTTGTCAATTTTTAGCATCAATTCGTCAAGGACACGTCCAACTGTAGCCAGTGATAATTCATTTGGGACGATCTTTCCAAGCAAGTCAGCCAATGAAACTTCGCTTGCATCGTATTGAATGTTGGCAGTTTTAGTCAGCCGAAAAAGATACTTTTCCAGCTCGGTTACGTATTCAATAGTTCTGACAGTGTGCTTCCAGCTGGTTGGCGCCATCGTTCCACATTCAATGCAGTTATCTAGTAGGAGACCGATACCTAAAAAGGAGTTTAAATTAAGATAATATAGAAGCAACTTACACAGTGCATCAATTCGGTTAATTCGCCAGGGCTTTTTTGACTCAGAACCCGCACTTTTAATGATAAATTGGCGCAAATCTTCCAACAAGCAAACTTCTTCGCCAATGCGTTCAAAGACCCATGTGATTTCTGACGGAAGGCCTAAAAGCATACATGGATAAACACAACAAATGACTTTGAAAGACTCACGCAATGTCATTAACAACCTCAACAATGATGTTGTTGATTCCAATGTCGCTTCAACTCCGTCTGTTTGCATTTTATTTGCTGACTCTTTTTTGTCCAACTTTAATGAATACTTGCTCAAAATTGACAAAACTGTGCTCCACGATGACTGCAACTGATCGCGTATCCAATTTTCGAACTAAACAACTAAGTTAAAATGGAATGGTGCAAAAACACTTACAATTTGTATATCTTGCATCCAGCTTGCTTTTTCACAACTCCCACGTTTCCATCTTCTTCCTCTTCGTCAATAAAAGTCGACAAGTACTTGCGATTGTGTCCATCGTAGTCCTCAATAACTTTGATCAAAATTGACTTCTCCAGATCGGTCGTGTTGTTGAATAAGGTTGTCTTGTTGACTGAGAATGTCATATATTGCGTTGAGCCAGTTTTCATTTGCGTAAACAATACATCCGCTCCCAGTAACCTGGCCAAAAAATGTGAGCTAAACATGAAAGTTAAACAAGTTGTCTAAAATAATCAACTCACTCTGTCTGGTTCTTCATTCTCGCGTAAACGCAAACAAAAACTCAATGCAGCAAAAATTGTCAAGTAGACAGCATCTGTATTCAACAATGATTGTGTTTGATTGTGATCAGTTTCCAAGTCAGTGAATTCTAAAAACAGCCAAACTCTATAGATATCAATAGCAATTTACCGTGTGCAATTTTCGCTGCAAACTCTTGAATCTTTTCGTCAATGTTGTGCACTTCATCCAACTTCAGCCATTCAAGCAATTCAGTACCAAGTCTATCAACAAATTCTTTGGCTAGTCTCTCTGCTTCCGCATCCGAATTCTTCCGCTTAGTGACCTTGAGTCGTTGTGATGACTTCTGTCCAGACTGCCGTGCTTTTGCTGCATTTTCCAATATATCATGAACGACCGGCGTGTATTTGTCGATTGCTGCTGGTTGAAGTTGTTCAAAAAGTCCGTGAAACTAAAGAAGTTATTGTTAATAGATAAAACGCCGAAACAACTTACCAGTGCATTCATCACACGAACAGAATCAATTACACCCTCTGTTCCTTGAACCTTTGAACAATCCTCCAAACAAAACAAAACAACTGGCCAAAATTGAGGCTCTCTCGCACACAAGTCCAAATATTCAATAAAACGTGACTGCGTAGAAAATAACTGAAATTGATCGAATTAAATGAGAACATAGTTAGTTAAAAATTACTCTTTTCAACAATCTTAATGCTTCCGATCTTCTTGAAACATGCGGTGATAAAAGTGAATTGCGGAAAAGTTCTAGAGCTAATGGTTCTGCATCTGGAACACGAGCTAACAATCGCAAAACTTGTTCAACAACTCTAAAAAGTAAACAAGATTTAAACAAGGTTTAATGAATGACTAAAACTTACTGGTAGAAAGAACGAGCTGATTCGGCAAGAGAAAATATGTTGAATTTTAAGGGCATTGACGGACTTATGCTTAACAGAGATTTTGTTGGTGGAGGCTTGTCATCGGTTGCGTGAAGTAGACATAGAAGGCATGGAACAAGTTCGGTACTTAAACTCCAAGTCATTTAAAAATCAACTCAAATCCGAAACTACCTGAACACATTCAACAACGGCGCATGTTTATGAAAACTCTCTGGTTGTGCACTTAACACCGAATAAACAGAGTCCAGGCCCAATTGAAGGTCATCGATTGTTTCGGCAGTTGAGAGACGTCTGTACACTTCGGTTAACAAAGCAGTCATGTCCATCAGAACTGCAATTTCTTCTTGACTCGGAGTCGCGTGTTGAAACTATAAGACTTGTTTGAAAGTATTCGTTTAAAAGAACTTACAACTTTTGCATGCCGATTAGAACAAAATGAATTAAGCATTTGTGTGATTGCGGCGCGAACAGCCAACTTGACACTTACATCTTCAGTCGTTGCGAATGTTTTTGTGCAAATCTGAAATTAAATGTTTTCAAGTTTAAAACAACAGCAATCAACTTGCCTGCAAAGCTTCATAGACGTCGTTTAAAGATACGTTTACTTCGTTGCTTGATATCAATTGAACAATCACCTGGAAATTGAGTTTGTTTGATTGTATTGGTTTAAAAGGCTACCGTGATAATTTGACACTGGATTTGTTTATCCAAAGTTGGCAGATCCTCCAAAGATTTTAACATTTGAACACTCAATGCATCTTCCGGCTTCTTTGTTGTTGAGTCGTTAAGAAGAGCAGCATCGCGAAGCATCAACTTAAAAAGACACATTGCTTTGATTGCAAAAGTTAAAGCAAACCGATAATCCTTCGAGTGCCAATAATGAAAGCTTTGGCTTGTTGGCCGTTAGAACTTGATGGAAAACTGTAAAACATTTGGCGCGACGTTCATGAACTGGTACGGCAGGGATTTTAACAGCTTCTTAAAAGCATTGTTTAATTTAAATCAAAGTTGAAAAGAACCTTTGGCAACGTGAATTGAGTCTGCAAGGCCTGTTACTGATTTGACGTCTGATTGTGACGCCAATTTTGTTAGCAGATTTTCCATTTTGGCTCCAATTTGTAGCAATACCCGCTGAAAGTATTAACTAAATTCAAAGCAACTTAAAACAAAATCCGTTTCATTAATTCCAATAAAAACAATCGATTAAATTCGGCCAATCTTAAATGCCCAAAAGAATAATAACTCAAAATAAAACAAATCCGGCAACCAGCTCTCTCCAGTAACACAATTATTTGATTGGCGTTGGAGCAACAACGAACGAAACAACAAAAAGTGCCAACGCACCGCACATTGCCTCCACTCGAAAAAAGCCATAGTCATTGCTTTCGCTTTTTGCATGCTCTCTTTTCCGAAAATGCATGGCCATTTTGGACGCAAACGAGGCCACAAGCAAGAGTGCGCAAGCGTGCGTATGTTAATTTTGGTTGGTCGGCCAGGAGAGATGAAAGCCCGCAAGGGATATGCTCAAGTGGCTATGGAAATTTACATTAAAATCTTTTGGAACATTTTATAACAACGGAAGTTTTATTAAAGATCGATTCTGTTGTTGAAGTAAGATATTAAATTAGCTAAACAACTCAACATTATTCTTAAAATTAGCTCAATAAGTTGGAGCAATAAAATGCATAAGTTTTCAAAGAAGCAATAAACTATTACTTTCATAAACCGCTCCAATAAAAACCGATTCTTGTGCACCCAAAACAGAAAGAACGCAACTAGATGGAATGCTCCGGTCTTCTCGAACGACGTCAACTGGTTTGAATGGTTTGTTCCCTTTTCCGTGGAGCGTGGGCATAAAATTACCAGTTTGGCCAAATTTGGCAAAAAGAAGTGTTTTGAGTACTTTTAATAAAACAAAAAATCAAATGCTTGAAAGAAAGTTTCAAACACAAACAATCTTTTTTGCTTTTTGAATTAAAGCAATTAACATAACAATTGTTTGTAAGTTTTGTGTATTCAACAGTCGATTTTTAAATTGCAATAAGCTTCTATCCTGTTAATTGAGAGCCGGAGCAAAGTGTCCGAAGATCGCCCGAACAACTAACTTGTATTTATTGCTGGAAAACAGCTGTTTGTTTGCACGCCGAAGTGCTTGATTTGACGGCCACGGGGAGCCAGAAAAAGTTGGCCACCAAACGAATTGTGTGTGATTGGAAAGGAGTGCACGGATACCTTCACTTGACTGAAGATGTGCAGTGGATCCGCATGTCTCGTGTTCTTTGTTTTTTCGTTTGTATCTTTTTATTTTAAAAGCACATTTTAATTGTCTACTTTAAACTAACAAATGCACTTTTAAGAAACTCTCCAAGCACAATTTCTTCAAGCACAATTAAAAAAGACTTGCACTTTTCTTTGGTTAAAAGGTGCATTCTGTTTGTTTGTTTACTAAAATGTTGTCGGATTAGTTTTGTAAAGTTTATTGGGATTAAAGTCTAACTTAATTATCTTTTGTTTGCGTTATTTGTATTTAGTTTGAATGCGTTTTTAATTCCCAAGCCAAACATTTTGTGCGTCAAATGCTCACAAATAATTAGGCGTTGGTGGCACAAACAAGAATGTAGCCAAATGCTTTTGAGCCGAGTCTTTATTCTAATTGGTTTCAGATTATTATCAAGATTTGTGCACATTAACTAGTTTATCGAATTAGTTTAGAAGAACCAACTTCGGTTTACGTGGGGGTTAAGATTGCATGCTTTACTGCCAACATCAGACATTTCTAATTCGATGTGTAAATTTAATTAAAAAATTAATTAATTTTGTGCCGAACGCCCTTTGATCATTTCAGTCTGTTTGGTGTTTTGAATAAAAAGCATTTTTTAGTTCTTTCAGAAACCTCAAGCCAATCTTTTTTGATATGCCTCTGACGCACTTAAAAGTCGACTTCCACTCAAACACGAGCTGCTTGTTTTTATTTGCATTTGTGTTATTGTCGTTGGTTGGAGTTGAATGCAAACTACATGAACTTTTATTTACAAACAGTCTGTCGTTATTGAAACCAATCGCCCTTATTTTTAACAACGAGTGACCATATTGATGTAGTTTGTCTCAACTTCTATTTCTTTATAGCGTTTTAAAGATTGGGCACAATATTAGAATAGCTCATCCACCAAAACAATAAAAAGCCGTTCCGCTGTGAGCCGAACGAGCGGAAACAATTGACTCAAGTGGAAGATGACCCATTCGCTAGCGCTGCACGGTGAAGGTGTGCACTATTTAATCCATCTTTGCTGGACCGCTCATCTTCCTGTTGCGGACCGTTGTTCACAACTCCTACGTGCGCATCATTTCGCCCAGCTCATTGAACATGAAGGAGGCGGCTGGAAGTTCATGTAGGTGGCCAGATGATTAAATGGTTAAATTACTTTTTGCCGGACTTTGACCCGAGATCTTAATCTAGCTTAATATTCTTTTGTAGACTGTTGTCTGGGCTTTTTAAATTGCTGCTTACAATATTCAATTTAACAAATGAGTCATTTGCGCAAAAAGAATCATTTTGATCGAAAAAATGAATCACTTCAGCGGTTTTATTTGACTCAAATCTGTTGAATCTATTCGATTGTTTTCGTTTCGTTTCATTTCATTTCAAGCCCAAGAACACAGTTGAAAATTCCGCCTTCCAAATTATGATTGTTGTCCGGTTTAATCACACAAGCGCGTTCAGCGATTCTTTTTTTGTGTTTTGCGTCGCTTTTGTGTGTGAATTGTTTTGTAGGGCACTTGGAGGTTGTTTGATTTCGTCTCCTGTTCTGATATGGTCGCCAACAAAATGCGAACAGGTTGTTTTTGGTGATGATTATGAAAGTTTGGTTGGCGCGCTGACTGGGCATCTGCGTTGGTTAGTCATGCGGTTGATTGTGAGCATTCGTTGAAGTTTTGGATCGGTTTCGAGGGACTTCACAATTTTCTCAAATAAGATGTACTTTAATCATCGTTGTTTTCCTCCATTTTCTGAAGCAATCAGCTGATTTCTCGAACTGATCGCCGTTCAGAGACAACTGTTTATCACATTCCCATACTCATGAAAGTAGTTATCGTGTCCACTCGCGTGTTGAAATGCGAAAATGCACTGATTTATTGTTTTCAGGACGACGACATACAGTTTTCGTCTTTAATCTTGGTCGATTGGCGGGTGTTTTGGATTGAATTTGTTTGAGTAAACAAAGACAGATGATGAATCTCTTGACACCAGAGACCTTGGCTGAAAAATAGTAAGTTTCTTTTAGCTTAAAAACTAACGACTTCTTTCTAGCTCGTTGAACTCAGAAGGCAGCGTTGTTGGATTTGCAGCCGGACGCAATGTAGTCCTCCAAGTCAGCGAAGATTTAGAAGAACGTCGTGAACGAGACAGCGCTCATGCCAACTCACAAATGCTTGCCGAATATAAATGGGAGCAGAAGACGGCTTATAAAGGTTGTTTATTTATGGAGATTAAGAAGATCAGAGAATAACTCAAATTTAAACTCTAATAAGGAACTCGAAATCATGGCACTATATTATCTCATCGCTATCCAGTTTCTTTTCAACGGTACGGAAGAACCCTAAAAACAAACCTGGAACTTCTCGATAGACAAAATGATCTTCTGCGCAAATCTTTCCAATTGCGTAGAAATATTGAAACTTCTTAATACAGTCAAAAGCCTCGAAATGATTGAATCAAAATTGTTTTATTTGTTTATTAGAGTTTAAATTATACTTATTCTCTGCTACACCTTCTTCTTAATCTCCTTCCCATAAACCTTTAACTTCTAGGCCGGATTTTGAGCACAGGTTCCAAGTTTCTTGCCTATCGTTTGTTCAACGACACCACTGGACAGGTTTGTTTATTAACAAGATTGCTTGAACTTTGTATTTTAAGGCTATAAGAGTTATGAACCGTGAAAGCCGTACACGCACTCTAATCAAGGACTTCCGTGCCGATCCAGTTGATTTGCTGTGGGCTAGTCATGCGCCGTTGTTGGCTGTCCTGGATCAGAAAAACAACGTATATGGTTAGATTTTTAATCTCTTTAAACAATATCGAACTCTTTAAATAACAAAGTATATTCAACTCTTTAAACAATATTGAGTTCTTTAAACAACAAAACATTCAACTCTTTAGTTCTTTAAACAACAAAGCATATTCAACTGTTTTCAGTTTATCACATGGGCGGACCAAATTGCAATTTAACCAAATACTTAAACATCATCCGTAATGCTGATGAGACAGAAACTGCTCCACGTCTTGTTTGGTGTCCATATGTTGAAGAAGAAGACAAAGACAACGACACTCCGCTTCATTTGTTAGCCGTAATGGCCGGCAAACATGTCGATCTATACTTTTTGAACACTATCAAAGAAGCGTCAGGGCAGTCGGAAGTTGAAGCCAGCTCATTGGACGGAATTGAAGGCGGAGTGATAAGCATCGACACCGATTCAGAAATTACATCTGTTCGAATCAGGTAAGAACTTAAATTGTTTTAAAGTCACTTGTTTATTTGCTTTTTAGTCCGGACGCCACCGCTTTTGCAATCACTTGCACTGACGGAAACCTTATTTTCTACATCATTGAAAATGGAGTTGCGCGTAAAACCCACAAAATGATGTTGTTGCCGAACACTTACGTCGAGGACATGCTCTTCTTGGACAATTGCGTGCAACAACCACGAAACACGGCCAAAGATTTGTTCTGGAAACATGTTATTTTGGTCAGCGACAGTGGACGTCGTTTGGTAAGCAATGTTTAATTTAAATATATTTAATTGTCCACTTACATTTTAGGCAATTTACGACTGTGTTAACTGGGAATGCATTGCAAAGATCCGCTTCGAGTCCAATCAGTTGACTAAACTTGATGTTCACATGGATCCAACCGCTCGCTACATTTACTTAACCGACTACGAGAACTCGAATTTGTTTTGTTTGGAGGTGACACCTGATTTTCCGGACACTCAGCCATACTTTGTTGCCTGTGCTCAAATTTGCTTCAGTACACCGTTGATCTGTTTGTCAGTTTGTGCATTGCAAGAAAAAGCAGCCGAGCAAGATGACTTTTTGTTGGATGACGAAGCTCCAGCTGAAAAGCACGTGGAAGTAGAGTTTGTAGGTGAGGAATTTGTGGAGTGTTTGAACTGTTTTTATTCCAATTGTTTAGCCATAAACCATCGGTCACTAACTGAAATTCGCGTGGATCTGCAACGCATCTTGGACATTGATTTGAATGTGGAGCCAGAGAAAGGAACGAAAATTATGCAAGAAAAATTGACTCAACAAAGTCATCAATTGAAACTATCAAAGTAAGTTTTTAAAGAACTTCAACTTTTAATCAACTTTTTATTTCTAGCTTTGCTGCCTCAAATCAACGCTTAACTAGCAGCCTTGGTTCTTCATCTGAAATTCTGGAAACATCTCCGCGACAGTCAGCTCAGCCTAAAGAAAAGGAAAAGATTGTCTCGCCAGAAGGAAGCATCAAACGCCGTTCTCATCAACCAGCTGAGCATCATCACCATCAAAAGTCGGATAACAACGGATCTGATTCTGCATTTGTGATGACCGCATTATTGGGTGAAATCAAGAAGTTGCAACACTCTGTTCAAGAACTGGTAAGTAATTTGAATCAGCAGGCATTGCTTTATTTTAATTTCTTTAGCACACAATGAACTCCCACTTGACTGATTTGTGTCATCGGCAAGAAAAGCGCACTGAAGAATTGAATGCTCAATTGGAGAAGATGAATAAAGACAATTTGGCAATCAATAACGGTATGAAAAGTTGTTTCGACTATCTTAACTGGGCTTTTTAGCTAATTACGACTTCCGTCGCGAACAAGCAGACAATTTGAGCGACGTGTTGGAGAAAATTTGTAAGTTTTTGAAGTTAAGCGTTATATCAGCAATCCATATCTCTTTAGCCAATGAAATCAGCGCTCGAGATGAACATGTTGAAACAGTAATTAACCGGATGAACGACAAGCTACGCAGCGATGTGAAGAAAATCGTCGAAGCCAGTCTTAACGATAATGCTGTGTCTCTTCAAGCGACTATGGAGTTGACCAACGGGCGTGTTGTCGAAACAGTCAAATCGGTGCTGACCCAGGTTTTGGTTCCGTCCGTCGATCAAATTTGCACTCAACTTTTCCACCAGGTAACCAACCTTTAAATATATCTTTAAAGCGCATCTTCAGTTGAACGAAAACTTCCGCGACGGTCTCCAAGAGTTTTTGGATCAAATTCAAAGCACCGGCGAACGTCTTCGACCGCCTTCTCCGTCTCTTCAAACTCAACTGATCGAAGGAGGTCAGTTGACATTCTACATCAAACCGAACAAGCAGCGCCAGTCCATTGATTCAATCAACAACAAGAAGAAGTAAACCACACATACATTAAATGCATACTTTTAATTGTCTCATCATTAAACCATTAAACACTCTCTCCAACTTAATCATGGTCCTTGAATTCTAGTTTATTTTGATCCAGATACAGTTTTTGCAATTGAAGAATCTTGTTCATTTTGACAATTTATTCCTTGAACAATTTTCACCGTGTAAGTCGCTAAACCGTCAACGTTAAACGCCATTCTTTGCCTAGAGCCAAGTAATCTTTCTCCTCATCTCCACACTTTCACGACTATTCATAAACAATTTTCTTTGCATCGCATATAGTCGTAGTCACACCGATTTGAAAATAGTCTTTATTTATTTTGCTCATCCCTTTCTTTGCGCAGCATGTAAATTGGACAAGTTCTATTTGTTTTGTACATGTAGCTTCTCGAAAACGTTGAGTTCTCATATGCCTTATTATTTGAATTGGAAACCGCTCAACAGAAATTTCCTTATAGTTGTTTGAACCTATTTTCTTGTTGTTAATCGTTACTCACCCTCATTATTGCCGCTTGTTCATATGAAAAAAGGAAAACCCAAAAAAATACCAAAAACAGAGAAAATTTACTAAAAAATCAAAAAACACTAAAACGAATAAAAATTCCAATACGATCTGTTCGGCTGATCTGAATAACTCCAGTTAAGTAAAACAACATTTATTCCAACAAATCACAACAACAAAGAGCGTTCAAATGATAGTCTTGTGCGAGAACTGATTAACGAGCATCGTAGACGATCACTAAAATAAATAGAATGAGTTGTGTAATAGTTGAAAAGGAACTTACAGTGACGAGTTCTTTTCTTGTACAAGACACGATGACCACATTCTCGACAGCGGATCTGATCTTTGGCGCGGATCTCGTTTTCATTGTTGCATTCTAAACATTAAAATGAGTGTGCATTGATTGATTAAAAAGTTACCTCCACAGACATAAATCTGTTCACGATTTGCTGCAGCCGCCGATTGATTATGCATATCGTTGCGAGGAGTTTCACTCATCTTGAATTGAAGACTAAAAAAGAAATAATGATTAACTTGAGAAAAGAAATGCGAAAAGAAAATGTCGAAAAAGCAAAACAACAAAGCGCTCATCAAAAGTGAATCGTTTTTGGAACTTTGTTACGTTACTTGTGTTTCCTGCTGCGCACTTGCCAACCGATTTAAAAAAACTTTGCTTTACTGTTGCTGTGGGATTTTAATGACTCTATTTCCACGAAAATAACTATTGCTAGTTGTGGATCATGAATTCAAAGTTTCGGCTGCTTTAAATGATTGTTGTTAGAATTTTAGAGTTAAAGACTGTTAACGTAAGCGCTTAATTTTTGATTACTACTTTAGTTAAATCAAGAAGTTTAAACTTCATTAGCTACTTCTTAGTTTTAAAGACATTTTAATTAAAACTTCTCATTTACCTCTTTTTACAAGTTCAATTGGACGTCAAAACGCTTGAAATTGTCGGCAAATGACCTTGTGTTATTGTATAGAACAGCGCTGGCACTCTTTTTGGTGAGCAGCGTCATCGCTCCGTAGAATTTCTATACTCAAGAAAATCACGGTTTGCGTGTAAGTTGATGATTGAGATTTTAAGTTCGAAGTTATTTAGCCAAGTCTTTCAGTTCAAATTAATCGATTTGATTACAACAAAGCATAACGTCAGATCATAGAAGAAGCTACAGATCAAAAATTCCACTCCGAATTAACAACCCCGATTAATGGGTTTTTAGTTTGCGTAAGATCCGGTTCTGTGCGCCACTAACACTAATAATTAATTTTTGCTTTTTGGTGATCCGGTGAACAATTTGATCCTTTTGTTTTAGCCTGTAGAAACATTTGACCAGTTTAACAAATTCCACGAACATCACTGCCATTTTGTTCACGGCTGATCCGCCAACTTTCCAAGTCCATCAGCGCTCATGGTCACTGCCTCGTACAAAAGCTTTGGGCGCACGGACAACAAGTGGATTTGTGTTGATGGGGAGAAGCTGGAGAGTAGCATAACCTGCTCTCGTCGCTCCAACGGTGTTGTGCAAGTGTTTGTTGGTCGCGCTGCTTTTTCGTTTTTTCGAAAATCGCGCTCAGGTCCATTTTTGCTTGCTCACCTCTACTGCATTTGTTCTGGTCTTCGAATGGGGCCGATGATTGTTTTTTGGATTATATTTGGTTGCTCGGAACTAAAAGTTTTTTGTTAAATTTTTTGAATGTCAATTGACTTTTTCCACTGGTCTGTCGTAATTTATGCGTTTTTGTGATTTTGATGCGCTCGTGATGAATTGCAAATTGTGAGAAAGGAAGTGTTGATTTAATTGAGTTTTTAAACAAGCAATGCTGAAAAACATTCATTTGATTTAATTGAAATTGTTAAAAAACGCTTTGGCTGTTTTTGTTTGAAGCTGTTGAAAAACACTTTGACTATTTTTGTTTGAAGTTGTTGAAAAACACTTTGACTATTCTTTATTTAAACGTTAAATTGAACCGTTCCATGGAACTCAAACAAAATTCTTATGGCCTACAAAGATGTTTCGTCAAAAAGCCTCCGCGCCGAGCATGCCTAAAGCCGATTTTGTTGGTCTTTCGGGTGTTTCGACGTTCCGTGGTCCTCATCATCCTCGAGAATTCGACAGTCTCCACTAGTTGATTTGGCGCTGATTCATCCACAGTCAGTTGGGCGACTGGGGCAGTGATTTTTGTGGGAGAGCGGCAGCTCTTCTTTCTTTCTCCACAATGGAAGCGAACGCACCTTTTTCCACTTTCTTCCCATTCGGCGTTTTGAACAACATGGCATCCGCTAATTTTGTTTGTCCAGTTGGGCGAAGCATGAGTAATTCGGTTGGTGCGGTGTTAATTGCTCGGTAGTCTTGACGTAACAATTAGTTTTAAACAATCTAGCTTTAAACAATTAACAATCTAACTTTAAACAATATAGTCAACACTTAATCATCGTTGTGTAGCATATTTTGATCGCATCGTCTAATTTTAAAGAATTTAGATTTTGAAACAAACGAGTGAATCAACATTTCTGTTGACTTTGTTGATTGTTGTTTTCTTTAATTCCCACAACAGTTATTTGACGTGTCACTTAAATTTGTCTACTATTTGAATTCTTCATTTAAAATCTGCTTCTCTAATATATGCTTTTTACAGCCTATTTGGCGGAAAGACAAGTCAACTTCCACTGTGGTTTGAAAATTTCATTCACAAGCTTATCAGCACCGAGTGGGGGCTAATTCCGGCTTCGCTGTTCTAACTTTTCTTTTGTTTACTTGAGAATTGCGTGTTTTGGTTGTTGTTTAACTTAAAAATCAATTCAATTTTGCATCTCCGTGTTACTCATTTCCATTTCAAATTTTGGCCTAATCTCTTTCTCCGTCTACGGCGGGTCATTTCATGCGCCTAACTTTTATGCGTGGCTCTTGTTTGATGTCGAGTAATTTCGTAACCGCATGTGACCACTGGCCGTTGGATTACATTGCCTGCTAATGTTTATTTGCCAGAGTAATGGTTTTTGGCTTGCGTGCAATTTTCTTATTTCACAACTTAAATAACTGTTTTAACATACTCGAAAGAAAACAATCTGCTTGTTGACAACTTAAATAACTGTTTTAACATACTCATTCAAATTGTTCAATTTCACGCTTAAACTAACTTCAACGTTTTGTTTTTTCGTCAGAAATTTCCATTATTTCCATTTGAGTGCAGAGGCAGCGATTTGCAAGCTCTTCGTTTGTCTAACGCCATCGCGGCCACTTCAATTGACATTCCGCAGTTTGATGGGTTTTATTGGAGCGTTGGCCATTGTTCGAGTGAAAATTTTATTGCGCTTATTAGCTAGCGTTTCGAGTTTTTGCGTGAATAGTTTGGAGACTTTAATTGTAAACAATATTTGTTTATACAATTGGCTTTAGCTTTCGCCTTCTGTTTCGCCCGCCAAAATCCACAATAAACTTGCGCGCTTGCACAACTTAAACTTTCGATTTTGGTTGCGACCATTGAACGGAGGCGATTTTGCAGTGCGCAATTTCCGTCGGCGGCGGGTCAGCGCTCCTTCTTTCCTCATTCAATAAACGTTGTTTTTGGAGCGCTTCCCATTTGAGAGTTACTTTTGTTGTTGAGGCAAATGCCGTCGGCGGAGCAATTTACCTCCCCGGTTTCCGTTTCATTAGTTTTAGAAACTCATTTAAATTAAGTTAACAAAATTTGTATGTTCTTTAACGAGAATTTTCTTAATTGATCGTGCTTTTTGTACTTGCTTTCCACTTAATTCCTAATTACAGGTTGATATTTAAAGGAGGACTGCCTAAAAGGTCTGGTTTGGCACCACTTTAAAAAGCGTCGAACATGATGGCATCATACACCGAGCAGCAACAGCAAATAAGTGAAGCGCCAACAACGGTTTGTTCTTCCTATGAAGGTTTTTGAAGCAATATGTACTTGTTTTTAGGGTCCCGGAAATGTTGCGCGTTTAGTTGACCGATTAAGCAAAGATATATCAACATTACAGAAAGGAGTCCCTATGAAACGTGAGTCTTTTAAATCATACTAATGTGATTTTGATGTTTAGCGCCCAAACCTAACAACAATCCGACAAGAACAGCTCAAGTTCGTTACTCATACGTGGCACAGCAAGAAGATGAACTGACATTGGAAGAAAAAGATATCATAGAAGTGCTAGAAGATGTTGAAGACGGGTGGGCACGTGGAAAGTTAAATGACAAAGTTGGTGTCTTTCCAACAAATTTCGTCGAATTCACGGTCACTCCAGCAACGAATACTTGTAAGTCTTTTAAACTAATCAAACAAGTTGTTTACAACAGTTTGTTTACTCAAACTAATCTTGTTTATTCAGCCTCGTACACCTCGGCCCTGTCGCGCGTGAATGAAGAGCCACGTAAACGACCCAAGGAAGAGCAGACGAATGGCAAGACTGATAAAACTCCGCCAACCAGTGGATCCACTAACGTTTTGCCTTCAACCTTTAAAGCCAGTGTGCGCAACAAGAACGGCTTCTCGTCAACAGCTGCTTCTACTGCTCCAACAACAACTTCAACAAATACAACGGCGACAAACAATCCTCCAACTACTGCTAACAAGCAATCAAAAGGTACGTTTTTGGTCCACATTGTAGTTAGTCGATTCATTAGCTATAAAAGTGAGCAGCTCTTTTTAATTGTCTCGTGTTCGTTTATGGCGTAATAACACAGCGCAATCAATTATGTCGGTGCTTTTGCGCGCCTGATCGCCTTGTTAATAGCAATTTACACACGTCATAACTCATCTCCTTGTTGGTTTTGGAAATCCATGGGTCCGATGAGCGTGCTGGTTCCCGCGAAAGTCATCTTTGTGTGCAGCGGTGTTCAACGATGATGATTTTGAGGCTGATGGTGGCGAAAAGTTTTTGCGTGCATAATCGTTTGCAGTTTGGCCTTTTGTCCGTTGCGTTTCGCTTTGTTTCTGGGAATAGAGATTTTTCGTAACTACAAGGTTTTTCTATTAGGTTGGCAAAAAAGTTCTATTCAACGCTTTCAAACAAAACGTTTATTCAATGAAATCTTATTAGGTTGTTTATTGCTTTTAATGAATGTTTTAACAAAGTTTATTCGATACTTTCAAATGATCTTAAAGTTTGATTGACTCTTTAAACGACTTTTTTGCTTGTCATTTTAATTCAAGTTTTAACAAACTTTATTCAGGACGATATCAAAAACAGTCATCTCAGTTCAATGTTGATCAAAAAGATAGAGTCAAAAATTTCTCGTCATTTCTTTTGGCTACACGCCCAACGCGCAAACATTTCTGCAACATTTTCAAAAAAGGATTGTTTTGCTGATGAGCTGGCCCTTCAGCGATTCTTTGGGGATTCGGGGTTTTCGTCTCCTTCTTATTCTGCTATTTGTTTTGGGGCCAAGCGGAAAGACAGCAAGGAAAAGCAAAGTGAGGCGAGTCGCTTACTCATTTGTGCCTTTGCGTGAATAGGCTCGTTTTTTGGTCCTTAAATTGTGGTTTCGCTTAGAGATTTGTTTTCAAACTTCATTCTAGTCAATAAAGCTAACTAAATCTTTGTTTTCAGAAACAGCCAAAGTCCTCTACGAATATAAAGCTATCAATCCGGACGAGTTAGAACTCAAAGAAGGAGACATCATCACAATAGTCAATCGGAAGTGTACGGACGAGGGCTGGTGCCTTGGTGAATTAAACGGTAAACGTGGACTCTTTCCGGAGAACTTTGTTCGGATCATAACTGGCGCTGGACCGCCACCTTCATCCGCAATGTCCACAAGTGGTTCTACGGCGCCACCTGTTCTACCTGCTAAGCCTTTGAAGCCAACCGGGGGATTCCCAAAACAAGAGGCATCGAGTGGACCGGCAGTTACCACAAGTATGCTTTTAAGCTAAAACAAAATTCATAATAACATTTCAATTGTATATGCAACTTGTTTTTAGGAACTAGCTTCAAAAACGGAACTAAATGTTAGTAACTTGTTTCTTACTAACACAGTTTTTATACAAATCGCAACTAACAACCTATGCTTTAAAACTTACACTTACACCTTCACTTTCAGTTTCCACATTAATTCTTCTTCTTCTTTAGACACGCCAACCCCGCAGACAAACACCACAACAACGGCTGCCTCGTCAGATTCAACGCCAAGCATTACAACGGCTCCATCACAGCACAAAACGCTGGAAGAAAGAAAATCAGTTGTGGCCGGAATTCAGAGCAGACTGTTCCCGCAAGGGAAAATGCCTCCGCACAAGCCTACGTTCAATCCTCCATCAAACGTTCTTACATCTTCCCAGCACGGACATTCAGATTCAAATGCACCGTCTGTTCAAATGCGACACAGTGTAGTTGATCCAACCAAAATGGGAGGTCACTTTGATAGTCCGGAATCTGCAGGCGACGAACCAAAACAACTTGAGAGCTTGACTAAATTCCGACCAAAACAATCTGGTAAACGACCGCCGTCCACGCAATTCCGCTCTTCTAATATGGTTAGTCTCTTTGTTTATTGCGAGGTTAGAGAAGAACATTAAACCGCTGGTACATTAAATCACTGCTTTATGAGTCGCCCAAAAGACACGGATGATCCGTTACACAAAAAAGAGTGCGGAAACTGACCCGACAGCGGGGCTTCTCATTTGCATTTACATTCTAGCACGCTAATAAAGCGCGTCTCTAAACATAGAGATTAAGAAATTCGATCGTTCTTTTGCATCTTTAAAAGATTATTTAAACAACTCAAAACAATCATTCAAAACAGTCATTCTTTCTAAACAACTCAAAACAGCCATTCAAAACGATCACTTCTTTAAACAATTCAAAACAGTCATTCTTTTTAAACAATCAGTATTTTGAGTCAAAACTAATCTGTTTAACGACTGAAGGCCACCGAAATTTATCTGATTGCGCCGTGTCTCGTGTTTTGAGATTTTCTCTCAAGGCTGAATCACTCTTCTAAATTTTGTAATAATCACACACAGCCACATTAGCGGAAGACGAGCACGTTGATTCATCTCCGTTGGTTTTCGGTTGTTCTCCAATTCTTCTGCCACTTGTTTTTGGCAAAGATGGTCGAAGAGTTTGGGAAACGCGAATTGGTCTGTTTGTTGCTGCGCATTCAGTGGAATTACTAATTTTTGAAATGTTTACACGGTTGATCGCCAGTTGTGGTAACTAAATTTTGCGCAGACCATCTCGAATGTTTATTTTAACTTAACAACCCGGTTACTTAATAAACAAATTCCAGATAAAAGTTGACACCCCGCCACAAACCCCACCTCAAACGCCTACTGCCGAAGCGGTTTCAATTGGACCGTCTACAACATCATTCCCTGCCGAATCACGTTCTCCGGCTCAGCAATCTTCTCCCAACAACACAAACAGTCGTCAACAAGAACTTCACAGTGCCGTGAAGGAGTTGGACTCAATTGCAACAGCAGTCAGCAGTGTTGGAAACAAAGCTTCACCGACTGGACAATCAACAAGTAAGTTTCTATCCAAGGTCTGGAGTCATTTAATTTATTTACTGTTTAGTGGGACAGAAACCCTCTCGTAACCACTCTGCCGGCTCCACACACTCCAGTTTCTACAAAGAAAAAGATGCAGGCAACGACTCTGTAGACTCCACAACAACGGACTCACCGTCAAGAGCCGAATTCAACGACTTCAAAGCCGAAGTGTTCAGGCGCTTGGCGAAGTTGGAAGAAAAGATCCTCAAACTGGAAAGCGGCGAAAACAATCGACAACATTTCTAATTACTTACTTCGTTGTTTTAATCTTTCGCTTTTGTCAACAAACAAGATATCATTATATTGTTCGAATTCCGCCAATCATATTCGCTTTGTTCAACGACACTTTCGTCTCAAATACAGTTATCATCAATTAGACATGTTCATTCTCCACGTTCTTGGCATTCAATTCTCGTAAACACAGTGGAAACGAAGCTTCATTTCCACTGACAACTTGTATATACAAAGTTTTAAGTTTGCCTTATTTATTGTGTTACAAAAGTTATGTTGTTTGCTTTCTGGTCCTGCAAAAACGATCAAGGCAAACAAGTGTTGTAAAACTGCTTCTTGCGTCTCGTTGTGTGATACAAACGTGTGTTGTCTTAATGCTCCGTCTTCCAGTTTATAATGTCCATTGTTTTTCACATGGAATAAAGCTATTTGAAATGAATCGAACGTTTTGGTTGTTTGAATAATGTGTAGAAAGCGCTCAAAGATATTTTGTGTGAATTGACTTGTTAATATGTAATATTTTTAGTTAAAATGACCGAAGAAGTTGTTCCCAAAGCATTGCTTCAACCAGCTGAAAAACCTGAACATCATGGGAGCAAAGAAAAAATAAGCATTTTCAAGAAGACTTCATTAATTCCGCCAAGTCCATCCCGAACTCGGAAGTCAATGTCAACTTCGAGTAAGTTAATATTTTCAATACAGACTTAGCGGTCTTTAGTTAAACAATTCCGGTCGATTCCCGCTTTATGCAAATGAAAGTGGGACAACACATTTTTGATTCATGAATTTTAATTAACCGACTATGAAGGTCAAGTGAAAATGTGTAAATTTGATGATTTGTTTGGTTCGGAAGACTGGAGTCGGCAGCTTTTAATAGAAAAAGTGGAATTATTTGTTGTTTAATTGAAAAAGTCTCGCAAACCCGAAAGTGTCAACTCGAATTATAATTGATTGAATTTCAGAGGAGGATTGTCACCATCTTACTGACTCGACAACATCAATTGCTGAGAAGGCTGGAGGCGAACGCGAAGAGCGAAAGCACTCGTTTTTGCAACTTTTTCGAAAACACACGCCATCAACGTCGCTGGAAAATTTGCCTCCAAGGGTATGCTTATAAAGTTTAACGGAGTTTTAAATATCGAAACTATTCAAATGTCACGAAATCCACGGTTTTAGGCAAAAACCTTAGAATCTAGAGTAAGTTTTGACAACAGCGTCTAGTTCTTTGAGTTCAATTAACACTTCCATGTTTAAGTTTTTGAGTTCAAATAACAATTCTGTCGTTATGTTAAACTAACTGTCCTTTGAGTTTACTTGTCCGTTTAAAAACAATCAAAGACTTAAATGCCGCTTAATGTTCTCACAATCCGTAATTTAATCAAAGCAACTCAATTAACCCATTCTGAATCCAAAGAATCACTCCACCAAAAACTTAATTAACAGCGCATTCTTGCAACCACAGACAATGGAGTAATTAAAAGGGAGCAGACATTTTTCATCTCCAAACCAAACAAATTTAAAATACTCGTCGACGTTCAGTTCCGTCGCCCGAAAACCCCGCAAAAATAGTTAATAATTGGCTGCTTTTGGAGCGCAGGTGAAGAGCCGTTTTGAGCGGTAAACTAGAAAAGCATAGGTGCTTTTCAACTTTCGCACTACACAATTTTTGTTGATATGCGCTTTTGAAAAAAGAGTGAAACGAAATGAAGTTATTGTTTGACTGAGTGAGTTCGAACAAAAATTGTCAATTTAATTGTTTTTTGTTTGATCGATTTTTTGTTGTTCGAACTCGTTCAGTCAAAGTCCTAATAAGTTTGCTTCACCTTGTACTTTTTAAATGTCTAACAACTATATTCCAGACAGGTGGAAGACAACATCGTGACTCTTCTGGAGGTACAACTCCAAGTTCTTCGTTGAGTTTTCTGCAAAAGTTGTCTGCCTTTCACAGTAGTCATTCACCGTCTTCAAATCCGCCAAGGTATAATCAAAATTATCGAGTTGTAAAGATTTTACTTGTTCAGCTCTGCATTCGTTCAAATGGAAGACGGAAGACCAACAGAACCGTTGTTTCCTCTAAAAGAAATGGACGACTTGGAAGCAGCAGAAGAGAATGCGCAGCCGAGCAGGTAATATTTAAACAAGTTGACTTCAAAGCATTGAATATTCCAGGCATCCAACTCAGCCGGAAGAAATCTGGTCTGAACCGACCACTAGCCGTCACATACAAACACAGAGTGAAGACGAATCACAAGAAAACTCACCTCCGGTTAAAATCAAAGTCCAGCCACCCCAATCTCCAACTACAGAACGATCATCTCCGTTTAAACGCCGAAGTGCCATGGACGAAGCAGCTCGTGAAAGAGAACAGGTACAGAAAGCGTTGCAGACTTGTTTGGAGAACTTCCGTGCCGGTAAAATGCGATCATGTAAGTTTCTCTATTTAAAAGAAATCAATTACAATACTCATGTGTTCAGTAACTGACTCACAAGTCCACAAAATGCGCTCAATGCATGCTAATCAACTGCGTTTAACCGAACTCCACAAACGCATTATGGACGATCCTTTAAAGTAATTGCTTTGTTTAATAAAGTGGTGTTATTTGTAACACTTTCAGAGACGATCCCGAAGTAAACAATCGTTATGCGGAGATTGCCAAACAATTAAATGAACTGCATCAACAAATGTGAGTTCATTTACTTAAAGCTCTTAAACAACATTTAATTTTTAGGGACGACTTTGCATCGTCAGCTGGATCTGTTTTTTAACAAACGAATACATAGAATCTTTCAATAATAAACGTTTTGACTTCAGTTGTGTTGTTAAATGTTAAAGGTGTTTTTGTTAACGTGCAATTAAAAGAATTTGTTCTTAAAAACAATAGAAACTGGACTTATTTGAAAACGGATACTTTTCTAGCAAATGTATTGATATTGTTAAATATGCTTCTTTAAACGGTTGATTAAACAGAGCGTTCTTTCTAATCAACAAACAAATCAAAAACTAAAATGATATTTGAAAAAAGTTTATCCACATTTTTCCGACAACCTAATTGAAAAATCACATTTTGATGTTTTGAAATTACTCAACAAAGCACATTTTTGTGTGCGGATAAACAACAACGTTTCAATAAATATCGTTTCACTCTGTAATTCTTTAAACAACACTGTTGAATATTGCTTAACCGTAAGTGACTTTAATAATTATCTAGTGCTGCCACGAGATCAGATTTTGGATCGAGATTAACTTTTCATACATAGTTTATTGATAACTAAACAAGCAGTTTTCAATCAAGAAATAACTTTTGATTAAATTGTACCGAGTTAACATCACTATCAGTTTGTCAGCAGGTTTACGCAACTCCTCAGCTGTTTCGATCAGTTTGTTAACAAATTCAGATTCTTTCATTTTTAAAAACATAAAACAGCTTTATAGATCACATAACGCTGCCATAAAAATTACATGTCAAAGGATCTCGACTTTTCGAGACAAATTTTCAAATCGAGATCGAGAAAAGCGTTTTACGTCGAGATCGATATCGAGTCGAGATTCTCATCTCTATCTCGATCGAGATTTTGAGACAGTCTCGATCTCGCGGCAGCACTAGAATTATCTAAATTGTTTGAGTTAACAATGTTAAATGTCTAGATAGTGTTGTTAACTGTAAGTGACTTTAATTAATTGTCTAAATTGTTTGGATGTCTTTGAATGAAATCACCATTCATCACTGGCTCGTTTTAAATTCAAATCAATTTAATGGACCAAACAAAATGTCTCAAATAGTGTTATTTAACTGTAAGTGACTTTAATGAATTACAGATGTCTTTAAATTCAAATCAACTTTGTTGCCAAAATCAATTTCAAAGTTCTGTTTCAAAACTTAATAAAACATTCAAGAACATTCGCCGGCTTATCTTTTGTTTTTCTCCTCATTATCAGCACTCGTAAACTATACAATTTAGAATTATTCACTGATGTTCAAGGTCACCACGACCGACAAAAAATCACGCAATCACTTAAAGAATGTCAATTCAAGTTGAAAACACCAAAACATTTATTACGCAGAAACAATTCAACAATAATATGCCACTTATAAATATGACTGTCAAAGCTATACGTGTTTGAAACAACAATGAAAACCCAGAAAGAAGACCAGATAAATAGAGTGTTTAAAGAAGTGCTTGAAGAAGTGTTTGAATTAAAGCATCCAAAAGGTCTGACCGAAAAGACGTAGAAATTTCATTAGTGGAGCCTGTCCTCGAGTTTAGAAATATCTGGATAGCATTAGAATTCTCTCTAACAATTAGCCTATACACCGGTAGCATTCGGGATGAAAATGTATGCGGATGGCAGAGGAGGTAGCAATTGGAATGATTTGAACTTGCTTTATGACGAGTAAGCATCGGATGCGCAATGAATGTACAAATGAGTGGAGAAATAGACCAAATATGTATGCATTAACGAAGAATTATGAATATTGGAAAGCCCGAAAAGATAAAGCGTTTGTGACAAGAATGACATTGATTTAAAAATCTATTCGATGTTGGAAGTGACCATGGAGGACGAGTTCAGTTGCTGTTGCAGCATTCCCAGCATTCCGGAGTCCAACAACTTTTGTAACAGTTCGGCATAAGTGGCTGGATTTTGTTCCGTCTGTGACTTCTGTCCTTCTTTCTCGTCTTCCACCTTCAAAGTCTTTGGCGACCGAACTTCCTGATCTTCTCTGCACAAAACCGGAGGCGGTGGCATTTTGCTGTCATCAATGCTCGATTCGTGACTTGCAATCTGGCTCATTTGCTGGAGTTCAGCGTGCTCACTTGTCGGCACAATCAGTTGTTGTTGATTGAAAAAGCCTTGGAATTGAAGAGCATTCAGTTGCTGTGCTTGCGTCACAACAGGGCAATTGCTGTTTTTGGAAGAGAAGATTGGACAAGTTAGGTGTTTGAAGCTGTTGTGGTTGTTGAGGGATTCCGTTCAGAATGGTTGGTCGAGCTTCCAAAAAGTTCTCGACGGAGATTGGTTGTGCTGCCACTTGTTGTTGTTGAAGAAGAAGAGTAAGTGGATTTGCTGAATACATCGGAACAAGAAGACCGTTTGGCAACATTGTGGCGATTGGACTTTCAGCGTTTGCTGTCGATGAACCGGAAGGAGACGGCGTTGATGCCATGTCAGAGAAGTTATGAGTCTAAATTAGTGATATTAATGACTGCAAGTAATTTAAAAGGTTCTTACTCCGTTGGTAGTCAAGTTTCTTGGTCGATTCTCTTCGTTTGACTTGCGTCGCATTTCTTTTCGCTTATTGGCAAACCAGTTTGCAATCACTTGCGGTGTCACTACTTCTTTCGGCATCAAGTTGCAACCTTAATTTAAAAAGTTATTAAGAGTGATTGAAAAACAATCTTCACATTGCAACAAAAAATTAAGACTTTCTTTTTGAGAGAGTTGTTATGACATGAATATTTGAAACGTGATTAAAGTCAAGTTTTTAGTTTGGTCCCTCTAGTTTTTAAAGTTGTACTGTAATTGCGCCCACAACAAATTGTCACAACAAAGTGCCCGCTCAATTTATCTCAAATTGTCATGTATTCATGTAGCGTTCTTTCAATTTGCAAATTTGGTCTTAAATTTGTGGGGGACTTTGCTTTCTTATAGTACACCTCGGAGCGCGTTGAATAGCGTTAATTTATATAGCCTCAAATGAACACCGGTCTTTTGAACAACCCGCAACGCATTCCATTTGTGGTTTGCATCATTTGAAGGCCCGAAAGTTGGACCGACTATGTGAAAAAGGCGAAACGTTTCGAATAATTTGCTGATTGCTCGTTAGGCGACGATACACGGCGTTTGAACCAATTAGTTGAAAAGTGTATAATTTCTGGCGCCCACTTGATTGCCCGCATTGTTTGTTGTTATTTTTCGAGACGAGAAACTTTATTTCTGGCGACTAGAGCGTTTAAAAGATCATTCTCGTGGAATACGGTAACGTTGGAGACAACCTTCGGCAAAGTCCGTTTTGGAATAAGCATTGCGTTGTTGGTCGAAAGTTGCAAGAACAGGTGGATTTGGAAAATGTGAGCTCGTGACTTTTCTGAAGTTTGGCGGCACAGCGTAAACCACAAATGACTAATCATTTTCGGCAAATTGATTCGTTGAATATTCAACTAGCTGGCACAAATGTTTTAAACTCCAAACAATTTGAGTTTTTTAAACAAGAAAGTCTCAATTTTGTTTGAGTTGTTTAAAAACGATACCTTTCTTTTCTGCTTGAAGTGCTGCGTTGCATGCTTGCGAAATCTCCGATCGCTTTTGTGTGTCTGGAAAAGGCGACTCAGAAAAGTGAGACTCGAGAATTCGAATCAAGATAGGCCGGAAGACATAGCGTTCACGTCTTTGAGGCAACAGCTCTCCCATCTCCATTGGTCTCCAAGCGAGTTGATGGGTCTTGACAGTAGATTGCTGAAAGTGTTCTTTTGATTAATATTAAATGATGTTGGTTACCTGGATGTCTTCGGCAGTTCAAATACCAACTGTAAATGTTGCGTCGGCAGCGCAGAGAAAGTTCTCGGTGATTTCCATTTAGCAGTTTTGATATGTACGGTTGTGACACCCCTGAAAGCACAGTTTGTTTGTTCTGCATGTCATTAAACTTTAAGATTTTGATTCTTGCACTTTTTGTTATTGCCATTTCGTCTTAAATTAACTCCGAAAACAAATGCCAGCTTCCGTTGGCATAGTTTCAATATTTTTCGTCCCTTTCGGACAAATTCCATTTATGGTCGCGGATGTTGGAATAATTAATTCGATCAAAGAGTTTGCACCTTTGCTTCCCGTTCGGCACAAAGGCCAATGACCTCAAATGGATGAATAATTCATGGAGTTTGGGCCGGAATATACGGTTGCGCGGAATTCCGTCTTAATATGCGGACTAATTGATTGTTTTGTGGACTTTAACCCACACGTCTTTGCAACCGATTGTTGTCGAGAATGTACGTCAAAGTTTTTTGTTACTCTGCAAATTGAAGGACAATGCAATGCGGAGTGTATGGTAGTGAATGCAAGGAATTAAGAATCACTAACAGCGAAAGCCTATGTGTTTTGTGTCCAAAATAGACTGATTTTGCAGGCTTGAGGCTCTTTGTTTTGAAAGTCTTTGTGAAATATTTGTTTTGATTAAAACATTTTGATTGAAATGTGTTGAGTGACTTTTTTCAAGTCAGTTGTTTCGACAACTCAATACTGTTAAGAAGTACTTTTGCATATTTTAATCCTAACTGTTCCTCCACTGTTCTTTTGCACTAATTGTTTTCCTTTGTGTCACTACAACGCATCATCGCCTCGGACCGTGATGCAAATGGGACGTAAGCAGGCGCCGTTAATTAGTCATAAATGCAAATTAAGGTGGCGTGGAACACGTCTACTGTACATGCTTTTTGTCCTCGCAACTAATCCGTATGATTGGAACAGCTCGATGCGTCGGAGATAATCTCTTTGTTGGTTGTGCGGTTGGCGTGTCAAAATGCCTTCACCTAATTGACTTTTGTTCCTGCGCCGAAATGTTTACGGGATCGCGTGTGAAACATAATTAAAGTGATTGCGTAGCAAATTCCGCAATTTAATAAACGGATTTGTAACTCAAAGTGTTTGCGTAAGTGCGGAGATGAGGTAACACTTGTTAACTTCGTAGACTCTATGCAGGAATCGACATTATTGTTTGTTCGAAAGACAGACATTTTTGACATCAAAACGCGAACAAACAACACGTATTTTTGAATAAAATGAAGTCGTCTTTGGGTTACAAAGAAATACTGAGAAAGGTTGCTCTTGAATGGAGGGTACGCGGAAACTGAGTTGGCATTGTTTCAAATGGTAGGAAAGTGAATGGATCTGTACTATTTTTGGCTTGTGACGAAACAGTTGAAATAGCAAGAAGTACTAGCAAGAATTTATAGACTTTGATGACGTTGATAAAGTTGACAAATTAGTCAACTCTTTACTTTTAAAAATGATTACCGGTCATTTGCGCAACTGTAGTTTGACGAAGTGAATATTGTGTAATGAACTTCTTCATCTCATTAATGCAGAACTCTTCTCCTTGTTGCATAAACTCTTCGACTTCGTTCGGATTCTCTAAAGGAACTTCCAAACGTTGACCAGTAGTGCTTGATCGTGGCTGCTGTTGAGTAGGTCTAAGAGGTCGGCAAACACTGGAGCTAGAACTCGGTGAAGTTGCAGAAACTCCGCTTGACGACTGGTTAGATACAAGAGTTGACTGTGTCTGAAAAGTTGTAATTAGAATCTCCTTTGTCACTAATTGCTTACTATTACAGTATTTGTTGTGGAACAAAGTTGTGCAGGCACCGGAAAACGAAAGTGTTCTGCTTTGAAGACAGGCGGTACCGATTGAGACATTGTAGACGACGAGGCTGAAGCTGGGGTGCTTTGACAGCTGGGACTTGGAAGTGACAAGGCTGCCGAGACAATTGGAGATCCAAAAAGACAACTTTCAGGAACTGTTGTGAGAGCACAACGAGATGCTTGTGCAAATTGAGGAAGCGACTGAAATCATAAAAAGATTAATTACTATAACTAAAAACAAATTTAAAAACAACAACGATAATCCTTCCCCCTTTAAAGGAGCACCTTCACTACAAGTTTCAACCTTTTCAACTACATCTAATCATATCCCGTAATCATTGTTAATAATCCCCGCGTTTTAACGAACGGACACGCTCGCAAGATTAAATGGGAACAATAACAACAAAAGCTCAACAAATGAATCGAAACATTGTGTGTGGGAGCGACGGGCTCCCACAACTTTTGATTCAAATTGCTTTGTTGTTCTTTGGCTACTGTAATTTAGAAACTAAAGGTCTGTTTATGTCACTTCGCTGCCACTTTCAACACTCGCAGTGTCTACAGAAAACAAAGACTTACAGAAATCACGCCTCGACTAAATCCCCCTCAAATCAAAAATCTCATTCGCGGAATATCCAATTTGCGGACAATAAAAATTGTTTCTTCGCCGTCGAATTTGTTTGTTCCATTTGAGACAAAGCTAATCCGCGTGTACATTTTTGGCAAATTTCGCTTTTTGAATGCAAGAGCGTCATGTCATGATCCCCTTAGGTCAGCAAATTAATTGATTTGGCGTTGTGGCCAAAGCAATTTGACACGGTAAACAGAAAATAATTTGCCGGTTTAGACGAGTTTGTTGCGGATATGCAATTAGTTGATTGTGGACGGACGTCATTGGCGAGTGAGCAAGAATGCGTCAATTTTTGATTAGTTTCTAATTAAACAAGACGAATTTGGATTTTGATGTGCGAATTGTTAAGATGCTTACTGATTGCCTCTTTAACAAAGTGTTTTTAACAGATTGCTTTTATTGTTAAACAATCTTCATTTTAAAGTTTGACAAATTGCTTCTAATTTGATCAGCTTGCTTTTTAAAAACTCTACTTGATTGTTTAAACAAAGTTCTTTTGAAAGAAAAACAAAAAAGTCTTTTAGCAGAGTGTTTGAACTTGATAAATCGCCTTTTTCTTTTTGTTGTTTGTTAAAAGTTCAAAACACATGTTTAATTAGCGGAACGAACAGAATGAACGTGTTGACTTTTGGTTTATTCGTTATTTGATTAAATTGGCAGGAACATGTAAACATCATGTAAATTAAAATTACTGTATTCTATGCGTTTGTGCGCATTCAGCCATGTTCGATATTGAGTTTGGCGTGTTGAAGCGGAAATTGTTAATAAAATGTTCAAAATTCACATGCCTAACCATTTGTTCTCAATTAAAATATTCCCGGAACCCTATCGAGAAGCCGAAAACTTTTTCAGCCATAAACCTTCGTCGTCGCTTATACACCTGTACTTTACAGCCAAAAGAGACGCGTAAAAGTTGGGATGCAAGCAAAATTAGTGCAATTTTTGTTCGATCGTAGTGGGGTTTCTCTTGAAGTCGTTGACTATACAAACAACAAGTCTGGCTTTTGTTGATTGATCGTTGAATGAGTTAGCAGTTTTAAAGCGATAAGATCAGTTGTTTAAATGTAAGTTGATTTCTGTTAATTTTTTATACAAAGACCATTCGTATCGTTTGCTTCGGAATCGAAAACATGCAAACTAGTTTGTCTGTCATTACAAAAAGCGGGAACAGTGTAAAAGTTTCGAAAAACAGTGCAACTGCATTAGGTGAAGTGGCGGAATTAGTAATTTTGCGCTTTCGATGTTAGCGGAACGTTTATGCACACCACACGCATAGTTTAAGTGGCGGCGACAATTAAATGCTCTCCGATTTGTAAAAGGCGAAAGAGTACAGTAAGAGTGAGAGAACTTGTTAAATTAGCGTGGTTATTTTTAATGTTTGCGAGGCTTTTAAAACAGCTGCCAGAAACTTTTTAATTAATTGAAAGCAACAAAGATAACATTTAAAATATGCTTTGCAACAAACCTGGGTGTTAAGTTGACGGACAATTGGAGAACTCAACTGATCAGCTGCCAAAGCGGCCGGAGGTGATGTCTGTAGTTGACTGGGCTGTGAAAGAGCCGATACTACGGGGCTCACTGTCTTTTGTGTTTCGGCTTCGTCGCGTTTTACTTGGACTGTTCGAAGTTCGTTCTCTATTTGGTCCAGCGAGCGGTATGCCTGAAAAATGACAAGTTTTAAATTGTTCGGTCGAGACAAAAAGAACACTGAACTTGATGTAATCTAATTTTTGAGCATTCTCATAAAACAAAGAACCGACTTGTTTTATTAGATCATTTTGTTAAAACTGTCAACAAAAGATTTAGTTATGGGAATTGCTCGACAAATTAAATTGAACAGTTTAAATTGCTTCTTAACATTGTTCTGCTCTAATCTAACATGTATTACAAAAATCCCCAAACTTTAAAATCCGGACATGCTAATCAACATTAATCACTCAAAAATCCACGCCGGATAAGTCCGAAACAATATCCGCCAGTCAAACAAACCGTTCCGAATTTCCAACAAAGCTTATCCCCACTTCCTTCACAAATTGGCCGCCTCCACTTTGACAACCAAAGCAAATACCGTATTCAAAAGGCAAAAAGCCTCGTCGGATAATGCTTTGTATTGTTTTCGGGACGGATAGCCAAGGCATAAAAGGATAATACCAATTTGCAGAAAAACAATTCTCAATATTTTTGCAATGTTGTTTGATTGAAAGAGAAGTTGTTTAAGTTTAAAGCTTAGAGGTTCGCAACTACTCATGCATTTCATGTGCCAATTAAAAGACACACATCCAAATGCACTTTATCAAATCCCTCCAAAAGTCCAGATTTGGCCTTTCCGTAGACCACAATAGGCATTCATTTACGGATGTACTTGGGCACTGGACTCAATTTATTTGATAAATGCTGTGCCAATTACCAGCCAATCAATTATGGGATAAGTGAAATGCTACAATTTGCACACGCAGCACGCAACTACCGTATTCCAGCAATTGTAACACTCTAGCAATTGAACTATTTAAAAACGTTCCTTTGTTGTGCAGCAAAGAGTGTTTAAAGTTCACATCCAAAATTCAAAACATTATAAATTAGCGGCTGCTTTTGACATAAAGTTTTTGAATATGAAAAGAGACGATTGTTTAGAGTTGTTGTGATGTTTTATAAGATCTCCGAGTTTGTTGAAAACAACAAAACACCTTACCGTAAATATCACGCTCACTTATGTCACAAAAGCATTCAGCAACTCCAAATAAACAACCAATCAAAAACCCCGAGTGTTTTCAACTACTAATTTGTAGGCAATTCAAAACGTATTTTGATTTCGAGTCGGCGAAGTGGCTTAAAAATTGTTCCACTACGAGTGGCATAAACTTTTTTGATGCGTCATTGCCGTCACGTTCCAATTTACATTTTCTACTTTGTCACGTAGTCGGTCAATAATGACCATACATTTAGAAACAACATAAAAGAAACGACGATGTTTCAAACTCTCAACTCTTTAATTCAAAAACAACAACAAACAAGTAAACTTCTAATGTTCTAAACAAATTAACTGCAACAACAAAATTGAATCAAACAATCATAACCGAAATGCGGAAGTGTCGACCAGTTTTTCGAACTGTTTACTAATTTTTTGTTTGTGTTTCGTTATGTGAGTGGACATTTGATTATAAACTTGAAAATTAGATTCCACATGTTTTGAGATTCAATTAGCGGTTGCGGTTTGCTAACTACTAACCGGAATACAGAGTTTCTGTGCAAATTCGATTGTTCCAATCAGCGCAGGTGTTCCCGAGAACTCCCTCATTGATATAATTGACTTTTCGGTTTGTCTAATCGAATTGGCAGCGGAGATTGTCGAGAAATTTGAACAGCCGTTTTGAATTTGATTTTGGAGAAGTTTTTGCTTCGTTAGCGGGTACATTCAGTAAGTTGATTCAATGTGTGTACATTGTCGGGACAAAGATCAAATCATTTGTTGCAGACCTGTTTTGGAGTCTAATGGAACAAAGCGAAAATGTTTGGAATGTTTGGATTCTGCAAAGTTCGGTTTTTGGAGTTTCGGTTTGAAGGATCTGGCTGGAGATTGCTGTTATGGAAAACAATTAATTGCATTCCCCTAGAAGCATGTGCAAAACTCAAGATACTGTTTGTTTTGTTAAGGGACTCGTGTCTCGGCAATCAAATTAGAGGGAGTTTTGGTCTGCAAATTTATAAACCATTCGGAATTGCATTAAATTATTGGGAGAACTCAATTAGCCACCAAATTGTTTTGTCCCCTGATCCACGCACGGGTGATTCAATTATTTGGTGAATAGGTTTGTTTGGCGGTTTGTTTGGTCGTTCCTGTGAATGGATGAGACGAGTAGTTTTTTGGACTAATAATTTGATTATACATGAAAGCTTCGATCAAGGTCCAATTTTATGTTTAAAACACTGCTTACGCACAAAACTTTTCGATATAAGCGACTACAAGTTTTATCATAACAGTCAAAAGTTTAAACAACTGCTGGCTAAAATTCTACTAGTCCGAAAGTAATAAACAAACAGACGCAAATCTGTTCCACTTCAGCGTTTGTAACTTTGTTCTACAAATTGAAAAAGTAAATTTACTACATACTGAGGTGGACCAAAAAAACGTTAACACAGAAGAAAGTCTTTTGTCAAAAAACCAATCGAAAAGTTTCAAACACAGAAAAAGTCTTTTGTCAAAAAATCAATCAAAGAGTTTCAAACACAAACAATTTTTGCTTTTTGTGTTAATGTTTTTTTGCTCCACTTTGTAGTGTTCATCTTATATATTCTAGTGACTTTAAAAACATCATTGCGTTCAATGCAAACACAGAAAGTCATTTTAATAATTAAATGACTACTCAATGATTCAAAAGATCAAAAACGCTACAGATTACGCTTGTTTTAATCGAAAAACGCATAACTATCTATTTGACTAGCCGCTCACTCTCACAACTCACTGTATTTCCCCATTTTTGGTCTTGTCGAATGGTTATAAGTTTTTTCGATTTATCTATTTGGACAGGTGCTTGGTGTTTATTCAGTGTTCCGTGATTGTGCCGGCAACAAAGTGGAGCACTTCAGAGAGCTTCGTCAAAATCGCCTATATTCCCCATTGGACTGTAACTTAAAAGCACATTCAACTGACGTAAAAGTGCACTTAATTGATTTGCGTAAAATCGAGATGATTCAAAGCAAATAAGCACACAAGGTTAATTGAGAATTGGAATTCACGAAACATTTGAAGAGAAAATTCAACAACATACTTGTAAAAACACAAAGATCTCGATCAAATCGACCAATGCGAAACAAACAAAATATAATAGTTTGGGATTACGTGTCGACATAATAATATGCGATCGAAATCGTAACGCTAAACCCCGAAATCTACACCATTTCGCACGTGTTCAAAAATGTAAGTCGATCATATGCAAAAGAGCGTAACTGTTCAAGCTCAAACTCCCGTGATTTTAACGATCAGGAATTACACAACAGATCAAAGCTGATCAGCAACACTAACCTCAATAATTTTGTCTGCTGACATTCCACTCGTTTTGAGACGCCGGACAAGCTCCAACTGTTCGACAGTGAACAAGTTCATCTGCGAGGTCAAACTTTGTACAAACAAACTAAAACGGATAAATTAGAGAAATGTTGGACGTCTCGACACGCCAAAACAATAAACACGCCGAACATCAATAACAGAATGCCGTAAAAGTGCAGATACAAATCGAGCAATACCGTATGCGTGGCAGAAGGCTTTAAACTCCAAAATGACAAATCGAATTGAGAAAGTTGTTAACGAAATAGAAAGCAAAGAAATACTGTATGTTCAAAACTCGACTGAAATGCAAATTACGAAAACGCAACACGGCTTCCCGAATCAAATCGACGCTAATCACATAACTATGCGTTGATTGCATAATTGAGGGCAATTAATGCTCATTTAGGTGGAAGTTTGGAGATGATAAGCCTTGAGTAATAAAAACTGTTCTTCGTAATGGTCGTAGAATCCATGACCATCCCGCGAACAAATTGCAAAAATAATATAAACGAGAGGGTGTGGCCTCACTTGCTAGAAAGCCTCCACCTCCATGCTTTTGCACTTGGAAGCTAGGCGACTACAGTGCGCGTTTGCTAGTGTGCGAAACCAAAAAACAAACTGGAGAACAAAAATGGGCGGCCTCTTCTGAAAAATTAAAAGAAGTTCAAAACAGTGTTTGCCATCGGAAAAAGTCTTGAACTTTGATCGATTTCTATACTGCAAGTGTTTATAAACATGTGATGTTAACGAGCTGTTTGTTGTAAACATTAAAAGTGTTAATTGATTAGACTTCTGACATTGCAGTACTTAGATAGACAACATCTTTTCCGAAGCAAATCAACTATGCATTCAACAAAAAAGTAGGCACTCACAAAATCTCGACCGTATTTTGTTCAGCCACAAAACGTAAAATCAATGAATTTTAAATTCAATAAATGCATGCGAATTGGCTCCTGCAACTTGGCCAAAATCCACAAAAATGACCACTAAAAATTAATGGAATTTCAGAGAATGTTTCCATCCACCTTGAACTACATCTGCAACCTAGTCAATTTAAAAGAGTTTACACTATACAGATTTTGCAGCGCGGTGCAAAACAATCTCAAACTTGAAATTATCATCAATTCTACGAATGGCTCGCATAATAAAACGCATAATTTCTCGTAGCAAGCACAAACCGATTAAAAACACTGGTCTTGACGACCTTTACGCTCGTTTGTTTGTTAAACTCTCGCTGATAAGAACCACTAAACTTTGAGATTTTAAGCGTTCCAAAACAAATATTAAAGATTTCGAGTACTCGAACTTGTGAGGCAATCGATTGCTTCTGTCATTATTATGAGTTTTAGAACTTGCTTTCGATTTTAAAAGTAACTTCAAGTGCTTAACTTGACAAACAAATATTAAGTACAAAGTAGATCAAAACAATCTATTGCTTTTGTGCTTCTTTGTGAGGCAATTGATTGCTGTAACAAAGAATTTAAAAGTAACTCAAAAAGCATTCTTCACAATAACTTCAAGTGCTTAACTTGACGAATATGTTTCTACAGAGTGGTCAAAAAAAGGCATCAACTTAAGTACTCGAACTTAAAAACCACTCTTCACAATAACTTCAAATGCTTAAATTAACTTAAATGATTTGCCATGTCAGACTTCCGTTTTTAAATCTTGGACTCAAACCAAAAATCATATCCATCCGGAAATGCCAACCATTCAGCGCAACAAAAATGAGCAAAAAACATTCGATTCAATTAAAAATTCCAAATATCCGATTTCCCGCCCTACAAATTGAGCCGAAACCCGTCTGTACGCACTCACGAACACTTTACTTTGGTATTCGTACACGACCGAAAACACAGTTTCTGGACTCTGCAGAATGGCCGACGGAAACGGACTAAATTTAAATAGAGGCGTTTGAGGATCAGCTTACACAACAGGACGCATTTAAACTATATGAATCATAAACAACGGATATAACTTGCAAATCTACAAGCGGAAAGGTCGGTGAATACATTCAGCGCTTTTAAAAACATTTAGTTTCAGTTTCAAAGCAATTGCCAGTTTTTATTGCAATTTTGTGCAACTTTTCTTCTCAACGCTGCACAAAGACCAAATGTTTATTTGCCGCTGGCTATAAAACATTCAATTGTGGAAGTTTTGAAGAAGTTTGCATATACTAACCGAAAACCAAAGCGCAACGAATTAGAAGGGAGCGACCAAAAGCAAATATCACATGTATACGAGTTTAATGTGCAATAAACCAAAAGAATAGAAAACTGAACATTTTATACTCGTCTGCACTTTTATGTAAAGCATCGCGAGTTTAAATGATTCCTTGAGTTTCGGAAACGTCGACGTCATGTAAAATGGGATAAACTTATCAGATTTGATAAAAATCAAAAGTCATCAGCACGCAATAAATTATTGTTTCTTCGCTTCCCGGTTGACGTGAATTTTGAGTTAAATTGTGTCAGTGCAAGAATTCACAAGCCACCAATAAAAAGATGTCATTCAAACTAGATATTACTGCAAACAAAGTACTTTTAAAGCAGAAATCAAAATGTGCACGGAAATTGATGAGATTGCCCAGAGCAATTACGCAACTAACTCTCACTCCAAAAAGGCTTTGTTTTATAAATATGTATTAGAAGGCATTCACACGACCGAACAAATTGACATGGCAGAACAAATTAGAGCAAATTCCCAGCCAAAAACTGTAGAGTAATTTACGCAATTAGCTCACACGTTAAACAATAATTGTATGAATAGACTGCAGAAGGCCGTCGGGCACCTGTAAGTTTCCCATAGGATGAAGAGAAAGTTTGTACGGCGAACTTAGAAGTTTCGAGCCGGATGTAAACAAATACTGTGGCTATTTTAAGTTAAACTATAGTTGAAAGAACAAAGTAGCAAAAAGCAATTCAAACAAAAGCGCAAAAAACATTTTTCTCATGTTAGTGAGTTGAAAATTGATTTTGTGACAAGTTGACATGTTTTGTTTGCACGAGATTTTCTATTTCGACAAGAAAGAAATGTTCGTTTACAAGAGTGCAAAGAATTGAAACAAATTGAGGTTGTGGAGATTTTAATTAATTTTTGATTGTTTGAGAAAATGTTGCACTTAGTATTTAAAGCTCCAAATCACTAAGTCTAAAAATCACTAACAAAAAACGCCTACACCCTCTTCCAATTTAAATGATGCATTTAAAACAGGCGTATCGTGCAGAATAGTAAAAGTGTTGCATTCATATGCGGTTTTGCGCAATTTCCATGGAAATTTAGACCAATTCCCGAAAACTTCCCATCCGCCAGTCAAAACATCATCAATCATGGATTGCAAATGCAACATGCAAATGTGAGGAACGGAGAAGATTCATTGAATTTTGCTGCAGAATAAAATCAAACTACACGGTATGCTTCAATTTTGGAACAACGTTTTGATGAACACAATTAACGCACAAATCCGCTCAAGTTTGTTATACTTTCGACTTCCGTGCACCTTTAAATTTCAACAACTCTTCAAAGAGATCAAAATATAATGTTCTCGCGATTCAGCATCTCGGCGTTTCCCACCTCTAAAAGATACAATCAGCGCGCACAGAAAGCTAATTTAGACTAATAAGTCGGAGTCGCGCAAAAGCGTTTACGCTGAATAAGCTTACTTTAAAAGTCATCACAATTACGGTAAGCGCTTGTAGGTTAAAGTTAATTGGTTCAAAACAACAGAATGATTCTTTTCTTAAAACTTAACATCTACAATATTCTTGTTCACTGCTATCAAACTATTCGGTTCTTTGAGTGCATTGTCGAATTTACGTCAACTAATTAGAGAATAAATTATGCCGACACAACTATTCATCAAAACGAGCGGGGCCAACAATCAAACAACAATTTTATGCAAACTTCATGTAAATGTGTTTATGCCATCCACCTTGTTATCCTGTGGTCTTTCAAAGAGTGAACGGAGGTGGAAGTTGGTTAAAATTCCGACGTGTTCTCGAAATCAATTTGAATATTTAAAGATAGTAAACAATCGCGAAGTTACTGTACAGCGTTGAGAGCGAAGAAAAAGACAATTTAAACGAAAGCAATTTTTGAAATTAAGCGCTTCGAGCCGCAAAAATACTTATTTTAATTAAAGCCGCAACTACTGTTGCCTTTGAACACGAAAGAAAAGGTGTTTGCGATGCCGAACGTTTTGACGGATTTGCACACACAGGTCACAGCCATACCGTACGCACCTGCTGGACAAATTGCGTAAGTTGTTAGGTTTGTTGTTTACTTCAGTCAAATCGGTTTTGGCAAAACACATCTCCAACTCCAAATGTGTGGATAATCTTGAGCTTTGAATTTTACAGCGCTACTGTGTTTTTTGGTAAAAATAGATTCGAGTCTTTAGGGATGTGCAATAAAAACGTTAAAAGAATAAAGAGTGTTCGGAAAGGAAACTGAATTGCAGTTTAAAACAATTCGTCATGTAGACTATTTTTAAAGCACACCCGCACGTATCAAACATCCAAACCACCTTTAAACACGCATAACCAAACAAAAACAAGTAGCCAATTATGTCGGGAACAATCGAAATTGTTTTTGATTGGCGCTTCGAATGCGCGCTGATGCATCAAATTGGCCGAAACCAAACAGTGTCAACCAAATTTGGCAATTTTGTGTCAGTTAGGGAACGTGACTTTTTGCATGCAAACTGTTTAGCGTTTATGCTGTCGACGAATATGCCGAAAATCATTCGAAATCGGACATAATTGATTGGATTCTGTTGTCGGCGTATACGGTTAACGGTGAACTGGAGATCGGAAGAGTGGTATGGTATTCTATTTGTTGGGGCATCACGATAAACATAGTCAAACAATGTTTAAAGTTATCGAAACGGCTCGTTTACTATATTAACACGAAATCAGAAGAACTTATAGTTATCGCCGCTCTATCTCGACTAAAAGCTCAATTAGGTCACTTGGCATGTAGAAAAAGCCGGAAAACACTCAGAAGCCTCAAAACAAGGAGTACCATAGTTTATAAGACTACACATACCTGCTAACTATAAGGTGCCCAAGTGTCCAGTCGATCATTGTCTACTTCTAACGAGGACAAGGACACGCGAGTCGAAACATTTTGATGACTATCTGCAAAAATGGTGCCGATCTATAAGCGCGACTCAAAAGTTCCGAATTTTAAAGTTTTCACCTAAAAACGCCGGGATAGAGGTGAAGAAGCGGAGATACCAATCTCTCTTGTACAACTGCTGCGCGTCCTTGTTGATCATTGATATTTTTTTGGAGGAGGTTTGTCGTCGGATGTACATGTAAATTCCTTGTGTGTGTGCAAATAGCTTAAAGATGAGCATCGTCTAAAGCTGTGCCCTAGCCGAAATAGCTACAGTAGTTTTTATAAAACAATCAAAACAATTCAATTAAACGCTTGAAACACAAAAAAGTCTTTTGTCAAAAAATCAATCAAAGAGTTTCAAACACAAACAATTTTTCTTTTTGTGTCAACGTTTTTTGGTCTACTTGCAGCTTTCTGTTTAAAACTATTAAAATCAATTTTGTTGATTGTTTCGAAGTATTTTCAATAAGTGCCAGCACCGAGGCACAACAAACACCATAGTTTGCACAAACGTGAACAGCAAACTCGACAATGTAAATTCAGCAAATTTTGGCCGAACCGTTTGCACAGCATCGCGGAACATTTCGACGTAGAAGGCTGGACGCAAAACACTCAAATATTTGAGTTTTCGAGCGTTTAGTTAATTGAATAATTTGAATTGTTGAATTAGATGGAACGATTTGACGACTTCAATTTGCTAACAAAAAGAAAATTGAAACGAAAACACTTTTTGCAATTTCACAAAGATGATCACTGATCACAATCAAAAAGTTCAACTTGCACGCCACAGACTCCTAGCACATTCTGGAAATTCCAATTAACTTGTCACAAAACAGAAGATCCGAATGCACACTAATTTTCCGCATGTAGTGAACAAATTGTATTTTGAAAGTTTACAACTGCGACGACGACCGACTGAACTCATTAGACTCGCTGTTTTCTTTGCAAATCAACAAAAAGTGCAAACAAGCACACAAATCAACTTGCATCTGCGCACAAAGACTGCCAAAAAACTGTCAAAGGTTGTTTTCGAAGAACAACTGTTTTTATGTCAGTTGCTCCGTGATTCACGCTTGGAGGAACGGGAAATTAGGTAAAATTGTACGCGTGGACACAAACCTTCAAGCAAATAACACCCCCAATTTCCGAGTTCAGGTTCAATTCTCAAAATACGGTAAAGTCAACTTGTTTTGCTTCAACAAATAGAAAAGCCCTTTAAACTAAAACCTATTCACAAATTCACTTTTACGCAACTGATTCATAAAAACTGGGTCAAAACGCCAATCTAAAAACTTTCATTCAAACAACGCTAACTAATCCAGTCCAGGTGACCAACACTAAAAATCCAAAAAAACAATCAGCATTTCATGCAAGAAACGCAATCGTCACAGCTCCATTTCCTAAAATATAGTAGTCGCATTTTATTAATCCGCCAAAAAATGAGGCCATTTCATTGCCTTTGGTTGGACACCGCATAAACTTAAATTGGCTTGTCCACTCTGCAAGCATACGGCGAGCGGGATTAATGATATGCAAAAACTAATAAATAGCCGGCAAACAATGCACATTTGCTCTTTGCGCTCGTGCTGGTGGTCATTATCGAGCCATCCAACTTGTTTGGCGATATTTAAAAATTCACGCGGTTATGTGAGCGCTTTTACTTTGTCAAATAGCAGTTGAAAGCAGAAATGATTGTCCAATTAAAGCAACTCGTCATTTAAATTACTAAAATAGACGTCTCATCCAGAAAATGCATAAGGAACTCACATTTTCTCTCTTGTTTCGAATGGGAAAATGAAGGCGCGAACTGCGATTAAGAATGCATGTTTTTATTAATATAATCTGAAGTAACTATCTACTTAAATAACACACACTTGTTGTTAGTAAATAATTAACAACATTCTTTCTATTTAAAACAAACTTAACAGTTAAGACAATCTTTTAACGCCTACGTGTGTTTAAATGTCCACAAATTGGTGAGTCAACTTTTTTACTTCTTTCCAGCCCTACTGTACACATTAACAACTTTCACAATGCTTTTGTCTAAAATGTACAATTGCGACACTTACGTTTTCAAAAAACTCATGTTTTTGGCAAACAAAGTTTTTCAATCCGCCATTAAAGTTCAATGATGATCTTTTAAACTTGATCACTTTTTACGTGCAAAAACAAACGTTCAAACACTAACCAACTTGTCAGAAAACAATAGTCAACTACAACTTCCACTTCTCGGTAATAACAATTCGTTAGTTGCACACTCGAACAAACCACTCGAATTCAAACCACAACAAAATGTATTTTACAGACACCAATTAAACTACTGATAACAATAACCATCTACAATTTAGTTGTAACACTACATTCGATTTTACAAACCTAATTTGCGTTTAATAAGTGAATACAATTCGTTTACATCTCTAATTAAAACGGGTTTAATTAACTTTGTCACAAAAAAGTAAAGTCAGCAACAAAGCACAAACACTTTTCAAAAAGCTGTAGAAATTGATCTCACAACATCAAAGTGACTCAACAAATCGTTTTTCTCAAAGAAATAAAAATTCTCAAGCACTTTTAACAAATACAATAAGTTTTACTTTTCGACGAAAAACAACGTCAAAGTTTTTGTTTCGCTAAATTGTATTCGGTCGTTTTAAAACTTGTGAGCTTGTTTGCGCGTGGAGAAAAGAGCCGAAAACCATGATACAACTTGCAGAAAGGTTACGGTACGTGTTGTGAAGTCTAAAAGTTGGTGACTAATTTTTGTTTGCCACTCTCGACGTTTCGGGACGTTTTCTAATAATTATGGCTTGGAAATAAGCGCATATTTTGTACACGACGACATTCACGTTCCGAAAATGGACAAATTAAGTGAGGTAAATACAACAATCCAGAACATTTTTAAAAATCGCCAATCAAACCGAAAAACAAGGGTCAACCAAAACCCGGCTAACAACAAACGATTAGTGCTTGAAATGCGCGCAACGCTTACTCATTTCAAAAATGGGCACAACAATATGCGACTCAATTATTATGCAATAAAAGTGGAGGGCTCGCAACGAGCTCTGAATGAAACAATTGAAACGCTTTTTTTGGCTACAGTTGTTAAATCGAATCGCTTGTTTTATTAAATTGGCATCAAATCAACTTTTTTAAAGTCAAATGGCATTAAATCAACTCTTTGTAAAGTCAATTCTGTTAAGAACAGCTCTCGGAAACAAAGATAACAACGGGTCAAAGAACAATTGATATCTTTGTTGCATTACTAAATGACTTTGAGTAATGTTAAAAATGCGGCAAGACAAACTAGATGCTTTGTGAGTAATTTATGATGTGATTGATAAAAGATATTTAGGTGCAGATAATTAAGCTCTTATTGTATATGCAATTTAGCCTTTCCAACATTTAGACACTGTTTCAATCAAAATCGGTTACGTGCATCTGCAGTTGTCGCATGAAATCACTTTGCCTTTTAAAGTTTACTAAACTGTAACGCATTATGTTAACAAGGAGATTGGCCTTTCCTATTCAAAAGTCTAAAATAACACATCACTTCTGTTTTTGATCGCAAAGTGCGGTTGAATAACCGGCCTTTTTAACTGATTGAACAATTGATATGAATAAAAGGTCGGGTTTGAATGATTTTTGAGTTCAAAGTGATATCTTTTGGAACAAATTCTGTTTGTTATTTCAGTGCCATTCAATTAGGCCAAAAATCAATTCCGAACAAAATCATTCATTACGTCATTCTTTTTCTTCACTATTTCACCTTTTCTGAAAACTATAATGGCATTCAGTGAAGGCAGACATTGTTTGTTTGGAACGTTTCCCAGAATCCCGGCAGACAGACAATAGTGAGGAAGAGACAACATTAGAATACGGTCGATTTAAAGTTTTAGCAACGAAAACGTAATACAAATTAGTGTGTTCGAGACATGCGGTCGCTTTTTGATGTTTGAATATTTGGTATTGAACAAAAGAGTAGTTAAAGTAGCGTGTAGAATTTAATAAATCCGCAACCACACAAAAACCTGTACAATTCCGTTAACTTCGATACTCAAAAAAGCGAATATGATAAAAATAACAAAACATCACGAATGCCGACACAACGAAGTGTTTAGAATAATGCACATTGTCGTTGTCTGTCAGCCGTTGTTGATAACAAACGTATTCGGTGTTATTGTTAAATGCGGAGTATGTGAACAAAATAGTTTTTACGATTCGACTTTTCGGAAATGTTAAATTGATTTTAAACATCATAAAGCATTCAAGTCAACAAAAAACAACTTTCAACTCTATTCAAAACATCAAATGACGCATTGCAAATGCTTCTTGTCAAAATTATATTTGCAAAATGTTTCTTGCTTTTTCAAACCGTTCACATTCAACAAAATCTAAATGTCGTCAACGCTCGCAACTTGATGAATTAAGTTGATGGATACACGGCGGGTGGATGATTAATTACATGCAACATTATTGGATGAGTCGAATTTGAGTTGCGCGAATTGCGCAAACAGTTTGATTGTGCTGAAATTAGCCTGGTTATTTGCGTGGAAGTTCCGGCCAATTTGTTTTGTGTGCAAGTTTTTAAATTCAGGCCAAAGTCCGGGAGATGTGCTTACGTCTACATCAACAACATCGAATTAAAAAGTCTACTAAACTCCAAACGATCACAATCAACAAAATAGAATTTAAAAGTTTTCGCTCGCTTACTCAAACAATTTTTGAATGTTTTGCAGAAGACTGTCATATCTTTTGTGCGCAAATCCGAAAAGCCTGCTATCAGAATGGCCAAATTTCCAAATTTGTAATCTCTTTTTGCGTCGACACTTTCCAGTAAGTTCTTTACGTCAAATCATTTGCCAATTCCATAAATAAACGTTTAATTGTATGAAGAAAAGTTGCTGATTACTCAAGATACTTTTTTGCATTCCGTACAGGCTCGTAACATTTTAGGGGTACAAATGATCTCACGCAAACTTGGTCAACTTTTTATGTGCACAAGATCTCAGCTAATCAGCAATACGAATTCTTATAGTTATGGTAATTTAGTTACTTTTAAATTTGATGATTAAAAGAGATCGAGATTTTAAATTGTAAGCGTCTAAACAATTAAAGTACAATTACCGTACAGATTTTAAATGCGAATGTATTAAAAATCTTCGTTTTCGTTGCAAAATCTCCTCAAACTAAACAGAGTACAATTAACATTTACAAAGTCTATCTAATCAAGAATACAATTCCACTCATTTTTTCAACTCAATACAGTCGACGACTACAAAACGCACTCCACCGTAACCTTCTAATTAAACTAAAAAAGATCCGAAAGCTGGCCACGAACTTTGTGTTTTTTACGGACACGCATGTAGGGCAAGCGATCCAAAGTATAATTGGCAAAGAATCCGCAACAAATACAACCGAAATGACAAAGAAAATTAAAAACTATTGTTTGGGACTAATTAGTAGCGATAACGAATCTAAAAAGGTCGAGACTGAAATGGAAAGTGCAATTCGATTGGATCGAAAACTGGAAATACAAATTGAGTTGTTTAAGTACCCTTTTATTAGTTTTGTTTGCATCTTGACTCCACGTTTATTACCTAGTCAATTTCAAAAGAAATGAGATAAGTTCACTCAAAAAGTCAAGAAAATCGCATCGCAATTTGGCATTCTCATGAGACAAAACAATTGCTTTCCTGAACATAACCTTTTCTTTTTTATTACCGACAACAACATTCCGAACGAGTTTCTCAGAAAATATCACCTAACAACAGATTTCAAAAAGCTTGCACTTCGATAATGCTTTCTTAAACTTTGCGTGTTCGCTGGACACAACTGTATTTGGCAATGTTGTTCACAAAGTGAGGGTGTGCAATTGCCGGATTGCGTGCCGACCCTAAATTGGAGCATTTTGCGATCGGTCTACCCGACCGAAAACTTTTCAAACAGACAATAATTAGTACTAATTAGTGGATTTATTGTCTTGCAAGTTGAAATGCGAGTTTTTAGATTAGAAAAAAAATTTGGATAGCATGTAACGGACTGGCAAGGAAAGTAAAAATATAAAAGAAAACTTTGGTTATTAATAATGCCGATTTGCGCTTCTTAAACTTTTAAATGACTCTAATGACCGCTACATGGTCGTTGGTCATCTAACTTTAATACTGCATGGTTTTTGGTCACTTGCGCGTTGCTAACGACTGGTTAACTCAGACTTAGCGTTTAAGTAGATGCTTTTATAAAAGTATTCTCTTAAATTTTCTCTTTCAAACTGCACAAGTCTTTGATTTACTACGATGCAATCGTTTATTTATTAGGTTGTTCCGAAAGTTTTGACAGGTCTGAACAAAAGTATTGTTTTTTCATTTTTCCACGCCAATGTATTTTTATTTTCCCTATTTTTATGTGGTTGATATCTCATTTAAAAGTCTGGAATGCGGTAAAACAATGCAAAAAGTCCGACATTAAAGGATGGCAATCTAATCAAGTTAGGTCAATAAACTTGAAGTAGCGAACTTTTCAATTCGAAAGAAAGCATTCGAGTCAAGCAACTTTAATAGCTACAACGCTTAACTTTAAAAATTCTTTTTGCCTTATGAGTTTTACGTGTTAAACTGTCAAATAGACTATTAAACATGCAAACAACTGGCCCAAAAGTTTAATTGAAGTTTTGGGCATTTAGCTGAACATTTTGTTCAGACCTGTCAAAACTTTCGGAAAAACCTAATAATTTAACACTACTACTCTATTGTTTTTGTATTGATTGATTAACTTGAATGAAATATGATTTGTTTTCTTCTGTTTATTGACTTGAGAAAGCTTTTCAATTTTTCTATTTCTTTTCTACACTGCGTAACGAAAGTTTAGAAACAAAACTTTTCTTTGTTCTTATAAAATTGTTTTCTTTGAGTTTTAAAGAGGAAATAGAATTTGTTGGTTTGATCATAAATTTCTGTGGTTCCGTTTAAAGCTAAAAAAGGCATAAATGATAAATCTAGAGCTTTCGGATGGTCTGAACGACAAGAAAGGTCAAGGAAGCACTTTTGTTGTTAAACTTTTTAAACAAGAAATTTTCAGGAGAAAAACAACTACTTGTTTTGTTACGCAGTGTACAAGTAAACTATGCGTATACGTAAAACGTTAGTGTAAATCGGATTGTGACTACAGTAGTTGTTTCAAAAGTCCACGACACAACAAAAGCCCGACCTAAGAGCGATGCGAAAATGTACAGGCTTTTTCCGGGTCTAACTGTATATTTCGAACAAAGTAAGTAAAAACACCGATTCTTTAAACAAGCCTACCGTACATCCGCCACGCCAAAGCCACATCAAAACATTTCTACTATCACGACCAACTAAACATCCCATCAAATAAACACTTATGTTTTAACAGATCGACAACCTCTCACTTCTAATAATGAATAATTTTATAGGCACTCTCTAACATGCAAAAACAGCAAAGACGCCCCAGTTAATTGACTAAAACGCAGTTATGAATTTTTAATTTAATAACCACGAGAAAGTGTTTAGGAGTTAGATGCAACTGTAAATGCAAATTTTAATTGTTTGCTGTCGCGTGGTAGTTGGTAGTTTTGGATTTTGCAGCAACGAAACAAAAACTTATTTTTGAACTCCTTGAACACAAATTTTTGTTTAATCTCGAAAGCACAATTTGGCGCAAAATTCTTGACCTTAAGTTACTGTAAAGGCGTTCAATTAGCAAAATTATTTGCGTCATCTAAGTTGTTTGTAATAAAAGTAATTGATTTATAAAAGGTCGTAGAATTCTTTTGTAATCTACGTTCCAGAACATTTGCCGTTCCTATCAGAATTTTTAAAACATTATGATTGAAATTGAAGAACTTCCACATTCAAAAACACTTGTAACAAAAGCACAAAAACGTATCAACTTATTTATAGCGTCAATTAGCTGTTATTACATAATCACTAAAACGCAAGTTTGGCACAAAGCTTTTTAGCTGGATTATCGCAACTTCCATTATTGCGGAGTTGAGATTTCTTCAAACACGCATGATGCTTTCTGGCGCAAATTATCTGGAAAGGCCAGCGCAGTCATTATTAAATTGGATACAGTAAGGGAAAATCTGCCTCCGCCACTTACCGTATTCGTCTTATCCCCCACAAACAACAAATCTTAAATCTTCTTTAGCGGAAAAGGGATCGGAAAATAATTAACCAAATCGGCTGGAAGGCAACCAGTTACATTCCCATTTACTTGGTATGTTTTGTTAAGTTTACAAAGCTAATCGTTTTTCTTTTTGGCACAACACTTTTAGTCATACATAATATAAATTAAGTTGAACAAGTTTTTGCGTGGAATCAAAATAATGATGGAGGACATTTGGAAATTGCGACGTAATTTCGTAGTCCAAAGAGGACTTTGTAGTTTAACGAAATATTTCGAAATGTGATCATAGTTTTTTCGTTAAATTCTACGGAAGTTATTTGGCCGGATTTCAAAAATGCTGATTATCGATCCTATTAAAATTTGAGAGTTTCGAAAGAAACATTCGTTTAAATTCTAATTAAAATTAACTTTCAACCTAAAAAGAAAATTCGTCATTAAACACTATTAGAATCAAAAACACTCTCACACCCCGCCAAAAAGTCGACATCATCCAACTTGAACAAATCATTGATTAGGCCAGCAATTACAAACCAGCTCCAGAAAGCACATTTATCTTGTTGAGATACTTTTCTACCGTATACTTTTTACGAGTCCGCAAAAAAGGTCACAAAAGGCTTTTGATCCAAATCGGATTGAAACCCCTGTGCGGAATAATCCAGTGCTTGAGGTCCAGGACCATAATGAATATAAGCTCTTCGGTCGGCGTTTTTGTGAAGACTGTTTTGCGGATTTGAATACCAAGAGTCAAATTTGTTTTGAATACTATTGAGTTGATTAACAACGTGAAAGTTTGCCTAGTTCTACAATTTCACTTTACTCAACCTTCGATAAACAACAATAGTTACGAAAAGTCCATTCAATTAATTAAAGAACCTTAACAAAGCTATGAAGCTACTTAATCACCGCAAACATCTACGACAAGAATGTGATTGCCGTTTCTTGTTAGTTTAATCTTTCGTCCATTCAATCCCATTTTGGAAAAGAAACCTCTTCGCGTAAATGCTGCCGTAAAGCTCAAGAAAACATGGTAGCCGTCAATATTCACATGGATTTGTAAATCGGTGGTTAGTTTGGTTTTTGTTGTTTTGGCCGCAAAGTGTGAATACTGACTGCATACATTGCAAGATTACGATTTTAATCCGCTATGAATCATTGTTTGTAATGATAAACACGCAGTTGCACGTTGAAAGACAAGCTAAAATTATGTCAAAGAATTAGCGATACAAACTGTCGTTTTACTACATGGTTGTTGCGGATCAGTTGTTCCAAAACAGAAAAATAATGGCTCAGATGACGCGCCAAAACTTCGGCTACAATATTGTTGCGTAAACAAAAACAGATATACAAACTGCATGCTTTATAACAAAAGTAAATCTCAAGATACAAGTCCGTCCGATTGGCAAAATAAATTTATGCAATTGAAAACACATTAACATACGCGCAGCTCATCAAAAAACAACGACGGACATTTGCATTTGGCACGAGGTGATCGCGCACATTTATTGATCGATTTTAATATTCAAGAAAAATGATAAGTATCAAATATTTGAATTTGTATTGTCAACTTTTAGTGTCGACAAATTTCTTTTTGCTCATTCTTGATTTTCGTTTGCTTGAGTGTGGTAGATAAGTCTTGCTTTGGTGATATTGAACAGGTAAGTTTTTATTGTGAAGAGTGTGGTTTTAATGTCTGTTGACTTTATTAATTGGTTGATTTTTAGTAAATCAAGATGCGCTTCTCCAATTCTGCCAGCATTTTGCTAGTTGCATTGCTTAGCATCAGCTATCTTGATCATGTCTCAGGCGATTCGTGCAGTTTAGCTTCGATTTGCAACGGGTCTTCTCAAGAACAATACATGAAACAGAAGAATGTAGAAAACGCTGTGCAAAAAATTATTGGGAAGTTGTAAGTTTTTAGGGTTTTATGTTCTTTGTTTAATTTTTAATGTTCAGCAGTGGTCGAGAGAATCACAAGAATGTGCCTTACATTCTCAAGTGCATGGATCCTAGACGCACCAATCCTAAACGCACCAATAATGGACAAAGATTCCAACAAGTTTGCATTCCGAAGCCGTTGCTTCAAAAAGCTGTCCTGCTCAGTAAGTTTATTGACTCTTGGTTCATTAACTTATTTGCTTTTAGTTGGCGCTCCTGTCGTTGTTCTCGTTTGGTTGTTCATTCTCTCATCGATCTTTAGCATGAGCATGTAAGTTTTTATCGTTTTATGCATGTACTTATGTTTCATTTTAGGTGTTGCCGTACCAGAAAAACGAAGGTGCCGGGTGGAAAAGCTTAGTGGAGGATCTTGGAAGCAAGCGACCTCGTTGAACACCTAGACAAATCAGCGCATTGAGTTGTGATAATGCATTACCGAATAAAGTTTTATCAGCTTGTGTTTGGATATTTGGTTGTTCTATTTATTTCTGTTTAGATTCAGCAATTTTATTCAATAACGCATCGTTTACTCAATCAATCAATTTGCCCAAAAAGCCCGCAAGACAACCCTCGTGGATAAACAAAAGCTAAGAGTGACTTTTGAGCGGCTATAACGCGCTTCAGCTAAAGACACGATTTTATAAATGTGACCCTGGGGATTTCCGCTACACGCATGTTTAGCATTTTATGCGCCGGATGTTAGTCGTGGAAGCAATGTCAAAGCGTGTTCATTCTCCTGTAAAATATTCAAATGTTTTTAGTTTTTGATTGTTGAGTGTTTTTAGCAAGCTATTTTTAGATACGAATATTTTGATAGCTTGTTTATGCAATAAACTTTCGAAATAAATCAAAAGGACTTATTTCCGTTTCTTTGTTAATCCACTCATTTTTCTCCTTCAACTTTGCACTTCATTTAAACCTCTTTAGTGCTTATGAATAGAGCGTGCCGAGCGTCAAAACTCGATAGTTGAACTTTGCTATTTTTTGTTCGCAAAATTGAATTATCGCGGACTTGTTCAACAACTTTTTACGCTTCTCTTGATGCATTCGCGTGTTTTTATTCAATTTATCTTCTTGTTTGCTTGCCTGGATAGCCACTAAACTTTCGGCCTTTGACAATTATTCAATTTTTCGAACAAAATCCGTCAATTTTCTTAATTAGTAATAAAAAGTTGTGGAAAGTGATTGAAGTGATCAAGAACCACTAAAGACTTATGAAATCGAAGCTATTTTTAGTTTACATTTGAAATTATGCGAAAAACAGGACCCTTCACTAACGAGCTAGTTTCTGCAAGCGCTGATAACATTGCCAATCGTTTTCGTGCGCGCCTATTCTTTTCTCTCCACTCAAATGTTTCTCCTTTACCGGAAGTGTTTCGGCCTCTCTGCCCTTCTTCTTTTGGTTGACTCATGAACAACGCGTTTTATCATTTACGTTCACGTGGCTGTTTGCTTAGCGGAGAATTTAAAATTTGTTTAACCAACGATTCCAGCTCTCTTCAACAATGACTTCCACCGATGATGCTCAAAACACGCCAAATGAAGAAGAAGACTTCAAGTTTGTGGCACCTGCACAGAAGAACATAAACGAAATCCTGGAAGCGGATAAAGATGATCCAAGCTTGCAAAAGTGAGCATTTTTAGTCTGATCAACTAAATTGTTATAATCGTTATTTAGATACAAAGAAAAGCTGCTTGGCGAAGCCACAAACGTCATTATTGATCCAAGTGTCAAAGAACGAGTCATCGTTAGAACTATTACGTTGTTGTTCGAGGATCAAAAAGTGAAACCGCTCACACAAACACTGCCTCCAAGTTAGTTTAATTTCATCTATTCAATTGTTTAACTTTGTTTAATTCAATCTTTTAGGCTCAAGCTTCACGTTGAAAGTTAAAGAAGACGAGAAGTATAGAATTCAATTCCAGTTTCATGTCCAGCGAGAAATTGTTTGTGGCTTGAAATACTTCCACAAAGTTTCGCGTATGGTGCCTGTTGCTGTAAGTTAACTACTAGTTAATTTGATTATTAACTATCAAGATTTAGAAAGAGCAATATATGATAGGTTCGTATCCACCTTCCAAAGACTTAGTGACTTTTGTTACTCCGTGGGAAACGGCTCCGTCAGGGCTTCTTGCACGTGGCAGTTACAAAATCCAGTCCAAAATCATGGACGATGACAAGCATCTTTATTCGGACTTCACGTGGACATTAGAAATTGCCAGTTCGTGGTAAACTGCCTCTGTATTGTCTTTCCCGTGTGAAATTACCTTTGCGTTTAAGCTTATCCACGAGTTCGTTACAATTCTAAATAGGCTATATTCACTTATCCGTCTTATAACTGCGGCGTGCCTTTTCTCTCAGTGTGCTTTTGTATTTATTATTATGTTTTCAGATCTATATGACTTTTGCGTTTAAAACGTAGATGTTGCAATAAACATTTATCAACTTTTGAAGTTTTTGTTCAAATCATATGATTTTAAAGAACGCTTCAAATTCTGTTTAATCAAGCGTCTCTTTCGAACAAAGCAATCAAAAATGTTTCTTTTAATAAAACTTTATTAGTATTCTTGTTTCGGAGGAGAAGATTCATTTGCGTACAAGTTTGTAGTTCGTTTCGGACATGGACAGTACTCTCCATCGATACCAGGAACACCAATTGATCCGGACAAGCCATCTTTTCCTAAATAAACAATTGTTTTGGAGGTGTATACGTTTTAAAGTTACCCGGAGAGCCATCATTTCCCTGCAATTTTTGATAGATTTTGTAATGTAAAAGCATTTACCTTTAATCCAACGCTGCCCGAAGCTCCAACTGGACCTGGAGAAGCTGGTGGTCTAAAGAATCAGTGTTTAAAGTAAATCACTTAAAGCTTTACGCAGGATTTCCATCTGGACCTTTTCTAAATCGATTAGTTAAAACATTTGCTGTTAAAACACTGAAATTACTCGCCAGGGGGCCCAATCTCTCCAAGTTCGCCTATAAAAGTTATTTGCAATTTGACTAATCAAGAATTTACCTTTTGGACCAGGAAGCGATATTTGTCTTTCAAAGTTCTTTCCAGGCAATCCTGGCGGTCTACACAGAAAGTGATTATTCTCTTGCCGGATTTCACTTACCCTTCAATGCCATGCTCGCCCACAAGTCCCGAATCTCCAATTGGCCCAGGCAATCCAGGATTTCGTAAAACAAAAGCTATTTAGCTGCAAAACGAATAAGCACTTATCTGGTTTGCCTAATTCGCCTGGATTTCGTAAAACAAAAGCATTTAGCTGAAATCAATTCAAAACTTATCTGGGGGTCCAGGTAATCCAACTAAATTAAATAATTAAATTGCAATTCACAAGCATATAACTTACTTGTGCCTACTTCTCCGTCGGGACCTTAAAATTGGCAATTAGACCCTAAAAAACCATGCTAAAACTTATTGGATCGCCTTGAGGCCCGGCTGGACATTGGATACATTTTGAATAAACGCTTTCATTAGGCATAGATTCTGCTGATTGCCCATCTGGTCCAGGTACTTAAAAGATGTGTTTTAAAATACTTTCACAAAGAAAGCTTACAGCCATCCTCTCCATTTTCTCCATCTAAGCCATTTAATCCCAGGTGGACGTTAAAGTAACGATGTTTAAACAAGTCAAATTCTAAAAACTTATCTGGTGGGCCTTTCGGGCAGCTTTTCGATCGTTGAGCGCAGTCTAGAAACGATATTATTCTATTTTTAAACAAGTTTATAAACAAAACTTACTTCCGCATGAATTCTTCGGAATTGAATAGGCTTTTGGAGCTTGAAGTTTTGCAGTTTGATATCCATTTACACGTTTCAATGATGACGGCACGTAACCAAACAGGCCTTCACGCAAATTAGCCTCGTTGTTATATTCACGTTTTTGACGAAAGATCGACTCAAATGCATGAACACTACGATAAGTCATCATTCCATTCCACACTTCGTTTGCCATGTCCTTAAAAACGTTAATTATTGTTTAAAACAACTGAATGATCTACTTTAAAGTCAGCTAATTCGCTCATTGACTCATAATAAAACTGATTAATTTCCTGGAGCAAGTGGATAGTTGCAAAAGCTGAAAACGTGATTACAACAAGTGATCCGCCAGCTAAACATTTCATAAGACGTAACGTGTCCATCTTTTCAAAACTCTCTCTTTCATTCCAGAGGCTTTTATAGTCAATCATTAATATTTGTTTATTGAACATTGAAGCGCGACCTTGGCGGCTTGTTTCGTGGATTTCGCCGTTTTTTGCATAAAAATCAAGTGGAGCCTCCCGCCAGAAACTTTCCGGGTCACAGTCACATTTGTTGTTTTTGGTGAACGACTCGTGAAATTGCAAATTAACTAACTTTATCGAACTGCAAAATGTGCTTTGTCATAACTAATCAAATTATTAAAGCAAGAAAAAGTCCAGCTTGATGTAACCCATTTATTTATTCAGCGGTTAAAACAAACAAATGTTCAAACTGAGCAGATTGAATTGAATATGACAGAGGATCTTACGCATCAGATTTCCATTCAGAGATGACTTTTCGAATCTCCTGCTTGATCTCAGCGAAGAACTTCTCGTTGTCTGCATGCTTCTTCGCTTCAACTTGCTGAACCAACTGATTGTGAACAGAAATCAGCTCATTGTGCTGATTGACCAACTCGGCATACTTCGCATTCAACTCCCACATCTTTTCCTTGTACGGACGAATGCTTTCGGTGTGTGCTTGACTAAGACTCCAAACATACTTGCGAACCTTGCTCATATCACCACTAGAACTTGTTAATCGTGCGGACAACAATTGCATCTAAAAATATATAAATGCTTTTTGATGAGTGAATCCGAAAGTACTTACCAGCTTTGCGCTTCAACTCAGTCTTTTTCTGTCCAGCAGTCGATCCGTAGAAGTCCAAGTAATTGTCAGGCAACGGATTCCATTTCGGCACATGCTTTGCACTCACCCAATTCGGATTGAACTCCAGTCCTTGTGCCCACTTGATGCAGTTGACTGACTTCAATTGAACTGGACCATAAAGCGGGTTCAAATCATCTCCTTTGCTTTCGTCCAACTGTGCGAGTCAAATTCACCATTCTCAAAGCAGAAGCTGGAACAGCACGGCGACGTTGAGAAGTAGGTGGAACACGCTTGATAGGCTCATTCATCGGAGTTGCAACAATCTGTTGAACTGACAGTTCATTGGCATCACGCTGAAAGATCTGGTGAGCTGACAGTTCATTAGCATCATGTTGAAAGATCTGAGCAGTGAAAGACAGTTGTGACTCGTCGATCGGATTTGTATGCTGAGACTTGCGCTTAGTTGGCTTTGGAGTTTGGTGCAAAATTGTCGGAGTAGAAATGATGTGAGTGGATTCATTGTACGTCGAGTTCATCGGTTGATCGAAAACACGCGCCTTTTTCAACGGCGGATGTCTGTTCTAAACATTCTAACTTTAAAACATCTAAAGAATCAAAATACTTGCCTTGACATCTTCGTATTCCTTGTAGATTCTCTGTCTCATACAACGTGCTTTGCTTGAACAGCGTAACTCCAACACTCATGTCTTTCGGCGTTTCATCTCGAGAGATTCCTTCAGCCAACGTGTCTTCTTCAATAGGACTTTGCTGCTCTTCAACGTTCTCATAGTTTTGGTTTGCAAAACTTCGCATGAAGTCTTCGGTTTGATTGTAGTTCATGTCGAATGCAAACTAAGTAAATCAAAATGATTAAAGAATAGAATAGTTTTGAAAAGTGTTGCTCGAAAGTTTTTCTCAAAGTCGATTCAAATTTATTCAATACATAAAAACAATTTGAACAGAATGAATTAGAGTGAGTTTAATTGTCGGAAGTCCATTCGTCGATCAAGGAGCGCACTTCATTTCGCATATCATCGATGAATTTTTCAACTTCGGCATGCTTCTTTGCATCAACTTTCTGGATTAACTTGTTGTAGACGGCAATTCGTGAATTGTAGTGGTTAACTAGTTCATCATACTTCGCATTCAGTTCCCACATCTTATTTTTGTATGGCTGAACACTTTTGTTGTGTTCTTGGCCAAGATCCCAAAGATACTTGCGCACTCTGTACATTTTGCCGTTGAACTTGTTAATTGTGCGAACAACGATTGTTTCTAAAAACTATACATGCTTGTTGAATGTCTTTGAAATAATTACCAGCTTTTCGCTTCAACTCGCTCTTTTCTTTTCCAGCAGTTGGTCCATGAAGATCCAAATGATCGTCAGAGAGCGGGTTCCATTTTGGCAAACGTTCAGCATCCAACCAGTTCGGATCGAATTCCAATTCATGTGCCCATTTAATGTATTCGACTGATTTCAACTGAACCGGGCCATGAAGTGGATTTATTTCAGCAAACTCGCGAGTCGGAGCAAGCAACACTGGTGTATTGTAAACGGCTCTCAAAGCAGAAGCTGGAGCAACACGACGTTGATTGCTGAGGAGGCACTTGTGGAGGTAAAATTTGGCGCAGGAACAACTTTGCTGGTTCTACGAGATGGCGTCAACATTCGATTGGCTTCACTTTGAGCCTTGCGATTAGAAGTCAAAGCTTGTAGCGGATTTGGAAGCTTGACTTGTTGAACTTTACGCATGCTTGGCTGTGGAGTTTGCTGATGAGCTGTCGGAATGGCCACACTATTTGCTTTTTGACTTCGAGGCGTATCAGTCGGCAGATTGGATACACGAGCTTGCTTCAAAGGCGGACAATTGCTAGACTCAGGCTTCTTGGCAGGAGAAATGGCCATCGGTGAATGCGCCATTGAACGATTGAGCTTTGCATCAGCCAGAATTTGTTTGAAGTTTGCAGAACTGCGACGATTGGCAACTTTGTTCTCAAGATCAACTAACTTTTCACGTGTTTCGTTGAGCTTCTTGTGCAACTAAAAGCACTTTGAATGAAATAAAAAAGCAATTTCAACAACTCACACTTTCCGACCCTTCGCTAATTTTAGACTCGTCAATTATTGAAAGCAGTGTGACTGATTCTTGAGAATTGTGTTTAGATTTAACAACCGGAGTTGGAACAACATAAGTCAAATTCTAAACAACAAATTAGATACTGTTTAAAGCAGACAAGTCTTACCGGTGATTGTTCAGGAACGGCATACGTTTGATAAAGTTGATTAGAAATTGAATGATCTTGACGGATTTGATCTTGTTCAATTTCATCTGCCATTTCGATAGTCTGAAAACATTAAGTTATTTTAAACTGATTGCTAAAGTTTCTGTAAAGTTCCTTACCTGATTAAATTTGTCACACAACTGATCACAAAGTTGATCAGACAATTGATCGGACAATTGATTGGTTTCTGTTCCAATCAAAATATTTGACTGCTCAAAAAAGATCGATTGTGTCAAAATAACTGGAAGAGTTTCGGACTGAGCATTTGTTTTCTAAACATAAGAAGTTGTTAAAGCATATTACAACTATTGTTACTTTTGCTTCTTCACGCAGCTCAAAACCTTCTTCATCATACAAAGTAATTTGTTGAGACATTTCAATCAACTCGTTTTCTTCCAACAATGCATTCGGACTAATGTTCTCAACAACGACGTCTTCTTGCATTTGAAAGGAATTGTCTTGAAGTTGAATAGACGGCTCCAAATCAATTGGCTCCAAAATGGTGTTGGTTTGAACAAAGACAGAAGGCTCAAGCAACGGAGAATCATTTCGTTCAAAGTTGATAAGTTCTTTGGTAGGTTCTTTAGTCATGTTGCTGAATGTGAATGAAGGTTGCAAGGTTGGTTGTTGAGAAAATACTGACGGAATAAACTGACGATCCTCAAAAATCGACTTGCAGCCTTCCTTGCCGTCACTATTTTCGTGGAGCACGTAGGATGAGATTTCAGGTTGAAAAGTATCGTCACGTTTTGGAACATTGTGTCGTGGAGCAGTGTTTTCCAAACGCATTTCATATTCCGAATAAGTATAATTATGCGGTGGTTGTTCACTTGACTGCACTACTGGCTCTTGTGGACGAGCTTGACTTGCAATAATATCCAAGAAATCTTCAGTAACGTCATTGTTCATCTAGAAAAAACAATAAATTGAATAACAATGTTTGAAAAAGAAAAAACGCACAGTCAAGTTTTGAAGTTGATTTGAACGCACATTATTGACGTTGTTGGCAATTATTGGTTCTTCTCCGTTTTCGTGAATTTGCTCAAAAAAGGCTTCGGTACAGGTTTGTTGAGCTGGTGCAAACAAAGCTTGAGTATTATCGTCAGTAAAAGTATCTTCAATTGGTGGACGCTCTCCGAATTGAAGAGTCAAATTAGCTTGATCTAAACAGAAGTATAAGTTGAGTTAACAGGTTAGATTCCATACCGTTGCCTTTTGCAAACATAACACGAGTATCATCAGCTCCCATTGATTGACGAGCCTTTTTCATGTCACCAAGCGGACGTCTAGTTTCTGGTTTTTGATCGGCAGCATTGTCTAAAAACAAACTGTTTAAAGGTTGTTCCGCAGTGCTTACTTATAGTTGCAAGTGGAGGCCGATCTTGCTTGTGAAGAGATCTGAACAAAAACGTTTATTTGTGGTAGATAGTTGTTACTTACGAGTGTCTGGTTGCTTCGTCGGCGGATGAAATACTCGACAAACTAACTAAAAATGGAGTTTGGTAAATACGATCTAATAAACTCTTTACAGTGTTCAGTTTTCGGTTCGTGTTGGAATTGACTGTGCTCTGCGTCAAATCGTCTGAAAGGATTAAACAGATTAGTTTTTGTCTGATTAAATATGACTTACTGAACAGTCTTCTTGTTATGAAAACTAACACGCCGATCTCCCCCGCCTTTTGTTCGATTCATGTCCGACCAATCTTCAACCTTTTTGAGGATCTAAACAAACAGTTAACTTAATGAACACTGCTCAATTAGTTACCGAAGTTCGACGATCTTTTCGTTCGTTAGACATCGTTCAGATAGCTTGAAAGTAACTTGAAATAAAACGCTGAATTGAAAGCAGCTTAGTTTCTAACAACCAAAACGACTGCTTTGAAGAGAAAAAATGACGCGCTAAATTTTCTGGTTGAGATAGCGCGCAAACTGCTGACCCACGCGTTTTTGGCATTGCTTGACAACTTGTTGTTTGGAAAATGTTGCAATTACAAAGTTCGTTGTTGTTTTAAAAATGTATGAAACTTTGCAAAAGAAAACTTCTTTCAAATGTGAATTGCTTTTTACTTATTACTTTTACAAGTTCTTGTGTTGTTTGACAATCTTTCAAATGTGAGCTCTCAATTTAAACGATTGTAAAGAATTTCGCTTAAACATTCTGAAGTTTGTTGTCAACAAAGAGACATGTTTAATTAAGCAAGAACAAACTCTAGTTACACTACTTTTACAATTGTAAAGTTGATAGAAATGTTGCAATGTTCACAGTGCTTGGCATTATTTTTGATCAACTCAACTTTATCATTCGCTCTGTTTGGTTTAGTTAAAGTTTTAAACAACCGCTTCTTTTGAATATCATCTACTTTAAACATCTAATAAAGTGCGATAGCGTTTCAGTTCTTTGTTTTGAATATGTGTCTCGCCTAAAAGGCAAAACGTTCCAAAATTTCAATGTGTTCGAGCCACAACTTGTTAGTCGAGCCGAAACATGAGCTAACCTCAAACTTGGGTTAATAAACCGACGCTATTGTCGTCGATTCGCCTTAACTGGCAAACAACACTTGGCAACTCCTCTGGGAAACTATGCATTATGTGACTGTCGAGCGCACTCCTCTATTTTCAACAGTATTTCTGCTTTGTTTGACTGGCGCGCAGCAAGTTATTTGGGCGGGGAAATAGCGCTGTAATCGAAAGAGCGCGCTCGATGAGTAAAGAAAGCAGTGTTTCCCATATGAGTTGTCTACACCTAGCGCAAAGAAGTCTCCAGTCAGCGCCAATAGCGTCGGTTTATTAACCCAAGTTTGAGGTTAGCTCATGTTTCGGCTCAGCTGAGAAGTTGTGGCTCGAACAACAGAGAAATTTTGGAACGTTTTGCCTTTTAGGCGAGACACATATTCTTAAACAAACAAAACAGTTATTGAATTCAAAGGATTGATTATATCGCATTTCCTTGTTTGCGCCATGAATCAATTGGAAAATTGAGGAAGAAAGACGTGCTATGAGGCGCATTTGATCAGCCACTATCAACGCGTAAGCGTTTCGCCATTTCAAAATGTCTCTATTTCCTTACACCAAGTGCAATTTCATTCAAAAACTATTTCAAAGTCTTCTTTGTCAAAACAAAAACATCAATCATCTTAATTCATTTGTTACTTCTATTTTAATCACTCAAGCTCACGGAGTTTAGTGCTTTACATTTCCGATTGAACAAAAATAACCACGTCGCACTTTTCCATTTTAGTTGTTTGTTTTTTGGTTGTTGAGCAAGTCCGAAAACAAAACCACCGATCGTCTCGACAAGTTCGTCAATGTTTTAGCCAAATTAGATTGCTAGCTTTGGCACCTAAGTTTATTTGATTAGACTCGCCAATCGCTTGGCTGCAATTTTTGTGGAGGAGAAATGCGAGGACGAGTCTGCAGCAAGGTTCGTGCATCTCCCTTGTGCGTCCTTTCTTCTTTTGCATGTACAAACAAGAGCTAGCAAAAAGCGTCTTTTGGGCTTTTATGTTCAGAATGTCGACTGCAAAGTGGCGCATTTAAAACTATTTTCAAGTGATTTAACGAGAAAGAACTTGATTATTTTTTGTTATTCACTATTGAATTTTGTTATTTAGCGCGTTTTCAATTGCAATGATTGCAACTTTGAAATGTTCTTATTTGAAACTTTGATGCGTTCTCATTTGAAACTTTGATGTCTTTGTTTATAAAGCTAATGAAACATTTGCCAATCTTAAAAGCTTTAATATAATTTTGATGCGTTCTTATTTGAAAGCTTTAATATAATTTTGATGCGTTCTCATTTGAAAGCTTTGATATAACTTTTATTCATTCTTGTTTGAAAACTTTAATATAACTTTGATGTCTTTATTTATAAGCCTGCTCAAACATTTCAATATTGACAACTTAAACTACAAGTAATTAAATGTTCTCGAAAACTCTAGCTGAAACTTTTTGCTCAATTGAAATTTGCAAACAGCGAACAGAAACAAAATTGAATTTTACGGGCAATTACTTTCTTGTGAAAGTTTCGAACTGACAAATTATAGAGAGGCACTGAGACCACAAAAAGCCGCGTGTTTTTTACTTATTTGTTTACATAACTGACACAATTAGAGTGCACTCATTTATTTAAATACGACAAATAGTATGTGGATAAATCTTTGCGTGGTTGACCACTTAAGGCTTTTTGAGATTGCTGTCCAACTTGGCAGAAAAGCGCTGCTGTCCGGCGGCCATGTTTTGACTTTGAGGTGACGGATTGTTGGCAGACGCACGTTGTTGGCCAGAAGCCACACTGCGGTGATGATCAGCTTTCTGTTGCCTTAAAACAACGTATTAAAACTGCTTTAAATTCAAAACTCACTCGGCGCTATAAGTAGAACCAAATCCGGCACCCATAGTAATAGAAGATTTTAAGTTAAAAGTTGAGAAACCTGCAATTTAATATGTACGCTAGTGTTTATAACTAACTTGGAAATTCACGCTCTATTAAAATCACAAAAGAGTCTTTTGAAGCTCTCTCAGAGCATTCAAATGAAGGGGGAGGAGTGCTCTCTTTTTATAGTCAATTTTTAAATCCGTTTTCCCACCGAAAGTCATTTTGTTTACGTTCACTTTCCCAGATTACACATAAGAAATAACTAGTCATCCTTATCAAAACAACTACAGTACATTTATTTAAATACACATAAGTAAGTTATTGAAAGAACTGCCACGTTGTTTTGGCTGCTTGCAACTTTAATGCTTTTGGAGATTTCTGTTCAACTTCGCAGCATAGCATTGCTGACCAGCAGTCATTCTTTGACTGTAAATAGATGGATTCTTGGCATGTGCTCGCTGTTGACCAGCTGCCACCTTGCGATGATGATCCGCCTTCTGCTGCCTTGAAACAAGACATTAAAACTGCTTTAAATTAAAAACTTACTGAGCAATAGAACTGTACTCGGAACCCATGGTGATAGAAGATTTTAAGTTAAACGTTGAGAAACCTGCAATTTAAAATGTATGCTAGCGTTTATAACTAACTTGGAAAGTCACAAACAACTAAAAGCGATGCTCTCGTTCAAATGACAAAAAAGCATTTGATTGACTCATTGATTTTCGTTTTCACTTCTTTGTTTTCACTTCTTTGTTTACATAATGACAAAAAGCATCTGATTTGACTCATTTATTTAAATAACTTCAGAAGTTGTTACAAAACATTAGTTAATCTGATAAGTGGATTAATCTTTGCGTGAGCTAGCACGTTGTTGACCGCTGGCAGAATCTTGGTGATGCTCGGCCTTTTGGTCTTGTTGAGCAGAAAAGCTCTGCTGGCCGGCTGCCATGTTTTGACTTTGAAGTGAAGGATTGTCAGCCGAAGCTCGTTGCTGTCCAGCTGCCACATCGTGGTGATGATCGGCTTTTTGCGACCTTAAAACAAATTGTTAAGCTTTAAATTTAAAACTCACTCAGCGGCAGCACGACGTTGTTGTCCGGCGTCCATGTTTTTGGAGATTGTAGGAAAGTTGGAAAACCTAAAAAGTATGGCTTAAGCTGACGTTTACAAATTAGATAGAAATTCACGCACACCTAAACGTCTACAGTTTCCTCTAAAAGTGCAGAGCATTCGAATGAATTGAATGCAGGGAGGAGTGTTCTTTTTATGGTAACATTTAGATTTATCTGTGTTCTCATCATTTGCATCTGAAAGATCATTCGATTTCGTTTTCGCTTTGCACGCATAAACATCGCAGCAAAACACTCACTTACAATTTCTCAGATTACACATCTAAAAGGCAGTGTGATTCATCAAAAACTGACTTTTCAGCTAACAAATCGTAAACAACCTTTACTGATCTAGCAAAACCTGTTCTTTTGGTGTTTGTGAACAAAGAACACACTTATTTCACAATCTTTTACATTGATTACACAATTTCACTAAAGTTTAACTCCACACTCGTTGCATTCCAAAAGTGTTCTCTGACATCCGCCAAAAAGTTTCCACCACAAAAACAAGGAAATCGCGTCACTTGTCAAAATAGAAACATTCACTTCACTTTTGATGTCAAAACAAACCTCGAAGACACTAAAAAATTCGCATGTACAAAATTGAATCAACAGACGAAGTTCCTTGTACAAATCTCCCGGGAGAGATGATAAGTTGTAGAGAACGATTGGCCAGTTCTCACTAAAGTTCCATTAGGCGAGTGAATTTGATCATAAAAGTGTTATTGTCGTTGGTTATGTTCAGTGGTCGCTTTTGAGAGTGTTTTGAGTGCAGAACATATTTAACGATAAAAGACTTCAACTAACTAATTGATCGATGGTCTTTTAGCGGGGAATTCCCTTATTTTGCCCATAATCGTTCACATCTCGAGTCAAAAGACGTGAATTATTTCACGCTCCATTCATTTAAAAAATGGGCCGAAAAGAAATTAGTCAGCACGTCTTCCGGGTCATTCATTAAAGTGGCTTGTTGGAGGGACTTTGTTTTTAGTTGTCACTTGATTCGCTGTGTTTTCACTCAACTTTTTCGATGATGATAAGCGATCCTCTTCGTTTGTTTATCGATTGAAAAGGACCTAATTGCCGGCTTGTTCTTTCCAAAAATTTGAGTGGGTTTTGAATGCCTCATTGACTAAGAATGCCATTTTGAAAGTTATGTGATATGTTTTTCATTTGCACAATCGTTTTTAACATGCTTGTTAACGAATAACAATCGTTTTTAATATGCTTGTTAACAAAGAACAATCGTTTTGACTACTAATTTAGTTAGCGTACAGTGTTTTAAAACGAGTTCATTCGACTTTTCATACAAATGTCATGCTTCATTTCATTCAAATTGTTGGCCTCAAAAAGTTTTCGCATAATCGAATTACTCGACAAAACAGCCACTGTGAACAAGAACAGTTGAAACATTTTTAGGAAACATATCCGGCTAAAGAACTTTGCCCAAAGCAAAATCGCCAAATTTGAACATCGGAGATGTTGGCTAATGAACTTGGAGCCGGAGAGTTTTTTCGCATAGTCTTTTCAGTTATTTTTGGCTAATTTTTGGTGTGGGAGATGTTCGTCTTTTGATTAGACTTATTTCGGGATTTTGAGCGGATGCGTGGTTGTTTAGTTAACGATGTTTTCAATTTGTCAAATATGTTTCGAACTAGTTGTTGTTATCTCCAACTTAATTAAAACACAAAGAAGTGTTTTCAAGTTGTCAAACATGTTTCGAACTCATCAATCATTAGTTGTTGAAAGCTAATTTTTAGCTGTTCCGCGAATTCGGTGCAATTATTTTTGCGTGAATTAATTTATTCATTAGCCATGCATACTGTCGGGCTCTCCGAATAAACAAATAACCAAACGTTCCTGGAATCATGCACTCTTTGCTTCTTTGCTTCTTGAATAAATTAGTACGCAGAGTCGGCATTTTTGATTGGAGGGCGTTCAGTGCGTGTTGAGAATTTCAATGTTTCTGGCGGGACGTCATTATGCGTGTCAATCATAGATGAGTTATTGCACATTTCTTGCAAAAAACTTCTATTAGGTTTCTGTAAACTTGAGTGCCGTTGTCAACAACATTTGAACTCGGTTTCGTTTCTATTCTCCGAATTAACGTTTGTTTACTTTGCCAGCAGCACGTCCAATAAACGCTAAGCACATCTAGAGGAATTTGCTGGAAATGTCACTTTTGGATCTCTATTTCGTGCAGTTTTATGCGCGTGGACTTTGTTTACTTTGAGGGCAGGCTTGGAATTGTTTGATTTCGTTTTTGTATAAGTGACGCATTTACTTGTTGAACCACGTGTTGACTGTATCTATTCGACTACGTTCATTTGCGCGTCACAACTCTAATTGAGTTCTCTTTTCATTTAGTAAATTTCTAGTGTTCATGTAATAAGGCATTCAATTAGTTTAAAATGACCGGAAGCATAAGCGAATCATTAACCGACGATCCATTGGTCATTGCCGGACCTAAGTACAAGAATGTGAATCATCCGTCCAATTGTATCATTGCATTCATTTACTCCAAATCTTCAATAGGCTTTCTTTGTCTAATTGGATGTTTAACAACGATTAGCACTTACTTGTTTACAACACAGGTTCGTTTCAAATCAAAACTGTTGTGAATATAAATTATTTTCAGATTGCAAAGTCCAATTTGTTATGCATGTTCAACGATTATTTACCCGTCGACAAAGAATTGCATGCACATGCTAAACCGACAAGATATTATTGTCGAATGCTTGAGTTCTCTGTACCTATAAACATCCTTCAATTACTATTTTGTTTGGCTGCGTTGTTCTTCGCTTTAAATCGACGAAGGTATTTTATCTACCAAAAAATTTGCCAAGATTTAAATGTTGGTCAAATAACAAGAAGTTTGGCTAAACATTTCAATTATAACAATTAAAACAGTCAAGAAAAGACTAAGATTAGCCATCTTTATTCACACACACTCAACAACAGTAAAGGCCAATGCTGAATAGCTGTCATGATCAAAATGCACATATTTGATCTCTTTGCCGTTCAAATACGCAATTTTTGACCCACCCTTTAAATCTTGGCAAATTTTTTGATAGATGCCGTAAAGTAAGGAATTTTTAGCCGCTTCTTCTTTTGCTGTAAGTTTTAATTTACAAATTTATGAAGTGTGAGTTGATTTTTAGTGTTATGTTCTGCTAGGTGTGAGCTTATTATTCGGAACGGCTTTCTTAGTCTTCCTTTCATTGCTCAACTACGAACAGTTCATCGTGCCATCTGTGCGAAAAGTTCTGTATTCTGTGGTAGAAGAAGATTCACACTTCTGCCACGTTTTGGAGCCGTTGTTAGCCTGCAAGTTAAAGACAGACGATCATCCGGATCTCATTGAAAAGTCATGTCAGCGGCCTAGACATCACGTAAGTTATAAGTAGAAATTAATCAAGATTGACTTTAGAACTTTTAGATGTATTTGGCTGGCGATTGTGTTGAACACTTGACTTCATTCCTTGGGCATAAAAACTGGCTCCTGGTCTTGGTTGTTCAATACGGACTTCTGCTTTTAATCGGCATTGCAGTCATTATGCGTTCAGCCTACAAATTCAGACAAAAGCGCCTGAGAAAAAAGCAGCCTTCACGAGTAATCGTCGTGGACAACGGAAGATGCGCAGACAATCAACAAATCATTTTGCAAAACGGAGCTCAACTTTGATCCTTGTCATTGATTCTTGTCAAATCTAATTTTATTTGTACAGCTAGAAACATCTTTAGGCATTTACTGTAGTTAATTCGCTTGTCGAGTAAGATTTACACTTTGTTCAACACATTCCTCTTGTCATTTCTCTACTTATTTCTTGCAACAAACGACTTAAATAAATTGTCCAATTCAACGTGTAGAAATTTATTTACGAAAAACGGATAAACATCTGTTGCTACCATCAGTTGTTCTTGGATTCAGATTCTAGTTCAAGAGACCTGCTTGATGGAATGAGCGCTTCCCAGTCTAACGGACCATCGACATCTGCATCATTCGGCATTGCATTCTAAACAAGCAAATTCAGATGTTAAGCCAACTAAACGCCACTTACCGAGTAAATCTGACTTACGAGCTCATAATTTGGCATGCTATCAAATGGAAGTGGCTCCAGGTAATCTGCAATTTCTTTGATGGATCCAGGAAGATGCCTAAAATAAAAATGAAACAAACATACATTTGACATTCAACTACACGAGCATTTCTTCAAATGGAGTGCGCATCTTCTTCTGTGCCATATGTTCCTCTTCTTCGATATGTCTCCAAGGTAAACTGCCTTCGCAAATTTCAACAATTGAATAGAGTAAACTCCACAAATCATCTTTTGGTCCTTGATCATGTCTCTTGTGCACTGTCAAACTTACATAGCGGAGCGTTCCTCTAAAGCCAGCATAAGTTCGACTTTTACGGAACTCTCCCTTCTCAGTTCGGAAACGTCGAGTCATGCCAAAATCAACCAGAAAGATTGTCTTCTTATCTTTATCGCCCAAGCCTATACACATGTTTGACGGTTTGACATCGCTGAAATTTGTCGCATAAACTCGGTAAGAAGCTCAATACTTACCGATGAAGATAAGAAACGGCGTGAATGTCCTTTAATGCTTCGACCATTTGAACAGCTGCTCTCAATCCGGTACTCAGTGAAAAGCGTTTATGAAGTTGACGACGTCTTAAATCATTAAGGTTTCGGCCCAACATTTCCATTGCAATATACATAAAGTTCTCGTGATTGCCATTTGCGACCTAAAACAAATTGAAATTTCATTTCAGACGATAGACAGAAAGTAATACCAGTCTAGGCGTATGCTTAGTTCCACGCAGCAAATTGAGAACTTTCTGTTCCAAAATCATTCGACCTGCTTCTCTGTCGCACGGCTCAACCTTTATGGCTACTGGCTGATTGTTGCTCTAAAAACGAAAGTATTTACATTTGAACTAAAAATTCGAAGCTACTTACTTGATTGATTGCCTTGTAAACTTGACCAAATCCTCCGCCTCCCATAATCTTTTCGATCTTTAACCGGCCGCAAAGAATGGTTCCATTTTGCAAATGTGGTGGTGCCTTTTTTCCACGTGCTTCTTTCTTCAACGGCGTCTCATTCTTTTTTGGCTCCATATCTCTAGCAGTTTGCAACATAAGTATTGAAAACAAAAGTTTGAAAGTGAGAATTTTCAAACAAATCGATAAATTTAACTAGTTAGTCATTTATTTCGTCAAATTAAAATGGAGCTGGAGGAACATTTAATTCATTTTCTTTCGGATAAATAATATTATGATCTGGTGGTGGAACAACTCCTTCGGCTGCGTCTTTTACAAAAACAAAAACACAGAACTCATAAATAGTCAGAACAGAGAGACCAAAATAGAGTCCCATTGCACTTCCGATGTCGGCTAAAAGGAGTGTAAACAAACATTTAGTTAAAGTATAAACCAATAAGCCGAAACATGTTGTAATCGTCCGCACGACTAATAATCATTCCGTACAAGTGACGAAAGCGAACACGAACAGTTAAGAAGTTTTCACTGTAAACATATGATATGTTAACTTTCGTTTAAAGTTGCCCTTACTTGACGTAATCACTGTAAATATATGATATGTTAACTTTCCTTTAAAATTGCCCTTACTTGACGTAATTGCCATAAATTAAGCGGGCATCTCTTCTATTCAAAATGTCCCTCAAACGCCATTCCATTACACTTTGCCGTCTGTCAAATATAGCTCTTTGAGCAATTGTGTGATTCTTAATCACAATCATTAAAGTAGATAAAGTCTAACTCACAGCTAAGAACTCCTTTAAGTAAGGAACAAGTTCAGAACAGACACTAAACATGAATTGAGTAAGTGAATGAACTTAACACGCTTTTACAAACCTATCATTTCTAAGATTATTCCGGAACGTAGACACTATTGTATAGAGTTTATTAAGCATCTTAAATGCAGTTTTTACTTGATTTACAAAATAAGAACGTACACTTCCAAATTTCTCCAAGTGTGTTGCGTTTGAATAGTAGCGAATAAATTTAGTAACAAGCAAATGAGGAGAATCTCGAACACTGCGAGCAAATCCGATTGAGTAGTTGGCGTTGCTTGTCTCAAAGTGTGTTGTTATTTAAAGAACTTAGTTTATGCATACATTTGCTTCATATTCATACAAACTTCTCATAACTGCACTTATCGCTTTGTAGTTCTCGTCTATTAGTTGGCTCTAAATTAATCATATTTAAACACTTAAACATTTGCTCTACAACCTCGCTGCATTCTTTGCTGACTGGAAATGGCTTTTGGCCTTTTGTGAAGTCTAAAATTAGATTAAGTAGCTGTCGAATAATCAAAACCTACCAAAACAAGTGTCTTGCATCATTTGACCAAGAAAAACTAGACTGCTAAAATATTGACCGAACAACTCGTCGACTTGCTTAACTCTAAACACAGACTGCTTAAACATTAATGATTGACTTACAATTCTGTTTGAAAGCTATGAAAGTCGCGTATTTGAATAAAGTCGTCAATCTCTGCTATTTGTTGTTCATGCTTTTTTTTGAGCTTTAAATTATAATATTTGATTGCCGTTTGATCGATTTCATAATGACTTGTCGAATAGTCAATGTCGAAACGACGATAACGACAAGCTTCTTCTCGTGGTCCGTCTTTAACATTAAAATGTTAACATTGTAGTGATTTGTGTAAGTTTACCGACATTTGCAAAAGCATAATCAGTTTTGTCGATTCCACTTCGGCAAGATCCTTTGTAGTAAACCTAAATCCTTGTTTAAAACTCTGAGATATTTAGACTTGCATCTTCAAACGAGTTAATCTCCAAATCCAAAAACTTTCCGCCGCCAGTCACATAATATTCAGACCTTTCTGGCATTAGAGTGTTTTCATCGAATATAGCGACCTGAAAATACTTGGTTACAACTGTTGTTAGGTTGTTGTAAAATATCTTACCCTAACTTCATCGCTTTCCCAACTTTCAGCCTGGTTGTTAAAAATTTGAGTGTTTATAACGACTTTTTGCTGCCAAGTTTACCACTTAAATTTAGCTAATTATTCAACTTTTAAGTATTACTCACAAATAGCAGGTATTTTAAGCTTCTCGTATGCGCTGATTTTAATGCACTTGATACCGAATGGCGTGTTGACAAGCTCGAACTTGCAATTATCGCCGTTCCACCAATTACAACTAAATTGAATAGAAGTTAACGTGGAAACAAAACAAACTTGCCCAAGTATAAATCCAACAACAGGCGGATCCTCTTTGATTTTAACCAACAGATCTTTATAGTTCTGAATTGTAATGGCAAGATAGTCTTGAAGTTTCTTTACGCGACAAGCGTAAAATTGCTTTTTGCCTTTGTTGAACTGCAAAAAATCAAGTCACAAAAAAGTTTTGTTGTTTGACAAGCTTTTGAATCAAACTGAAAAACAAACGTGTTCTATATAGCAGCTTTCATTCTGAACTTTCCGCTCACGAAACTCTTCATACGTGTGCCATTGAAAATCATCGGCCAACAACTGTTTTGCTCTCGAGAAGTTCGCCAAAATGGCACTTTCTGGCAAGTATTTTGCAACCTTGTTTGTCCAAGCATCCAATTGTTTCAAAGTGTGAGCATCCAGTATATCTTGTGCAACAATTTTGTTCAAATCCTTGAACGATTGATTAAGAAACTTCCCCAATTTGACGTTTTTAAATAAAATCGGTTCTTTTGCTGGATCTTTCCAAAGATGACCAACAATGTAAGCAAAGTCGCTAGTGTGATTTGGATTCAACATCCTAAACTTTAGTTATTAAAGCGTGATTAATTGTCTAAAGATCTACTTGAATCGTTTGTAAGGACACACTATAAATGAAGGCTCGTCAATTTCGGAATAATAAGATGCTGTTAGTTGCGCTGTATGTTTTGGTTGAAGAAACTTTTGAATAAAAGTCCATGAATGATAAATTTACATCAGCATACTTGTAGCCAACGCAATTGCTGAAATTATTCTAAAACGTGTGGACATTAAAACAAACTCCAGATTGTGACTCACTGAAACCAAGGCGGATTTCGACTGTGCAAAAACCTCAAACCACTAATTGACGTGTAAAGAAAAAAGTCGTCAAGCGGTCGCTGCTTTTTTGGTTCTGGATATACAAAGTTGTTGTGAAGTGAAGCGTTTTGACGAAGCTGGATCGCAAATTGAGTTTTTGATCTTGGAGACAACATTCTTTAACCGTGAATTGAAATAAGAACTGACAACATGCATTCTTGTGTTGTTTTTATTGCTCTCGTTTCATTGATATGCCAATACACTTTTAGAACTCAAAATTACACCTTTTCAATTTCAGTCAATGCACTCGAATTTGTTGTAAAGAACAATTTTTTAAAGATCACTTTTTGTTTCAAATATGACTCAAACAGTTGCGCAAATCTCTCGAGATTCTCCAATTGCAACATAAACAACAATTGGCTCGGCGAAAACAAACAGTTTATGGCGGCGCTTCCTTAATCGGCGTCGTTTATCTGCCTGTCCTCAAAGGCAATCAAGCCGCTATGCAATTTTTCGGCTTGACCTGAGCGTCCACAATTGTTGCATGCGCTTTGTCGCCTCCAAGTGTCCCGACGCAATTTGGCTATTTGTGAGTGTCAATTTACTTAAGCAAAGATGAGGCGGAAGTGCCATTACGTAAATACATTGTGCCTATTTGATAATTAATTGATTCAAAAATTCCGCATCAATGTCCTTCCACATTCGAACAACCTCATTAAACTAGCGGCTTAGGATCAAACACAACGCGTTCATTGCGCACAAATCCATGCCGAAAATCGAAGAGCGACAGGTGTTTGCTGTTTTTCGTGTGTTAATGAGCCTACTGTGCGCGTCAATGTGACACAATGCTGGAAATTTGCTAATCCATTGTGAAGAACAACCACCAGCAATGTAAAAACAATTTTTAGGTCAATGCGCGGTTGGACTCCACGAAAATGACTTAAAGTAAGTGGTCTATAAGAATGTAGGTGTCATTTGGCACACTTATTATTTCGAATAAGTAAAATTAGCTTCAACAAATTTATTTGTCTAACATTTGCTTAACTGTTCAATAACAATCCCTAATTGATACAAAAACCTACAAAACCCCAAAGTTGATTTTAGACACTGTTTTACGCGTGATTTTGCCACATAAGAACAAAACAATTAACATTTGACGAGCACGGAGATTTTTGAACCAATTACCCGAACAATAACATTTAATTTTTGGCCATTTGAGAGCGCAACAAAAACTACAGTATCAATCTGTCAACATTAAAATAACATTGTAGCACTCGATCTTTCTGACTAATAGTTTTTGAATTATTCCGCCTTTACGCAAATGACTTTAAGAGAAGCGAGCATAATTGTTCTGTTGAATGATGAAAAAGATACGGTAGTTTTCAAAACTGGATAATTAGTTTGAGCTTTTATGTCCAATTTGTTACTGTCATTGTTTTTGATGTTTGTTGATAAACGCTTTTGTACGTTTTCATAAAAGTAATAACACAGTAAACAATTAATCTTTCATTATCAAATTCGACCTTTTCGTTTTAAAGTTTCCAGTTAATATCATAAAACAAAGAAACTGCCAGACATATTCTTGGTACACCGAAAATGCCAAAACCAGAGGAACAAATGTTTCCACTTAAACGCTTGATATTCCGTCTAATTGATTCTGTTTAGGTTCCAAATAATCAATTAATCGAAGAAATGCGTGGAATCATTTCACTTAAATGCCATTTTAATGCGCCTGCTGACCATATAATTTGCGGTTTGAAAGAGCCGCAAGGCCTGCAATTTGGCCACAATGCCGCGAATCTGCAAGTGCCTATTTGTTGGAGTACGTGAAGTCATTGCCTGGATGAGCTTTTGGAATGATTACTGTAAATGTTCTGACTTTTCGTGGCAGCTTTCACACAAACATCTCTCATTTACTGTATAAACAATTCAAGCTTTGTTTCAATACACTTTAATACGAACCACCTTTACATTCACTTTGTTAAACATTCAAAACTCAAACATTCAACATTGCAAAACATTCAAGTTTGTCAAACATTCAAAACTCAAACAATTAAGCAATGCTTTAAACTGCGTTCTCAAACAAATAGCACTAAAAATAAACGCAACAATTAAGCAATGCCATTTAACGCTCAATTTAACTTAACGATCCAAGCGGTTGAATAAATTGTTTAAACCAGCAAACTGCACAGTTACGCGACTCATTTGACTTTATCTTAAGTTCAATCGACGAGAAACAGACTCAAAGTTTAAAAAACTCAAAGCATGATGTCTTGCAACCAAAACAATTAAACAAATGCCGTTTACAAGCACCCATAAAACATGGACACCGCCGAATAGTCCAATTTTCTTCTGATTGCCCAATCGATTGGCGAAAAGTGACCGCCAAATGAGGGGTCGACCAACGCATAATTGCAGGTTTTCACACCTCGCGTTGCCATCAAATTTCAGCACATTGTGTGGAACGCAAAAAACAAAGTTTTTCGAGTAAAGTTGAGAGGTTACGGTAAACAGACTTTTCGAGCTTCTTCAAACTTTGCAGAAAAACTATTCAACTTGCTTTGCATGTGCATAAACTGCTTTAAACAAGTGTTTTAACAACATAAAACCCATCCGGTTGCATAACATTTCACCTAAAAACGTCCAATTTCCGGATTTACTTTCGGCTGAGATTAGTTTCGACAAAAATGGCTATTTACTTTGCGTTCGGAACCAATAGTCAGCTGAAGAGAAACAGTACTCATCGTAGAACCACGCCCATGCAGGTATCTTTTGTTCCAAGCTTCCGTCTTTGCACGCGCGTTCGTGACGAGAAAATTGTAGGTTGGTTCGGGGATGGAAATTGGATTAGCCATCGTGTTGGAGTGGACGAACGGTCTCAACGAGCTTGTTTTTGATCAAGCTTTTTAAACATTCTCAGTGATGTCTTTGCACAAAACAACAAAGATCTGAGTCATCACCAGACAATCTTTAATTTTTGTCGTCACTTGATGTCAAACACATCAAAAATCAGCAATCACGTCTCAACTCCCCACTTTTTCACAACACTCAATTTAATTGTTTTATGATCACATTTTTTGCACTTTAATGTGAACTTAATGTTCCAGCTTCTTTGTCAACTGCTTTAAAAGGGCATTTGAAGTGGCTAGCTTTCAATTTTTAAGAATGTTAGAAATTTAGAATGCTTTCAGTTCATAACAACTACTTTGATTGCTCCAAAAATAATGTTTGAATTGTTTAAAGTTCTGTCAGAAAAACTTGGTCAGAAAAACTTAATTGCCTCACAAATTGTTTTAACGTCATTTAAATGACGCAAAACGGATTGTTTATCAAATCAGCTCATCACAATGATCATTTAAAAGCAATTATGGTGGCTGGTCATTCAATTTCACGTCCAAATGCGTCGTTGCTCACAAACGTAAACCTTGTAATTAATCCAACACGTGTTTGTACTTGGTGTCTAGCTCCTCCTGACTCAAAACAACATGCAGGTCCATTTGTGGAGAGAAAATGTTAAAGCTTAGTTGTTTATTGTTTAAACGCAGATATCTTCTATAAGGCGCAGCAAACTTTAGCAAACTTTAACCAAACTACCAATTTCCGGATTTGCTTTTTCCCAAAAATTAACGCTTTTGTCGGCTGCCATATTTGCAAACGGGATCGCTCAATTAGCCGGCCTAATTTGATTTAAGGGCGCGCAGGTGTGGACTAAGTGAACTAGTTGGCCGTCATAAAACTGGATATAGGGTGTTTTAGCTTGCATATCAATGATGACACAACACTTTGTAGTGTACATCGAAGTCAAGGTCATTTGGTTGCGCAATCGATACGCAGTCAATTAGAACTCCCGACTAGCAATGTTTGTTTATCCGATTTGTACAAGCGTGCCATTCTTGTTTGATTGATTACTTCTGCGCATTAGTTGTCTCTGATGATTGATGCTTATTTCCGAGCTGACTCACAAATCACTTCGTTACTTCCAGATCTTAAACGTTATTCTACTGCATGCCAAACTTCTAATTGTCAAAATGGTACGATCTACCTTGCCAGTGCCGCCCCATCCAAATTTTGACCTTATCAACTTGAATCCAAACGTGCCAAATCCCTACTGTAATTCCACCTAACCTGCACGAAGCCTTTTCGTTGGCCGGAGTCTACGGAGAGAACGTGGCTCTAAATACTTATGCAAATTTGGCTGGCTGGCAAACACCTTGGTACAACAACTTCTTGAACAACTCTGTCCGCGCTTTCAGCACAGCCTCTCCACACATACAAACACCACACGCTACACCGGTTGTAACTCCGGCGCCTTCGTTACAACGAGACAGTATGTTTAATGAGTTCAAAGAGTTGTGGATGTGCCTTTTAATTTTCAGTTAATCCAAGTCCCGTCCAGCCGGTTGCCAATGAGAATCACAGTTCGCCGAGTAGCAACGAAAGCAACACTGTTCCGAACACGCCTCATTTCTCGTTGCCTCCAAATTTGTTGGGTTCTTACAACAACTACTTGACTCCTGGAATCGGATGTAAGTTTCTTTTCATTCATTTTTTAGAAGTCAAACAAATAAGTGAAATCGATAATTGTTTTGACGTAGACAGTTTATTTTTGACGTAAAGTCCAGACGAGGAAGTTTGTTGTCTGGAAGATTAAATGCGTAGGCAATCAGAAACTACAGTACTCTGGCTGACACAATTTAAAAAGCGCTTCTTTCCGTCTGAAAATCGTTAATTGCTAGTTACTAGTTGTTGCATAACTATAATGCGCTCGCAACATTTCCAGCAAAATTGGGTCATTTAACCAAACGATTGGCTAATCGTCAAATTACTCAAACATCACTTTTAGCATTGCTTGCCCAAAACAACGTACTTGCAAACGGAACATCTTTAAACACAACCAGCATGCCGTCACTTAATCCACAACAAGTCACACAAGCTGCCGACGTTTTGCGCAACCTCAATGTCCCGCTCAATAATGGACGCCCGGTAACCACTGCTAGTCAAACTCCAAGTCCAGCCAGGTCCAGACAAGCATCAAAATCTCCACGCTACAGTAACCGAAGTTCGGCAGCTAGTCGTACTTGTGAATGCCCAAACTGTGCGGATTTGGCACGTCGTGGTAAGTTTTGTCAGTTTAATGCATTTCGAGACAAAATTCAACATCCGTTTTGTTCGTTCAACTCATTCACGCCGTGCAAACCAATAAATGTCGATTTGAGTTGTGTTGAATTAGGTAGTGGAGAATTGCCGACCGCAGCAATCCCATAAATTACAGAGAAATCGACGAAAGCCAATTTGATGACTTAAGTTGGACTCACAAATAGGATACGATAACATTTCGAAGTCATCGACGACAAAAAGTGTTTACGTGTCGAGCAAGAAAATGAACCTAATTGATTCGAATTGAATTAATCCATTAGCTCGGCATTTAAAGGCCAATAATTGCTTGGAATATTTAACGAGTGTTAAGGTTATTTTGAGAGCAAACAATTAACTCGAACACGCAAAAACATAAAACGTTTCAGGTCTGCCGATAAATCGTCAAAACGAGAAGCATACTTGTCACATACCCGGCTGTCTGAAAGTCTATGGAAAAAGCTCCCATTTGAAGGCACATCTGCGCTGGCACAACACTTCTAGACCTTCGGTAACAAGACTAATCAAGCATTTCGATCAAAAACAATTCAATCCCTTTCAGGTCTATCAACAAAATCGACGAAACGCTGAGCTCAGTCACTCTTCCGTTCTAAGCGCTCAATCAGCCGGATAAATGTGTAAACTTGATAAAAAGTTGTAAAGTATTCATTTAAAATGTTTAACTTATTGATTTATTGATTTGTATAGATTTTTGAACACATTCCGTAACCGATTCTCTCCCGAAAACATTCCGCTTTAAAAAACTTATGTACTTAACTTGTGTAAATGTGAATAAAGTGTTTGCGCGAGTGAGTAACGTTTATCAAAAAGTCTCAATCAAAAAGTTTCAAACACAAAAAAGTCTTTTGTCAAAAAACACAAACAATTTTTGCTTTTGTGTTAATGTTTTTTGGCCCACTCTGTATTTATCAAATTCGATGTTGTGTGAGTGAGTAACATTTATCAAATTTATTCATAAACAATAATAACATTTGAAATATACACAACAATATGACGTTGGTGTCGGCTGGATTTCAAATAGAGATGCCCGTGTTTGCCTTAGACCGAGTTGCTACCTCCACGCAATGCCAACACAAGATGGAGAACACTGCCGCCGACGATCTTAATTCGGTGTTTTATTAAAAGTGCATTTGTGGATGTTATGTGCTTACCTTGTAGTCGCTTGCCGTTTTTTCGTCCAACATTTGCTTTCCAGCAAAGATCAAACGCTGTTGTGGAGGCGGAATTCCTTCTTTCTCTTCGACCTACAATTAACCGGGATTACAACTAATCAGGATTGAGGTTAAATCACATTAATTTGTCATCAAAAATGCCGAATCTTTAATTAAAAGCATCGCATTCCAGTTAAAACAAACCTTTTCTTTAATTCGCTCCACTCTGTCTGTCGGCTCAATGTCCAATTCAACCTCCTTGCCGGTGAGAGTTTTAACCTTGATCAGCATCTTGAAACTAGAGTTGAATTAGGAAGAGGTAAAGAATAACAAGAAATATTAAAGAGAAGACGAGAGTTTTTAAAAACTAAAATGACGGCAACACATCAGCGCAAAATTTCGAAAACGGGCACACTGTCTCCATCGATTTTATGAGAGATACGCATTGTCTGTGGAGTTTATTGCACGCGAACAACAGCACTTTAAATGAAATCTAGCTGTGTTTCGGTCATTATTGTCGTCTTTTATTATGTGAAGTTGATTTAAAAATTATGAGAAACGTTTTTTGTGTTTGAAAGACTCTTTAAAGTTCTTGCGTGAATCTCTTTTGTTTAGTGCTTGTTTATTGACTTATGTTTGCTTGTTTCAGAAATGGATCTTCAAAAGCTTAGCAACGACGATCTTTATGGCTACTTGGGTGTGCCTGTCAAATTGGAGTTGAATGCAAATGATCGACCGATTTGCGGGAATGTCTACACAATTGACCCAGAATCACACTCTGTTGTCATCATGCAGTTCGAAAAAGACAAGCCGACTGGTCCGCAAAAGCTTCTTTGGGTTTCCGGCTCAGCAATCAAGTTGATGCATGAATTGAATGACAACGAACTGTTGACAGGTTGTGTTCCTTGCACGTCTGAGCATATTGAAGCGGTGGACAAGCTTATTCAAGGAGAAGTAGCTCCAGTTAAACAGACAGAAGACGAGTCAATTGTTGAAGAGAGACTCAAGAAGTTGATCGAATTCCTCGCTTTCAAAGCACGTTCCATTTGTTAAAGAAGAACAACTGATCCGGATTGGGCCTGTAAGACTTGAGAAACCGTACAAAGCCGAGAATCTCCTGTCAGACAACGCACTTGCATTGAAACGAACTCAGCAAATGTTGGCCAGTGTTTTGGACTAGCGTCTTGAAGCAATGAATTGTTTGTTGTTGATGTTTGTTTGGTTTAGTTCGAAATAAATCTTAAGTCGTTTAAATTGTCTAGATAGAACGAAGTTACGTGAGTTGATTTCGACTAATTTTGAGAGTGACCTTTGAAGCACAACGCGAACGATGTCGATGTATTTACTGTAATTAGCTGAAATTTTGAGCGTGTATCTTCTTTTCAGTGAACATTCGTGTTCAATCTAAAAAGTGTAAAACTTTATGTTTAATTTTTAACGGCCACTCAAGCTTAAACGGAATTTTCACGAGTACCACTTAAATGAGAGCGCATGCTTAGGTGTAAGTTGATGCTTTTCCGTGGGGATTTTTCTCCAAATAGGTTCATGCGGATTTAATCTAGTCAAATAGAGGAGGTCTTGCTTGCGCGTGAATTGATGAGTTAGAAATAAATGTTGAGTTGAGATTGAAATGTCTTTAAGCGAAGTTTGCGTTCAGATTCGAATTTCAGGTCTTTGACAAATCACTGCGTTTCTGACTTACGTTTGATCGATTGTCACCGGGGTGTTGTAAATGAAGCAAAGGCGCTCGAAGTTCAAGATTTGCCAATAGACATATGCAAAACACTAGGAGCGTTAAATGATCGGAATAGATTTGTTTGCCGCATTCGTTTCGTTGGCGACATGCCAAAGTGCCTTGTGAATGCCTCCGAATTATACGGTAGCTTTGAAATTAAATGTTTGATCAGTGTTTTTAAAGCAAAACAAACTCGTTTAGACGAGCACTCACTTTTAATATTGCCGTTAAGAGTGTCTTTTAACTTTACCGTTCTTATAAATTTGATCAGTGTTTTTAAAGCAAAACAAACTCGTTTAGACGAGCACTCACTTTTAATATTGCCGGAAAGCTTATGCTTTTTAATCAACACGGTTTAGTGTTTGTTCTTCGTACCCACTATTATTAAGGGTCAAATTGAGCGATAAGGCTCTTAGTTATCGAAAATCGCCCGATTCCTCATTTTAAGTATTACTTTGTTTTCTTTTCTGTGTATCTTCTCGCCGCCAATGGCTATTTCGGCAAACACGATAAGGACTTTCAAAATTTGAGTTTACAGCCAGATATTAACGCTGTATTCAAAGATAGATTACGCTGACGAGGCGCGCGCTTGTTGTTTATTTAGCCAAGAAGTCTGATGGAGGTGCAAACTTGATTGACAGGTTTACGACACTGATTGCTTATCGGCCATCCCGAATGACCTATAAATATTTGTTTTAAGACTTTTTATTGCCAAACCCCAAGTGCTTTGTTCGGATTTCTGCGCACAAGGTGTTGGACGTCTGCGGACCGGCGCATTGTTCTACCATGCATTCCAAATTTGCTCTGTTTTTGTTCACACGTCGGCGTCGAATTTAATTTTTGGGCATGTCCACTTGTATTGAGTTTTTAACTGTTTGGAGATGGGCTTTAGCGTCATTCTGGAACATGAATTTTTGATTGGATTATGTTCGTAGCGGCCGCAAATTTCTTTCCAGAATGGCCATTGTTCGGCGGTGCTTTTGAAATTTAGCTTGAATTCACAAAGTAGCCAAGAATACTCGGCCGTCGTCCACTTTCTAAAGTGATTGGAATTTTTGCCAGACAAGAAGGTTTATTTGTTTGTTTGAAGCGTTCGATGTCTCTGTAAATGATGAGTTATTTCTGCTTCAAACCACACTAAGTAGTTGTTGTGATTTGTTTATGTGTGGGAATTTGCGGACAGCGCAATTACTCATTAGCTGCCGAGTCGACGACGGCTAATTGTTTCGAGGCGCAAAGGCGACTGGTCAAAAAATTGCGGTCTTCTGGTCGAGGATTGCCAATGCCGCCGAGAGTTTTTAACCCGATGGTGTGGTCATTTGAGAGAGGTCGGAGATTTTTGTCTGTCTGCTTCCGTCTTTTAGAGCAGTAATGTTTTGCCTGTTTAAAAACTTCGTTTAATCAACATTAGTGTTCCGCAAAAAAGAGCAAAAAACTCTCAAAAGCGAGTTTGAAAAAATGTTTCGATTGCAGTTCTTTTTTCTGAGAGCGAAACTCTTTTTTTGAAAGCGAAACTCTCTTTTTCTGTTTTTCCAAATAAAGAACTTTTTTGCGGAAAGCTAATCAACATTAATAATCTGGCTCACAATATTCTTTGCTTAAGCCACCGTATTGCGTGTCGAATGTCATAAACAAAACAAATGCTCGTGGCGCGCAGCCAGAAAACACTTCTTCGAAGTTTGTGACATTATCGGTCGTTTACAGTTGAAGTGGCCTCTATGAAATTGACACATTTAGTTGAAATATTTGCGTAGTCGTGGTCACTCTCAAAACTGCTGGCGGCATTCTTTTAAGTTTCAACTTTGTGGCAGAAGCGGTCATTTTATTGGCGCATTTAAATTGCTAGTTAATTGAAGTTGATTTGTTTCGATCACATTAAAAAACTATTTTTCAATGTTTACACGCATCGAGTGTTTCCGGCCACTCCAACACTTGAAACACTTGATTGCCCAATCTGTCCACTGAAAATCCATGCTGCGGTTAATTCAAGAGCACTGGTTGCCCAGATTGTCCGCTGTGAAAAGCGCATCTGGTATGGCACGCGAATGCAAATGAGAATGTCCGGCATTTTGACCAGTCTCTATTTATAGCATTTGGCTTTTTTGGCGACCCGTTTTTGACCCGCATGTGTTTTTGCTCCAAATCAAAGCCACTTCGGACTTTTCTCCTTTAAAGACCATTCATTAATTGACTGATTCAATGAACACAAAGTTGTTTATTCTCCGTGTTGAGCGATAAAGAAGTTGCCATACAAGGGCTCTTCCAATTGATTTTCTTCTACAAACTTTGAAGCGTTAAAGTTTGAACGTTTCTCATTGCTGAACTCTGTGAAAGTTGTTTTGATTTCCGCCTTTTGTTTGTAAATCAAGAAGACGTAGCGATGAAAGCCTAAAGTTGTTGTTTAAAAGAGATTTTGTAATTCTTTGAAACCTGTTGTCGGAGGAGCTCCAGGACCTTTATATTTCACTATGGTGTTGCCCTTTTCGAGTCGAGATCCGGGAATGTTCAAAACCATCCAGTGGAGCCACGATCGATAAATAGGATTCTTACGGGACAGAGCGTCGGGATCAACTAAAAACTTTGGGAAAATTCTTTGAAACAAACTTTTTATTCAATTTATTATTTCTCTTACTATTCGAGCTGCTTCTCGATTTATAATTAACCAAACGCTAAAATCACTCAAAACTTATCCGGAGATGGCACTAATGGCGTTTAACTGCCAGCGAACTACATTTCCCAACAAAGAATAGTGAGGATTGAACTTGCGCTGCATTCCGAGCAGTGTTTTGCCATTTATTCATTAACTCATACGCTCGCACCGCAACAATAGCTAACTTAATCTTTTACAGGGTGGGCCAAAAAAAGCTTCAAACACGAAAAAGTCTTTTGTCAAATCAATAAATTCCAATAACTCACTCTTTATCAACGCGTAGAGTTCGTCTGTTTGTGCTGGCCATTCCACTTTTGGAGCATTAACTGCTTCCGACAATTTAAACACATTTCCCAATTGAACCGACTTGTTTTCGTAGTGGATTTGAAGTTGTTCATTTGGAACACTTTTGATCACGTCAGGCATGATTTCGGATTTGGTAAATGCCCCAGCTGTTTCTGACAACAAAGCCATTGAACGGTCAATTAAAAGAAGAAGCACAAACATTGTTGCTTTCATGCTTTCTAAACAACAAAAAGCAGCTTGAATTGTAAAAACTCAATCTAACGAAAACAACAAAAAGCAGCTTGAATTTTGACGAGATTTTTCTGTTCCGCTTCTCTTATGTTTGTTTGTGAGGAGCGCCGGATTAAATGTGTCAATTGGGCTGGTCTGCGTGCGAGCGGGCAAAAGGTGTCAAATTCTTGGAAACAAGGAGGAAAATCCGCATAGACAAGGAATCTGATTGCGCTAGTTGATTTTGACAAGATTGACAAGATCTCTCGTTTTCTTTGATTGACATTTTAACAATTAAACAATGTAGTGTTTAAAACAGTTTATTACTTTCTTTTTGGCAAATTGCATGCACCGAAGTCTTTTGGCAGCGCAAAGCCAACTGTCCTGTTCCTGAACTAAAACACTTTGACTACTTTATGTTTAAAGCACTTTGATTACTTACATCAAATCTGGCACAGTAGCCTTGGAAGAACATATAAGGCAACGTCCAATAGTCTTTCTCGTCTGGATAAATATTTAAAATGCACATTCCGTTGGCCTGAAAGTTGTGGAGTTTGTTTTAAATTTCGCAAAGCAACTTACAAATTGCTTTATGTACTGCGTTGGCCGCATGTAAAATGCTTGACCGTGTGCAGTTAAATGAAGAAAAGGGCCGTTTTTGCGTTGTTGACAATCTACTTGCACATTGCTGTGATTGTTGATTCTAAAAAGTTTGATTGCTTTTAATTACAAGTTTGAACTCAATTACGTGTAATCACTTTCATTTGTTTGACGAGGAAGCCCGATTTCGCGCCTCATTTGATTGACTTCAGCAACCGGTCCTGACAAATAGTCAGCCGCAGTCGATAAAGTGGCTTTTACGTTTTCTTTCTTCAAGTTAGGTCCCCAAGAAATACTAAATTGGAGTGTTCTTTGCAACAAAACACTTTCTAATATCACCTATCAAACTTGATAGTCCACAAGTTTGTTGTTTGTTCGGACTCTGGTTCTAGCTCAAAGTCCGTCCACTCAGATCGGCAATTTGTGTCATCTGACTTGCCTATTGTTACAGTGTGTTGTTGAAGTCCGCATCTAAACTTGTGCTCATTAAAGTTTGAACTCTTGATCTACCTTGGTGCAAACAACGAAACAATTGGATATTGAGACTCGGCACATAGTTGTTGCATGTGCGACGCATTTATTGAATCTATTGGAGAAACCGGTGCAAACATACTAATAAAGCCAGCCGTTCGAGTTTTTCCTTTCATATATGACACAACATTATCTGCAACGCCAATTATCTAAACAAACGGAGTTTGTAGAATTCTCATAAACTTTAAACTAACTGCTGGCGTATCTGTCAGTTCGTAAGGTCCTAACTTAAAAATAATGTGAATAACTCAAAACAATAGTTTAAAACTCTACCGTCATGTCTACTTTTCCAACAACGCCGTCGCCTGTTCCGATCGGTGAACTGAATTCTTCGGTATGCAATGTTACAAACGAAATAGACTTTCTAAATGCAACAATTATGAAAAGCTTAAATCATTATGTTTAACTGTCTGTTAAAGCCGGGATAACAAGCAGAAGCTCCATCGGGACCATAGAAACACTCTTCAAAGTTGCCAAAAACAAATGTTCTGAGGCCGGTTGTATCAATTGTCACATTTACTTCTTGTGGCGGCATTCCAATGTGCAGAGGTATTGAGAAAAAAGGACCTTAATTTGTAAGTAATTACAGATTGGACCAAAAAAGTAAAAAGTGTTTGTGTTTTTCGAAAGAAGACTTTTTGATTGGCTTTTTTGTGTTTGAAGCTTTTTGATTAACTTTAAAAACTCACCCGGGGCTTTGAACTCGTAAAAAGGATTAGACAACACTTTAGAGACACAACTCGACAAACTCAGCAAACTCAATAACTTCACACAAAAACACATTTTCACAAAAAAGGCATTGCAAAAAGCTAGAAGATTGAAGCGCAAGCAAGCGAATTGAACTTATTTCAAATGATTCTTGGCGATCGCGTGTCGGTGAATGATCCTCTTATTTGATAATTAGTTGTGTAAACAGCGAAAGCGCTTGTGGATTCTAGTTGGACAGTAACTTTTCTGCTTTGTACCCGATCACCTGCGATCAATTTCAAATCGATGATCAAAAAGATCAGTTTTAATTTGTTATTCATTCGTTTTGATGATTGTTTGTTGTTTGTTTGCAAAGTCTAACAACAAAAAGCCTCAACAGTGAGAAACAACGAGTCCTTTTCGGACCAATTTAAACTCAATTTAGCCTCTTTAGTTTTTGGCAGCATTCCGATGCGTTGTCTGTTCACGATGTTAATTAGGCGTTGCGTCTCCTTTTTCTTCTTTAACACAGCGGAACGTGCACAAAATGGCAAATAGCCAATTCCTCCTTTTCTCGTCTCATCAATGTTCATCAAACACATTCCATTTCTGTCTATTGTTGTATTTTGTGCTGGATCTTTGGGCTAGTGTTTATAAGACAAGTGAATTGCTAGAAACTTCCATTTAAATACAATATTTTGCACGAGGACCGAAAAGACGTGCAGCAAATCAAATAATATCCGCCAGCAAACACTTTGTTGCAAAAAACGCCTCTAAGCGGTCTAGCCAACAACAACAAGTGTAACAACGTTGCGGAGAAGAAGTCGACCGCTTTTTATGGACTTAGAGCCACAACAAGTGTTTTCTGTCCTCTTGCGTGTGGTGGCGCGCATTCGTTGCGCCACATTTGACGTGGAAAAGACGTGAGGACATTTATTGGATTTTATTGTTCATGTCCAGCCACTTATTCAATTATTTCTCGATTGGCGACAGATTTACTGCACTTATTCTTTGGTTCTCTTGTTGACTCTTGTTGAGTGCATTTAAAAGAGTGGAGAAAATTGGCCATATCTTTCTTACTATTTAAAGCTTCCAAACTTGCTCAAACTTCAATTGTGTCGAACTGGCTAATTTTTATGTGTGTTCGACGGCGCATGCGCAAATCTGTCCGCCGATTCGGCCTTTCTTATCTCCGGCCTTTGATTTCTGTTTTCCTTGATGACCCCCAAACGTTTGAGCACTTGAATGAAAACGCCGCCAGTCATCATCTGTCTTCGGTCTCCGCGTCGCCAAAACACGAACGCCGGGGCATGCAATTTCCTCAAATCTGTTGCACAATCTCCACCAACAGCCAAATTGCAAGGTTTCTGTTTTGGTCTAAACCTATTTGTGGTGGGATTTAGACGAGGATCAGCCTCGACGGTTTGACGTTTAGTTATTCTCTCAAGATTAGTCAAAGACATTTGTGCAAAATAGATTAAGAATGCATTCGAGACTTTTTGTTATTTGAGCACATTAAAGTTTAGATTTTGTACTCGTGTTTGTTTTTTAGACGGAACTAATCCCGCATTAATAAACAACTCGCGATTGGTTGACATTTGTAGCCATTAGTGGACAGGTGTGTAATCCGATGACCGAAATCTTGTTTAAATTATAGTTTTAAAGCGGCTGCATTAGTCGGATGTTAACACAAAGTTGTTTTCAGTTTCCGTCTATCCGTCTAATCTCATTAAGCAATTGCTGAGATTTTCCGCTCGCCAATGATATTCGAGGCCAACACTCCAATTGGAATAGCTAAATTTGGTTGGCCCGTCCGACGCATTAGCTCTCTCTTCCCGAATCCTCTAGTTCCAATCTAACAAAACACCAAAAGCCGTCGCTGCGTAAAGGAATATTCAAATAACGAAGAACAGTTTCGGATTAGTGTATTGATTAGTAATTGACGTCCGCGGCGCCGCTTTTGTGAATTGTAAGGTTACTAGACAGTAAGGGTAGTAATCCTTTTGCTTTTTGAGCTATTCGAGTTATCTAGTTATTTGAGTTATTTAGTTACTTGAGTTATTTGAGTGTTGATTTTGAATGTTCAAATAATGTTTTTTGAGTTATTTAGTTTAACTGACTTATTTGAATGTTGACTTTAAATGTCAAAACAAAACAAAGTCATTCGAGTGTTGATTTTAAACGTCAAAACAAAGTGAAGTTACTTGAATGTTGCTTTGAATGTTAAAACAAAATGAAGTCATTTGCGAATTGTAAGGTTACTGGACAGTGAGACACTGAGAGTAATCCTTTTGCTTTTTGGGCTATTCGAGTTGTTTAGTTATCTAGTTAAGCAAACAAAATGAAGCTTTTGTTATTTGAGTTCTTGATTGTTTTTGAATGTCTTTAGCAAAACAAAACGAAGTTATTTGAATGTTGACTTTAAATGTTAAAACAAAATGAAGCTATTCGAGTTATCTAGTTAACTGACTTATTTGAATGTTGCTTTAAATGTTAAAACAAAACGGTAAACCTTTTGGGTGCTTTGTCGGCGTTGCGTTTCTTGAATGTCAAAACAAAACGAAGTCATTTGCTGTTTGTTCAAATGATGTTTTTCATTATTGTATTCACACCCCGATTAAATTAATTAATGTCAGATTTACGTGCGGTCTTCCTGCTCTTCCACACGCGAGCACATTTGGCGCATGAATATTCCTGGTTTTTTTGTAGAATCCGGTTTGCGAATTCATCCGTTTTCCTTGTTTGTCCACTGTCCACAAGAGTTTGTGTGTTCGGTGCGCGTCGAGCTGTTTGTGTGCGTTGAGAGGAGAAGGAAGAAGATTTGATTATGGATTTTACCGGCGCAGATTAAACTTTTACGAGTTTTGACGATTTCCAAAGAATCTTTAGTTCGCCACTTCAACTAATAACAAATTCCTCCCAAAAATGACCACACTGGACGGTTTATAACGCAATGGTCCCAATTAACTCCAATTAGCGAGCGCCTAGTCTTTTGTGGCGATGGGAAAAGTTGGCTGTGCAGGAAAGAATTTGCGCGAGCACAATAGGCAATTCAATACCTTTATTTCGAATGGACCCAATTTTTTATGAACAATAGTGGCGCGACAGCAATGTGACGTTTTGTCCATCAACCAGGTGGCCCTTGCGCGACTGTTTGCGCCTTATTTACACTTGTTTTCTGTCTGTTGATTTGCATGTTGATTTTTCAATCTATTTCAAGTTCGATCATGTCAACTTAACTTTTTGCACCGGTCAAGATCAAAACAGGTTAGGTGCAAAAAGCACAACTGTTTTGATTCATAAATTCTCAAAGGGCGATTTCTAATCCACTTGAGCCGGAAACTTTCCGATCTTTTAAACGAGATTCTCCCGTTTACAATAGTTTTGCGCATGCCGTCTAATCGTCTATTTCTTCTATTTGCTTATTTTTGAAGTCGTCAAACAGTTTGAATCTTTACGACTTCGTTCACTTCTAATTACCAGACTTGTTCTTCGGCTCGAGTTCGAGGCAGCTCAAATTCCACGAAACCCTCGACGGAATCACTTTCTAGTCTAGGTTTTTAATCACCCTCCGGAGCCAATTAGCTGCAGCTTTGTCCTCTGTTTGTCGTCTGTTTGTTTTCTTTTTCACTTTTAATTGGGTGACGTTCTGTCGCCGTGTGGCTTTAATTAATCGTTCCGCCGGCCACCGGATTGCAACTTTTACGTTGACACTCTTGACTTTGGCCACTTACTTTATAGTTTGAGTGCGCGCTTTGTTTGTTTGTTTTGGTTGGACGAAAGGAATCCGATGTAGGCAGAAACGTACTTTATGATATCGTTTGAAGTAATTAATTTGTGTTTTTTGAAAGAAGACTTTTTTGGCCCACTCAGTATACCTTATTGCATTATTCAGGCACCTGTTCAAATGACGAATTTATTATATTGTTCTCCGACTAAACAAAATACAATGAATGCACCTGCTCGAACGAGCTGATTTGTTTGCGAGTCATTAATGAGCGAATTAGGCAATCAATTGAGTGGAACTAATTAGTGCCGTATCTGCTTGCTAGTCAATTAGCTGCCGAAAGCCTTCGGGCAGAGGTCATTAATTTGGCTGATGATGAGTCCATAATTCGGGGCAAGTGAAAGTGTTTTGATTGATTGCTGGACGGTGGTGTCGTGATGTTTTGTCTGTTGGTTCGAGCTGTCGTTTGCACGCAAATGTTTCTTTTTTATAGTGCTGCCGCGAGATCGGATTTTGAATCGAGATTAACTTTTCATGCATAGTTTATTGTACTGAGTTAACATCACTATTAGTTCGCCAGCTGTTTCGATCAGTTTTTTAACAAATTCAGATTCTTTCATTTTTAAAAACATAAAACAACTTTTATAGATCACACAAAATTGCACGTGTTAACAAATCTCGACACTCTCAATTTCGCGGCAGCACTACTTTTTTATGAGTTCGAATTATGCGGCTAAAACAACTCAGTTGCTTGTTTTACTCTCAGTCTGACTCATCATTCGCACTGCTGACCACAGAGATCTGATTCATTTTCGAGTGTTTTTATTCTCCAAATCTACAGCACTTTTCATTCATTGCAAATTGTTTGTTCCACTGTTTAAAAGCTTTTAACAATCGCATTCCACAAACATCATTTTGCACGTGTTGTTTTTGTTGATTTCTTGCATATTAAACGACTGTTGACTAGATGTTTGAACTCCGTTAATTCCTCGATAGAGGAGTTTAGTTCAGCAATATGTTTATTTACTGGGTGGACCAAAAAAACATTAACACAAAAAAGTCTTTTGTCAAAAAAATCAATCGAAAAGTTTCAAACACAAAAAAGTCTTTTGTGTTAGCGTTTCTTGGTCGACTCTGTAAACAACAATTTTAACTTGAATGTCAAAAACACTTTTTGCTTGATCTAATTAGTCGAGCTGTTTCGAACTGTTTCGAACTGTTTCCAAAACCTCAACGCACTTAATTTGGTTCCGCCAAAAAAGAGCTCCAGGTGGATTTTTGAAGGTTGCGCGTGAAAAGCTCCATTCATGTTCCATGTTTAATGTTGCGCATAGAGGTCAATATCCTTTTATGGATGCCCCCATTCATTATGCGTTGATAATCAAGTACTGGATGATCTCACGCGCTTTTGCTGCGACTACGACGACTTATTCAAAGTTGTTGTTCAAACTCTTAATATGTTTTACGACTTGGTCACCTTTGATCACGGAGGCGATATCAAAACGACCAATTAGACAACTTTTTGCATAACACAAGTAGCCACCGAACTCGATAGATAACAGCTCCGTTGATAAATTACTATTTATTGCTTTTTGTACCGCTAAGAGCCGTGTTTTGTTTGAATATGAGAAGTTAATTGCGTTTACTCGATCACTCTAATTTTTGAAACTATTGCGCTTATTCGATCATTCAGTTATTTGTTTATTCGATCATTAAGTTATTTGTTTTTACATTTTGTTTATTCGATCGTTTCAGCTATTTTCGGCTCTCTTCCTGCTTTTTCATTCATCTAGCGACACAGTACGATCGGTGGCCATTTTGTTCCTTTTCGGTGGCTATTCGCTTCGGTGTATTCAGTGCAGTTGCGGGTGCCCGGTGATCAAACATTTTGCTGAATTCGCCTCCTCCCTTCTTCACTCATTCACGATCAGTTGAGCTTCTTTGCACTTGACTGTTGCTGTGTTGAGTCAGAAAGCGAGGAGAACCAGAAGAAAAGGCACGCGTAGCCGGGACGACAGAACTTCTCTTCAGCCATTGTGCCTTCTACGGAGACTACCAAACTACCGATGAGAAGCTTTAACATTTATGGTAAGTGTTTCTGTACGTTGCTAATTTAATCGAATCGCCAATTTCGATGTTCATTTTTGTTTGAACAACTGAAAACAAAAACTGCTTTTTACAATCTAAAAATAAATTAACGTCATTTCTGATTAAACAACACAATAATTACTGCTTTCAGCCAATTGTCATGCGGCGGCCAATTGATTGTGCAGGAAGCCGAGAAGACATCTACAGAAACGCTCAACAGCTATTTTCATCAAGATTTATTGTGCAAGCTTGTGTTCCCAGTTGCTCATCTCAATGGCAGCGGAGACGTCCCAATCGAGTTCCCATCCAATGGATGACACACCTGAGGCTATGAGATGCAGAACGTGGGGGTCGAAGTTCACAGTCGAAGCCATTTGGAGAACAAAGCTGAAAAGAAGAGGTGGCGTCGAAATGCGATCTTTGTTGGTTGGAACACTTCTTTGCGCGCTTGCATTTTTAAGCGCAAGTGCCGATCTTTCATCAACGGGTACAAAATCGGGAAAATTCTACACAAATCAGTGGGCTGTTCGGATCGTGAATGGTAGCGAGGTGAAAGCCAAACAAATGGCTGAGAAATACGGGTACAACTATATGGGACAGGTTAGTTCCGAATTGAACGTTACAGTTGACATCAAAGACTTGCAGGTAATCCCCGGCTCCGAATACTTTCTTTTCAAAGACTCACGGGTCAAACGCAAAACACGCAAAACACGAAGTTTAACCTCAACCACGCTTTCTCGAGATCCTAATGTTTGTTCAAAACTCGACTTCATTTCAATACATCTGAGCTTTTAGGTTCTTTGGCTCGAACAACAACATTCGAAAAGACGAGTAAAAAGAGACTTTCGCTTTTTCGACCAACCTCCAGCACACAATCAACGATACTCGTCCGGAGTTATGAGCAGTCCACAGCACATGCAACAAAGGCGAGTCGACGTTCATCCAATGGACTTCCGGCTAAACTCACATGACCGAATATTCGTTGAAACCAATGAACTTGGACACTCTTACCGAAAGCATTATGGCGTTCCAAATGACCCGTTCTGGAAAGACATGTGGTACTTGCATCGCAGTGACTCTCAGCCTGGACTTGTTGACCACAACGTCAAAGGTTTGCCTAAGATTCCATGTTCAAATTAACACATGTCATATTTGATTGCTTTAGAAGCATGGGAGCTCGGTTACACAGGTACTGTTTGTTCTTCAGTTTGTTGTTTTACACAACAAACAGCATGTTTGTGAAGTTTTAAAGTTAGCTTAAAATTAGTAATGTAAGTAATGAAATTGCTATTAAATTGTGTTTAAGAACATTAAAGGTTGTTTAATGAAGTAAATTTTGAGTAAGATTTAAACAATGTTTTATTTAAAGTCTGTAACAAGTCTTATTTTTGAATGCCGACTTTTCGATATCTTTAACATAACTTAGAAGACCTTTTTGAAGTTGTTACATTTCAAAGAAACTGAATTCTCTTTTGTCGCTTTTAATCAAAGTCCAAACAGTTATTATTAAAGTCTAAACACTAACAATTTTGAGTTTCGATAATAACTTTTATAATGTTGACCCAAAAAATCAATGTCGCGGCAGCACTAATGAATTGCAAAGTTGTTTGTTTAATAAAGAAAAACACTTTTAAACAAACAAGCTTTCTTAATTTTAGAGAAAATACGGTATTAGATTAAAAGTCTTTTTCAATCAAATATCGACTTGAATGCTCTTTCAAAAAATCATTTCAGGTCGTGGCGTTGTTGTGACTATTCTGGACGACGGACTTGAAGTCACTCATCCGGACATTGCACCAAACTTTGACCCAGAAGCCTCTTTTGACGTGAATGACGGCGACATGGATCCAACTCCACGTTACGAGTTCAGTGACGAAAATCGCCATGGAACGCGATGTGCTGGTGAAGTTGCAGCTGTATACAACAATTCCTTGTGTGTGGTTGGAATTGCTTTCAATGCCAAGATCGGCGGAATTCGAATGTTAGACGGAGAAGTGACAGACGCTGTTGAAGCATCAAGCTTAAGTTACAACAATCAGCACATCGATATTTACTCTGCAAGCTGGGGACCAGGTATAGTTTTAGTTTAAAAGCTGTCCAGTAACAATTATTCAATTTAAGATGACGACGGGAGAACAGTTGACGGACCTGCTATCTTAACAAAACAAGCATTTGAAATGGGAATTCGACAAGGTACGATCTCAGTCAAATTATTCATCTAACATTTGCAATTTAGGTCGAGGTGGTCTTGGCTCCATCTTCATTTGGGCGTCCGGCAACGGAGGTAAAGAAGCAGACTCGTGCAAGTAAGTTTTGAGTTCTTATGCTCGATTTAAAGAATTTAACTTTAGTTGTGACGGATACACGAACTCCATATTTACACTTTCCATCTCATCGGCAACAGAAAACGGCAATATTCCGTGGTATTCGGAGGCGTGCTCTTCAACTCTTGGAACAGCATATTCAAGCGGAGCAACTGGAGAGAAAATGATTGCTACAACGGATCTGCATCATTCTTGCACGAAAACACACACTGGGACATCTGCCAGCGCACCTCTGGTTGCTGGAATCGCTGCATTAACGCTAGAAGCCAATCCACGTTTGACTTGGAGAGATATGCAGGTAACTAGTTGAAATGTGTTCACTAAATTGAATCGTTTAATTTTTAGCACATTGTTGTTAGAACTTCCAATCCAGGTTTGCAATTAACTTGCTCGGTAATGTGTAACTTATAACCGTTTAGCTGGACTCAAAGCAGGTGACTGGAAAACAAACGGCGTTGGTCGCAACGTTTCTCATTCATTTGGTTACGGACTTTTAAATGCAGGTGCGATGGTAAAGGTAATGCAACTAAAAATGATAACTTTCGTACAAGTGTTTACAACTTTTTTGTAGTTGGCAAGAGTCTGGCGAACAGTTCCAGCCCAACGAGCTTGCCGAGCTTCATATCCAGCGCCTTACAAAACAATTCCGAACGCTAACCGGCTTCATCTGCAAATGTTTACAACTGCTTGTGCGGGAGATTCTCAAAACGAAGTCAAGTACTTGGAACACGTTCAAGCAATCATTACGTTAAATGCGCTCAAACGTGGAGATGTTCAAGTTTATTTAATTAGTCCTTCAGGTAGCTTATTTGTAATATTCAACAAGATCACAATTCAATTCCAGGAACACGTTCAACATTGTTGGCGAAACGAGTACGCGATACTTCAAGAACGGGATTCCGAGACTGGGCATTCATGACCACGCATTGTTGGGGTGAACAAGCTACGGGAACTTGGACACTTGAGGTTGATAACGATGGATGGGACGGTAATCTTAAACACACTCAAACAGTAAAAATTGACTTGTTTTTAGATGCCGAACTTCTTAAATGGGACCTTGTTCTGTACGGCACTAGTGATTATGTCGGGCCGACAGGAAGTGAGGGCTACTATTTAAGTGAACGTTCTGTTGACAGCGAACTTGATCCCTACTATGCAGCTTCTAGATCCTCATCGACATCTCGCCAAACATTCCACGCATTTTTAATACTGGTCATTTTGCTTTTTCTGTTCTAATCTTTGTAGTTAGTTTTTGGTTGTAATTAAAAGTGGTAGCTCGAATTCGCACAAGCTTTAACTCCCCCATCACAAACATTTGATCTTTTCCATTTCATATTCTTAAACACCATCGAGTCCGAACGTCTTTCACTTATGTCCAATAATTTGTTTGTCTATATGTGTTCAATTGTTATAGCGCTATTCAATTATTCATAACTTCACTTCTTTCTTTGTGGACATTCTAACTAGCATCCAAACACGGTTTTTGCATACACTCAGTTATCAGTTACATAAAAGTTGTTTCAGTTATGTAAAGTTGTTACAGAAAGAACAAAATGGTGCAATAAATAAACTCATATTTGAAAAGCAGCTACAAGGATGATTTAAAACTTTATTGTCAATCAAAAATAAACAGAACTGAAAATAACCACAGATCTAGGTGTAGCGTCTGAAGTTTCGCTGACAATTTTGCTTGCGTCTTGGAATGCTCTTTTGCCAGTTGCGCAGTCGCTGCTCCGTGTATTGACCCTTGCTCGTAGATGCTCAATTCCATTCGGCTGAATCGCAAATTGACTGTGGACTGAGTCTCAAGTGTTCGTTTGAAAATCTGCTTGGATCGGTGAAGTAGAGTGTTCAACAAGTCGTTTGAGATACGCTTCGCCTCGTTGCTTTGAAAATAGCGGTAAATAGCGCAGCCTTTCTCATAGAACTAAAACGAGAGCAAATAACAATAATGAATTCAAAGCTCGAAAGCTACCATGTCTCGGCCTTCCGTCAACTTAGCAACACTGGATCCAACTCGGAGCGACTCAATTACTTGCGATCTGTAATCACTAGGCAAAATGGGACTTCCACAAAAACGCAAGGCTGACAACTGCCAAATCTTGATAGGCAAATTGACTCCACGCAGCGAAATCACATCCTGTTTAGGTTGATTGATCAGAGGGAAAAGCTCTAAAATGTTCAATTAATTGCATAAATCGTAAAGCTTTCAAACCTTTTGGTGTGTCTGTATCAAAATTGAAAATGATGTCACATTCAGTTGCCAGAATATTGTCCAAGTCATAGTAATTCTCGTTAACCCATTCTGACTGGGCAGCTGGCTCAAATCTGGATCGCTGATATTTGTCTTCACGTGCTTGTTTGATACTTGCAATGCTCATCCTGCATCAAAGTGTTAAAAGCGAAATAAATAAAAACAAAGCTTTGAAAAACTTTGGCGCGTTTTTTAAAAAACATGTCAATTCGTCAAGTGTCACAAACTTTTCTAACAGAACTTTTAGATGTCTCGAAACATTTCAATGCACTTTTTTCTATCAACTAACTTATCAACTAATCCAATAAAGAAAGTAAACCCTTTATTTTTACACGGCAGACAATAAATAAACCCACTGTATTCCAGTAATGATTATTGCTGTTCTCGGATGGTGAAGAAGTCGCGGATTGTGAGCTGTCCTTCGGGAATGCCATTGATGACTCGTTCAGTGTTGTCCAAGTCGCTCAAGTCTTCACGGTTAAGCTTCAGGTTTCCAATAACCATGATCTTCTCCTGAATCTTCGGCCAAATCATGTCGTCTGCAGTCTTGCGCGCCAACACATAAGTGATATTCACAGCTGATTTCTGGCCCACACGATGTGCACGATCTTCCGCTTGGAAAAAGGTTCCAGGATTCCAATAAAGCTCAGCGAAAATAACCTTGTTAGCAGCAGTCAATGTGATTCCTAAAACAGGATAAAGTCTAAAATGCACCAACTAATAAACAATTACCTGTTCCAGCAGCCGTAATACTCAAAATCGCAACTTTGATGCTTGGGTCTTCTTGGAAGCTCTTGCAGAAAGCGCCACGATCTGGTCCTTTAGTGTGCCCGTCAATTCGGATAGTCTTGATCTTCTAAAAATAAAGCATTAAAAGCATTGCATCTTTAGAACTTGCCGCCTTCTCAAAACGAGCAGAAAACACATCCAACACAGACGTATGATGTGCAAACAAAAGAATCTTGATCGGCGCAGCTTCTTTGTAAAAGTAAGTTTCCAATACCCAATCAGCAACAGATTCAGCCTTCGCCAATCCCGTATTTGAAAAGTAGGTCATAAAGTGCTCTTTCTCATCTTCACTGTTCTAAACAACTTCATAAGCTTAAATAAGGAAGCATTAAAAAGCTCACCATTGACTTCTCAGCATCACTTTGTGCCTCACGCGAAAGTTTCAATTCTTTTAGTTTGCTCTTGATTTTGTCACCAGACAAATAGAGAATCTCACGTGTTTTTGCAGGCAAGTCGTCCAGAACATCTTTCTTGAAACGTCTAAGCAATAAATGTAACCTTGACTCAACATAATGAAACAAACCTGATCATGACTGAGTGCTGCAAGATCGCCGCGAGTTCATCCAAATGTTCTGCTCCTTTTGCATCAGGCCCAAATTTACCTTTCTTCAAATCACAATAACGCTGCGCAAAGGCTTTCCAAGTTGTGAAGATTCCTGCGTCTATCAAGCCAATTTGAGTGAACAGTTCAGACGGACGAGAAAGTGCTGGAGTGCCACTCAACAAAATTAAACGCGATATTCCTGCCTAAATTTTGATTTAATCAAGCAAAATAGCTCAAGTAACTTACTGATAACTCCTTAGCAACTTTTGTTCGTCTTGCCGTTCGCTCCTTCAACAAATGCGACTCGTCAAAGATGACAACTTGGTACGGATTCTCCAAAAGTGCCTTCAATTTGATCACCATTTGCTCGTAACTCATAATGACTACAACCTTAGCAGAATGAGAACGCGGAAGCTGATCGGTACCTTTCTCAATGACTGTAATCTTGTCAACGTGTGGGAGAAATTGCTGAATTTGCTAAACAACATAACTAGTAAAATATTGCTTGTAGTAAAAGTACCTGTTTCCAAGAATATTTAACAGAAGATGGGCAAACAATCAACAATGGCCATTCAGAAGGATATGCACGCGCAATAGCTAAAGCTTGAAGCGACTTACCCAATCCCATCTCATCTGCAATCATCACTTTGCCATTTCTCTGAAGACCATACCTAAAATGTAACGGTTATATTCACAGTGTGTTCTAAAAAGCACTTACGCCACACCAGCTTTTTGATACGGGAACAGCTTCTTCAAAAGACACGGATCAATTTCAGACTTCGAAAGTTGCGCCTCGATCTCTTCAGGTGTTTGAGTAGGTGGTCTTTTTCTGGCAAAAACCTAACCGTTTCGTGAAGTTACAGTCAAGTATTAAAAGTATACTTACCTTTCTCACCCATGGCGGCATCTCAACAATAGTGCACTTGGCTGTCTTCATTTTCTTCAAATCAGCAACTACAGCTGGGCACTCGTCAAGTCCAATAGTCCACAATTTCTTCGATCCATTGTAAACTGCCGATTTGTAAGCACTGATCATTCTCTTAATTTCTTCCATGTACATACTGATCTTGATCTAAAATAAACAATGTAGTTAATAAGTGATAAGCGAATTACCGTTGCTTGGGTCGGCGAGCATGCTTCAAATTCAATTGTGACATTTGGAACATAGCCCTGAAGTGGATTGAACGGAACTCCAGGTTTTTGCGGTGGAATAGCATTGACAGGTCGCTGTGGTACAGAAGTATTTGTGAAGTTTGACAGAACAGGCTGATTACCAACTTTCGCAACTTTTGCAACCTTTGCGACTCTTGGCTCCTTTAACGCATGCTGCTTTTGGAGTTCTAGAGCTCGCTTCTAAAGATAACAACAATTAGTTACGTATATTTAAAACATTCAGTGCTTGGCTCAATGCTTGGCACAATACTTACTCGATTCGCTTCAATTCGTGCTCGTTGTTCATCAGTCAACGCTGTCATTTCAAAAGTCTGTTTATAGATCGGAACTAAAACAAAATGTCGAAAATAGTAATGAACATTGACAATATTCATATTTCAAATGTTAATTTTTGCGCTGAAAGCAGAGATGTCTAATGCATTTGAAAGAAAAATGTATTGTGCATTCAATAAACAACACTGAATAAAATAGTCTTTTCTTATGCTCTACTCAAACAAGCAAAATGTTTGACTAATCTTTTTAAACATCTTTTATTTGCAGTCACTGAAGAGAGAGCGTTAGACAAAAAAGACACAAATCCCACAAGCACTGATCAATCGGAGTTTTTACATAACACTAAATTCATAACATGTGGTCGGATTTACATTCCATCTTAAAGGTTCGCCTTTGTTTTGACTCATTCAGTTGTGGTCAAAACTATTTAAATTTTGGAACGCTCTGCTCGTTTGAGTAGAGATTATAAACACGATTCAAAATGTACTCAATTTATTTATGTTTATGCTCCATTACAAGTGCGGCACGGTGAATAAACTGCTTTTCCGAACTTCTGCAATCTGTTACAAAATGGGAAGCATGGGGGAAACGACTTCCCCGGTCTTGTATCACAAAATGGAAAGCAGGGTGAGAACTCATAGTTGTAGTCGGATTTGTGATCTCCGTTGTTTGAGCTTTGACATTGTTGTTGATAAGGCAAATTGAACTGCCCATCTCGTTTTCCGTCGTGACCCTTGCAGTACGGAAAACATGGTGGCAGCTCTGGCATATGCTGGAAGATTAATTAGAATTTAAAGACATTGTGCAAACTACATACTTCTTTGAAGTCATCTTGTGCCTGTTCTCGTTGTTCTTTCAAGCGATGTTTTTCATCCGGACTCAATTTGCGAACTTCACCGCTACATTCATGCACAAAGTCTCCCATGATTATACAGTTTCCAGGACCAATCAGCATACCGTCATGATTGAAGTGCTACAAAAATGAACACTTTAAAGAAGCCACACTACAACTTTCATACCTTCTTTTGCGGTTTGCCTGCCAACTTTTCCTGCACTGACTGCCAAAACAGTTGCCAATACAAATATAATCAATCTCATCTTACTACGAACTTATAACTACTCTCTGCTCCATCTTTTTAAATACTCCAAAATGTGCAAACATTGCGATGAAAACTCTCAAAACAATGCCAAAAGGTCATGCGGAATTCTTCATTCTTTCACACCACTTTTCACATTTGTGCAGCTGTTTGGAAGAAGTGCGAAAATCACACCTCTACGCATTTGAACTAGTGATTTCTGTCTCTCGTTGAATAAGAGCGCAAACTTTGTATGTCCAGTTGTGTGAATTGTAGGAAACTATGGAACATTTGCGGCCACAACGCCGATTCTTTTTATCAGCTGTTCAATCATTGAGTTGCTGAACTGTGTTGTTTGACTGAAGTTATTTTTGTTTTTGAAAATTCAGTGCAAAGTTCTTTGTTGTCACTCGCAAACGAATTTATTGAAAACTCTAACTGCAATTGATTAACTATTGTAATACAATGAAGGAACCGGTGACGGATTTGAAGAAACTGGAGCAGGTGGTGCATGATCTCCGTGATTGACTGGAACCAGTTGCTTGTAAATAAGTTGAAATTCCGGAATGTGGCTGCTATTTGTTGCTAAACAGTCAATTTTACTTATCGTTCCACAAAAGTTTGTGCTTACGTTGACTCTTGTCGTTAAATGAATTCCCGAAATTAAAAGCTGGGTTTGAACCTTGTTTAAGTCCGCTCGGATCGTCTCCACTCCAACTTCTTCGTGCTTCGCTCTTTGAATAGTCATTTCGGCGACAACTCGGGACTTCAGGCAATTCGTAACTAAAGACATTTGTTTTAAATCTTGCTTTTGCTACAAAAACGTACCGGCAGCAAAACATCCAAAGACACGTTTGCATTAAAAGCAGAAGCATCTCACCGAGAGTAACTGCCGTGCACCCAATCCACAGGCCACTACTTCCGCCAATATCAGAAATGAGTTCAACAACTTCGGTCATTGGCGTCTCATCCAAAGTCGAATATGTTAATCGACTGTAATAAACGTAGATTTCTGCGGAGTTATTGCTGAAAACTCTCAGCTTGTTTTAAATCATATCAAAACTGCCTACTTGTAATATTCTTCACAATCCATGTTTGAAAGTTCGGCGGACGGACAATATTCTTCGTAAAAGAAGCTTCCAGTTGGCCATTTCGATTTCCACAATTCTGCAGTAAAGTCAGTTTCGTTGCACGGGTTGTAACAAGTACAGTTAACAAAATAATAATCTCCATACTTGGCAATGTAATCCTGGTTGCACTTGTCTGGAAACGGAATTGAGATTATGAAAATTAGTTGGCAAAATTCATTTTAGTTCTCTTTTAATTGACTCAAATATGTTTTTGAACTTAGTTGAATCAAATATGTTTTTGAACTAGTTGACAACATTAGTTTTAGTTCTTTTTTAATTGACTAGTTGATTCAAGTGTGTTTTTCAACTTTATTTAATTGAATCAAATGTGTTTTTGAACTAGTTGACAACATTAATTTTAGTTCTTTTTTAATTGACTAACATGTGATTTTAGTTCTTTTTTTAAAGACTTACAATTTGTCATGTTGGTTTGAATGCAGAACATTCCCAGTTCAGTGTATGGAAATCTTGGATCAGCGCAACCGCAAGCATTTACAATTTTCTGCTGAAAACACGACCGAAAACACCCTTCAATTGAATAGGATCCGTTGAAGAAGAATGGCTGATTCCGTTCGGTTAGCGTCTCTGATGTGTCACAATTGCCGTAGGGTTCGCTCAAACGTGTGTAGCGAGTCTAAAACACATTTAATTAGGCTACTAGACTTTAAAAACCTCGTCCAAAACAAAGTTTATGCTCCTGCCAACATCTCCAAAATATCCTTCTGTGTTCGGAAACGGCGCATAATCTTGAGAGTGAATTGCAACTTTGAAGCCTTTTGATTCAGTTGAGTTCAAATATGTGACCGGATTTGTAAATAACACCATTCGAAGACCTGAAAACGGAGAAGTCAGTAAAACTTGGCAGAAGTAGAAGTTGGCATAGAAGTACCAGAACTTGGACCAGCTTTTGTAGTGTCATGAATTCCCGTCGGTAACTGAGGGTTAAACGTGTAGCAATATCCGTAATTAACGTCAAACACTTGAGCAAAGTCATTTTCCATGTCACACGGCGTTTCCCCGATATTGCAGGAACTAACCAATTCCGGTAAACTGTAACACAACTCGGCACGTTCTTCTGGAGTTAAAGAAGCTGCGATTTCAATCAAAGCTTGTCGAACATGAGCAATAAATGAAGGCTGATTTTGATATTCACTCAATCCCCACAAGTTGGCAATCTCACGTAGCGTCATCGCCTTTGATGTAGTAGCCAACGTACTGGGCATTGTTACATTTGAAGGGGTTGACTTTGTTAGCGCCGTAGTTGTGGAGACGCGAGAAAGCGCCCTGGAAGCGACAATAGTTAAATTTATTCGTTTAGCATTTGAAAAGTTCATTTTTAAATTGTGTTCTTTAGTGCTGCCACAACATCGACATTGTCGTATCGACTCTTTTTTAAAATGTCGAATGTTTTTGTCTCTTTTGTCACTTTTAATCAAAGTCTAAACAATATGCACTAACAATTTTGAGTTTCGATTATAAAAGAACAATGTAAGTTACTCACGTTCCAGTTGTTGTTGTTTTATTTGACAACGGAGTGGTTCCAGTTGTTTGATTGCAACAAGTGGTCGTGTCTGTTTTACGACTCGAAGACACAGTTAGTGCTGTTGTCGTTGAAACGTTTCCTGTTGTGCTCAATTGAGTGGAGCTTTTTGACGTTCGATCGAAAGATGTCGTAGACTTTGGAGTTGTTAATTTCGATGACTGACGTTCTGAGTGAGTTGACGTCGAACCAGGCGTTGAACGTGTTATGTTTGCTTAAAGTGCTTATTGAATTTCCGACAAAGTTGTATCTTACCTGTTGTCGAAACACTTGATTTGCTTGAAGTAAGCAATGTGCTCAAAGTACTGAAATCATTCAAGTCAATAAGCTTCATTAAATAAACAAACCTCGAGCTCAAACTACTCGATTGGCTCGACATAGTTGATTGAACAGATGAAACCTTTGGAGATGTGTCACTTTTTGTGGTTGAGAACGGAGTGCTCGTTAAAGCAGTCAAACTTGTTGACTTTTGTGAACTAACTGTGAGATAAGTTGTTGAACTCGGCGTTGATACGTTTTGAGTCGATGTCATTTGACTGCTTGTTTGCACGGAGGATTTTGTTGTACTTGACTGGGTAGTTGAAGACGGTGTACTTGATTGAGTAGTTGAAGACGGTGTACTGCTTGCTGTTGATTGTTCCAGCTTAGTTGTCGGTTTAATTGATGTATCGGATTGTTCTTGTGAAGAGCTAAAGTTCTTATTGAGTTGACAAAAAGATGTTAAAGTTTCACCTTCGACTATCTTCTGTCGTCGGCTCGTCTGTTGTCGGCTCATCTGTTTGTTGTTTTGTTGTTTGCAAACTTGTTGATTTAGTTGACGTGGATTGAGTTGTGCTGGGCGTGCTTAATAAAGTGGTAGTAACTGGAGATGTACTTGCAGTTGACGTCGAATCTGTAGATTGCGAAACTGTAGTAGAAGATGAAGTTGTTGCTTAAACGAGTTTTAAATTTTGAAATCATTGTTTTGTTTGTAAGGCTTACTTTGTTGAGTGCTTGTAGTCAATAAAGTACTCGTCGAAGTCGACGTGCTGAAGAGATTTATTCGAATGAATGATTTTAGTGGATTTCAAACTAAAAGTTACCTCGTTGAAGTGCTTTGCGTGCTGGTAGAAGTATCGGTAGAAGTGCTGAAGAATAATTAAAATATAATTTATGTTTGTTTAAGCTAAATTAACCTCGTTGAAGTAGAACTTGGTGTGTCTGTTGTTGTCGGAGTGCTAAAAGTCATTGTTAAACAGAACTAGCGTTTCGCAAAAAAGAGCAAAAAACTCTCAAAAGCGAGTTTGAAAAAATGTTTCGATTGCAGTTCTTTTTTCTGTGACAAAACTCTCTTTTGCTCTGTTTTTCAAATAAAGAACTCTTTTTTGCGGAACGCTAAACAGAACTGCCAGATGTTTTTCTCCTAAAGCAAACCTGGTTGAACTTGACGAGCTAGTTGATGTGCTAAAAACAAAGTCCAAAAGAATACGTTAAAAATTAAGCACCTTTCTGATGTTGTTGGCTCGGCGCTAAAGTTACCAATGTTGTTAATGTTTAAAATCTATGTTAACGTACCTCGTCGACGTGGAGCTGCTTGTACTTGAAGAACTTGAAGAAGTGCTGGATTCTGTGGTGGTTGCTAATTCCGTGGTGGTTGTCAATTCCGTAGTGGTCAGCTGTGTAGTTGTTAATTCTGTAGTTGTCAGCTCTGTAGTTGTCAAATCCGTCGTCGTAAGTTCCGTAGAGGTTGTTGAGATTTCAGTTGTGCTACTAAATTGAACAAACAAAGTTATTAAGTTTGTGCTGCATTTAAAGTAATTACGTTGACCAAGGAGTAGTAGTGGTTGCATTACAAACGGCAATTGCGCAGAGCGTATCGTAATAAGCAGAGTTTCCACATTGATCAATTGGCTAGAAATAAAGAGTTCAAACATTGTGTAATTTTGAGATGTTTGTCTTACCGTTTCTGTATACGGGCAAGCAGCATAAACGCAATCTTTTCCACACGAATAATCAGACATGCAGTTCACTAAGTCCGTCACTATATTGATGTAATTGTTTGTGCAATTTGAAGGTATTTCTGCCGTTACATAATACGTTCCCGTTCTTTCGCAATCTACAAGACAAATTAGAATTGCAAACACAGTCAAAACTTGCTCTCAATTGTTGCATTGATGTGACCGTAGCCAGAATAAGTGCCTGATGTATAAGAATAAGTTCCAGGGATAGGTGTTTGCCGGCTTTTCAAAGTAGGCGTACGTGAAATACGGATTTGGCCAATTACACAACGCTCCCATGCGGCGGCACATGTCATTCACCGGATTTCCTTAAGAGATATGCTTAATTACAGCTCTAAAACCAGTTTTACCTGTCCAATAGTCCGGAGGATACGCCAAGTCAGCAATTAACCCTTGAGCTGCTAAACAACTATTCACATATTTCAACAAGCCCATTGTGTCAGTGTAAAGAGAACAAGCATTTTGAGAGCCACACAAGTACTGCGATGTACAGTAATAGAAACTAGCGTCGAGAATCTTCCTTGTTTGTGTTGTTAGGAGATAAGAATGATTGAAGGCAAGTTTGGTTGAACCGTCAGCGCCTTAATAGATTGATTTAATCTATTTAGTTGACTTACAAATTCACTTACATTGCATATTAAATGCAGTTTTGCTGTTACAAGGCATTTCCTAAAAATTACGTTTATTTGGGCCAACTTAGCGTTACTTACCGAATACTGAAAGCTACTGTTGTATTGATTTGTCATCATTGTAGCCGTACACGTTTGTCGCTTTTTGCGTGCCAACAAATTGTAATTGCCCATTGAATTTGCTTGATAGAGTACTTTTGAGGAAGAGTTGGACGGAGTTGTCAAGTTGTTTTTAAGAAGCAATTTTCGCTGTTCTAAACGAGTTTAATTCATTTAATAGTAGAGATGTCGCTTGAGCTGCGAAGCAAAAATGCGAAGCGAAGAAAGTCAACAAATTTTTGCGAAGCGAAATGCGAAGTGCTGAGTGGACCAAAAAGTCTTCTTTCAAAAAACACAAACAATTTTTTGTGTTAACGTTTTTTTGGTCCACTCTGTAAACAAGCATAGATTTAATTACTGTAAAAAACTAATAGTGAAAGTTAATTGCTAGAATAAAGAAAAATCAACGTTTCTGCTTTATTGGGCAACAAACTAATGTTACGTCTAACAAGTTTGATCTTTTTTGACTCGTTTGTTATTGGATCCACACATACATTGCATTGAGCTTTATTTTTAGACAACTTGATAAACTCAAAAGATCAAAATGCAAGAGTTAAAATGTTGCGAAGCGAATTCGCTTCGTTTACATCTCTATTTAATAGTTATTTTAAACTCACCCAAAATGAAGTTGTAGGCCTCCATGAACTGTGTCAATTCCGCACTGCTTCCTATCTTTTGTTTGTTTGAAAGGATTAATAGAGCACACAGTCACTGCTGGAAACGGTATTTTTGACATGTAATAGATCTGAAACAGATTACAATTAACAAACTCGATATTTGAGAGTTGCCTTCAAGTTTGCTTGGCTGTTATACTTTGTGTATTCAATTATCAGGAAATGTGGCATGAACAAAGAAGGCGGCCGTTGTTGCAAGGAATGATTGCCCACCTAAAATCAATTTAGATTACGTAAATGCGAAACTTACAATACCATATCAATTTGAAGGGACTCATTCCCTGCTTTCGAATGTTCCTGACCGCAATAAACGATAAAGTCCATTTGCACCAGTTTTTGAAGAAGATAACGGCTCCCATTTTACTCACTCAACAAACACTCAGTTGAATATCGTACACTTGAAACAAAAGTGTCTAAAACGACCGTTCCAATTCAAGGCTGAAGCATCAAAAAACACAAAGTTTATTTGAACGTGTTGCCGACTATTATTTTTAAGTGGGTGTTCCTTTTCACTTTGTTGTGAATAGTGACGATTATCGTAGCTGCCACATCGACTAGCAACCAAATTTGCATTTTAGCGCCCAGTATCAAGACTCAACTACAATGAATTCGAGGAACAACTCTATGAAAATGCAAATTTCTCAATCGTCGACAGAAAGTCTAAATTTATAAATTTTAAAGTTTCAAATAGCGGAGTGTCAAAGAGATGACCGTGCCGTTCAAATTGCACGAATGCCTTCGTGTGTGGCAATAAAAGGGCAAACATTCAATCAATTGTTTATTGCTTAAAAGTATGCAAGGCGTAACAATGAATTTACAAATTGAATAGAGTTATCGAAAAACAATAATAAACATAAAAATGTGAGATTTAAACACAAAGTGGGCCAAAAAAGCATTAACACAAAAAATTGTTTGAAACTTTTGATTGACAAAAGACTTTTTTGCTTTTTGTGTTAACGTTTTTTGGTCCACTCTGTAGTGATTACCGTATTTTTAAAGATTGAAACAGCAAATTATGCTCCTTCTGCTTTGCCAGGATTCTTTTCTGTTTCGTCAGTAAGTTGTGCAGCAGGAACAATAGTCGCCTTCTTACGCTCTGTCCTTGTTCTTCGACCATGTTGCTGGCGAAGTTTTAATTTCTCCTAAAAACAACATTGTTGAATGCAAACTTCTAATTGTTAATTACTTGTAATGCAAGATCGGATTTTTCTCGCATTTGTAAGTTGCGTTTTTGCAATGAGTTGCGTGTGTTGTCCAGTTCTGTAAGTTTTTGCTTTACGTCTCCTAAAATGATTGATTTCAATCTTTGAAACAAACTGTAACTTTCCGAAGAGGGCATCCTTTGTCGGAATGGGCGCCAAACGTCCAACTGACAAGCCACTTGTTTCTTGTCCATCGGGCTGGGAGAGGTTTAAGATTTCCTGAATGTCGGTTTGTTTAAACTAGCTGTGCACATGAATTAGCTCACTTTCAAATCCTTTCCAGGCAAATCCTGCTGATCTTTGACTTGATCCGCTTCCAGTGCCAATAATTCTTCTTCCGTTTCATCTGGTACATTTTTGTCATACTTGATTTTAAGATCTCGTCCAAATTCTTCTTTGACTTTTTGTTTCATTAAAGCAAGTCTCTCTTCTCGAAGTTGCTTTTGCTTCTTAGCGACATTTGTATTCGCTTTGTCCAGATCTTTCAGAATTGTGTCGTTGATGACTTTGTCAAACCATTGAATTAAAGCAGCAATTTTCTTGTGTGTATTCTAAAAGAATGTTTGTTGAATGAGTCGCAAACAAGCATTTACTTGATAGACTCCGAGCGCCTTTTTTAAACTAGCATTCGATTGGATGTCGGTGAAGGCGTTTTGAATAGCTTGTTCCATTAAAGCCATTTCTTCTTCGGTTGCATATGGAAACTTCACACGTCCTGAAACGTGTTGACATTGATTTGTTTTAAATCCAAACACTTACCGAGATAAACTCTAAACGAAATTGGACAGCATTTTAGAAATAAGCTATGCAAACAACTTACCTGCATGATTGCACATTTTGTCCAGCAGCTGAATTTAAGCAATCACACAATGCTTTAAAGCGCAACAAACAAACCAATAAAGTTGTTTCTCGCTTCAGCAGCTGCAAAATATCTCATTCGAGTGTTACTGAAAACATAAATCGACATGTTTAAACAGCGCCAAAATCAAACCTGGCATCTATATCGCTCAGTTCTTTCCATCTTGTTATGCCGAACGCTAGAAATTAACATATAACACACGTTTTATAGACTAAACCGACCCATTTGTGTGCTGGCGTGAACAAGTAAAACTCGTCCGTTTGTCCATTTAAACTTTGCTAAAGAAACTCTAAACACAAACAATGTCGCTAAAGTGCACGAAATAATCACCGTTGCTGCCATTCTAAAGCAATAAATTAACAATGCTCAACAACAAATTGCAAACCTATTGCATCGTCCAACTCCGCTTCCAGTTGATTTTCTTTGGCACTTGCATAGTTTGGACCGAAAATCCCAACTAAACAATTGATTGATTGTTATAATGCACAAATTAGCAGTGCTGTCGCGAATTGTTAACACATGCAATTTTGTGTGATCTATAAAGTTGTTTTATGTTTTTAAAAATGAAAGAATCTTAAGTTGTTGACAAACTGATAGTAATGTTAACTCGATACAATTTAATCAATAAGCTATATATGAAAAATTAATCTCGATTCAAAATCCGATCTCGCGACAGCACTACAAATTAGACTCACGCAACATTCGATCGTGTTTGTCGTAAAGTTCATTCAATTTGTCTGTTTGCATTTTGTAGATTTCGGCTATTTTTGCGGCCCTTTCATATTGAAGTTTCGAACCACGAAGCTCCTAAACATCAAATCGTGCACATTAATGACTTTAAAAGCAACCTTCTCCGCAACTTCTTGTTTGTTCAATGCGTCTAAATAACGAGTACTCAAAATAAGTTTAAAGCATTTTGAAACCAGCGTGGTTCCAAAATTTTACTCAATTCCAATTCCGCTGAACAATAAAATAAGCAAAAAGGCACTATTAGTTCAAACAGGAGTTTACTGACAGTAGTAAACAGGCATAAATACCATATTTTCTCCAATTTAGCGCCCGGAGCGGTCTATTTTTAAATAGCTCAATCAGGAGGGCGCTCTATTGGAAAGGATGTTCCACAGGAGTTTACTGATAGCAGTAATCAGGTTAGGCAATTTACGAAATAGATAGTTTAGACTCTAAGTAGTCTTCCACGCAGAATCATAAGACTTTAGATGCTTCTCCAAATTCTGAGACTGAACGGGAGTCAAAACAATTAGACAATAGTTACACTCTTCACTTCCAGCTGACTGTGTTGTGAAGTAACTAAACGGTGATCTTCGTGGCGGTGCTATTTTAAGAGTTCCGAAACAATAAAAACCTTAAACGAACCAATAAAAATAACAAAAGTTGCAACTAGACGAGTCAATCAAAATCCGGATCTTTTGTTGTCCAGCGGAATTGGAATTGGAATAACGATGTTTGAAGCACTAACCTAAATATTCCTTTTTCTCTTTTTCCATGCGTTCATCGTAAGTTCCCTAAATTGTGCATTATACAAATAAGTGCAATCAATTGCCGTTGAATACTTGCTGTTTGAGGAACGACTTAACTGAAGGCTGTTCAATGTTTTCAACATCTGCTTTCTCTTTCTCACTTAAATGATTGCTTATTGTAATAATGTTTGTTGCAAAAACTCACGTTTGTTTCTTTAGTTCTTTGTAAGTGGCTTCTAATTGATCGACAGTCTTTTTGATCTCGTCTGCAAAAATTGTCTTGTTTTCATATTTCTTGAGAACGTTTTTGTGTTCATAGCGGAAAATGTCCTTTTCGAGGTTGATGAACTCCTGAAATTGTTTGTATACTTTATAGAAATAGAAGAAAACCTCGACAACTTCGTCGTTTAATGTAATCTTCTCGACTGACTTTTTAACTTTTGGCTTGCCCGGCGTTTTAGTGCTTGTAGGTTTAGAATCTTTAGAATCGTCGGAGTCCTTTCCAACGGGGTTTAGCTTTTGAAGTTGGTCCTGCAAATGGATATTGTTAAAAGTTAAAGCTTTAAATGGAATACTCTGGCTCTTGCAAGTTGAGTTGTGCAGTTGGCGCCCATTTTAACAGTTTCGACTAAATGTCATTCTAAAAACAAATTGAAATAATCACGCATACTTTAAACGTTTAAAAGGACGCAAACAACTTGTCAAAAACATCAAATGCTTGCTTGTCACTTCAGCACTGTCTAATCACACAAAAAGCACTTCCACGAGCCAAAAGTCCCAGCCATCGACCGACAACACAGAACGCAGCATTGTTTTTCAACGGAGTTGTCAATGGAGATATGTGGGTCGTTTGGATGATGTTGAACGCGCGCCGTATCCATGCTGTCTTAGCCATTATTTCGAGTTAAGCAAAAAGGCTGTACGGTTCTTGAACTGCTAAAGAATGAACAGATTGTTTATGTGTTGGTGACACGCGGTGATTTTTGAAGTTGTTGTGTTTAAAATGCCGAACAACGATTAAATCGAATGGAATTATGAAGAAGTATTGAAGGTCGAGTATCTTGCATTTCGGCTTTGAACGACGGGATCGTGGAACCGAAAGTGGCAAAATTAGTTCGTTGGAACGTTGTTGGCCAGGGATCTCTTCTTCATCATTAACTTCCGGAAGATCGGGATCGTATTCATAATCAACAGGTCGTGCGGATTTGAAAGTGCCAAACCTGTGGCTTTTTGACAAAAACGTTTGATCGAGTTTGAGCTTTTTCGACTTTGTCGATTGGTGTTGATCTTTGGATGAACGCTTAACTTGCTTTGGCTGTTTCTGCTTTTCGGTGTTTGGCTTGCGAGTTTTTTGACTCATTGCAACATTTGTGGCTTGGGAGCAAGGCTGAAGGTTCGAATATGATGTTGAGCTCAGCAAGTTTAGACTTAAGAATGACTTCAGTTAGTGTCGGCTCTCCAAGCCTTCCAAAACGCAACAGTCATTTCAAATGCCAGTTACAATTTTATTCATTTGTGCTTTAATAATTTGTACATATTATATTGTTGTTGATTATATTCATTGTTTTGTTTATGCACTACAACTAATAAACTTTGAGCTTCAATCTCGACACTCGGAGTTATTAGAGCCTACAAAACAGGTCTATTAGGCGCGGTCAGACCTGTCAACGTTGTTAGCTGCCTCACGAACAGCTTCGTTCATCAACAACAGATTAGCCCAGCGTTTCACTGGAACACAACCCGAATGGACGACGAGACGAGGGGGGTCAATGAAGGACTGGAGACGCATTCAGACTGCAACGCGCTCCGGATTTGATACCGGTCAATTCGATTGTTTTAGAAAGTCATAAACGTTTTTAAATACTGTTCGATGTTTGGCCTTTTGTTGAGATTCATATAGGCCGGAATAGGGCGGTGCAGGTAATCCGGACCAGAAAGGAGCGCAATAGGTCCACAAAGAGTTTAAATGTCCACTCAAAGACTTACATGACCCCTAAGGACTGCAACTTGCATGACGTTGCCAAAACTAAACGACTGGAAACACCCCAACCGATTGGATGAAAACACGACATGCAGGTTTGACGTCACGAGAACTAATCACAGTGAATAATAAAAGTTTATGATTGTGATGAATGTTTTGCTCATTTCTAAAATGCTGTCAGTCATTTTTGTGTCGATTAGAAAATGAATTAAAGAGTGTGATAAACGTAGGCTGATTGAGATATGGTTATTGATTAGGCGGAGGCGGACATTGCCGTGGCCCGTCCCACCAGTTCAACATATTAACGAGTAGATTCGGTTGATTAACTTAATGGGACGTTGGGCCATATTCGAGTGCAAGCCATGGGTTAATTACTTGTTAACACTGTTGTAAATCGCCCGCTTGCTTTGATGATGTGCATTAAAGTGACAGGTCGGATTAATGACTGGGCTTTTCTGTACGCCTATACCCTTACACTTAGCAGGTTAAACAAATGCAAGTGATTTTGAGCCAACTACAAACAACACGATCAACAAGCAAAGCAATGACAACTACTACAAACACATAAAACCGAATGGGCTAACTTTATGCCAAACAACACCATCATGTAGACACGGTGGACCCATTGACTGAGATGATCGGCGGTTGAGTTGCTGACGGCTGATCCCCGGGCGGCTGCGGGTGAGTATCTATTAACATATTGCAGATATAGTCGGTCAACCTTGGGCGTGGGACCTCATGGTGGGCCCCACCGCCACAGGCCGGCTATGGGTTCACGACTGTTTATTTTTGAGGGGTGGTATGGTGGTTATTGATAGTATTTGTGCTTTACAGATGTTGCCTTAACTGTTACTGCAGAACTCGTCAATAGACACTAACTCGAATCAGTCCAACGTATTTATTTATCAGACACTATATCGGACGAGGTGCAACGTTTCTGAACTAATGGACTTCAGTTGAATTGACACAAGAGCACGCACCTTCAGACGCCAGAACAACGTAATTTGGTTGGATTGTAGCCCCAATGATCAACTTTACCGTACAGTTTAGGGCCGCAAGGGCGTCGGGACAGGGCCCTAATGACCCCAGGTGCCATGTAATGCGTTGTTGTGGGAGTTGCTGTTATGGGGCGCTTGGGTTTGTGGACATGTTTGATGCTTCCCGATTGTTTTGATTGTAGCCTTTTCCACTTTCGATCTAAGCAATTGAGTGAAATGTTGGGCTTTTTTAACACTTACATCTTGTACGATGACATAATGACGGCTCCATCCTCCATTTGCACGTAACAAAAGCACCGTCACCCACTACATCTTGTGGACAACTTACACGGTGTGCCCTGGTAACTATGGTGGTGGGGTGGTTGGTGCCGGCGGTCGCACATGGACCGACACTATGACTGGTTGCTAGCTTGACCCGTTTCTCCCGGCCATGGCGTTTTGCGCTTGTTTGTTGTGTTGTGTTTGTATCTTATTTGGTGCTACTTCACGACGTAGCAATTCTATGCTGACCATTGCATGAGTAGCCTTTAGCAGTTGGCGGGGATAACCTAGGCACCTACACGATAGCATCGCTTGCCGTCGCTGAGCTGCCAACGGTGTTGTTGTGATTGAACTGATTGGTCTGTCACTTTCGGAACCTTCGATTCCTATATCGGCCTGTCACTTTCTCATTTCAACAATGTATTGAACGGAAACCGATTACCACTAATGGTTGGACGTCTCCGGTTTCATTGTTTTTGGATTGTTTAATAGAGGATTCGAGAGATCTTACAACATTATTTAATTAGTCAAAAGACTTTTTTGTGCAATTTTCAGTTAAGACTCCAAAGCCAGTACTTTAATTCCTGAAATCTATTAAGATTTGAACTTCTTCAAGTTTTATTAATCTGTTGAAATTTCGGGTCAAACGGCGACCTCAAAACAAACAACATCTTTGTCATGTCTGCATTTCTCAAATGTTGATCTCCCGCGTGGACTCTTATTTTAAACAAACAGAAGCAGTGAGTCACCGAGTTTGAGAAAGAGCTAGCAGGCCAATCAAAGAGCAACTGCTCAGCGTTATGAAAATCCGCAGAATGAATGGCCAGAGTGCAAGCGACGTTTGATTTTTGAGCGGTTGACAAATCATCTGATGCTTGCTAAATTCGTAATCAAACAGATCCAGCATTGCATATAAATGACCACTCCGCCCAATCATTTGTTTAGTGTGCCATTCTGCTAGCTTTTGCCTTGCTTTTCATTAATCTCAATATTCGGAACAGATAAAAATCATAACTCTTTTCTCATTGCGCAATTGTCTATTTGCGCACGCAAATGTCAAAGTTTAGTCTTTCAAGCACACTGATCGCTCAGTTTAGTTTGCAGGCGTTTGATCTCTTTGTATATCTGCACTGTTGTTGATCAAATGACGAATTTCCGAATTGTTTTACTCTTATTTCTTCCACGCCAAACGGAGTGAATCATATGTTGTGGAAAATTGTAGTAGTTTCTCAAACAAGTTTCCGATGTTCGAGAATTTTATGCTTGTGCCTCTTGTTAGTCTGGATTGTAGTTAATTGCGCGTACACGATGGGCGTTGTGTTCGGCTATTAAAATGTTTAATCTTTAAATAGTTTAATTCCGATTTCAGCATTTGCAAGATGAAGTTGTTCGTCGTTTTTGCTTTGGCTATGATTGCCGCCACCGTCCAAGCTGGCTGGTTCGACGATGCAAAGGATTGGTTGGGTACGTTTTGTCGATAAACAAGAGCTATCACAAACTTGATTTTAGGCGGAGCCGTTGACACCGCCGGAGAACACGCCTCAAGCGCCGGTCAATGGGCCAAAGAGGCTGGCCAGAATGCCGGTCAGTGGGCTCAAGAAACCGGCCAAAAAGTTGTCGATGGAGCAAAGCAAATTACCTGGGACGATGTTTCGGACGCTGCAAAATCGGCTGGACAAAAGATTGGAGATACTGCGACCGGAGTATACAACAAAGTAGCAGGAAGCGACGAAAAATGAACATTAATTCAATTCTTTAAAGTGTTTAATAATCGCCGTTTAACATAACTTTGTTTATTTATTTCTGTGTATAATGTTGTTTTGTAATCGAGTAAACTGTATGCAATTTTGTTGTCTTGTTGTTGAAGTGTTGAAGTGTTTCAAATAGTTTGAGTCGACATTATAAAAGCTGTTGTAGAATCTCAAAATTGTTAGTGTTTAGACTTTAATAATTTAGCTGCTAGAATTAACATAATAGACTGATCTTACATAATAACTGTTTGGACTTTGATTAAAAGTGACAAAAGAGAATTCAGTTTCTTTAAAATGTAACAACTTCAAAAAGGTCTTGTAAGTTGTCTTAAAGATATCGAAAAGTCAACATTAAAAAAAGACAAAAACATTCAACACTTTGAAAATGTATTTCAATTTCAAAACATCTATAAAATTATTTCCATGTTGTTTTGTAATCGAATAAACTGTATGCAATTTTGTTGTCTTGTTGTTGAAATATTGAAGTGTTTCAAATAGGTTGAGTACGATTTTAATTGCTTCATAAACGTTCAATAGTGTTTTTATTGGCGGAACGTTGCCAGGTGGGCGCTAGGAATGTTTGATGCACCGCGGTCACTTCAATTAAAGTGCGTAATTTTCTCCGTTCATCGAACATCTTGTTGCTGCGCGCCAAGTTTACGGAAGGCTTTTGTTATGTAACTGTTAGTCGTTTATTTTCGGAGTAGATATTAGACAAGGCGTTCGTCGACAACGCCCGTTTCAAAACCGGCAGGCAGCTTTCCCTGTTTGTATAGTTGATTGTTCGGGATGTGTTATGGAAGTTGGCAACTCAAATTAACCGGACCACTAAATCATTCTTTACACTTTCGGCAGTTGCGCTTTCTGCATCAAAAGGCAGTGATTTTTTCGTGTAGGCCGGAACAGTTGCGCGATCGAGAAATCCAAGCATTGCATCTTCGCGAGTGAACTTGAACCGTTAGTGACGCCGGCGGAAAACTGGTTGTCGGACAAAAAATATGAAACACCAACGATTTGTGCATTGTTGTCGTTTTTGTCATTGCAGGAGATGGCTAATAAGGAATGAAGGCAAGTGTTCACTAAGGTCTGGATCCAAGTAGTTTCCCTTTTTGTGTCGAGAGCTGGTTTTATGTGGATCAAGTGCGACTTTTCAACTTGCTGCCTACAGGTTGCCAATTTCTTTCACCTTTGAAACCAAAGAATGCTGCCCGGAATTTCTGCCAGTGGTCAGCTGAAATTCAAAGCGGCACAAGGTTAATTTTGATTTCCGCTCCAACAATCCAACTCTTTTTTGGGGGCAGAGCGTGACCTTGGATTACGTCTTTTTACACGCGACATAGCTAATCATCAAGTCTCGTTTGCGCATCGCCGAAAGTGGAGTTATCAGCGAATGGATCTTGAGAAAAAACATAACTTTTCACTTTTGCGTTAATGTTCCATGTCTGGACTTAATCGGCTGAATCCCTAGTTTAAACAAATGTCTTGAGTTACTTTAAAATAGTTGCGGTTGTTCAAATTAACAATCAACATTTATGTGCCATTAACTTTTAGAGTCCTTTGAACTTTAACTCTCTCAACAAATTGCCCTAAATTTGCGGAACAATGCAGTGATTGTAATTCTCCTTTGTTATCATCGTTCTTGTTTGGCGGAAAGGCGCGCTTCAGTTTTTAATTTGACAATTTAAATGAACACTCAAATAACACATGTTTTTAATTCAATGTGTTTGCTTTTTTTGACTTGACAATTTAAATGAGCATTTTAATTCAATGTGTTTGCTTTTTTTGACTTGACAATTTAAATGAGCATTTTAATGCTACAGTAGTTGTGTGTTCCAAAAATAGCTCATGTAGACGATAATAATAGCTCTATTTTTGTGTACAGTAAGCATGGCTACGAAACATCCGTTTTGAGTAGAACACCTTTTCCTAAGCGGCCAGAGTGGAAATTCCAAAGAACTATTATTTCAATTGTTATTCGACTGTTGTTCAATTGTTGTCGCAGTTCAGCTGTCTATCTCTTCCACTACAAAATACTTTACTAGACTTATGCGAGTGGGTTATTTTTGTTCGAAAAGGTTCCGCTACGCAATTTCCTCCTCGATTGCGTAGATTTCACGGAGATTCGATTGGGTTTCAATGGCCACATTGCTAGTCAAGCCTGCCTCGAATTCTCTAATCGTTGATGCGTGAATGGCGAACACCTTCGTTTTGCGCTCGCTGAACTTTGGCTATTTTCTAGGATTGTGAAGAAAGGTCGCTGGTCCGGATGTGGAATTATTAGACGCCTACAACCGACACCGTATTCTTCATTTTTGGCCGAGATGTTGCTCCGGATATGTGTCCTGTGTTCGTTATTAGTGATCAATGTACATGCAGTTCTGAAGACAGAAGACGAGTTAACGACTGAAGAGTAAATTACAACTTAATACATTAATAATTAACAGTTAATTAACAAGTTATATTCAGTGCCTACAAAGTGCTAAGAGTCACTCCGACAACTGCCAAACAGCTTGAAGCCATTGCTGAACTTTATCGTCAATCTACCGATTTACAGGTAATTTAAAGGCTTTGGATTCTTTAGTTATAACGACACTTTTAGCTGGACTTTTGGAAAACTCCGACACAAGTTGGCCAGTTTGCAGACATTATGGTCCCTCCGGATTCTCTAGAAATTGTTTTGGATTATCTGAAAGAACACCAGTTGGAATATACGGTGACTATCCAAGACGTTCAACGTCTAATTTTGCAACGTGAAAAAAGCAAGTTTCCATCGTGGGCCAGACCTAATTCTTCAGCATTAAACGATCCTCTTCTTGCGTCTTTCTTTAGAAAAAGGTGCGTTTAAAGAAAGTTGGCTGTTTTAAAAGTGCTTTTGAGTTTAGAATGAGTGACGACTACAGCAGTTCAAACAAGGCTCGATACGGATTTGGCGAATATCATTCGTATGACGAGATGATCAGATGGATGCAAGACATTGAGCGCTTCTATCCTCAAATGGCCCAAACTTTCACAATCGGCAGAACACACGAAGGCCGAGAAATCAAAGGAATCAAGATAGGGTTTCCAATTTCGGAAACAAACAAACGCGCTGTTTGGATTGACGGTGGAATTCAGTAAGTTTCTAAAGCGATCGCATTAATAATCTTTAACAAGGCTCCGTTACGCTGAGCTTGCTAGCAGGGCATAAAGGGTTGAAACTTTTTAAGTGTTCTAACTGTTTAAAAAGAAGAAGGCCTTCGGCCTGGCTTTCGAAGTGCAAGCAAGCTGCGCCACTTCATAGTTTCTAACCTTTTATATCCACTTTTTCGCATATTTTGTTATTAAGTAACTGGGCGCCTCCGGTGCCAAGTTAAAGAACAACTCGTGTTCAAACAATGTTTAAACTAAGTTGTTTGTTGAAGTTTATCCAAAAAGACCTGTACACAACTCTTACTTAACGATATTGTAGTACTACTACGTTTTTAACTTGCAAAAGACATGAATTAGAATCGATATAGAACATACTGTCTTAAATGCGCGATGCTATTCAAAGTGTACATTTACTTGTCTGGTTTTACATAATAACAGTCTTTTTCAATCAAATTTAAAACATGTTGTTTAAAGCAATCGCATTAATAAGCTTTAATTTTATTGCACGTGAATGGGCTGCCATACACACCAGTTTGTATTTTGTGGAACAGTTGATTGTTGGCTACAACGTTGATCCAAAAGTGACTGCCTATGTGAACACTCTGAATTTCTACATTGTGCCAGTAGCCAATCCCGATGGATTCGAGTTCTCGCGCTCAGATGTCACTCCACAAGTTCGGTTTTGGAGGAAGAACAAGAGTCCAGAAGTCTGTCACAAAGATCATTGGCGAAGAGACAGATGCTGCCAAGGAGTAGACTTAAACCGCAACTTCGATTTCCATTGGGCCGAGACTGGCAGTTCGAGGTTGGGATATTTAAGTCAGAAGCAACTCAATAAAAATATTAGGTTGTTCCGAAAGTTTTGACAGGTCTGAACAAAATGTTCAGCTAAATGCCCAAAACCTCAATTAAACCTTTGGGCCAGTTGTTTGCATATTTAATAGTCTATCTGATAGATTAAAACTCGAAAATCATAAAGCAAAAAGAAGTTTTAAAGTTAAGCGTTTGACAAAGCGTTGTGACTATTAAAGTTGATTGACTCGAATGCTCTTTCGAATTGAAAAGTTCGCTACTTCAAGTTTATTGACCTAACTTGATTAGACTGCCATCCTTTAATGTAGAGCTTTTTGTATTGTTTTTACCGCATTCCAGACGTTTGAGATATCAACCACGCAAGAATAGAGAAAAAACAACAATTTTGTCCAGATCTGTCAAAACTTTCGGAACAACCTAATAACAATTTGACCGCCTTTGCCTAAAACTCAATAAAAATAACAATTTGATACTCCTTTTCAATACTCGTTTTTAAGTGACATTTGCTCTGATATCTACGCTGGCACTAACGCCTTTAGTGAACCAGAGGCCAGGTACAACAAAAAGAACAATGTTTATTGATCAATTTAAATGTTTTAAGAGCGATTCGAGACAAGATCTTATCGCCAGAGTTGCGTGGAAAGCTCGATGCATATTTGACATTGCACACTTACTCACAAATGTGGATTCATCCTTACAACCACGCTACAAAGTCATTCCCCGAAGACATCCAAGATTTGGTATGTTTTGAATGTGGTGTTTGAATGTAATGTTTTCAGGTCAACGTCGGCAAGCAAGGTGTAAACGCAATTGAAAGCATGTACGGAACGAAGTTCAGATTTGGAACTGGAGCTGACATCTTGTATCCTAGTGCGGGCGGATCGGATGATTGGGCAAAAGCTAAAGCAGGCGTCAAATATGTTTATTTGTTGGAGTTGCGACCCGGTGAAGATGGTAAACTTTTAATTACTTGCTTTATTAATTTACGCAATTTAAAGAATGGGACGGATTCTTGCTTGACAAACGACAACTAGTGCCAACTGGCCGAGAAACCTGGGAAGGTATCAAAGTCGTTTTGGACGCTGTAATGAGGAAAGCTCACGTTAATAGGCCAGCAGCGCCCGTTCAGCAAACACCTCGCTTTCAATCAACAGGTTTGCTTTTCACGTGAATTTTGCGGTTTGCCGTTTGCGTTTTGAGGTTTTTGCTGCTAAAATAAGTGTGTGGAGCGAAGTGTGCGTCAAGTGTGCTTATTTTTGAATTCAACGAAACTGTAACAATGTTGCAGAAATGTCAAAACTAATCGGGTGTAAATCCGGCTCAACTCCACGAAAACGAGTCAATTTTGCACACAAGTCCGTAAATAGCCTTTTTGAACGAGTAAACTCGAATTGCTTGATTGCACAAAACTGATTAAACACATTCAAAATGATGTTTGCTGTGAAATTTGCCTTTTTACAGCAACCGTTCCTCAATCTCCAGCAACTATCAGCACTCAACGCTGGACAATTACTCAATCAACTGCCACAACACCTCAGCCCATAACAACAACACGTCCATTTGCAGTTGGTCGTCGTGTTAATGAAGAAAACTTGCGCCATTCACTTCATGATCGCTTACAACGTTTGAGATTAAGTCAAATGGAAGCTCGTCGTCGTTTTGAAGAACAAGTACGTAAACAAAATCAATTCCAAATTCAGCCTGGACAAACTTTTCTTCAATTTGGACCGCCACAAAACGGTTTGTTCGGCTTGTTTGAAAATTGGCTTTTAAGCGTTTGAATTGATTGCATTTGTTTGTTTGCAAAATCAAGAAAGTGTAATAAACATTTCAGTTCCTCCACAAACAAGGCAGCAACAAAACAACCTGTGTGTAGACAGATCGAAGATGGTGTGCAGCGTAAGTCAATCTTTCTTAAATAAGTGAACTGGTATTTCAGATGGATTCAACGTGATCCAAACGTTTGCCGTACATCTGCAATCTACATGAGGAACGATTGTCAACGAACATGCCGATTTTGTGTGTAGTAAAACAAGAAGGCCATGACTTGATTAGCCCAAACACGATACTCATCTCTTTCGTTAATAAAATCTTCGCCATACTACGTTTTCGTTCTCTACAACCAAAGATGTTTCAAAGTTTTATTCGAATAAACATTTGATTGAATAAAGACTATTATGAGCAAATGTAATCGCATTGAGTAAAGCTGAGTTGTGTAGAAAATTCTTCAAGGCACTTGAAAAATACTTCGGTTGTTGTGACTAGAGATTATTGTGCTTTCAATGACTAGGAACTCGTTGTGTACCTATCTTTCGTTAAATTCACAGAATTTAACTCATATAAAGTAAAGGCGAAAAGACAAAGTTGAACATGAAACGAAAAGCGTAATTGATTTTGTTCCAGAGTTTTCTATTGTCTGCTTTGACATTTATAATTCGCAAGTGTTTGTGTTGTTTGTTTGCCAAGAGCTGAAAAGTTTATCTATTTAAAGAGTTTCTTTTTAAAACTAACTTTTTTGCAAGTGACGCATTCCAGTTGCATTAGCTTCAATCGTGGAGGATAGTTGAACACTGGATACTGATCAAAAAAGCCTACAAATCGAATAACATCGCCTTCAGTCAGCAATTCGAGTAATTCTCTGAAGATGTGAGAAGCGCTTAGACGTATTTGACCTTTGTTGCTCGAAATGCGGCTTTCACCATACGGGCCAGTAACATCGATTTCAAATGAGTAGACATTGTGCTTTGTTAGAGAACACTCGTTTGGCTTTATTCCCTTCGGTATTTGTTCTTTGTCTGAAGAGTCTGTGTCGTAGAAGCAACGAAGATACTGCTCAACTGAATCAGGCAAGTAGTCCAGCAATGTCTCAAATGAATTGTCTATTCCTGTAATGCGAACTGATTGGACTTGGCCTTTCCAGTCGACGGATGTTCCTTTGAGCTGAAAATACATCAAATCATAAAAACTAATCTTAACAACTTACTTGACTGCATTGCTCTTGTGCTTTAATCATATTCGATCCAGTCATGTCACAATACTTTTCAAATTGAGTCCAAGTCATATTTGTCAGTTCTTTTGATGCGTCGTAAGCTGTTCCTCCTTGATACATGAATGAAATTGCCATTACGAGAGAACAAACATAAACTGCCAGTAGAGCCCAATGCTTGCCTGTCGAGAACACTAAAGTTAAAATAAAGTAAATTAGAAATTCTTTTTGTTAACTCACTGTTAAAATCAAACTTGTTTGAGAACTTGTTATAGAACTTTCTGACAAAGAAAGGCACTAATAAAACAAAGATAGTAACGCCAAACTTCAAGGCCGTAATCTAAATAGCAATTTTTTGTTTAATTGATCAATTCAAAACTTACAACGTCGATTGAAGTGCGAATTTGAGAAATCAAGATTCCGGCGCTCAATATCACAGCTGCATAAGATGGGAATATGAGTAGCGATAACAATGCTCCAGTTAGTAAAATCCCCGGCAAGTTAAAGTGTTTGTACCCGATAAGCCACATCGAAACTGCAACATCAAACCACACGATACAAACTAGATGCGGAATGATTGTCCTAGCCAGAGCGTTTGTCAAGTTTTGACGTCTAGCCATGATAATGTAAACGAGCGGCACAATCAGCAATGAAAGCCCTTGAATAGTCAACGAAAAGCGGACAAGACCAACATTAATCTCAAAAAACGGCTTCCAGATCCTCCAAAACCCAACTGACACTTTCATTTTGCTCAAAATAATCGGAGCACTAAAATTAAGTAATTCGTTATTTGAATAAAAGTTCTTCACAATACCACGATATTGAATTTGCAATGATTGCTGTCAGAGCGTACTTGTCAGTAGCGTCTGTTAGTGCCACAAAGCACAGACATCCAAAGAATATTGCAATGCCGCAGAATAAGATTGAGTTCGGAATAGTTTTGTCTGCTGCTCCAAGTGAGAATAGAAAGAAGAACACTGCAACAAAGAACTTCAAATACGGATCCCAATGAATTGTAAATGCCGAGTCGATGGCATCGACCTTTTTGTTGAACATTCTTAAGATCCGTTGCCAGATTATTCTCTCACGGAATATCGACCGCTCGTGGAACATCTTCAATGTGAAGAAAGCCATAAAAGCAAACGAGATGTAAGCTCCAATGGCCGGCAACGTGCTGAGAATGGTTTGAATGCTTATGAACTGGACCAAACAAATGAAGACAAGTGTTTGAAGCTGATGGAACGGGAAGATTGCGTATGCAAGAGTCCTCCATTGCTGGTGAAGTTTGTCTAGCAAGTAGTCAATTAAAGAATCCAATGAGCGTACAGATCTCAAGCTCTTCTCGTGCATAAAGAAAGTGCTGTTCTTGCCTTCTACGGCATTTTTCAAGTTGTTGATAAACTCTTGTTCTTTCTCGCTTTCGGCTGCCTCGTTTAGCTCGTTCAAGGTCTCTTCCATGTCTACATTATGCATCTGAAATACTTGCAATTTAAATTAATTCAATCTCGCAGTCACTTACAAGTTTTTCAATGAGCTCCTGTTGTGATTGAGTATCGGAATCGCGGGCATCACGCAACAACTGATGCAGTTCGGCTTTGTCTGGCTTGTTAAATCGCCTGTAGAGTCGTTTTGCAGCATCGTTAGATTGCCAGCCTGGAATCAGAGTTTGAAGAGCTTCGTTTACTGGGCCAACCAAAAGCTGAACTTTAAAATAGTGTTCAAGTTCCATCTCTACCGAAAATCAGCCACAAAGAAGCGATGAACTCATAACACTTCTTTGATAAGTCAGTGCAAGTATACAACAAAAAGTCCGCCTTTTTAGTCAACAAAACACCTGATAAGCATACTTTCACTCACTTGCTGATTCCGACGAAATTGACAGGATTTTTAATTGTCAAATGCTTACCTCCTGACCTTTCTGGACTCGAGAATCGTTTCCATGCATTGTTATGATCACGTTCATCCGAAGAATCACGTCGACGAGCAAAATGGGAGCTAGCCATCGTCACAAATACAAGATCAAAACTTTTTTGTCGAAATTTTAGAAAAAAACAAATACGCAATGCCAATTAACAGGCAAAGATGTTTTTTGTCAAAAAAGTGTTGAAAGAATGTTGTCAACTTTTTTGTTTTAAACGATTTTAATTAAGAAAACTCAAGTTTGCAAAAAGCGTATTTAAACAACTCAAACGACATTTTACATTTGTTTACATCACTTTTGAATGACCAAAAGCGAATGTTTGCTGTCGATGTTTATTGAAGCGCTCAAATTTAAATAATCGCATTTAAAGAACAACAATTACAAATACAGTTGTGACAAAGCATTTCGTGTACTCGATTGTTTGCACTAGCTCAATGTTGTGTTGCATGATTGTCGAGTACGTGAATCAGACAATGAATTTGCTAGTCGGCGATTAGCCGCAGTTGTATGTAGTTACGCTAGGCCAGCAATCGACGCTTGACATTTTGACTTAAAGTGAGCGGCCACCTTATTGTCGTCAGAGCAAGCATTTAGTTCGAACAAAAATTACTCGCAACATGGCTCTTCCGAACACTACAAAACCTTACAGTAAGTTTGAACTCTTTCATTTTAAATTGGGCAATTAATGCGAATGTCTGATGTCACTTGTTTAAACGCCATGTTTTCGGTATACTATGTGTAGTCTTTAGAATACGATTCATATCACTGATTCCAACTTTTTGTCGAACATCTGATTAGTTAAACTCAGACACGTTCGCACTCTTATTTGCACGTTTGGCGAAGAGAAAACCAGAGCGGAAATAGCCATCACTTTCACGCCAGCTTATACATATTTCACGGAGAATTGCGCATGCAAATGAATAGCAAATTGGGTGAGGTAAATGTGGATTTCGGGTCGTACAGAATGAATGAGAACTTCTGCGTAATTGTTTGAAATTCGATACAATGCGGTTTCGGTTCAACGATTTTTAGTTTACGCATCAAATAGACGCGTTCTATTTTTCGAAGCTTCAACAAGCAAGTGATGAAACAACAAAATAATCAAGCAGTTTACGCGCTCAGCTCATTAATCGTTGTCGCTCAGCTGTTTTCTTCACCGACAAGGTGTTCCTTTCACTTGTTCTTCGAAAGCCAATTGCAAAAGAAGCTGGTCATGCGCGCACACGGAGTTTAGCAAACAACACAACAAGTCAGCAAAAATGGACATTATTTATCACTGAGGATGGAAGTGATTGACCTGGAATGCCCTTGCTTGTTTTTTTGTTTAAGCGGGTGTTTTTGAGTGCAACTGGCGCGCCGAAAAAAGCCTACCAAGGTGCAACAATAGTCTTTATCCACGGCGAGATTTTTTGTTCTTCTTCTTTTGATCCCATTTAACTTGCTGTTTAACTTGTTTTTATTTGCGCATTTGTTTACTCCTCAAACTATTTTCGTTAAAATAAAAAAGTGACTCATAAAAACACTAGCTGCCTGTATTCCTAGCAAAAACCGGATTAACGTGAATTTCCATTAGCAAACATGTTTGTACCGGTGGATTCCTCTCAGTATAGTTTTTATTGGTTTTGTCTGCTATTGTAAACAGGTGAGATTTTGGATATAAATTTGCAGGTTTTGTGAATTGCTTTGTTGTTGAATAGTGTGCATTCACAATAACCAACTTTTAAAGTTTTGGCGATGCGAAAAAGAACATCTCCGACTTTAAATGCAAGCTCTGTTCCAAAACTCCCTTTCCCACGTACGGCTCCCAATTTTCCACTCAAACCTGTAGTTATTGAACTTTTGGGCGTCTTCGCCGTTGCTAACCGTTTTGTAAGCTAGCTGGAATTTGTTTTGACTCTTGGCACGTCAGATTTTATAAACGCTGACGGGGTGACGTAAAGTTTTAAATTCCAATGAGACGTGAACGAACGGCGTCTTAGAGACTCATTTTTGTGAAACTTCAATTAATTTGTTCTCTTTAAAAAGTGTGTATAGAATTTTAAACAGTTGACTTCAAAAGTGCAAAAATTAGATTTCATCGAAGCAGAAACAATTTCTATGCGATCTTTTTTTCCACACAAAAGTTTTTTGAATGCGCAACTGCTGACGTCTTGGCAATTTATTGAACGGCACATTAAGTTTTTGGATGGCTTTCGAGTGCGTCACAAAATTTGAAATCAAAACGTTTTGACTAAACGTTGCGGGGAAGGTCAAACTTTAACGAATCACTTTGAGTGTTCAGGTTTTAAGTGTTCAAGGCTTGAGGTTAGACTGTTCTTTAAATGTCCACATAACCAAGTATTTCCTTTTTGCCAATTAGCCGCTTTTTGTTCCAGACCACAATTGATTCTCGGTAAGCGCGTGTGCTGAATTAACTTTCCACCTTCTTTCTCTAATGCTTTCCACTTCAATTCAGAACAGTTCAAACAATTTTGCCACTTGATTTAATTGTTCGTGCGGCGTTGATCAATTGGACGGGGATTCCACGACTAGGAGGACGATCTATAGTCGTCGCTGTTCTTTGCCGTCTATTTAGTCCTGTCTACAAGTTGCGCGACATGCATTCTACTCGTGTATGCAATTAAATGCTTAAAATTCAGCTTTGAACTTTTCCGAACTCGTCATGCAAATTTGCTTATAAAAGGAACCGAACACTTCGATTTCTGCTAATATCCGCCAGCAAAATGTTAAGCGTAACGATATGGGGTAAGTTTAATTAATTCTATTGTTTGCTTACTTTGTTTCCAACTTCCGTTCTAATCTACAAAACTGGCCATTAAACACACTGCTTAAACATATCGAAACTTCCGATTCAACTTTTGATTGGTTTAAGCAATGAGTAACCGTCACATGAACCGGTGGTTTGCTTAAAAAGACCAAAAGAAAAATGATAACAAATAATCGTGCAACATTTGGATTATAAAAAGGTAGTTTGAGCAAAATTGGCTATGCACACAAACGATTAGCATTTGCTGTTCCTATCAAACGAGCGGCGTTCATAGTTGACAAAAACTAGTTAAACGGTTTTCGGTTTGAAATTGCAAATAGCTTAGTTTCTAAATGCAGATAAGTAGCCAAAATGAGTCAATTAGTTTATCAGGGCTGTCGTCCCCAATGCCACAATGTTTGTTGTTGTTGGCGAAAAAAACAAACTGATAATTCGGTGGCTGCTGATCGGCTGTCCGGCTGGGTGTCATCACTGTTTTGGGTAAATTGGTGGTGCGCCATCCCATTCCTGATTTCATATCCACTCGTTAAGCGATTAAAGTTTATTGCGCCGCTGGCGCTCATTTATCGGTTGGGGTCATTTTAAAGTATCAAAAAACTGCTGTCTTTAGTTATGAAATTTACAATTGATACAAACTGACATTCATTTAAAAGTTCTGTTCAGGCGCAACAATGGAAGGTGTGACGTTGCAAGTTCTTTTGGCTTTGATTATGTTCTTGACAACTGCAGCAGCCGGACTACTTCCATTAAAAGTAAGCTTTTGAATCATTATAACGACTTCATTCAGTTATTTCCAGGTTCTGCAGTCTCTTGCGAAGAAAGGAAGTGACAACCGAGTGAGTTCTTGGATTTTGACGTTGTTGTCTTGTTTTGCCGGTGGTGTCTTTTTGGCAACTTGTTTCTTGGACATCTTCCCTCACGTAAAGTGAGTTTTTTAATTGACGTTGAAGTTTTTACGATATGTTTCAGTAGCGGATATGAGAAGTACAAAAAGGATTACAATTGGAATAACGACTACCCTCTACCTGAGTTCATGGCTTGTTTGGGCTTTTTCTTCGTCTACTTTATCGAGGAGTTGAGCTTGAAAGTCTTTGCCAAACACGGACATTCACATCACGGTCATGCACACGGAAATCAGAACAAGTAAGTTGGACATAGTTGAGAAACTTTGCCAACTTTGATATTTGTAGAAACTTGGATCCACAAGTTGTTATGGCCGTTGATCAACCGCTTAAAATGCAGACCAATTTGAATGGATCGACTGTTATTCATTCGACGAAGTCTCTCGATGAAGGCATGGGAGAACTTGAACGCAAGTTTTCAGTTATCAACACTCACGAGTACGTTTTGTCTTGTTTTTAAACATTTCAATCAAATAAAAACCTCTTTAGAGCAGTCATGAATCAAAGCGTTCAATACTTGAACGAGAAAGAAGGCGATTTTCTCAAGTCTTTAACTTTTGCATTTGCTATGTCGTTTCACTCTATTCTGGAAGGTTTTGCTTTGGGTGTCCAGGCAAGCTTTAACAATAAGTGACCATTTTAACATTAATCAACTTTAGAACTCAAAAGCCGGCATTCTTACGCTCTTCCTGTCTCTAATCATTCACAAAGGAATCGAAGCTTTTTCAGTAGGCTTGCAAGTTAGTCGCTCCAATTCAAAGCGTTTGATGTTAGTTGTTACAACTATACTTGTTTATGGTCAGTTTCTATCCCATCTTCAAATCTCTCATCAATTTACAATTTTTAGCACTAATGACTCCAGTCGGTTCGATGCTTGGTGTTCTACTTACGGTTAGTTGAATATTGAAATCAACACGCTCCAAAATTAGCCGCAATCAACCATTACAATAAGTGCAATTAGAAAAGCACGCGCTTCTTGTCACTTTACGCTTTGTGCGAATTTTTTGCAAAAAACAAAAAGAACACAATCATTTAACGTTTTGATAAACATTCCTTTCTTCTTCGCAATTACTCTTCATATTTTTTCTCAGACTTAAAAAGCACTAGAAATTCACATGATCAACGCTATCTTTTCGTTGCTTCAAACAGGTCGTTGTCCACTCATTGAATAAGTTGTTGTTTTCGATAATTAAAAAGCATCAACAAAAGCATCCGTCTAATTCGATGTTTATTGCTAAGGAGCGTATTCGAAATTCAAATTTATCTCGATTGTTTACTTCCAATTAGGGTTAGCGGACTGGTGGAGCATAGAAAAACACGAAAAAACCGCTTGTGGTTATCAGCGCAACAAAACTGAATGTCGAAAGCAACTTGTGCTGGTTGTTTACTGCATTTTGATCTTTGTGTACATAAAAGTCCAGCATCTCGCTTTGAAACGATCGGCCCCTAATTAAGTTGGATTTCCACTTTCGCTTTCCCACACTGCTCAAATAGTTTAAATTGCCGATGGACACCCGAGCAAAGCACAGAATAGCTGAACCGAGAGAACGTTCTCCAGAAGATAAATGATGCCCAAAGAGTTGGACAGCGGCGCGCGGATTTGACTTTTTGTTGTTTGAGGAACTGTTTCGGTTTTTTGACTTTTACGCTTGGCGAACTTTGCGTTCATTTTAATTTCTCACGTTCGAGTTTTAAATTTGATTAGCAGATGAACACAGTTTTTTGGCGCGCTTCCTCATTCCATAAAACAAATTGTTTCTGTAGACGTTGATTGACAGTCTTTTTAATTTAGAACTCTACGATGGAAACCCAAACCAGAGACCTTGTAATTATTCTGCTTGAAGGATGTGCGTCCGGAACATTTATATTTGTGACGTTCTTCGAAGTGTTAGGTTTGTTATTAGTATCGTTTTACACTTGAGTTCTCCGACGTTTTAGCACATGAAAGAGCAAATGACCACTCAAATCTAGTTCAACTTGCAGCTATTGTTGTCGGTTTCTTCTTAATAGCTGGACTTCAAGCAAGCGAGCACTTTACAGACTCGTGAGTTTTACAAACACTTTCTTTTCATAATTGATAATTCCGATTGTTTCAGTGATGATTCGGGTAATGCTCACGTACATGGATAAATTCTACAACTCACCAACATCAGCTGTCGTCGACCACCTTTAGAGACCAAACAACGAGTATCTCATTTGTATAGTTAATTATCCTTGTATTTTTAAAGCGTTCTCGTCCAATTTCACATCTAAGATAAAAGGGTTTATTGTTTTTATTTATCCTCTTGTCAATTACTCTTCGTCGACGTTCTTCCATAGTCCCTCCGAACCGAGTGCTTTATGCATTTGCTAAGTGCAAACACTCATTTGTGTCTTTATTTTGAATTTGCTCACTTAACTTCCGCCTACACTGCTACATATCAACATATCAACGCTGTCCTATGGAGCCGCAATAAACGGGATATCCTTATGTTTCCGTTCCATTCACCCTCTTTAACTTATGCTTTATCATGCCATGTGGACAAATCTTAAAAGTCAATAAAATCTAATAATCAGTGTTTGTTTTTCCAACTTCGCCGATCCTGATGAGCAATAAAGATCGCCTTTTGTGGTCGTTCATGTGCGCCGTGTGTTTGCGGCGTTGAAGGGGCCTCACTTATATTTGAATGCGGCTTACAGAGAGAGACAGGTTCCCGGACGGCCACTAAAAACAAACTGATAAAACGCCAAGTCAACAAATGCTGGCGGATCGTTGTCGAAGAAGGTATGGCCGACGTGACTGAACGCATTTTTGCTGATTTTCACAGACGGGGGTAAAGTTTAAGCATTCGATTAGGTTACCTGCCGTATGCAAACCTGATAAAAGTCGCCGCGCCATTTGCATTTTACTCGAAAACGATCTCCGAACTCAAAGATGGAGCTCTTTAAACTGCAAATCCTTCTTTCTCTGTGCCTCTCCATAATGACCATCGCTGTTGGCTTGTTGCCGGTCACTGTGAGTTTGGCGGAAATGATGTGAATAACTTATAGACTGATTTAGTTGCTTCGCGCATTGACCAAAAATGCACAACAAAACAGAAAAATCTCTTGGGTGCTTACACTGTTGTCTTGCTTTGCAGGAGGTGTGATCTTAGCGACCTGCTTTTTAGACATTCTTCCACACGTAAAGTGAGTTTTTGTCGATTAACATCAACTGTAATCGAAGTTTAGTCACAACTATGAAAAGTATCGTCACGATTATAATTGGAAGTTGTCGTTCCCTTTACCCGAGTTTTTTGCATGTCTGGGCTTCTTTTTGGTTTACTTTATTGAAGAGTTGATTATTCGCTTATTTGCTTCCGGTCAACAATTTCACGGACACAGTCACGGCGGCTTTAAATTAAAGCAAGTTTTATAGTTCTTTGTGTTTAAAGTGTGGATGACATTTAGAGACGAAGAAGCGTTAGAGCCATTGGATAACAAAAACAAAGCCAAAAATCAATCAAACGGAAAACTCAACGAAGAAGTCGATCACAGAAAATCGTCAATCAATGTTCACGAGTAAGTTATAATTTTCAAAAGCTTCAAACAATTTAAAAAGTTGAGCACTTATTTAATTGACATTTCCTTAGAATAATTGTGGATGAATGTGCTCGCAACATAACGTCCGAAGACAACAGCAATGCAAGCTTTTTAAAATCCGTAACTTTTGCACTTGCCATGTCTTTTCATTCGGTTCTGGAAGGATTTGCATTGGGTGTCCAGGTACTTATTTTCAAATATCAACCTTTTTGTAAGTTTTGATTTAGGAAGACACGACTGGCGCTCTTACACTCTTCTTTTCACTTCTGGTTGACAACGCAATTGACGCCTTTACAGTTGGACTTCAAGTCAGTCGTTCCGGCTCAAAGAAGCTTTACTTGTTGGTCGCTACAGTTGTCGGTAACTTTTAAAGTTTATTGTGCCAAAACTTCACAAAACTTGTATTTAGTGTATGGCTTTATGAGTCCTTTTGGTGCAATGATTGGAGTGTACTTATCGGTAAATTAAATCAAGAATTGAATAAAAATAGACCAACGTCTTTAGAACTCGAGCATCGAACCACAATACCGAGATCTTGCGATCATCCTGCTAGAAGCAATTGCCGGCGGCGTTTTTATATTCATGACGTTTTTGGAGATTTTAGCGCATGAACGTGAAAACAATCATTCTAACCTTGTTCAACTTGCAGCTATTGTAGTTGGCTTTTCATTTATTGCGTCGTTGCAAATCAACGAATGGTTCGGAGAAGGGTACACTTGAATTGTTTAAATAGTTGCTAATTTACGTTTTTAGCGGCGGCCACGGTCATTAGCAATTGCTATCTGGTTATAATAATACGTTAACTTGTTCAGTACAATAAATGCATTTAAACCTGAATATGTAAAGAACTAACAAATCAACTTCTGCTTCAAAAAACACAAATACAATTAAACTACTTTATTTATTCGAATCTAATGACCTATACATGCTGAATTATTTCTTTGCGGTTGTCTTTGCATCTTCTTTAGGCAATTCGCGCTGAATAGATGCAAGTTCGTCGTCCCAAGCCTTTTCGATCTTGTACCAGTGCTCCAAGATTTCTTTCTTTCGCTTTTCACGTTGATTAAAATAGTAAGGGAACTGTTCCCTTTCGGCGAGAGTCCACTGTTGTTGATCAAGTATAATATCCGGTGATTCGTGATCGCGTGCATAACTGCTGCCACCAGGATCATTCTGGACTAAAACACAGAACTGTGAATAAAACAAAGACAGTCAAAAGTTTACATCTGAACGTTTTGAAATGACGCTTCTCCCAAAGTTCACGACATCCATCTGCCAGCATTAATTGCGCTTTTCGAGTATCTTTCTCATCAGCACTTGCATCAAAACGAGCACGCATTAGAACCTTTTGATAACGAACTTCCAAGACATCGCCTCCATACCTTAAAATGCAAATAAACGTAAGTCACAAAGAATTAAATCACTTACCATGAGTCCATTTCGCGCATGGCTCTTTTGAACAATCGACATACTTTTTGTCTATGACTCAAAGCTTTTGTGAACATCCATGCCGGAGACTCCATCTTTATTGGACTGCTCGACAACCGTGATCAAAAGCCAGTAATTGGGAGAAAAAAGCGGCGATAACTAAAACAAAACGCAAACAGAAGAAAGTCGTGTCAAAAGCGCTGCGACTTTGCGTAAAGGAAAACAATTCTGGTAATATTTTCCGGAATTTAGTCAGTAGAGGATTTGCATCAACGAACAGGACATTATCAACGTGTTCAAGAACGGTGGGCGTTTAAGCTTGTTATTTTACGTTTTGTGTAGACAGGTTTTTCTAAGCAGTTTCCACGCTAGTCACAGATTATCCATGGTTTCGCATTCAAAGTTGATTTTTAATGCGAATCCCAACGCCTTAGTTATTTATTAGTCATATTAAATTCCGCTAAAAGCATTTGCTTCTTGTCTTTTGCGGCTTATTGTCTGTAAGGAAGAGATTGTGCCGTTTTCACTCTAATTAATTTTTGGCACAACTTGCGTTTACATGCTAATCTCACGACAAAATCTCTTTTTGACGTCGGCTTTCCTCGGGATTTTTGCTGTTCTCTGTGGGCGTTACACTATATATAAGTGTTCGGCGGAATTTGCTCAGGCTCAGTCCCGCTTTTCCCCAATGAATAAACGTAAATTATAGCTGCCTGCCTGCTTGTCTACACATTAGCTTTTGTTTAATTCGTTCTCAATTAATTTTACACATTTAGTATTGCAAAGGATGGCGGGCATTCGGCCGATAGTGATAACTGGGCCATCTGGAACGGGCAAATCAACCATTTTCAATCGTGTCATGGACGAATTTCCAGACACATTTGCGTTCAGTGTTTCCCGTAAGTCAAAATTTGCAATAAATGTTAAACAAAGCTAATTCTTCATTTTGCAGACACAACACGAAACATCAGGCCTGGCGAAATTGATGGTACTCATTACCATTTTGTCACCAAAGACGTGATGCAGAAAATGATTGAAGAAGGCGAGTTTGTCGAACACGCAACATTTGGCAACAACACTTATGGCACAAGCAAAAAAGCAATCAAAAGAAATCGAAGCAACTGGAAAAATCTGTGTTTTGGACTTGGAACTTCAAGGTGTTCGTAATATGAAAAAGTTAAACTATCCGGCAAAATACATTTTGATTCGTGCTCCGTCACTTCAAATCTTGGTAGGTTTACTCCCTGCAAAGTTTAAATCCAACTTCGACTGATTTCAGCAAGAGAGATTGACAGCTCGCGGCACTGAAACACCGGAGACAATTGCGCAAAGACTCCAACATGCTCAAGAAGACGACGAGGCTGGTATGTTTATTAGCCGATAAGTTAAAAAAATGAATTAACTTCATTTCAGCTCAAAGTGAACCTCATCTTTTCGACAAAGTCATCGTGAATGATGTTTTGGAGAAAGCTCATCAAGAATTTGTGGATGCAATCGGCGACGAATTGGAAGGTTTCAAAGCTTTGCGCGCAAAACTTGCAAATGGCAAATCAAACAGCTCATCGTAATCCATTTTTCTTTCATCACTCCGCTTACATTCCAAGTTTAGTTTTGAGAATCCTCGTGAGTTAGAACTGATGGTTTAGGCAGTAATTTAATAAATTATTGATTCATTAAATAAACGCAATATCCACCTCCTCTAAACAAACTATTAGAAATTTAAAGAACAAACCGTGCAATTTCTTTCCATACCGCGTTATGCTCATCTACTTTCTTCCTGGTTTCATGTACTAATTTATTTCCGACTGTGGCAGTATTAAATAAAGTGATTTTGAACAGTTTGTCAATTCTTGTTAGTGGTCTTTTCCGAAAAGTAATTAAAACAACAACAAATTTTTGTTGCGAGATTTCAACTTTAATCTAGTTTAGATAATGACTGTCAAGAGTCTTCGATTTCCGGCCTTGCCGGCGATTAGAGATTTCATTCATATGTAAGGGCTTCCGTTGTACTCACAAACGATTGATTGATGTTTTAGGTATCAATTGAAAGCAAGTAGAATTTTGTCACAGAATTACATAATGGACATGAACATCAATCGAAAGGTTTGCAGCATTTATCATCTGCTTTCTATGCTTTGTATTTAGTTTGTTAAAGTTTCTGGCGCAAAGCCCGATGCACATGTTATTGAAATTGGACCAGGTGAATAACTAAATCTTTGAGAATACCGGTAATTTTTATTCTTAGGCCCGGGCGGTATTACTCGAGCTATTTTGGAACAAAGTCCTCGACGTTTGGATGTAGTTGAAATTGACGAGCAATTTATGAAGCCATTACAGGTAACTTATGAATTGAAAATATGTTCTATTGTGTTTATTTAGCATTTAGCAAAGTATGCAGACGGACGCATGCACATTCATCACGCAAATATTCGAAATACAGATTTGGAAGCGCTTTGGCTGGAAGCAAACTGTCCGAAAAGTAATTGGTGGGAAGAAGTTCCAAATTTGCACGTGGTTGGCAATTTGCCGTTCAATATTGCATCTCCGTTGATTATTGAGTAGGTTTTTGAAAGGTGTTTTCTTAAATTTGTACTTTTAGACTATTACGCTTGATGGCAAAACGCAAGGGTCCATGGGCGTTTGGTCGAGTTCCGTTGACGCTTACATTTCAGAAGGAAGTTGCCAAGCGAATTTGTGCGCCCATTGATTGCGACGAACGAACAAGAATATCAATTGTTTCTCAGCATATTTGTGAGACTAATTTAGAATTTATAATCCCAGGTTGGCCATTTTGAAGTCGGAATAAGATAATCCTCATGTTTAGGTCAGTGCTTTGTGCCAAAGGTTGAAGTGGATGTTGGTGTCGTGAAATTCGTGCCGCGTGAACAATCACTAATTCCAACTTGCTTTGAAGTAAACATTTTTGTGAAACCAGTTTAATCCAAGTGTTTTTTAGATTGTCGAGAAGGTGTGCCGACATGCGTTTCATTATCGAAACAAGCCGTTCATAAAACCGATTATGACGCTCTATCCTCCTTCAATGGCCAAAGAAATGGGAAATGAGATGTTGAAAGAGTGCCGAGTCAACCCAAAGTTAAAATGCTATGAAATTGGAATGGATGAATTTGCAGATCTCTGCGTTTACTACGAAAAGCAATGCTTACGGTAATAAATCACTACAGCTTTCAATTAATAGGTTTTAATTTAGAACGCCGGGATTATTTGGCTACAATTATTACGGCGAGGGACATGTAACACTTGAAGAGTTAGCAAAAACAGACAAAGCTTTTCCGCCAGGCGCTATTCCAGAAGGTGAACTCAAGATGAAGGACGGAATTCCATTGTCAAAATTTGCAAACGTTGTTGATTAGTGCATTTTGTTAATAAATACTTGTTATTGAAGAAACTCGGTTTATTGAAAGACATTAAGTGATAACAATGAACAAAAAAGTTAACTCATGAAAAACGGCATTGTGTTGTATTCTTCTTTGATCTTTTGAGTTTTTTCAGCCTGTTTTCCAAGCGTGTAGAATTCTTTAAGCTGTTGTTTTTCTGCTTCAAAACCTTCTCGATGTTGAACCGGTTTTGCTTTGAGCTCTTCTTTCATTTCTTTTAACTTTTGATGGAGCACATTTAATTCTGGATCATCGATCTGGACTTTCTTTAATCTGTATTTTCTGAGATTCTAAATTGTAAAGACTATTTAAAAGTTAAACTTAAACGACTTACATTGAGTAAAGTGTACAAAAAATTAAGTTCTTTCTTATCACGTAGACTTGATGGCAACTTGATTCGAGAAGCAAATACAACTTTAACAAATTCGAGCGGAATTTTGACGATCTTAATTGGCGCGCTAGGAAAATCGTCTTCTTTCAACGGCATTAATTCATCTTTGTGTGCTGGCGAAAGCAATTGAAAATCGTGGACATTTCTACACGAATCTCTGGCAATTTTTAATGCAACAAAAAGACTTCCATTTTCGGGGCATTCATCGAATGACGGCTCATAAGTAATAACAATTCCGACTCCAAAGTCTTTTTCACCGTCGATCACCCTAATTAGTCGGCCGCAACTCAAATAGTTTACAATTTTGCTTGGAATGAAAGATTTTTCGTCAATTTGCTTCTTCAACTCATCAAGCTCTGTCTCCAATTTTATAAAGTCGCGAATGTTTGTATTGAATTGTGATTCATCTAGCTCGGAGAGTCTTGTAGCCACTTCACTTGCTTCTGAAAACTAAATGTTAAAACAGAGCACTTAAGGTGATACAAACCAATCGCAGCGCGTTTCTTTTCCAGCTTTTTCAAGAACCTGTAAAATGACAATCCCGATTCATCGTTTTGCAGTTGCTGTTCAGTTCTATTTAACATTGAGGTGTGAAGTTGTGTTGTTTGCGGCTGAAAGACTTCAATTATTTGAATTAAAAGGCAGAGTTGCATACCAAAACAATTTGTTCAAGCGTTTCTTGACTCATCTTCCAGTCCAATATTAAAGTAACTTCTGGGATTCGTGTAGAGTTTTTGAGATTTGGTTTAAAACACAGTAAACGTTGCCATTCGTAATTAGTCAAATAACTGAAATTAAGTTGTAGAGTTTAAACAAAGAACGAGTTCAACTTACTTGTAAGCATTTCCACCAAACTTACGACAAGAAGAAATTACAATTCTTTGGGTGCGGACCAGAGAATTTATTGCAATTTCTTCGGTAATAACCAAAACAAGTAGCAGTTTGCGGTGGAACAGCGTTTCAACCATTTCACGGATTATTGGCGGCATGTTTTTGTTCATATAGGCAACACCTTTTAAGAACATAGGTGTGATCCTCAAAAGGAATTGGAACTCTTCGCTCGCGTTATCCAACCGGCCATGAAATTCTTGCAGAATTTGATTAACGTTTGCCATGCTTGCAGCTAAAAAGTTAACAGATGAATAGTTTAATGACACTAAAACAAACCGTTAATTTGCGTCATTGCTTGAAGATGATTGGCATAAAGAATGGAATGATTGTCATCAAAAACTACAACGACAATTGCAGATTGTTGCTCATGGAATAGTTTTTGAACGGTCAGGCGAACAGGGAATGTAGTGTTGCACTTTTCAACAAAGTCAGCCATATCAGACTCGTTCTTCGGGGTGTAGAATTCTTGCATCGCAGTTTTAAAGACTTCTTCATCAACAGTGAACTCGTCCTAAGTATTCAGAAGTCAAAATGACTAATTTAAAGTTATACCTGGTTTTTCGACAAGGGAAAGATTTGCATACTATTCATGTCTTGTGGTATTGAAATATTAAAGTTAAATTTGAACGGGCGCTTTTTAACGCGAACAAAGTGGCACGGAGTTTGGTAGATAGTCGCAATCCAGCCTGAAAGAATCTCTAATTTAACTCCAAACAAAGCAAGTCTTACGTGCAAAGTGACCAACGTTAGAGAAATTTGTGGTCGTAAAGATGTATCGTGATTCTTGTCTCAATTCAACCAAAATTTCTTCCAACAAATGGCCGTAATCTGGAACAAACCTTTTTAAACAATACATCGCACTTAAAAGTGAAACCTTTGTCTAGAATTTGATCCATGTCGTCGAAAATGAAAACTTTAATTGACTGAATGCTTTTCTTCTGCGATTAGTTCGCGCAGCTTTTGAATAGTGATTAAAAGACCAAATCGAGGATCAATGTTTGTGTCTGCCACGCAAATTCTTTGACAACCTATTCGTTTGAGTTCATTGTGCATAAGTGTTTTGCGAAATTCATCACGGACCACATACGCAAAACTGACGTGATTCTGAATTGCTACAACAGAAGCCCATCTGAAACAAGTCAACATGATTAATTGATTATCAAAGCAAATTTAGTACAATGATAGCCAAGTTTTCCCTGATGCCGACGGCGCAGAATAAACAATATTGCGAGATTGCATACACCAATGTGCCACAATATTTTGGGATTCGTGTAAAGGCAGCTCATTCAATTTGTATTTGGTGTCCACTTCATCCAAACTATCAATCATTCCTTCTAAGTACGCAAGCTAAAAGCAGGCATTTTAAACAGAGAATATTAGTTAATAAGTTTACCGAATGAGTATACTCCTCTCCGTCTTTGAATTTCATATTCATCAGCTATTTTCGATTGGTCCATCGTTGAAGTTCTAAAACAAACAAAATCATTTATTTGCTTCGCGGGTTTTGTTGAGTATGTGAACTTTTTAAGTTTATGCGAATTTTATTTGAGAAAGCGTAAATCAAAAAAGAAAAAGCTTTTTCAACTCTTCAATTCTTCAAAAATGCTTTTTGCAACGAACAGATTTTATTGCCGAGAGCGAATTCAGTTTGCGCTTGTTTTTTAGTTCAAAGTTTGTTGTAAGTGTGCGGCTTGAAATTGAATGTCTTTCTGTTAGGTGATTCATTGCAAGTCGCGGACGCCAGAAAACAACACATTTGAGCGGAGCCAAGTCAAAAACAAGGGTTGTTTACTGGACGTGCTTTCCATTCCTTTTTGTTGTTTTGTTTATGTGTAACTTGAGGTCGTCACATTTACAGTTGAAGGCAGTGATGTTTTTGTGAGCGGCGGCTAGTGGATTTTTGTATACAACTTGATCACGCGCTTTTAGATTTAGAGTATAAAGTTGAGCTTAAGTGATTGCAGAAAAAGGCTTTTAAAATAGCTAATTAGGGATTGAATTTACTTAACTCCCTTTTCACGCTTTTGCAAAGCTTCTGAAATGTTGCAATTAACTCTCCTCACATTTCGTTCTCAACTTGCAATCGCCTCCAAAACTTAACAGAAAACAACTGTTTTGGAAGTGTGACGTGAACAAGAAAAAATCACCACTAGCCGCCTTTTGTGTGTGTGAAACTTCAACTGGGCATCTGTTCCTGTTGTTGACTTTTTGATTTTTCCCAAGTTCTTGTTTAGTGGCCGCTTGCGTGCCGTTTTCATTTGGGCCCCAAATGTTTCGCATTTACTTGGTCGGAACCACTGCTTTTGTTTCCACGGCCGGTCTTGTTGTTTTTAATAAAAGTTATCGATCCGCTTACTGGTTCGTGCTTCAAATTAACGAATTGGTTTAAATTCCAACAGTTTAGTCAACACAACATGAGTAACTTTGATCGTGCAAAGGCGGAAGCCCAGCAAATTGCAAGCGACATGCGCAGTAGTGCTGATAAAATGCGACAAAGTAAGTTGAATGTTTAAGAAGCTTTTAAATTCACTCTTTTCAGACATCGAATCGACATTCAAACAAGAGAGCGGACCTTATTCCTACACAAAGATCACTCAACAACTCCGCCTCGGCCAACTTATTGCATTGCCATTGCAAGCACTTGCGTTGTACATGGAAGCAGATCGAGTTGGATTGCTTGGTTTCTTGGTTCCGTTCTCTTTGATCGCCGTGAACGCCTATTTGACATTCACCAAGTGGCAGAAGAACATCGACGGCCGGTCAGAAGCACAAACATTGGTCAACTCCCGCAACACACAACAACGCAGTCAAGCAGGAATCCAAGTCTTTGGAGCTTTTATCCTTGCTCTACTTGTTCATCTGGTCTCGCCGAGAGCATCCGCCTCAATGCTTGGCTCGTTGATCTTCAATCTGGCCGACTACTTGATTATTGCTGCCGCCTTTTGCTTGTATGGCTTTGGACTTGTTCGAAGGCTTGAAGAACAAGTCACGTTAATCTAATTAATCGCTTGTAACTTGTACGACATTTTCACATTGTAAATAAACATCTCTAATCTTTTCAACACATAGACTTTATTTGCAAGCTTTAAAACAACTCTATCATTTCTTTCAAGGACTCAACAAGAAGAGAACGCAAATTGTTAGAACTTGTTGAAGAACAAGAATGATAAGAACTTATATGAAAAACAATTGAATGCTTTCCGATAAAGTGGTAAGCAATTCCATAGCCATCATTTTTAACAGCGCCGAAAATACCGCCCATCCACTTTTCTTGATCCGTTCCGTTGTCCTCGTCCATAATTGAAGTTAAATAAGGAGTCTGTGTCGTGCTCAAAGTCCATTCACGTTTGATGTAGTCATTTAGAAGTTCACTTTCAATCTTCATGTTTTTTGACATCAAATAAAGCGCAAACATGTGTCTGTCAATTCCTTTGCCAGTCATTGCCAGTCTACTGCTGAACTGATGCTTGATGCACGCTTTGGTGAGTAAAGTTGCGCGTTCTTCTTTGTCGGTTTCTTTGTCAAGCATTCCCAAAACAAAGTTACACGAACGTCTGCTTACTGTCCGAACTAAACACATTTATTAAATAGCTACTGAGTTTACGAGTTCTTACTTACTTGTTTCAGTTCTCGAACAATCAAAGAATCGATTAGCGGCTGCTTCGTAAGTAGGTACAAACTTGCCCTGTTCCTAAAGCCGGATTTAAATAACAAACAACCATAAATTGTTACTTTATAATATGCCAACTGGATGGCCATTTGAATAAAAGCATCAGGCGAGCAGTTTGTTGCTTTTATTCTAGCTTTGCCCCAATCTGTGAATATCATTGAAGCAACATCAACATCGGATGCTTTTAATTTGTGTTCACGATAACAACGTTGAATTTCTGATTCCATCTAAAACAGCAAAGAATGTTATATCTACAGAGTGGGCCAAAAAACGTTAACACAAAAATTGTTTGTGTTTTTTGAAAGAAGACTTTTTTGTGTTTGAAGCTTTTTAAAAGAAGATTTTCTTTTGTGTTAACGTTTTTTGGTCCATCCTGTAAACATACTCCGTCAACTAGCTCAATTTCTAAACGAGTGGCTAATTTTAAACTGCTTGTTGAATTGTAATGTGCAAGTCTTTCACCGCGTCGGCACGGATAACTAAATATAAATTATACTCATTGTTTATAACGACGTTATACTTAAGGAAATGAACATCCGTTCCGAACAGATTTTCCATAAAATGAACATATTCCGGACCGTCCGCAACGCTATGCTCACTGCACGCAGCAGCTCTGCCGTTCTTTGAACAAATTATGTTCTAAACAACGGATCTAGTTAGTAACACTCATTCAACTTATTTGACTTGCCATTGGCTTGTCGGGCCAGCGATTCATTCCATTTCCAGTGAGAATTGAACGAGCAAAGTTGGAGAGGCGTTCGTTGTCGCCCTAAAAACAAACAACTTTGAATTTAACTATTCAGAATGCTTTTACATCATATCCGTAGTTGTCTGCTTCGTCGAGGACCAAAAAGAAAATTGACGATTCGATTTGTTCAAGAAAATGCGAATTTGTCGAATTGTTGAGAAAGAACTTTTGTCTATTTTCTGCCCAATTCGTTCGCCAATCATGCGCCAAAGCAGCTACTTTCTGCCCAGCATCTGACGGTTTATCGTCACGTAGCAAAAGTTCTTCAATCACGTCTGTCAGCTGATCTGCAGAATATATCTTGTCGTCTGAATCAAACATTTCCAAGCGATAAAAACAACCCTTCGAAAAAACAACAACATGACGAGAATAACCGCGAGGATTCCAATGATCAATTTCTCTTCCCGGTATGCGTGCGTTTGCAAACAAACGTTTATAGTATCCCGAGTACATCAGGCCATTTGCCGGAGGGCTTTGACTTTCATCTCCGAAACTCAACATTTGTAAAGTGGTTAGGTAGGCAATGTGTGCAGCTCGTGAAGCTAAACAGCCAATTAGATCATCTTCAAACACAACTCGATTACCTTGAGTGGACATAGTTGGCGTTTCTATAAAATCTACACTGCATATGCTTGTGTTGATTAAAAGCGGTTCTCTGCGTCGCAAATAGGCAAACTCTTCCCAGAGTGGAGTCACGTAATTTTGTGAAAACCAAGACATAAACTGAGTTTGAGTTTGTATCTTCGGGCCGTCAATGGACAAGAATTTAGGAATAAGACTTTGAATACGAATAAACTCTTTCTAAACAGTTGTTATTAGAAAAGCTATTCAACCACAAACAAACCGCATCAGTTACTAACTCCATGCTGTCCATGTAAGCCAAAGTTGTTCGGTGGAGTCTCGGTACGGGCTGTCTGGGCAACAATGAATTGCAAGTGAGAAGTCTCGGTGGAGCATATTTACTTAGAATCATGTAACAGAGGCTCCATAACCGACTAGCTACCGAAAGCCGCTCAGGTGACTCAAACAAGTGTCCTTTGTAGCGATAGAAAAAGAAATAAAGGATGAATCGCAAGACTATCACTGGTATAAGTGAAACAACAAAACCGGCCGCAATAAATCCAAAGCCTACAAGTCGAGCTGGTGTACCGTGCACATAAAAGTAAGAAGACACACCGGTTACCGTTGCTGTAAAAATCCACGGCTTTACCGGATAGAGTTTGTTAAAAACAGTGTTCTAAATTAAGTTGACAATAAAGCAAACAATTTGAAATTGATAAACACTTACATAGACTTTTGTCACAAATTGTTTAAGTGGAGATGGATAGTAATAGTCAAACCGAAACGGTGCCTGACCTAGCGTTCTCTTCTTCACTCTGTTGTTAGTTGCCATCCTTTTTCAAAAGTTAATATTCAACAGAAAGTGTGAAGTGTTTTGGAGTTTATGAATCCCGAAAAAACAATTGAATGAGTCGGAAACAAAGGTCAATGGATTTACGCCTTTTGACTGTTTGATCAGCTGGTTTCACGCGTTTCAGTTTATCGGAATAATGCGCTAACAATGGAAGACAACATCAACACCAAGTCTGCATAAATGAATAAACTGTACGGAGATCTATGTAAACACAATATTTTAGGCAAGTTTAAAGTGTTCAAAATTTCAGTCACGTTTAAAAGTAGACACAGTAAAAGTGCGCAGAAATTTCAATGCACTCGGAACTAAAATTCACCGATAATTTGATTAATTTAAAAGACGATAAGATTAACAAATTGTGTGAGTGCGAACGGTTAGGTACCTAAATTAAGAGTTCAAACAGTGCACTAAAGTTGTTCTTTTCAATTCAAAAAGATATTTGAAAAGCAAAATTAACTTGATTGTTTGAATATTGTCGTTGGAGTTTATGTAAAAGTAGAAATTTGAAAAGCAAAATGAACTTGATTGTTTAAAGGTAGAAATTTGGAAAGCAAAATTAACTTGATTGTTTGAATCTTTTAATTGGTTGTTTAATGGCTGCTGTGATCATTCAACTCAAAAAGATATTTGTTAGAAAGTCATCGGACTTTGCTGTCCTTTTTTAATAGTCACTCCAGGTACATAACAAATCAGTTATTTGAATGTTACTTGTTTAATTGACATCAATAAGTTTGAATGCTCCAAATTAATTCTGCATTTCATTAGGATCTTTCACAATTTTTTATGTTCTCCTTCACATATCACAAACGGAGCAAAGTATTTGTTTGCAAAGCGTGAACAGGTACATTTAATGATAAGAGATGGAACGGTGCTGTGCTGCGGTACTGGTCAGTGCCTGGCACTAAACTCAACTGTCCTGATAATCAACTGGTGCAAAGATCAGATCACTGCTTCTTCTTTGTTCCACGTGAAAAGTTGCGTTCCAGTGGCTATTTATGAACAACAAAGTTGACCTTTTAATTTAAACTTTATTTCGTAATCTCGTCACAATGACAAAAAGCGCAAATCAGCGGAAACTAGACCTTATAAATATGCCCGTATCAAACATGTAAATCTTATCGCTCATTTGGAATAGAAGTAGCACAGGAATGTTAAACATTGCACAGGAGTTGAGATTTAAGTTCGGACTAAACTACTCAATTAAGCTATCTACAGAATCTACAGAAACAGTAACCATGACTTGACAGTATTAATACAACAAATTTGATTTGAATGGCTTTAAATGGCAGCACAGGTGTAGAGATTTTGAAATTAAATTGGCGGTTTTATTTTGGCCACCGCATGACTGGGTCTCTCGAGTTTGACAATTGGAGCCTTTTCAGTTGATTGGTGTGGATAGTCGCCGGTGTCCGCTTCAAACCATTGATTTTCCAGCTGAGGCGAGCTTTGGTGCATTATGTGAGGTTCGTAGTAGCTCAAACGTTGTTTCAGCTCGTCCACCATTCCACTCAATTTTTGGCAACGCTTCTTAAGTGCAACGTTTTCGTCTTCAAGTTGATGCTGATTGCGGATTCTCTAAAAACGTGATTTATTTGTTTTGATAACAGTTCTTATAACTTACTCGATTTCGACAATTCAATGCATAGCCTCTGTTCTTTAGTGTTCGCCGACGTTGTTTGATGCTTTGAATGGTGGCGTGATCAAGTTCCTAAAAGTCTAATTAGTTGCAAATGTTATAACTAAAATCAACTCACGCCAAATGCTAGAACACTGTTGAGCTGACGAATTGACAGTTTCTCCAACTCCGTGTCGCTCATTACCAACAAGTCACGAGCTTTAAGCGGACTTTCTGAGCTACCAACTGACGAAATGGAATTAGGCGAGAAAACAGACGAGGACTCTGGCGAATGAGCGATTTCATTCATTTGACTTTCCAGCTCCGGCTCATAATAGACTAAAGGTGAAATGCAGTTTGTGTATTCGAGAAGAACTGGCGGTGGCTGATATGCAAAATTAGGAGGTAAACTTTGTGGATGGGCTGCTGCGGGCTGTTGCGCAAGTTGAGGTTGATACAACTGCTCAATAGCCGGCATTGAGAAAAACGTGGTCGATGAGACGGAAGGCTGATCAAAACAGTACATTTCGGTTAGAGTTGAGTTGCGTTACTCAAATTGACTGGTTCAACTCCACGACTGCGAAGCAACTAAAACTTGAATGTTTAAAACGAATAATATTCAAATTTCCCGCTTCCAAATGCCCAAAACACAGTGCCACTTATTTTGCTTAAAAACACACTCAAAATCTCCACAACGGTCCACCCCTTGATAATGACAAAAAATAGCATTCTTTTTGCCCTAAACACATGTTCATAAAAAGCAGCAAAATCGCTGGAAGGTCAGTTTATAAAAACACACTAAAAGGAACGTCCAACAAAAAGTGATAACAAAAAGAGGGCGCCAAAAAGGCCACCTTCATGTTCTAAATATGACTTCATTGTGTAGAAAATCGATTGCACAGGGTGGTACGAGGAGCAGAACGTTTAATTTGGCTTTATCGCTGAAGTCAATCGAAACTTTGCAAAAAACAGAAAACGCCAAAATTGTTTTTGAAAATTAAAATAGTTTGTTTACCTGTTCGAAACGATCATCCGACGGCGTTAAACGTGACGAAGAAATTGTTCGATCTTCAGCTGGCTCGGCACTTTCTGCCGGTTGTTGGGCCTTTTTGTTTGAATCACTTGTAGAATCTTGTTGTGTTGTTGTTGTGCCGGAATGTGAAGTAGATCGATGTCTTAACGTGCCGAGAGTTGCTCGATTTGGTGGCGGTTGAAGAAGTTTTGTTGCATCTTTGACATTAAAGCCGGGCGAAGCTCTCGACACAGTTGACAACACCGTTCTCATTCCTTTCTCAATTGTGCCTAAACAGAAAGATTACTTCAAAAAGGTGCGGAAAAATTACCTGCCAGCATCGATCCAGTTGAGTCTTCTTCGTCGAGGTTTTCTTCCAACAACAAATTCTGTACATTGCCCGAAATCATACGTTCGTCCTAAAAGTTAGCAACAATTAAGTCAAAAACACAGTTAATGTGCAAGGCAAACAACTAGACCGCCACCGAGTGTTAGAAATCAAAATTAAACAAGCCGAACTTTTTGGCAAAACAAAGAACTCACGCATTGATTAAATACAGTTTTATCAAGTGTTTGTTTTAGTTATGAAAGTGCCAGGACAGCAATTTTCGGAATCAAAACATTGGAATTTTGATCGGGTTTTGCGGCTGCTGCACTCGTTTTGCTGGCTCATCAATTTGTGTGGTTTTTGTGAACGTGTTTTCTCGTAACATTTTCCGATTATATAAATTTCAGATAGCTATCAAATCCGTCACCGATTCAAAACACTAGAAACATTGAAAGTGCCCATAAACACGGAAACTCATTAGCCGTAAAGCCACCATTCCCGAAACAAAAAGTGCAAAATCAAAGAACCAAAAGTGCCCATCGACAAAACAGTGCAGCAACACAACGACCAAAATTTGACTAAACCCTTACATATATTTGACCGAAGATATCGGCACTCGACAAACGTTGCTTAATTGGACGGAATTATTTACGCAAAATGTTAGATGAAACGAACTCAACATACGGAAAGCATACAAAAGCAATTACTTACCTGGTACCTTCTGCAAGAGTCTATTAGTGTTTGAACGTCCTGAATTCACTGCTAATCTCTTTTACTGCTGTTGTTTACAAACCTCGTCCATAGTTTTTCTTCTCGGACCGCCGTGAGATCCCATAACCGAGAAAGCTCTTGTGAACTTTGATGTAACTGTGTCGGTTTGAGTGCCAACATCTGTGTGCTTTACAGCATTTAAAGGCGTCGGCATTGTTGCAGTAGCGGCACTTACTGTCGACGATGACTGATTCATTATGTGAAGAGACGCGGTTCTTGTTGGATATCTTAAGAGTTGAAGTGTTTAGAACACTGTCACTATTTAATTTGTTTACCCGATTGAAATTGATTGTGAAGAGGCGCGAGTTTTTGAAGAAGCATGTTTACTGTCCGGCAGACCTTGTGAATTTCCAAAATGACATCGAATCAATTTAGTCGTTGTGTACGACGAGCGGACATTCTTCTCAGGATGGACAAGTATGATATAGATTTTATGGAAAAACAGCATTCCCAACGCAATAGACGCCGATATACTGAATGTAAAACACATCAGGATTGCTCGACTGAAGTTTCAAACATTTAAAGTCAACATTTAAACAAGACTTGCCTCGAACTCGCTGGCAACACGACAACAAATGCGCCCCAAACAACCAGTGTACAATACCTTAAAGATTCGTGTAAGTTCAGTCCAAAGTTCTCCAAAACAAACATTGTAAATCCGATATAACGAGCTTCGTTGAAGTTCTCGGGGAGGTTTCGTGTTTTAAATGCGTACACAGTACAAAGAATAATGAGAATAAAATTCCAAAGAAATGGAATGATAAACCAAGTATTGGATGCCGTGCAGATCAAAACCATTCGTTTTGGCATAAAAGCTTTGTCAAATCCGGCCGACGGAAAGTCTTCCATCATTGCAACAACAACTAAACTCAATTGTTTAACTGTATTTAGCGTTTCGCAAAAAAGAGCAAAAAACTCTCAAAAGCGAGTTGTTGTTGAAAGCGAAACTCTTTTTTCTTTTCTGTTACAAAACTCTTTTTTGCTCTTTTTTGCAGAACGCTAGATGTGTCAACGTAATTTCATTTCGTTTTGTATGTTCAGTTAACTCACCAATTAAGCTGAAAACAGTCAAAGTTTAATAAGTTGGTCAACCTTCTTAAAGTCACTTACCACTGCACAGCAACCAAAACCCACGTAATCACAACTTGGCTGAATGTACTCAAGAAACGAGGCTTTTTAGTTAGAATTCTCTTTTTCGAGCCCGCCAAAATCCTCGCAATTCGATTAGTTTTCGTCAACAACGCTGAATAGATTATTGCAAAGGAGATCGGCGGAGCAGTTCGAGTGATGAAACACGAGAAAAACGATGGCTTGGCTAGAATGGCAAAGGTGCTAGCATAACAGGCAATAATTCCTCCTAAAATAATGTAAGAAAGCTCTCGGGTTGTGGACCTGTAAAAAGGAGTTTTTAATCATTGTCAAACAAGAACTTACTTGACGACAGGCGTTCCATTGTGGTTAATAAATATGATGATTGTGAGCAATGTGGCAATAATTCCTAATGTGGCAAACAAAAGAGCGGCAATCGGGGCCGGTGTTTTTAACTCTAAATACTCGTGCGGAATCGGAAGGCAGCCTGAAATTAGAGACTCTTTAAATTAGAGATTCGAAAGCTTACGTGTTCTCGTTTCGGCGTCTGGCAGGTAACCAAGCTTGCAGTTGATACATGCATTAGTCGTGTGGTTAACAATTTGAATGTCGGTACAATTCTCACAAATCCAGCAGCATTCTGTTGTCTTTCTTTGCTGAAAATTTTAAAGTGTCATTAAAAACAAGCAAATCTAAACGTACTCTTTGGCCTTTGCCGCAAGGTTTGCTACAAACACTCTCGGGGATCTTCGAAGTTTTGTCATAGAACATAATTGGCTCGGTTGTCATGTTAAGCACATGAGATCTTCGTACTTGACGAAAGTCACCCGCATGTCTGAACCCTTTCTTGCCGATAAAATTCAATATGTCGTACCATGCTGGAGGGTCGCCATTCTTGTCAAAAGAAATGTCTTGACCGAACTGGTCGACATAAGAACTAAACATTGAATTAACCGAATGATTTGAGTGCTTTTGTTAAAACTTACATGTTAATCATGTACTGATAAAGTAGAGTTCCGTTAATTGTCTCCATTTCTGGACAAAGCGTTGTGTTCGAGTAATCTCTACATTTATCTTCGTGCATCTTTTTGAGCGCCAGACCAATTACACGGACGGAGTTTATGACTTGAGAAAGTTTTGGGTCCTAAGTAAAATGTGTTTAATTGAAAACTCCAGTCTTTAAAAGAAACCACTTACTTGTTCATAATTTGTAGTCAGATTCTCTTTTCCAGTACAGACGGGTGTCACGCTGTCATCTTTAGGAACCGTCAGTTGGCACTTGAACTTCTGTTGCCAGAATTCCCTGAACCACGGATTTGTCGTGTGATTTATTGGATTTAATGAAAAGTAGTAGGGTCTCTAAACAGTTAAATGAACTTAGTTTGCAATTTATGAACTCACAAAGCTTTCAACATTTGGAGAATGAATCCGAATAGAAAAACTGCCAGCAGCCTCATGTTCTAGACCTTCCACAACGTCCAATCTAAAAAATTCTTAAAGCAAAAATAAAATGTGCGGGCAGGAACGGGCTCGATTAAACAATTTAACTTCAATCAAATCTAGTTACTGTCCGGTTCGGTTTGCCAGTGCTAATTTCGAACTTCAAACAAATAATCGAAAGTTCAAACTCAATGCGCTGGGAACAAAACCACTGCGTCACCGACGCGTAGCTTCGCTGTTGTTATTTAAGGTTTAAAAGCGCCTACCGATCTGCCCACGAATCGGATCCAATCCATTGAAATGTTTGAAGTTCTGGTATCCGTTTACGCAGTTCTTTCTGTGCTCGAAACACTTTTGTCACACTCTGGCCTTCACAAAAACAAACAACAACCTGGAAGTTATTTACAATTAAAATCAAAAACTCCAAACAACTTACTTGCGGTCTCGGCTTCAATGAACTCAGTCTTTTTAGAACACCAATGTAATCACTGAGCTCTCCCAGCGTCTTTACTTTCTCCGTATGTGCAATGCAAACTCCAGTATCTCGTATGTTTTCCATTGCTTCGAAGCCTTTCTCTCCATAGTTGCCGGCGCTGTAAAAATTTAAGAAATCAACTGGCAATACAAACAATTAAAGTACCTGTAGACGACCGCAATGTAGTTCCAGTTAAAGTGCTCTGAAGAATATGACATTTAAAGATTAATTCAATTTTAACACACTTAGCAACTCCATTATCGCTCTTGCTTGCCACGCATCCGACGGCACTGTTCTCATAAAGTAGCCAAACTGCTCTGTGTCGCTTAGATCTGTTGTTGTTGCGCCATAGCCGATCTGCGGTATTCGAAAAACTTGCAAGACATTCTGAACAGCAATTGTAGTAGATGACTTCGCCGGGCCCAACGATTGCGACATAAACAATGACTATTAATTCTTTTTAGGTTAAGAGTGATAAAAATAACAATATTAGTATAGAAAACATACGACTGGATTCGCCTTCTTTTGACATCCCGGCGTTTGACAACAAGAACACTGCTGGATTCCTTCTTTTAGCAAGCCAAATCCTATGATCTGCTCCATTGCTATCCTTTCTGTCCAACAAGAGTCTCTAACTGTTATGCCAAGTTTGAATGGCAACATTTTGTTAAGTTCTTGAACAGTCAAAACAGCGATCTCCATCCGTTGGATGCCGTATCTAAACACTTTTAAACAACTGCTTTAAAGTAAACACTTACTGTTCCCAAATTGCACCACAAGCTTCTGTGCCTGCAATTTGCCTGTGCATTGGAAATAGAGCTCCAATCTATGAGTTTGACAGTTAAAATGCAAATTGATCACGTTCTGAACTTACTTGAATGTCGCCTAAACTCAATTGTTTTATTCAACTGTTAACTGAAAACAAACCAGGATATTCGGCTGCAAGCATCCGTGCGCTTTGCTGTACAGTTGTTTTTGTGACCACATCAACCACACGCAACATCAATAATGTTACGTGTGAATAGAGCATGTTGTCAAAGCGTCGGTTGTTGAAGCTGTTTGGGGGACTCTGCCCCTTTTAGTTACTTACTGAATCGGTGGCATTCGATGATTGTTGTTGAAGTCGTAGATCCGAAGTCTTGTCCGATTAGTTCATTCCGCGACTGCACTTGGCAAAACGCCGACTGTTTTAGAAATTCGGAAACAAATTGCAATTACTTGCTAATCTAGTATGCATGCGTCGCCGCCACGAAACAAAAAATAAACACACGAATTCGAAATTCCTTCTCCCATTTAATGAGCCGATCAAATAAAACGACACTGTGCACTCGAATAAACAAAGCAGCTGTTCTTTGATCCGAATAAACAACTGCGTTCCAATAACTTTCTTGTTTATACGTGCGAGAGCGAATTAAAGAAGTGTGAACTTCGAAGATCAGAAATTACAGTAATTGCAGTTTGCTCAAAATGCAAAAGTTTCAATTACAAAGAAAGAGCGGAAGATCAATGACCGCAAAATAGGTGCCGGAAACCGTCCAAGCATAAAAGCAACAATCTCGATCTGGCCACCCCCGGTTGGACAGCCAAGTGCTTACGGCGACAGCAACGTCGCGAAGGGTGGCAAACGTGCCGTCAACGACCAAATGAACAGCCTCTATTTTTGTATTCGTGTTTTTTGCCGCCCCTAAACTTTCGCCTTCTTAGAGCGCGGTTGACCTTTGGGCCGCCGTGTTTCATAATCGGCTCTTCCTTATCTCCTTCTTGGTCGACCACTTTATCCATGCGAAGGCAGCCTCATCAACACTTCGGTCGCGCCGATTGGCCAAGTTTGTTGTAAACTTTTCGGCGACGCATATGAATGAAGGGACACGGAGAGAGACATGATTATTCGATTAGGGCAAATATTCCTTTTCGCGACTTTTCAACCCGCTATTAGCGTCCTAGTTCGAAGACAGTTGTGTTTTGTGGAAGGGAATCTGAGCAAAGAGGGAAATTTGCCAAATTTGTGGATCGCAAAGATTCCTAGACATATTGCAGGAGACAAAGTGGCGGGTGTATCTAGCAAGCGTTTGTAGACGACTGCGTTGTAAAGTTGCAAGCAAATTTTATTATTGAATGCTGCTGATCAGCAAATGCAATATAAAAAATAACTTTAAACACAAATTACTGAGCGGGCCAAAAAAGTTAACACGAACACAAAAAAGACAATCAAAAAAGTCTTCTGTCAAAAAAGCAATCAAAATGTTTCAATTTTACAAAATTGCTTTTTTTGTCCACTCTGCAAAAACATATAAACATTTAAATGTTTCAAGTTAAATATAACAAAACCTCCTACACTGTTTCTCCGCTCAACAAGTTTGTGGACGCAGTCTGACAATTCCAGTTATTTTTGCGGCCAAACACTGCCTAAGGCATCTTTTGCTCATCTCATGCATTCTTCGCGTTTACTTGATTATAGTTGACAAAGCGTCGAGGACATTGAGCAATACAGCAGCTGTGAGTGGAAACGTGAATTCGGACATGTACTGGGAAATGTAAACTTTAAGCGGAAGCATTAAAATACATTAAAATCATCGTTGTCCACAGTGATCAATCGAAACAATTATGACTCTGTCTGATAAACTTGCTGGCCAACTACCCCACAATGACCTGTAAAAGTCAAGAGAGTTGCTCAGTCTATCCAGGCGAACCGGTTCATTCAGCGACTGCATATCGCATTACCACCGAAATTCTTTATTCAAATTTTGTCAGACTCAAAAAAGCCGTTTTTTGGCCGAATGCTTACTTCATACCTGCCGCCACAATCGTTTTTGTTTGCAAAGGCACAGTGAAGACAACGAATGCCGGCTGAATTTGGCAGAATGCCCACAAACTTTTTAATTAACAATTTGCTTCAATATCATTCAACACTTAAACTAATTGATTGTGTACAAAGTACTCCATGCAAATAATGCTTTTCAACAACTCGTGGCAGATGGTCAAATTTTGTTGTTGTACCGTTTGCTGGACCCAATCAACTGATTTTATCGGCGGCGACAGACAACTCGATGGACGGGAAAACAAGTCGCCAAAAGTGGGTTGATTTCGCAACGGTGTCTTCTCCCAACACACGTGCAAAAACAACAATCACGGGGGATTCGACAAAGATGCTATCGACGTTCCTTGGAGCGTCCCAATCACTCGCAAAGGTTGATTCTGGACACAAAAAAGACTTCCGGGTTCAAATCCTTCAAAAGTCATTCAATTAATTGCTGAGTACTTTGAACTTAAAAGTTGAAGTGGAAACAAAACATTTCAAATTGTTTAAACAAGTTGCTTCAATCTGACAAAATCGCCATTGTTTACACTGTTTTCGGACTTTCACTGTGTTTGCACCAACTCATCACAATTCCAGTTGCAGATCAAACAAACACTTTTGCGAATTATACGATTCTTAACTGTAAACAATAAGCCGCGCAGTGTAACAACTTCGAGTTTATGATTGAGATTTCTGCGGCACCACCTTAAAAACCTTTTCTCACCCACCGTCGTGAATGCCCAAGCAACAGTTCTGCGTGTTGGCGATGAGTTTGCACGTTTCATGAATTTTTCACATCGATGCGTTCCTTCCCTTGTTTGTTTAATGTACTCACGAATTCGGAATTCAAAGAGATTTGCAATTTTAAATCAGAATTGACGTTTGCAATTTTGTCAAGTCAAAATGTCTAATCGAATGATTTAGTCTTTGATCAAGTTAATGTTCTCAGTGAACTAAGTGTTTAAACATGTGCAAACTCCACGTTTACCTCAGAAAGCAATCGAGGACGAGCATAGAGCTCAATGTCATGTGCTTTCCGTACCTTTCAGCAACACGTGTGCTGGTGGACATTCATCGTCTCGCTCCTCCACATTGAAACAGCTAAGCAGATGACCTTGACGGTTCACCTCGAAAGACGAAGCAGTAAACGTGCACAATGATCCTCGTGACTCAAAAAAAGCCTACCCACCGAATTAGAAAGAAACAAAGCACTTGCTGCGCACCAGGTCCACGAATCCTGACTGACAATTAGAAGATTGTTGCCGCAAGCGTTCCTTTGTCTTCTTCTTCTAAGACAACTAAAACAGCTGCTTGCTTGTTTATTGCGGATTCACTGTTGTTTTTTGTCCGCCCTCCTTGACAAGTTTTTTGATTAGGCGACGCCATTGATCGATTTTATTGAATGGGGGATTCGAGTGGAGTTTTCTTCTTCCTGCTTACACTTTCGTCGCCGGTTGATCAACAAAACATTGACGGACGGCTTCACGTGTGCTTTGTTGTAAACAGAATATCCCATTACGAATTCTACGTTTTCCATTAGTTTGCGGTCGTTGTGGCCGGTGTAATTTCACACAAGCAAATTAATATCGATCAACCGAATGATGACTGTTTTGGAAAGATTAAAAATAGCCCAGAAATAGAAAGTTGCAGAAGTTCTCGAAGTTTCAATGTTCTCGATATTCTTTATGTTGTTGGTCATTGTCGCCGAAGGAACGCCAAACAATGGGGAGGATCAGAATTTGAATACACGCCATCTTTCCCTCCACACACATGAGAATCTACAGGATTTTTGGCGTTGATCCGCTTTCGTCGAGGCGACCAAAGTACACTACTGCGCACACTTGACGATTCCTCCTGGGCGCCATTGTGCTGTGTTGGATTGGGCGAGCTCTGCTCCAGTTTCGACTTTGTGCACGGGTTTTCCGAGACGCTCACTAATTGTTTTTGTTTTTTCTACGTTTTGTCGATGTTTCATGATTTTTCTGGAGGCCTTCGAACTGAATTGTTAAATCGAAGTTGCTGTTTGTTCTCAAATGTTTATGACCTTGCATGGGTTTTTTGTAGTGTGCACAACTTGTGAGCACTTGCAAAATAGGCTATCTATTTTAATTGACGTAGATTTGAAAGCAAGCAACGTTTAAAATTTGCTGAATCAAAGTTGCTGGTTGGAACTAGTTAGTTGTGAGTGTTAGTCATCGATATTTCAATTACTGAGCTTTTTGCAATAACTTTTTGTGTAATGTGACGTACTTTCTCTGCACATCCACACCTAACCGCTACTTAAATTAGATAAAACTTGCCCTTTCAAAATTTGCTAGTCCATTTTTTATGCCTTGCGTTGTTGGATTCGCTTCCACTCTGTTGAGTTGCGGTGGGATTCGAGTGAAGCGAGTGGTCACGTTGCGCAATTTGTTTCCCTAAACAATGGGTATTTCGTGGAAAATGCCAACAGGTATGTGGGCTTCACTTTCGCTTTTTGCGCGCTAGAAATCCCCGCAACCGTTGTTCCCCAACCGCTTATCACAGTTGTCATTGATTAGGCTCGTCGAAGCGAAATCAAGCGTGCAGAACACAAAACGAAATGATTTGATTGGAATTGATGATTGTCGACTATGGATGTTCCTCCGGCGCGCAAACACACACAATAGCTGTCCAGTCGAATCAAACACACCAGGGGACGCCCAGCAAGTTGTCGCTAAAATATCAAGGCTAATACGCGCTTAATTCACTTTCAGGAGATTTCATTTGAAGCTTATGTTAATCTTGAATAGAGATTATTGAACTTGTTGAATTGAAGTTGTTGAACGTGTTGATGTTTTTGTAAACACCTCCAGTTTAAGGCAACGTTTCAATTTTGATTGTCCGATTACAAAAGAGCCGAGTTTTGCAGGGCGGTGTTGTGCGCAGCACATGAAATCAACCGATCACTTGTTGTTCACTCTTTTGGTGTCTTCCGTGCGCGCCCAAATAAATGAAACAAGCTTACCTTTAGCGGCGGAATTAGCCGGCGCTTTTCTCATACCAACGAGTAGGCGAACTCAACAGCCAAAACCGGGTTTTTCCCACTTTTTCAACAAGAGGATCAACAATCGGACGCTGATGAAAATTACTTTTGTATTGCATTGTCTTTCTGTTCTGTAATTTCCATAAATACTTCTTTCCATAAATAAGTTCTGCAATTATTACATCTCTTCAGCTGTTTATCGCTCGCTGTTATGTAGTCCGTGAGTGGAGGTCAATCTAAATACGCTGCTGACATGTCTTCAACGGCGTTGGTCGGCCTTTTACACCGACGGCGTCGAAAAAACAAGAAAACAATTGATCGCCGACCCTTCACTTCTTAAACAATCAATCAACTGTAGTTACTCACTGTTTGGTGCACGATTTTATGAGCATCACAATGGCTCCTCGAGCAGAGGAACGCCAAAAACCCAAGGTCCATGTGATTTAAAAAGACGTAAAACTTCGTGATGGCTATTTTGAGCCCCGTCGATCGAATGGATCAGACTAGAGAAATCAACGGACTCCTAATTGAATTCCAGCAACTCCAATTCACAGACTTTCTCACACGTTTGTTGTGGCGGCGCTAAAGTGCTCTTGGCTTTTCGAAATCCACTTGTGTGTTATTATTTGTAGCAAAACAACGACTGCTGACCTTTAATTTGCGATCCCACATTCAATTATGCGTGTTGTTTATCGTTCTACAAACACAATCTGTTATCGTTGTTTTTAATTACGCTTTTCAGCTTCTATTAAAATGCCAACATCAGGCTTACTGCTCGGTCTACCGACCGCAAACTCATCACCCAATTTGACAATGCTCCAACGTACTACACAACAACCACCACTGGTGAATCGTCCGGTTACGGAACAAGAGCTGGAAGCCATCTCAGCCTTACGACAATTGGTTCCACAATGTGCTCGTTATGACAATAATTGCTTGTTGCGTTGGTTGCGCTCCAAGGAAGGCCGCTTTGACGAGACTGCTGAGGCATTGAAGAAAAATGCTGTCTTCCGAAAAGCCTGGGATTTGGACCGCATTGAGCGTTGGACAGCGCCGGAGGTGAGCTTTAAAACAAATTGTTAAATTCATTGCAAAGAACTTTTGCACTGATTTCAAAACTAAACAAGTTTTCTCCATATTCGTTAGCTGAACATTTAATGCCTCGCATCCCAAACAGTTTAACAAACTAGCGTGGTAGGTCAACGCCATTCCAATTAGGGCGACAAACCTTTTCTTTGAACCACGACCGGCGCGCATCACTTTTTTCAACGATGACCGCGAATGTCGATGAAAAATTTTCTAGTTTAACAGCTGGAATCGGTTCCACAAAAATAGAAACAATTAAAGCAATGCAATTAAAACAACTTTATTACATAGGTTCTGGAAAAATTCGCTGGATTTGGTTTCTTGGCCGACCGCGAAAACAACCCTATTCTGATGTCACTTCTCGGAAACATGGACGTTGAAGGAATGTTGCGATCAGTTCAATCAAAAGACTACATCAAATACTCGCTTTCGGCCATCGAAAAGGGAATCCAATTGTGTAACGAACGAGCCAAGCAGACAAATCGTCCATTTGAGCAGATGATGCTCGTGTTTGATCTGGACCACATCACTTCTGCACACTACAGCTCCAAGCAATTCGCCTCGTCATTCACAACTCTTGTCCTCCTCTTTCAAGAGCACTATCCGCTTGTTCTGCGCAAGATCTTAATTATCAGAGCACCTGAAATGGCCAGAATTGCCTTCAAATCTATGCAACCTTTCTTGTCCGAACACATCCAGAATCTAATTGAAATGCCGTCAGAAGAGTCGTGGCAAACCGCTTTGAACTCGTATGTTGATTTGAACGCTTGGCCTGTGCATTGGGGCGGAAAGATGGTCGAAAATGGCGATCCAAAGTAATAATTGCATAATTAGCATTATATAAATGTGTTTATTTAGATGCCCGAGCAAGATCCGTTATGGTTTAGGTAAACGTTGTTAACATCTTTAAAGACACTTTTAAAACCGCTTTCATTTTGCATTTTCAAATAAATGATTTAGGACCCGTTCCGGAGAATTACTTTGTCGATCCAGCGAACGCAATGCCAGACTATGATCAGGTGAGCTTTAAACACAGTTGCTAAATCAAATTGAATTATGTTTAGTTGACCACAGTTTATGCCGGAGATAAGCATCTTATTGAATTGAAAGTCAAAGCAGGCACACGAATTTGGTGAGTTTTGGTCTTGATCTAACAAAAGTCATTCGCTATGAGAATCAGGTTAAACTAATCAATGAGTTGGATCTTTTACCCGATCTACCCAGTTTTATCATGCAAATAGCAAGTGCCCGAGGCGATGAACGAGCTTTTGCAGTTTGCTCAAAAAGTAAACATTGGGATAGGAAATTAGGCGCAAATAGCTAATCTAATTAGTGGATTTTAATTTTTAAATGACATTTTGACACAACTTTAACTTCTGAGTTTAGCTGGCAATACATGACAAGCGAAGATGACATTGGATTCGCCTGCTATTTTGATTCAACCGGCGAGTGTGAGTCTCTCACAAACATGGAATGCGTTTTCCCTTACATACGCTTGGAGTGCTCGAATGTGCCGATTTCCGGCTCTTTGATTTGCGAAAATGCCGGCAGATGTGAGTGCTTAAATTGGCACAAACGGTTAATGTTTGTGAGCTTTTAGATATAATCGAATTTGACAACTACTACTCATGGTTTGCTGCCAAACAACTCCGCTACAACATTGAGATCGAAGAGCCACACTGCAACACAACAAAAGTGAATGACTCGGCAGCTCCGACAATTGCAGTGGAGTGAATCAATTTAATAAAATGAACACACGAAAACGGTTTCAAACAATGTCCAGTTCTTTTAAAGCCAGGCTGAAAGTCTCGTTTTGGAGCTTCTTGTGATTTTAAACTAACATTGCGTAGTCCTAGTATTTAATTTTTTGTTGTTCTGCCTTCACAAACAGTTGCGTACATTTCGGCCGCCGAGCATTAAATACGTGTAAACAATGTATAAATGTTTGTAATGTAACCAGCAAGCCAATAAACTCGTTTATGATGAAATTGTTGACTTTGTTCAACACTTAATTAACATAAGCAATACGTAAGCAAGTGTTTGCTTATTGGACGCAAACGATAGCAAATATCAGTCCTTTGACAAACTCAATATCGTAACAAAACGCTCTTCAAAAACATCCAATAAGTCCTATCCAAAAATTTATTCGGCAACACTCAAATTTACAAGACGCATCACTTAACTACTCAAGATCCGAGAGTATTGATCCTATTTCAAATCAGCAATCGGCTTGCCCTTCTCCTCGGCCAGTTTAGCAAGTTCACTTGGGCAGGTGTGCATATACTTGTACTTGTAAGAGCAAATCTCCTTGAAGCGTTCGTAGGCGTCGTAGTTCCTAAAGTTCAAAAAGTTAGCAAAGTGAAAAGGCTCTGTCTGAGTTCGCTGTATGAATCAAATCTTATTTGAAAAAATTAAATGGCGTCAAAAGATTACTTGTAATACTCTTCATAGCGGCGATAACGTGGCCAGACGTAGAAATAGTTGAAAACGGCAGTCGACATCATTGCAACTCCAAGAGCAGACCAGATGTAGCGGCGAGCTCTTGTTTGGAGCACCTAAACGCATTTAATTAAAAGCTGCTGCTGGTGGTGTGAAATCCAACTTACATTGCGCATGAGTGCCGGCGGTGCAGACGACATCTTGATGGCTTATACCAGAACTAAAAATAAAAGATTGAAAACAAAGTTAGAAAAAGCGTAAAAGTTTCGCGAAAATAAGCAAAAGTTGTGATCTGTCAATTGTCCTGCAGATAGAGGATTGCAGAAGTCTTCCAAAATCTCACGAAGTTCAAAGAAATCCGATCACAAACAGTTAAATTATGCGACAGCCGAAAGCAAGCTATTCTCACGTAACAAAAACAAAAACTCCGTGCGAGATAAACAAACTTGGTGGCATTCTGCTATTTGTTGAAATAATGTGACTATGTTTGTTATGTCTGTATTTCTGCGCTTTCTTTATTTACGCTTGATTTAATCGTCAAAAGCCAACCTAATTTAACCACAACTACAATTTAGTTCAATCATGTCAAGAAACGACGACGTTGCACTTACCACCCTTAAAATTCTCATCATAGGTGAATCAGGTGTTGGGAAGTCCAGGTAGTTTTAGAATTATTTCGGCTATAATAGTTGGAGTTTAGTTTGATGCTACGTTTTGTCGACGATACGTTTGATCCGGAGAGTCCTGCTACAATTGGTATGGCATTAAAACTTCTTCTAAGCACTATTTCGCAATTTTAGGTGTTGACTTTCGAGTGACTCGAATGAACATCGATGGAAATGAGGTGAAGCTCGCCATATGGGTGAGTAGACTTCTTGTCGTTGAATACCGTTAAAACTGTAAATTTAGGATACTGCTGGACAAGAGCGTTTCCGCACACTTACTCCTTCTTTCTACAGAGCCGGTCAAGGAATCATTTTGGGTAAACAACAACACAAAAACATAACTTATCGACAATAACCACATTTCTTAGTGTATGACGTATCTAACCGGGCTTCTTTTGACAGACTGGAGCACTGGCTTCTTGAAGTAGACACCTACACTACAAAGCAAGATGCCAAGAAGATTTTAGTCGGAAACAAAATCGACTCACCGCATCGAGAAGTCAGTTATGAGGTAAACAAATTAGAAAAAGACTTTTATCAAAACACAAAATTGTCTTTTTGCAGGAAGGAATGAACTTTGCACGTAGAAACAAAATGCTCTTTATTGAAGCGTCGGCAAAAACTCGAGAAGGAGTCAATTTGGCGTTCGAAGAGTTGATTGAGAAGGCAAGTTGTGTGCTCAGAATTCAAACAAACACATTCGACGTTTAGATTCTTCAAACTCCAGGCCTTTGGGAAAGCAACACCGGCGGAATGCACTTAAGACAACATGAAAGTGACGAGAACCAAGGATGGTGTGCTTGTTAATCAATTTTTTAAACTGTCCTCCCCTAAATCAATAATGACAATTTTATCCGGTATTGTATGTAGATATTCCGAATCTTTTAAAAGCCTTATAATGTAGTTATGTAAATATTATAAACTCTATTTGCCTAATAAAATGTACATACGCACTTTGGAGTCTTTAACGCAATATCTTGTTTAAATCGAAATGAATACTTTAAACACTTCTGAACGCATTCAATTAATTCGCTTATTTAAAGATGCCAGAAAGCACGTCAGCTAACAAAACGGAAGGCAGTACTGACGCTAATGCATTGAGCGAGTTACTTGATGAGGCTTTGGGTGATTTCAGCCGTGCTCCAAAACAACAGCCTAAATGCTCTGACGATGATTTGGACGAGTTCTTGGCACCTTTAGATTCGGAAGCAACAAAGAAGGCAGCTCAGAATTTTGAGGTTTGCAATTAAAAGTGCGGTGTTTAATCCAATCATGCTTTTCAGAACATGCTTAAAAACTTTGCCATTCCACAAGCGTTTGAAAACTCTGACTCCACACCACAACCAAGTACAACAGCGGCCAGTCATCAATTTTTGAGCAGTCTTCTCGGAATTGATCAGTTTTTGAATGACGAAGGCGTTGAACCAGAAGTCCGAATGATCACAGAAACGATCCTTAAAGACTGCTTTACAAAAGACGTTATTTTGCCTTTGATCAAAACGTTCCGAGACATAATCATCGAGTATCTAGCCGAAGAAGGGCTTTCAATAACAGAGGAGGAAAACAACAACTTACTCAAACAGAAAGAACTGTTCAACGAATTGATTCAATCTTACGAATCGGCTAGCGATCCTCAAACCGATAAAGAAACCGAACAACAAAATACGCTTTGGATCAAATTAAAAGATTTGGGCGAAGTGCCGCAGGTTCTTGTAACCCGCTTTGAAAGCAAACTTCAAGCCGATGGAGCAATGAGTGGTTTGCCGGGACTTGGAGGTGCATTGGGTGCCGATCCTTCACAATGCTCAATTATGTAATCACTTAATTTACCTAGTCACGTGCCAGTTATATTTCTAATATGCCTTAGTCTTGCCAACCATACTTACTGTGATATTTGTTGAGACGAGTTAGAGAGTTAATAAATGTTTATTGAAAGCTTTGTGAATTTGTCTTTGGTTGATTTTAATTTCACCACTAACGCAATTTTTGTTTCATGTTTTTCAAATTAAGTTTTGTTTCAGCGATGAATCAACCGCCTAAATATCCAAGTTATGAGCAGAGGGTGTTCAACCTTTATGGAATCAAGGACAATCCTGGAATTGAGTATTTGCGGCATCCGAATGGCGTGATAGTCGTAAGGGTTGGAGAAGATCATGAATGCTTGGCAAAGGATATTCAACAAGTCAGTTTCGACACATCGAACAAGAAAGGAGGCGGCAAAGATCGAGCAAAGCAGGTTGTGGTTGGCAAGGGCAAAAAGGTAAGCAAATGCTTTTGAAGTTTTTTGACTTAATTGTGCTGTTTAGGGAGCGTTGAAGTTGATGCCAGACACTAAGTTATGTTTGATCAAGTGTGCAGATGGAACAGTTTACACAATCAGAGCAGGAATCAAATCGTCGTTGATTGAGACAAACAATCGCTTGACTATCAATCCTCAGCTTTTGAAAGAGTCTAGAACATATTCTGGCTTCATTTGCATTGTCATTCCGCCAGCTATTTTGAACAATCAGCCCAATGCAATTCCGCCTGAGTTTGATGTCATTATTCGTATTGGCACTGAAATTCCCACCAGTTCAAAGTTGTTTGCTCCGTCATCAAAAGTCCGTGATGACAGCGAAGTTAACGGTTCCAACAATACAGCAATTAAGGGAAATGGTGAGGAAAGTTCAGTTGAAGCAAAGAAGTTGAAACTGGAAGGAGACGCTGCGTGAGGTCTTGATATGATATGTTAATTATTGTTGAGTTTTGCCGAAATAAATATTGGGTTTAATTGTTGAGTCTTTATTCGAATTAAGTCAAAGAAGCTTTAGTAAACACGAGTTTGCAATTTTAGTCTGCACAGATTGTTTTAAAGTTAGCCGTATCGAACACGGCCATTGGATACAGCGTCGCGGAAGTCAGATTTCGCGCCATCAACGATAAAGTCGTCATTAAACAGACACTCCTAAATGATTTACATATAATAAAGTTGTCTACGTTGAAAACATACACATTGTGTGCGACTAATGCAACCGTTAGCGAACTCTCCGCGGGATCTACAATATCTTTGACACCGTGGCAGAATGCATGGATTCATCTCAATTACAAACGCTTAAAAATTAAGAAACTTTAATTAAAATCAAAATAAACTCACAGACGGAATCTGCCAACACTAAAACTGCAAGCAACGTTAGCCAAATCGACACCACCAAAAACAACTTCATTTTGATAGAAATCAAAGAATGAATAATTTGGAGCTGCTTTTGATTGGTTATAAATGCTTGGCACGAGCCGCAAGTGAAAGATCAAAACAAAAGTCAATTGTTTTTAAAAAGTCGGAGAAAAAGCGCCAAAGGTTCAAACGTTTATTCATCGATTGTTCATTACAGTTGACGTCCAACGCCGATGAATGGAAATAGTAACCGGGAAAAACGCAATACAAATCAAAAGAGCAAATAAGTTGATGCTTTAATTTTGGCCAATTCTTAATTAACTCTGTTAGCGAAGCTGATAAAGCATGGATTTGGCAGGAGATTACGACTCAGAACAGTGTAAGTTTGAGTGATTTTATGAGATTTAAATTTTACCACGTTTAATTTGCAAAGTAGGCGCTTATGGCATTTGCTCCTATTGGATTCAGCAACTATTTTTGCGTAAATAAGATGCTTTGTCAAATTTAACAATATCGAGAAGCGTGAGTTTTAAAATTGAATGTACTTTTCTTGAAAATGTTTAATAAACTAAAAGCTTCAAGTTTACGACACAATTGTTGGCATTTAACTAAAATATTCATTTCCCTAATGAATTGGCTCTTTGTGGATTCGCCGCGGTCAATTGCTCAAATCGGCGCTCTTGGCTGGTTGCCGTGACCGAACTGCATTTTATGTTTGCGCGGTTGAATAATGACGGATGATTGAGTTGTTGCGCATGTGCCCACTCTTCGAAATTCCAAAACAAACATGCAAGTTGCGCTCCACGAATTCGCTGCGCTTTTCATGCTCGTCCATTGTCCATTTGAATGGGAGGTACGCGCGATCTGTTTGTTTCTGGTGGTCCCGATCGCACAATGTTTGGCGTAAACTCAGTTGAACCGTTTAATTAACCGCTCAATTGTGTTCCGGCCATCTAGAATCTATTTGAGGTTCATTTGAAGTTCTCTCGAGTTTGCTCAAATTGCTTTCAATCATGCTTTTCAATCATGTTTTCAGTTTATCAATTAATTTCCGAGTATTTCATTGAAACGTTTATGGCAAATGTTCGACAAAGAATTGACAACAAGTTAACAAAGGACTTATTTAAGACGACCTGTTATCACAAACATCGCCAATCACTTAGAATGATTTTTATCTTCGCAGTCGAAGTTTTCCAGCAACTTTTAGCATACAAAGCCAGGCCCTAGAGCACGTGATTTTTTCATTCGCGAGTATTTACGACGCATGGAATTATCAGGAAGTGAGCGGCTTAGAGTAGCGCTCAACGGGCCTTTGCCATTTATGTATTCGTTCCCAAATGTCAACATTGGCAGTGTTTTTGTTGTCGTTGTTTAACTCGAAAATGGTCGCCGATCGTTGAGTTTTCAAATTGCGCAATGGATTAGCAGCTTTAAATGTGCGTGGAGTTACGCAAAGTTAATAGACTGGAGCTTTGCGCTGAATTGCTTCTGTGCATTTTCGAGTAGTTTAAAGTTTTAAAAGTGAACACTGTGCTCTTTAATTTCGAAAACACACTTTTTCGAACGCGACCTAAAAAGCTTTACCGATTTTCTCTCTCACCAGCATTTTGAATTATCTCGACTGATTTTAGGCGGATTTTTGGAGTGTCTGGTTTCCGGTATTAGCCTTTGAAGTTGATGTATTCGGAGAGCGCACACCTCCAACGCAAAGGATTACTCATCAGATTTAACGTCGAATTTTTGAGTGGATTTCCAGCGCCTCTCTAATTCGGCCAGCTTTTTACGTTTTTCTCGCGATCGTAGGCGTCTCCTTCGGTCTTCATTCAAAAGTGTAGTTTTTTACAACTTAAAGATTAGTTTTGAAACTTTCAAAAATTGATTGGCAGACTCCGTAAATGCTGTGTCGATTAAAAAGACCCATGGGAAAGTCTGGAAGACCGCTAATTTAATTGTTTATCGGAACATTGATTAACCCTCATCGCACTTCACATAGATTCTGTCTATTTTGTTCAACTTACACACAAACTTTAAAGCTCCAAACTTTAAAGCTCTAAAGACTTCTTTTTATTAGCTTTTTGGTCTCATTTCCTTTTTTCAATTTGGACGCGAACTTTTATGACCCTTGTGAATGCTGTGAATGAATAGCCATCGGGCTTTTCCGTTCAATTAGTTTGTTTCGCCGTTTGGGCGCCGTTTAAGGCTGAGTGTCCACTTCTAAAAATGGTCTTCACTCTCTCCGACTATTATGCATGTGTTGTTGGGGAATTTCGCGCTTGTGCAATCAGAGGGAGTGGAGAGGAAATTAAGGGTCGTTTTCGGTTTCCGTCGACTCCGCAATACTTACTACTTTATCGGCGGTTTCAATCGGAGGCTTCTACCATTTGTATGTGTGTGTTCACGTTTGTTTGGACGGCGCTTCCACGACTAAATGACTACTTTACTCCGAAGATGGCCGAATTTGTTGTTTACTTGTTTGAAAGTGCTGTTAACTTCAACTGTTTATTCCCTATATAAAAAGCATGATTGCTGATTTAACTTTCTAAGTTGGCCCTTTTCGATTCTAGTAGCCATTTGTTTTTGTTTAAAGCGCTGTGACTAAAAACTTTTGTGCCCGGAAGCTGACGTTTCAGTTGCATTGAATGTGTATTATTGAATGTGTATTGTGGCATAAAAACAGACAAAGTCTTTTTATACAGTTGAGTTGACGTCGAATTGGTCACAAAATTCAGGCTATTTTAAAACCTGGCTGCAGTTTGAAGCAAGCAAGTCCACGAGTGTTGCGTCAACTTTTAAATAATAATTTAGTCGGTTCAGTGAGTCAACTCGTCTAGCCGTGAGCGAAAAAGCAGCTGTAAGTTGGATAGCTGGGTTGTTTGTTTTGGCGTGACTTCTATTTTGTTTAGTTGTGTGTAGGTGAGCAAGAGCGCGGGTGTAACGGAAACCCACTATAAACCAATTGTATTTTTCCGGTTCAGCGACCTGCATTGTTTTGCTGGGATTGTACAATTGTGTTCTAGCTGTTGGGAAGAAGCCAACTCGTGTCTATTCAAATGCTAATTATCTTTCTCGGCAAGCACCATAAAGTGTTTCGCTTTCCGCAGCAACTCAAACTTATCAGCTAATCTTCCGTAAATCTTATTGATGGATTGTGGAGATCAAGGATGTGGGAGTGCATTTGTTTTTCCGCACCTACGTTCGTGGAATTGACACCTTCTTGTCAGTTTTGTTTTCTGTTCTTTTTTATGCACTCATGTTTGGGCCAATTTGTTCGTGATTTTTAGTCGTTCTCATTTGCCGCGAACAACACATATGATTTGTTTAGACTCGAATGTTTTATTTTATACAGCAACTAACGCTTTAAACGATTCTTAAGATTTGATCTTAAAGATCAAAATGTTTGATAGAAAAGCGCTTGTTTTTTGAAATTTGCAACTTTGAATAATTGCGACCTTGCTTTTTTGAGCGCATCTTTTCGGCTTGTTTGTTGATTTATTTCGCGTTTCTATGGGGATGATGAGGCCAAACAATTTATGCGCGTGTTTAATTATCGCTTTGGTTGTTTATGCAGCGCCATTAAACGTCCTGTTTATTAATTTTGCAAGTTTCAGCCACCATTATGTTGCCATTTATGCGCAAACCTCTAGGCCTGTTTTGCTGTATCTCGCCGAAATCAGACGTAACTTTTAAACATTTGGATTCAGTGTAATCGGTAATTTCAGATTGGCTGCACGAAAATAACTAGAGATTCAATTGGTTCTCCGACGGACTTTAAACATATTTTACATTTAAATGCCGACGACGCAAATTCAGCCGACATTCTTGAATTCCTTTCCGGTCAAAAAGTGCCCAGTTCTCCGACTTCCGACCGTTTCGATGCGATCGAAAGCAAAGGTAACATTTGCAACCTTTATTCAAATTAACTCTTTGAATTTAGTTCCAGTTTCTTGATGCGTTGACTGTTTGCGCCGCTGTCGCTTGCCGAAGTGTGTATATTGAATATAAAAGCGTCTATCTTAGGTTCAAAACGGTTTTTCGCTACGTTTATTATTGATTTACTGGGTGGGCCAAAAAAACGTTAACACAAAAAAGTCATCAAAGAGTTTCAAACACAAACAATTTTTGTGTTAACGTTTTTTTGTCCACTCTGTATTTATCAAACGCTCGATGTTGTTTTACGGCTTTCTTTTTGTTTTCAAACCTGTGAATGTGTTGTGTTCATTCATTAGTTGATATTCTCGTTTGCTTGTTACGGGTACTTTGTTTTGATTATTTATTAATTCACTGATTACATAAATACATGAAATAAATCATTTCAACATGAACACTCTCGGAAATCGATAGTTGCAATCGATCTGCAAATTAAATATTTGTTTACGTATTTGATTCTTTTAACTGGTCCTTTTGAAGATGAGGAATTACAATCCTTCGTGCAAAATTTGGCCACGGGTACTTTTAACAGGTGCTTTTTATGTACGCAATTTAAAAATATTTCAGCCAATTGAGATTCCAAAAGAATGTTGTCGTCGAATGATTATTATTGACGGAAACAATGTTTTGAAAGCATTACGTGCTTCAACTTTATCCGAAGGCACATCAAAAAACAAAAAATCGTAAGATTTAAACAAATAGACATTAATGTTTATGATGTTTAGACATAATGCGGCAGGACTTTTACTTGTTGTCTACACGTTTTTAAAACAAGGATACGAGGTACTGGTTGTTGCAAAGAAGCATTTGTTTTATGATCAACACAACCAAAACAGTTACATCTTTGAAGTAAGTGTTAAAACATCTTTTATTAAAAACGTTTGTTGACTTTAGAAACTCGAAGAGATGCAAATTTTGCAGTTTATTGAAGAAGACAAAAGCAACCTGTCACTTGATGATCAAGTTATTTTGCATTGGGCAACTTTTTATGGAGCAGCAGTTGTTTCAAACGACAAATTCAGGTAAACAAGGTGTTTACATAGAAAATAACACTAATGTTGTTTAGAGATCACAGGGAAAGATGGTCGGATGCAGTTGCAAGAAGAATTGGATTTAAATTTGAACCAAAGAATGCACCTGCAAATAAACTTCACTTGGAAGAAAATCATTTTGACATTGACTTGAGTTTGAAAGTAGTTGACACTTCGACACTTAAAAACACCGAGTCGGATGTAAAAGAATTTGACTTTGGAAGCCTCAATTCAAATGGTATTTTTAAACTTTAACTAACAAATCAAACGTTGTTTATTTTTAGTTGCTTTGTGCAGTCGAGCTGATCCGGAAGATTTCAACAACGTCTTTAAAACATATCGTTCAATTCATCCAACATATTTTGAAGTGCGATTGCGTAAATGCGGATTTATTGCCGACTACATTCAACTGATGAGATGCGTTGTTTTCAAGAATATAAAAGGACAAAAGCTTCCGGCATTTGAATACATGAACAAAACTCGTTTAGCGCTTCCAAGTTTGACATTTGAACGGTTTTACGAAGAATTCAGCTGGTACTACAAAGAAGGAAAGTTACACGAGTATGCCCAATAACAATCATTTATTGCAAATATCTATTGGAATAAATAGAATTTTATTAATCTGTCGGTTGTTGTTGATCAAACTACAAAACGTGACTCGAAGAAGCTGAAAGATTTTGATAGTTAAATAACATCAAGCCGTTTAAACAAACCGTTTCAAGTAGAAGATCTGACCGAAACTCATTGACAACAAAACTATGGCTAAATAGGTGAGGATTATTTGAGTAATTTATAGGCTAAACTAACCTTCGAATATTGCCCACAAAACGACACGTTGATTGGTACTGTCATTGACTAGAAAAACACGAGAAGTATTATGCCGTTGCGACAGTATTTTTAAAGTTTGTCAAAACATCAATTTCCAGTTGATTTTACTCTTTGTTTCCACATTAGAGATTAGAAGTTTTGTCTTCTACCAAGCATATCAACAGTTTAAGCTTGCAGTTTTAAAGCCGGTTTACACGAAAGATGCACAAGAACTTTAAAAGTAATATTTTAAAGCGTGTTATTTTAAACTTTGTACTTGAACTGTAAAGGTTTGCTTAAACTTGCAAAGCCTGAAAGTACTTTAATTGTCGCTGAATTTAGATGATCATCCAGAAGAAAAATGCAAAAAGTATGTTAAAAGTTAATAAAATCAAAAACGTTGTAATCAAAAAATTGAAAGTACTTTAATTGTCGCTGAATTTTGAGAACACTCTTTTTGCAATATCACAAAAAGTGTTTGTCAAGCGCAATACTTTTGAGACACTTTGCCTTCGTTGATATGATTTCAACTTATGCCCATTTTATTCCGGACAGTAAAATCAACTGGAAGTTAGTGTGTTGTTAAACTTTAAATTCAAGTCTTACTCGATCTATGTGTTCTGTCTCGGACTTGCATGTACTCTTGTTCCGTTTTGACGGCGCCCAGTCGTTGAGATAAATCGTTTACCATTTCGAAGAGTTTTTGATTGTCTTCTGGAAAATTAGAGCTTTAAAATGAACTCATTTGTTTTCGATACCTGTTTCAGTTGTTTCACCGGGTTTTGGAGTTGTTGTTACTTGGCTTTCTCTTACGTCAATTGTGAACATTAAAGACTTGTAACTTTTTGACGACGCCTTATTTCCAAAACAGTAATTGTAGATGCCTTCACGGTCAGCAGAAAACGTATAGCGGCCAGATGTCTCTCGCTCACCTTTGTACAAGACGAGGTTGTCCGGTCCGGTAATCTAAATAGAAAACAATAGTGAAAACACTGGTTTTATTCAACTTGCCAGCAAATCAATGTCCAAAAAGCCTCCTTCCGCAACCTCAAACATCACAGTGAACGTTTGACCGTGTTTCAGTCGCTCAAAAAAGCAATGGTCCTCTTCTGCATCGACGCTGATCAAAAATCCGTTGGCAGCGTGATGCAACAAAGAAGTTGCCAAAAAGAGCAACTTCCACATTGCAGAAACACTCGAAAACAACGAGTCGAGAGAAAAGAAAATAGGCAGGTAATTAGTGAAAAGATGACTGTTAGTTGCGCGCAACGCTTACTTTGGAGGTCATCATCGAGCGTGCAATGCTCCGTTTCGACTAATAAATTAAATGCATTTTAAATATTATATTCTTAAAACAACGGTGGTCACAACAACAGTGTTCAAACATTTGCTTGCAAGCACAAATTGTGTGCTCTATTTTGTACCTGCTTTGTATCGTCTGTACAACAATTGACGAATTGATAATTGTGCAACTAGATAAACTTTAAAGCAACTTCTTACACATTTTGAGATCGTTTTATGCAACTAGACAAACTTTAAAGCAATTTCTTACACATTTTGATGGCTAATTTAATCTAACTTTTCAACAACCTAACCAAACATTTTTGAACATTCAACACGACACACTTTATTCACTTTGCGTACAATTTGTTTCATTAAAACGTTTCTAATTACAACTACAGGGGGCGGGGGGGGGGGGGGGGGGGGGGGGGGGGGGGGGGGGGGGGGGGGGGGGGGGGGGGGGCCGCGGGGGGGGGGGGGGGGGGGGGGGGCGGGGGGGGGGGGGGGGGGGGGGGGGGGGGGGGCGGGGGGGGGGGGGGGGGGGGGGGGGGGGGGGGGGGGGGGGGGGGGCAAAAAAGCTCGAAAGATTTTTTGTTTCAAGAAACTTTTTCAAAAACATTTTTTGCATCTTGACTGTAGTTTGTGTGATGTTAAGCCGACGGTTCTTCGCGTACAAACAACAAACTTTAACAATCACACGACAAGTTGAAATCATCATCTAACTGGTTAATGCGGCTTTTCTATTTTCTCTTTTGCATGTGATCGTTAATAAGCATCTTCATTTTTCAAATCAATTTACGTTCTGACACAATGCAATCAGTCGATTTTTGCTACGTTCCGCTTGATATTCCCACCGCTCAATGCCCGGTTGCTGTTTTGATCGGCATAGACGTGTGGGGTTGGGTGCAGTAGTTAGTCGGTTTTTTTGGCTCCTTTCAGTGCATTGCACTTTTTTGATCAAGCAATTGAGTGTTCAAGTTCCGCGTGTTTTTGCTTTTTAATTTGAAGGAACGTAGTTTATGAACGCATTTTGATATTCTTGAATTAAGTCTTTTCGCACAATAATGATTGCTTTCACACAATTAAACTAATCCGAATACATTTCTCCTCTAAACAGCAAAAGGTCCGAATGCTTTCCGCACTCACTTATTTGAGAGCAAACGGACCCAATCTTGCCACACAAATATAATTATTTTAAGCGAGAGAAACCAACTCTATTCGCATACCTTTTTGTTGCCGAAAGGACGAAATTAGCACACACACTTTTTGCCTATTTACCTGCCTGAATGCTGTTTTGATTGCGCAAATTTCCAAAAGTCTCCGCTTTTCACAAATGAGCATCATTTTGCGTGTTTTGTGTTTATTTTGGTTGCACCTTTGTGGCTTCTCGATTCCATTTGCATGGATTTTAAAGCAAATAAGCTTGCATTTTACGTTAAAATTTCAATGTTTGCGTTCGCAGCCCGCCAAAATTATCAGGCTCCGTTTTGGTGAGAATTTCTCCCAACAAACCTTCTTGACTGCCCATCACCAAAGAGCATTGTATTGTTTGGAGAGTGCGCACTCGGTGAATAGTTTTTCTTTCCTGGCTTGTGATTTGATTAGAAATGCCGCACTATCGATTGGTTGCGTGTAAATAGGAACCGCTTGTTCTCCACTCAAAATAGACACTACCGAGTGTGCGAAAAGCTGAATGTTCTTCGGGTGGTCTGGCTGTAATTTCGCGGAAGTGATACACTGTTAATGTAGTAACAGTTTATTTTTAGTGAATATGCCGCCGAGAGCCGTTGCAACTGCGGAGCCTCTTCGGTGCAAGATATGTGGAGAAAATGCAGACGGTCAACATTTTGGAGCAGATGCATGTCGAGTAAGTTGAAATAAACTGCTGATTTCAATCACGTTAAACTTTTCAGGCTTGTGCAGCGTTTTACAGAAGAACTGTTGCCAGAAACTTAAAATATGTTTGTCGCTTCAATAATCAATGCGAGATTAGTCAATCTTACCGATGCATGTGCAGAAGTTGTGTGAGTTCTTCATGCAAAAAGTACATTAAAGTTTATTGTTTTAGAGGTTAACGAAATGCGAAGCTGTTGGCATGAAAAAAGAAGGTGACTTTGAATCTATTTAATACACTTTATAAATTAGTTTTAGCCGTTCAACAAAGTCGTGTTCCAGCAGGCCCAATTTTAAACGGAAAGTCAACACGTTCAAAACATCGACATTCGGAACAAGGCAACAACAATTTCAACAAACTGGCATCTCCACAAAGCTCGGCTTCTTCGAATTACGACGTTAATGCTTCGACAAGCGGTGAATTGCCTCAGTGGAATAGTTATACTCCACAAGAGTCTCCAACCACGGCTAGCATTTCTCAGAAGTTAAAGTCTTTGCAAGCAATCATCGAAAAGTCAAAGCAAGTTCTTTTCACTCTTGTCATTAAACATTGTTTATTTTAATCACTCGTTTAGAAAGACAATCATTATTGATCCTTCAACATTGCCTATAAACTATCCCAATCTAACTAAGATGCTCTATGGCTACGAAGAATTGCAAAGATTGCGAGATGTTCAGTTCTGCCGAGCAACAGATTTGGGAGGTGTGTCGACAAGAACCTTTGTAGAGAAAGAGTTTCTCGATATGGCAAATTACGTGAATATGATGTATGCAGAAGTTGCCAACGTTGCCGAAATGCTCAATCTCTTCCATGGTTTTAACGACTTGTCAAACTCCGACAAACTAGTGCTGTTTAAAAACTTCTGGATTCACTTCACTATATTGGAAAGATGTTTCGACACTTACAGAGTCTTGGGACCCAATCAAGAAGACAACAGAATGGTTTTCAGCGACGGATCAATTGTGAACGTAATGATTGAAGAACGAGTTAAAGCGGACCACGTTACTGACGCAAATATGATCAAGACTCGTCAACTATATTCACTTCTGCGGCCTTGGTTCCGTTTGGCAGCTGAGCTTTTGTGCCCCATTGTGAAACAATTACAGCCGTCCCCGCTTGAAATGGCATTCTGCTACGGAATAATGTAAATACTTTCAATGCTTTTAAATCTACATGTTTGATTTAGGTTTTACGGATGTGAAGATCAATTGTCTCCTTTATATTCTGACACAAGAACAAGCGAGTATGTTGATTAAATGTTTTTACAATGATTTAAATTCTAATTTCAGAGTGAGCACACAAACACTCGATTTCATGCGTCAAATGACTAAAACGCTATACGACGAGTTGAATGCGCACTACCAAACAGAAAACATGCCTAACAACATTGTCGAAAGAGTTGGAGAGCTTATGCGATTCATCTCGAAAGCCGAGCGAATGGTATGGCACCGAAAAGAGGACATCTTGATGACAAAAACGTTCAACGTTTTCAAGATCGACGTTTACTTGGAAAATCTATTCAACGAATCGTAGAATCTGTCATTGCAAACATTCACATGTTCAATAATTTAGTCACTTTATCATTTACCTCCGATTTTAATAAATTGTTATGTTTTACTTAATTATATTTGCCGGAACATTCAATAAATACACTAGCCAATAGGTACAACAACAATAAACAATTTGAATTAACCGTCAGTATGATAATTGCACATAAAAAACTGTAACTCTACATTATTGATGGCAGTTGAAAGACGAGATGTTTTGGAGATGAACGATTTGCAACTTTTTGAATTGAAGTTGAAGAGAATCAAAACTTTGCAGAATCGCGTTAAATACGTGGACGTTGTTTGATTAAGGCACTCTAAGCAGGGTTGCTGACGAGTTTTCTTGCCCGTTTGCTTGTGGCATTTGTGGTGTGTGAATGAGGGGAACAGAACTGTCTGCCGGAATTTTGAAGTCACGACGAGGAGAGCCAAGCTGAAAAGTATAGTTAAAACTTGCAATGCTTTAAAACTAACCACATTCATCGTAAACGAATAAGTTGTGTGAGTATTGCGCTGATCTGGTGACACGGAGATGTATTTAGTGCAAGGCTTCAAAACAGGACGCAACATATTGAAGAAAGCAGATCGGAAACTGTCATTAATGAGGGCGTACATAATCGGATTGATTGAAGCTGTAAATAAGAAGATACACCAAGAAACGTTGCTAAAGTCTAACCTGATGTCATTCCAATAAGATGGCAGAAGATGTAATAGTACTGTGAGAACTCAATGACTTCAAATACATTCAACATGTTGTACAGGTTCATCGGCAGCCTAGAAACATCAAAATAAATAGCATTTCAAAACAAGACTCACCAAGCAATTCCGTAAATAAGAACCAAGAGAAGAAGTAGCAAGAGTGACTTTCTATTTCTTTGCAACAAAAGAGCTTTTCGGTGATGATCAACTGTAGTGTTGTACTTTACTCGCTTACGAATAGTAGATCCAATTTGAGAATATGCAAATCCGAGTGCAGCCAACGGCAAACAATACTGAATAGCCAAAACAATGAGCGTGTAAGTTCGACGTGAAACCGGTAATCTAAACAAGAAACATTAACAATAATAGGTTGAGAAAACAACTTACCGATGCCAAGTTCTTTCTAAACATATTTTGGGCTTTTTCATATCGCATATCTCCAGCATTTCGTCAATCTTAGGTGAATTCCACGGCTCCAAGTTGTCAACAGTTTCGGCACTTACAGCAAAGAAGTAGGGCAGCGCAACGATCAGAGCCATAAGCCAAACAGCCAGATAGAACACACAAGGCGCTTTAGCGGCCATTCTCCATTTAACTGGGCATAAAGTCAACAAGAAACGGTCCATTGCAATCAACACCAATGTCAGACAAGAAACGAATAAGTTGACAGCTTGAGCGGATGCAACCTTAAACAAAAAAATATTAAAGACAAAACAATCAATAAACACTTACAAATTGACAAGCCACATTTCCGAATGGCCAAAACAGATTGAGTGTTAGATATAACGTGAATGGCGCCGTAACTGTACATAGCAACAAATCAGATATCGCCAAGTTCACAATGAAGTAGTTGCGAAGATTCCGTAAATGTGGCGTTATGAGGAAGGAGGTAATTACAAGCAGGTTAGCAAGTCCACCAAACGTGCAAACAAGTGAGTAGAGAACTATTATCTTGCTTGCTCCTTTGTGTCGCCAATAAAAGTTGTTCTAAAAGTAATGTTGTTAGAGTTTGTTTTTGATATAGTTTTCGCAAGCTTTGAGTGTGTTTTTTAATCGAAAATACTAATTTAACTAGTCGACGATCGTAAATCTCGCCGTTCACGCTCGGCGCTCGAAAACAGCTGAGCCTTGCTCGAAACAAACAAATTAAATTTCCTCTCAATTGCTTCCGTTTCGATAGTACTCGGTTGTCTGTACTCGTCGACCGTTGGGACTTCAATGCTCAAACTTAAAGTCATAAAACTTGTTGTTTTTGCGGAAAAGTGTGTTTTGCCAATCTGACTCACTAACGTTTGATTTGATTAGACAGAAACTGAGAATGGATGTAATTGTGTAATGGAGTTTAAAAGATTTAATAAAACTAAAGCCTACCTGATAATAGCTGACTTCTTCCAACCAGTCGCATGAAACACGTGTATAGTTTGCGTTTGCAGCAATTGCAGTTGAAGGCTGCGTAGAAGTGTGGGCCAGTAAAGTTGTAGCCATTTTTGAAGTTTGTCAACGGCAGTAGTTTGTACTTTCAATTCAACGATGTCCACATCTGTCTAAAACTCAGCAATTTAAAAGTACAGTAACTTGAAAACACGTAATAATTTGGGAGACGCGTAAAAACATAATTGAACATCAAAGAATGGCGGATCAATTTTGTCATACAAGTTAGACAAGGAACTCTCGCGGAATTTGAGTTCTTGCACACACAAGGGAATTGAATGGGCGGGGTGCGTAATTTTTGATAGGTTCCTCTGGCAATAAGGAAAGAGTTGCCATTCGCGCATTCTCTATTTTTGCCACAAAAGCCTAAGTGTTCAAGAGTCGAACAAAATGTTCAAAAGCTTGCTCAACAAAAAGACACTATCAAAGTTCAAGAAGGAGCGGATGTGACAAACAGACGTCTAATTAAGCACGCATGTTTGTTATTGTTTGTTTCCAAAAGCAGCTCGACGTGCAATCAAAATATGCCAAAATATGTTTTTGTTCTCAAGCGCTTTTTGATAACAGAGTTTTAATAAAAACGAGTTCAAAACTTTAAACCTTAAACATAAACAAAATTCATATTCTCGCCAACTTTGTCAGCGTGGGGTAACACCACAGATTTGCATCTACTTATTGAGAGTCCAGGTTGTAAAAAGTTGCGCTCTTGACGCCGTGATGAATCCACAATTAATGTAAATTTTTCAAAGCGTTCAAAACGCCTCTTCCACCCTCTCTATCAGTTTGGAAAAAGCGAATGTTAAGGCGGCTGTTTAAGTGCAAGGACTGAGGATCAGCGATCATCATGGGCCATCAAACGATGTTGCGAAAGCCACAAATCCATTGAATTATCACGTTCGCAGCGGCCAATGACTCATTGTTTGTTTAGCCGTACTTTGCTTTCTTTATTGAATAAAAACTTAAGCACTTTTTAAACAGTGTTTAAAGAAAAGAGGAACTATTAGAGTGGAAAAAGCAATCTATTGTTAAATTGCCTTTCATTTAAAAGCCAATCGGAACCGCCGCGTCACGCTTTCAGGTTACGTTCCATTTAGACATTTAGGTTCTGTTCAAAGGCAATAATTTGGCCCTCGATGACAAGTTGATTGGTAGCCAGACGAGAAACACCGAACGAGTAGTTGGCTGGAACGCCAGCCGGAAATTATCATCCGCTTTTGGAGCCAACGAAACAACAGTAAATTACGGTGGCGGTTAACAATTTGCGTGTACATAAATCTCGTGGACGCACTCAAATAGGCAATAAAACTGGCCTTTTGAAACATACTTGTGCACTTGACGTCACAGAATCAATCACGGACTTGCAAAATGAGCTGGAAGTGAGTTGAAACCCAGTTCCGGAATGACAAATATGTCTCGTCTCTCACCGTACAAGTGCGAGTTGCAGAAATAGAACACATCTAATTTAGACACCTCATTAATTGTTTCGAGCTGGACGGCGTGTACGTGACAATCAACAAGAGGTTGCAATGTGAATCTTCATTTCAAATTGGGTTATCCTCGACGGGTGGCCAAATTACTCGACAAAAAACATCTTTTGATTGTTTTGGCTGTCCCCGAAACGGAAACATGGACCAGAACTCGCGCGACAACAACAACCTGATTATGATGAATACAAATTTGTCCAGAAATGTATTCGGCTCAATTGTGGAAGAAGACGTCAGCCACGACGAAATTAAATCAGACCGAAAAAGTTGCAAAAGCAAAACAATGTTGAAAAGAAACATCGAAGCTTAAAAAATGACTGAACATGTTCTAAAGGGAGTAAGAGAGTGGTGTCGCCGAAATCAACGTTTATGTATCGAGGCACGGTCAATTTCCTTAATTCATTGGAGTCCGCAAGGAATAGCTCCCCCGCAAGCCTATTTTTACTACATTCGAATTGGCGTATAACAAAGATGCTTGTTTAAAGTGTTTTTAAACAGCAAAAGCGTAAAGAACAAAAAACTAATCCGTAACAAGTTTTCAATTTAATGCCACGAACAATTGAATTCAAAGCAGTAGTTAATTTAATAATTCGAAGAATTAGATAAACGCGCTAAGGCGTTCGGTTCAAATTACCAAAGAGTAGTTTTTGAATTCACAACTAGGTAAACTTTATGACTTCATTAATGTTTGCAACAAAGTAAGATGAGAAACTCAATTGTTTGGATAATGAATTAACGCCCTAAACGTGCTAAAGTATTCCACTCTTCTCACGAGTTTTTGGCATAACTCCAGACTGCAGTCCGCCCCGGAAATATACCGTTTCTGGGCGTCTAAATCTCAAAAATCAAAGACAAACAGGAAGCGATCGTGAGTGAGCAATAGTGGACGTGGAGAGAAGGAATTTAAAAAATTACCAATTGCCGAACATGTTTATCGAGTTTCCGTACTCTGTTGCAAATGAGAATCGGTTTTCTGGCGAATGAGTAAAGAAGGAAGTCCACAGCTGGTACACAAATTCAATAATTTAGCAGAAACAAAACCTCCAATTCGAATGTATTGGACAAATGAGAGAAATTGGGAAATCGGAGAGCGGTGTTGGTTGCGTTTGCAAATGACGACATTCTACTGAAAAACGAAAAATATGTTTAATAAAAGCAATTTGAAAAGTTCAAGTATATTTTTGTTTAATAAAAACAACTTGTACAATTTGAGTTCTGGGATATTAAATTCGAATAACAACGTCATCAATGATGAAAGTGCCAGCTTCCAAAAACGATCCAGCACAAATCGAGTAAACACAAAACACGGTTGCCTCCTCTGAATAAGAGCTTCCAACAAACTGGCACAATTAGATTATGGTTTGAAAAGAGTGTTCGGTTGCCGTGCGGGCGGAATTACATAGCCAAACCGACTCCCACAAACCGGAAGGTGGAAAAAACAATGCATCGAAGTCAATTATGTGGTTAGAGATCCGCCGAGGCTACTGGACGGCATGGCTCAACAAAGCGTTAATAATCGATTTAACCCCCACCCAAACGACATGTGAAACCTAGCAGAGCATGCGTCGACAGCGTGGAAGTTGAATCGTAGAAAAACAACAGCAAAGGTGCAAATCTATCAGACGACTCTATTTTGCAGTCGAATTACTGTAGTTTTGAGAAAACTCTGAAAGCAGAAAGACAAAAGTAACCTTAAAGCATCTTGTTGGCAAATAACAAATGGCAGAGCTCCGTAATCCCTTAACCTACACCACATTACCGAGCCGGCCAAAGTCTGAACCCACCGCATTTAGGCAAATTTTACGCACCATTTTGCGCCATAAAGAAGATGCGTCGGCAATAAGTCCAATAAAAGCTATCGTCAAAACCGGCCGTAATGTGCTGCCAGCCTGCAAAGTTTCAAAGACCATTTGGGAGCGACGTTGATTCCATAAAACGAATTTTGCGGACCATTTGACAGCCCGAACACCGGCTCACATTAAACTACTCCAATTTGAACGCCAAGGAGTCCAAGAAGTAAGTGTCAATTAAGAGCCACACATCATTTCGATCCTCGGTTGAACTCAAACCGCATGCGCGCAACATTTGACGTGTTTCGAACTTTCGACAGTAGGACGAAAGAGTCCAAAAATATCAAATCATCTAGTTGTATAGCCGGAGCAAACAACAAGCAATTAACAAGATTTAATGTTGACTTTGGACAACAAAATGACCAACAAGAAGATGTTTGAAGAGAGAAAAAATCATATCCCGAAAAGCATCTGCCGAAAAGCATCTGCCGAAAGCGGTAAAATGTTTTTGAGAAAATGACCTTTCGCAATGGTCACTTTCAAAACAAATTGATATAAAGAAGAACAGAGAAGAATAAAAACGAATGGAATGCAGCGCAACAGGCTGTGTTTGACCACCGGCCCATTAAACCGACTGATACCACCACAAGTTGACAGCTGCTCCGAAACCAAACGGCCAAATAGGCGAACCGGATGACCCACAAACACTAATTGCATCTCAAATGCCCAAATCAAAAGTTATGACAGCCGATCAGTAAGAAATAGGATAGTTGTCGGGTTTCGAGCAAATGAGTTCAGATGGCACCGCAGTTGAAACGAACTTAAATAGTGGAAAGACTGGAGATACCGAAGCTAATTGCCAAAGTGAAAACAAATGTGAAGTGCAAACATTGCATGAGACCAGACTGCTCATTCTGTTGAAGCATTTATTAGACAAGACTGTGTCTAATTTATTGCGATCGGTGCCTAGTCATTGCCGAGTTAGGAACCAATAAAATTTGAGTGGTCGGAGTTTGGAGGGCTCAGCTGTTTTGTTTTTGTTGTTTGAAAGTTCGGACTTGGCTTGATTACTACAGTTATCTCAACAAAGAAGTGTTCTCTGTCTTTAGTTTTAGAGCAACGTCAACTTTTTGTTTTAAACAATAAAAAGCATTTAAAGGGAGAACTTAATACTGAAAGCTCAAGCACAATTTGCAAAACAATCAGACTTCATAAGTGTTCCTTATTTTTTGTTTAGTCAATTTGAATAATTTTGTCGACTTTCGTGATTCACTTTTTAAATAAGAACTTAATACTGACAACTCAAGCACAACTTGTCAAAAACAATACGTAAGCACACACCGTAACCCGACTACTCAAAACATCATAACTGACCCGTTTAATCAAAACAAAAACAGTTCGTGGAATTTGCAGACGTTCAAACTCCGCGAGCAAATATTTTGTAGCCGTAGAGCGTGTTTTTGTTTGTTTCATGGGTAATTATTGCGTATCCGCCGAATTTGCACTATCGCTTCAAAGGAGGGGGCACAAAAACACAAACGTTCGGTGCCAGGCGCGAACGGCACTTCGGATTCAAGCGCCACGCGGTGAGCTTATCAGTCGTGAAACCAGATGGAAAAACTTGCACAAAAAACGAAACAGAAGACGCAAAAAAACATGAGTGCAAACAAACAAAATTAGTTGTTTTTTGTTGCTAGTGCTTTTTATTCTTTTTTGTTCTGTAACTTTTGAAACTTCAATCAATTATCACAATGTTGAATATCAATTAGCCAGCCCACGTACAATTATGACGCAAAATGGAGGGAAGCATTAAAATTACTGCTACAACATTTCTACTGCTTAATCATCTACAGAGGTGGGTCAAATTGACTTTCAAAACAATACGTTCGTTTTGTGAGCTTTCGTGACTTTTGAACTGTATCAAAACTGTTCAAATTGCCTAAAAATAGAAAAAGTCTCCAATAAGTTAAAACGAATAGTCTGAAAGTAGAGAGTTTTAAATTTTCCACACAAACTGGCCCGAGTCGATTAATTCGTTCAATAACAAACACTCGTCGAATTTTACGCACAATTTGGCAGACCGGAAATTAAGCCCAGTCGATTCGACCTGTTTCCGATGAAGATGTGCCCGAACGGATACGTAACTGTCGATGAGAAAACGTATTCCAAGAACCGAACCACCGAAATAGACACTTCTCCGTGACAATAACCCGAATCGCATATTCCACTGAGTGTCCTCGACCAAGCCCAACTTTGGCCGGATCTCCAAATCCAAATTAGGTGGATGGATGTGCGTAAACCCGAAGGGAAAGATGTGCGGCGGGTTCAGAACCTCATTGCTACCATTTCTCAAATCATTGGGGACCGGAGTTGTCCGCAATTTGTCGAAAACTGTTTGTTTCCGGACCGTGAGCGATGCCTTCGGTGATAATGCCCGCAAATGGGCTAAAATTCGGCAATTGTAAGTGGAATTTCCGTTTGATTTGACAGTGTGACTCTGGCTAGGCGTTAATGGAACGTGGGGCGTGGAGCAGTTTTTGCGGAAATATGCATGCAAAAATGTAAATTAGGTTTCTGGGGAATTGCGATCGATGCAATTTTATAACCGTTTTGGAATAAGTAAAGCCAGATCGAGAACAAAATGTATTTGGACGGAATGGTTTTGCAAAGCAGAAGTGCATAAAAACAAGTTCGATGACACAAATGTAAAGTAGTTTTCGAATTACAAAAGTGGTCGTTTTGTATTCTGCTCCGGAAATGTTTATGTTAAACAATCTAGATCGAGAGCAAAAGTTTTCGAGGTTAAAACGTTTTGTCTGATTTGATATTTTTCAACCTCACTAATGTTTTAACTTTTGTTTGCCTCTATAACGACAAGCTGCCCTGTTTTGAACTTAAAAATTGACTAAACACAATTTAATGCACTCGAAAACTGTATTCAAAACATTCCGATTTAAAAAAAACAGTAGAAGTAAGTTAAACTCAAACTTAGATACAGTTGTTTAAATCCTAGTCAAATTCATTTCCATAATAGGCGGAGAAAAACGCGTGGGTTAGAGACATGCGGACACTGTGTCAAAAGAATATTTTGGTGCCGATTACCGAACATGCAAATTGAGTAGTCAAACAAACAAACCAGCAATTTTGCATTTGACAAACGTGAGCGGGTTTGTCAGCAATTTGTTCGTCAATGTGGTCGTTCGCGGAAATGACTTCAAAGATTAGCAAACAAAAAATTTAAAACAATTTGAGTTTTAGACATTAACACGAGGCTCTTAAAAGTCATACGGTTGCAATTCTAATCATTGATTGTTTGGAAGTGACGCTCCAAAATCATACGGTTGCAAGCTTTTGACAAATTTGATCACCAACCAAAAAATGTGACTCTTCAGCTGTTTGACAAGAGTACAATGTTGGATTAATCGGTTCAGCATTGTGGGGTTAAGTAGATCGCAAACACACGCGGTCAAACGTGCAAATGTTAAATTTTAAGTTACGGACGAATTAACATAATAACATTTAAAGTGCCTAACAAATCAACTTGGTCAAATGTGCTTTTAAACAAATTCGTTGCTGATGTTGCTGATCATTACAACTTTTTGATTTAGTGTACAGTAATTCTGTTAATATTTGATCCGGTCGACCAAATAATCTTTATGTCAAACAAAGCCTGTTTTTAAAAGTCAATTTATTGTGATCATTGTTGCTTTTAAACAAGTTATTTACTGTGTGGGCCAAAAAAACGTTAACACAAAAAAGTCTTTTCTCAAAAAACACAAAAAAATTTTGTGTTAGCGTTTTTTGGCCCACTCTGTACTGTGTTCGAGTTTAATAGAAATTTGAACAATTTTATTCTTTCCAAATAAATAATAGAAATTGCGTAGAAATCAAGTGAACAACAAATCAATCGATATCCAACTGCCTAGGGTGATCTTCAAATATTTTGTCCCAAACCGGCAATCTTTTGTCAGCATAACCGTCTCGCATTCCGTGTTCTTCCAAGTCAAACAAGAAGTAGCGATCGTGGTCGTTTGGATCAAATGGCTCCCATTTCTCTGGATAGCGGTCGTTATTTGGATTTCTGTAACAAGTATAAGATGTTAAACATAACTAAAGTGCTTTTGAGTACCCGGTTTTGGCGAATTGTATCAAATAAGTCGAGAACTTGTCTAACATCTCCAAATCTCTGTTGTCTGGCACGAAATCACTTAGAATGCTCTTACCGAACAAATATGGCAACTCCAAACAATGCGTCGGACCTTCAAATGGCAACAAAAGTGCCATCAGACCGATAGAACCGGGTTTATAATAATGGAATGAATAGTGGTATACGGTACTGCCTTGCTCAGTACGTTCCTTTGAAAAGCGATACGCTCCATGGCAAAACATAATGTCACTTATAATATGAATGGCTTTCTTTACATACTCATCGTCTGGCAACTTTGGATCCAAAAACTGATCAATAATTTCACCGGCTTTGTCTTCGCTCAAATCGGGACGTGTTTGATGAAATAGTTTTGTGACTAATGGCTTGTAAGTTTCGTGAGCAGGTTTTGTGTTGTCTGGAAATGCAATTAATGTTTGAATACCTTGCAAGTCTGCTTACTTTTTCGACTCTTCTTTTGCAATATTTTCTTAAACAAATGCCGGCCAATGAAAGATGACGGAGTCAAGAGAGTGCGCATAAAGAACGCGGCCATTGATTGAACAATTGGATGGTGATTTGATTCCAGTGATCCGACAGCTGAAAATTGTATGTTTTTTAATCTTGACGTTGCGTGAAAGTGATCTTTTGATATTTAAACATTGCACTTGTTTAATTAAAACTAATACTTGTTTGTCAGACCGAACTTCTCTGAACACATAACTAATCCAGTTGATTCCAACTTTTTAAGTAAACAGGGCTTAAGACTTGTACCAAAAACTAATTTGTACTGAGAACTAATTTGTATCGAAAAGGAGATACTGTATTTTGAACGCTACAGACCAAATTTGTTTTGAACAACTTACAAAAGAGCAGTCCTTCAAATTGTGTTGTGCCATTAAGGAAAGGCTTGTTTGGCGCTTCTTTTCTCAACTCTTCCAGCGGTTTGGGAAAGAAGTCGCCGTCGATCACAGGACCCAAAGCAATCATGGCTTTTGAACGAAAGCGGAATCTTAAACAACCCAATTACATTTGGTTTCAGTTGCAATATTACCGAGGATGCGGCATGATTCCAAGAGCCAAACTTTGTGCTTTTGCTTTTTTGTAGAAACTCAAAAGTGCCGCATTTCTTTGATCTTCGTCGTGTTCTGGATTGTCAGCAAATCCGAGGAACTTTGCGTATTCAATAGCAAACTCGTGGCCGTACTTTCTGTCCAAACTGATAAAGTTACAATGCGAATTGCCAGCAAACGTCATTCCTTGTTGAAATAGATCTGAAATCATTGTGTTGAAAGATGCTTTTGAAGTGCGTCAATTGAAAAGAACGTCAAAGTAATTCCTGTTTTGAAACTTACGGTTCGAATGCGGAGAAAGACTCAAATAATCCACAGCCACAGCACCCGGCAGATTGACCGAAAACAGTTATTCTTTGATTGTTGCCGCCAAATGCATGAATATTGTCGTGAGTCCACTGCAATGCCATCGTCATGTCCTAAAAACAGTGCGCTTTGTAAACTTTGTTTTTTGTGAAACTTACCCACAAAGCGTAATTGCCTGGAGTTTCGTTGGTTTCTAATGTCAAAAAGCCAAAAAATCCTAGTCTGTAGTTAAAAGTGACCACAACTGCGTCCCGGGAACACAAATGTTTGCAAATATTCTCATCTCCAAGTACAGTTGAACTGTCGAGTAAAAATCCTCCACCATGCACATAGAATAAAACGGGATAGTCTTTTTGCTAGAAACAAAAAGAATTAGTTTGTCGCACAACTTAATTAACAAACTTCATCGGACAGTTCAGGTGTAAAGACATTTAAGAACAAACAGTCTTCACTTGCTCGGATTTGATGTGTTGGATTCTTGTAATACGACGATGCTCCAAAAGTGCAACAATTCCTTGTTTCCTTCCACGGCTTTACTGGCAATGGTTTCTAAAATGTTGCTTTCGCTTATTTAACAGACCAATTTGAGTTCGAGTACTTTGTTTTATGCCAAAAAGCGCAACAGCTGGAAATTTCAAATTGCGCTTTGAATAATTGCTGCTCTGCGGAAATGAATCATTTTGTGTTTGTCGGTGGGAAACAAAAAGCATTCGTGTAGTGCACGCACGTTTTTCGTTCGTAAGAGGAACAAATCTATCACAAAAAGCATAATGCAATTGATCCAAAAAGTTTCTAGAGTTGTTTTAAACGCTCATTCTATGTTTTAACAGAAAGACTTACTTTGAATCTAAGTTCGCCAACTGGAGGCTCGGCATAAGGGATGCCCAAATAAGCACTTGCTGATCTGCCGTCCACAAATGTGTAGGTCTTTCCTTGAACAGGTCCGCTGTTGGTTTGGACGATGCGCGACGGTTTTTGTGGCGACGACATTCTTCACCCGACTAAAACAATGTGAAATTGAAATTGCGGGGGTTTTGAAACGAAACAAAACACGGAGGACATTTCGGACGCGGAAAACTGGAGCAAATCCAGCCTAGCAAAATAAACCTCAATCTGCGGCCCAAGTTCCGCCAGCTATGCTGCTTTTTCGCATTTCCCGTGTGGCTTTTGAACGATGGCGAAGGATAGGGGTGTTCAGCAAAATTTTTCTCCGCCACAAAAACAGTCAATTAGTGTGCGCAAAGGCGAACGCCAATAACCGTCTGCGTGCGGCAATGAGATTTTGCCGTCCTCTTGCGCCTGGCTTGCTTTTTCATGTCGACGAAAGTTCTCAATCTCTTATCACTTACAAACCTTCCCCTTGTTGTCGAAACCGCTACACAAAAAGTGATAATGACAGGTGAAATACAAGCAAAAACACAAAGTCCGCTTGAAGTTTGGCGCAAACATTTTCGAAGTGATCGGCTTTGTGGTTTTAAATGCTGGCTTAAAACACTGCGTTCGTTTTCGACACTTTCGGTGAGGAACAATTTTGACAACCGTTCGCGTCCGAATGCATTCAAATTGCTCTTATCTTTTCGAATCACATCCTGTATTCGAACAGACTACTCTCAGCGAAAGTGCATCTAAATTGGTGGAAAATCAACAAAAGCCGAACAAAACAGTACTGGTCTGTCTCATCTCAAAAACACACGTGAATTTTTAATTCGCTTTCACAAAACCGAAATTGAAATGCTCTGGCCGTCGCGCTCAATTCCTCCAAGTTGCTGCATTAGTTTGGAGATAGACTGAAAGGAAGGAAACTCGGAGAGCAGTTGAATTAATGAAACCGGGGCTTATTAAATTGCAGCGGCAGCCTGGAAGAACAGCACGGCTAAAAAGCGCAAAAACCACGAAACTGACGTTGCTGGAGGGAAAACCCGTCAAACCGAAATGATTATTTGCTGAATCAGTGTAGGTGGCGGTTGTGTCCAAAAACTGTGTCAACAGAGCGCCAGAGAAGAAGACGCAATCGCCCACTACCGAAAAAACGGTGAGCCGACCTCAATCCCATAAACCTTGACATGAATTGTGGAAAGAAAGTGGCGATTGGCAATTGAGGTTCGATGAAGAAACGGCGATGACTCCTGCTTATCAACTTACGCATAATGCGTCCGGTTCGGTGAGCAACGTCTTCCATGATGTGCTGATGGAGTCGAAAGTTTGAGCAGTGTGTGTAATGTTCCTCTGAAGAATTTCCGTAGTGATTCACTTCCTATGGTTAAAGTTTCTTTGCCCTGCGGATATGAATGTTCGGCAAACAACAAAAGATCGTAAAAGAAACTTTCCCTAACATTGACACACAATTGGTCCCCAGTTGTCTCAATAAATAATTTCATTTGACAAGTAGAAACAACCAAGCAACTAAGTGAGTAATTAGTTTATAAAAAGAGAAGGCGATAAACAAAAATGTTTATTTGTTGGCGAACTTTATTTTAAAGTTCTGATTACATTTAACGCTTTAAATAGTGAAGTTAATAACATTTAACCGATGAATCACTTGCTCATTTAAAATTCAATAAACACACGAATCAAAACGACGTTTTCTCTATTTTAAAGTTTTGATTATGCAGTGCGATAAAGAAAACGTTAACACAAAAAGCAAAAAGTTATTTGTGTTTGAAACTTTTGAGAAAAGACTTTTTTGTGTTTGAAACTTTTCGATTGATTTGTTAAGAAAAAAATTGTGTTTGAAACTATTAGTTTAAAGGATGAATCACTTGCGCGTTTAAACTGCTCGCGATAAAGTTATGACAATAAATAATCTTTGTGATGATTAACTCTGTTCATTGGTGCCTACGGCGATATACTGCAAAGAAACAATGCTTAAAAGGATTAGATTTAACTTCTTCACACAACAATTGCAATGAATCAAATCGGCATTTTCTTTATTCTGGTCAGTTTGGTTTGTTTATTTTTACCGGTCACAGAATCTTATGCAGTTCGAGAACCAGCAGGTAACTTTTATTCTTGGAATTGAGTTGTTAAACATTTAACTTTTGGAGAAAGTTTGGGAGTTCCTGACACGTCATGGGCGAGTTTCTCTTTGTTTAAGTATGGAAAAGGAAAATATTAGAAACCTTTGCCAACAAAAAGGCTTTTTCCAAGCATTTTCTCCACCAAGTTGTGACTGTTCTTTAGACCGAAAGTGAGTTAATACAATTCAACTGACAACTTTAATTTTCTGTTTTTAGTTTTGTCGCCGATCAAACTGCGTACATTTGGACCATTTCTGCTTTTGTCCTTGGCATTATCGTCACAGTTATAATACAGTGCTCATCGAAGGACAGAAGACAAACTCGAGAATCGTCCCGTGAGCCGAATAATATTCGAGAACGTTTAGTTGAACAACGTAAATAAATTGATTGCATTGATTTATTGAAACCTATGTAGAAAGTAATCGTGTTTAGATATGACTTTTTCGTGGATTCTCCTTGAAGATGCGGTCCCACTTTTTAGCTCGATCTCCACCGCAAAAGTTGTCTCGATTGCAAAATTCGTTCTGACCGAACAAGAAATAAGTGCCTTCATGGCCTTTTGTGGACGGATTCCATTTTTCTGGAAACTTTGAACTGTTCGGATCTCTAAAGAAACAGTGTCAATTTAAACTTTTCTATTGTTTTGCTTACCCGGTTTTGATGAAGTTGGTTATGTAAGTAGTAAAGCGATCCACAATTTCCCTGTCTTCTTCTTTAAACTCATAACCGCCAAACAAGCTTTTACCGAACAAATAAGGCAATTCCATGCAATGCGTTGCAGCACCGAACGGCAAAGCCGGTTCTAGAAGTCCCAGTGTTCCTAAACATATCGTAATTTAAACTACACATAATTGATTTATTCAATACCTTTCCGGAAGTAAGAGAACACGTAATTGTAGACTGTGCTTCCGTGACTCACATAAGATTCGGTCATTTTGATTGCTCCCGCATTGAACATAAAATCTGACGCGACATTCATGCAGTGTTTGGCATGTTCAAGTTCGTCTTCTTCGTTGTGCTTTTCAAGTGCATTTGTGCAGAACTTGTGATTGGCATCAAGTGGCAAATCTGGTCGAATTGAATACAAAACTTGACTTACAAGTTGTTTGAACGTTAGTTCGGGTTGCATGACTTTTGCACTCGCTACAAATTTTGTTTAAATTGATTTGTATTGAAACTGCACTATTCTTACCGAACAGAAGTCCCTCGCATTCAGTAACTCCGTTGATAACGTTCTTCTTTGGTGCTTCTTTTCTCAACTCCTCCAGCGGTTTCGGAAAGAATTCTCCATCAAAACAAGGTCCGAGTGGAAGAGTGTTTTGAGGATAGAATTTAAACTCCGGATTTGGCTGAAACGTACTGAATTTGTTTATTTAAAGAAAGAACTTACGTGGATTCCAACTGCCAGTTTCGATGCATCACAGCTTTTGAAAAAGTCGAATACTTGTTTGTTGACCTCTTCGGTTGTGCTGTCTGTGATTTCAGCGCCTAGATGCTTTGCGTACTCAATCATGACTTTGCGACTGTGTGAGGAGTCCATATAGACTGAAATGTTTACTTCAAATTAAAAGTACTGAATTAGTTAACTTACGCCATTCCGCAAAAGATGTTCCGGCAAATGAAATAAACTGAATAAACAAATCTCTAGTGATCGGAGACAATGCCAAAAGATCACTCGCTGCTGCACCTGCACTTTGTCTGTAAAGCAACATTTAATTGATTAAGACTGTGTTTAAAACGCGCTCACCCTGCTACAGTTATTTTGTCTGGATCACCGCCGAATGCCAGTATATTTTGTTTAGTCCATTTAAGAGCTAACGCCATATCCCACATTCCGTAATTCCCTTTGACGTCTTCGTTTTCCAGAGTGAAGAACCCAAAGATTCCAAGGCGGTAATCGATTGAGACGACAACAATGTCTTTTGAACACAAGTTTTTACAAATTCCTTCATCGCCAAGCATGCTGACATCGTCGATTAAAAAGCCGCCACCTAAATTGAATAGATTATTAATTAGACATCAATAGCATACCGTGGATGTAAAACAACACCGGATACTTCTGAAAACAAGAAGTTAATTACTGTTACAAGAAATATTAAACCTTTTGTCCTTGTTGAATCGGTTCGGGAGCAAAGACATTAACTGTCAAAAATTCTTCGCTCAATTCCAACTCGCGTCCAGGAAATACAGATACGTACGGAAATGCAGGTGAAAATTTGTCACATTTCTTCACAGTTGTCCAGTGATCAGCAGGTACGGGCTTCTTTCAAAAAGATATTGAAGACAGTTTAATAACAAAAGACTCACTTTGAATCTAAGTTCTCCAACTGGAGGTTTTGCAAATGGAATGCCAAGAAATGCAGAAACTGATTTGCCATCCTCAAATGTAAATGTTTTCCCTTGAACCGGTCCACACGGAGCTTCAACAACGCCAGATTCTTTTGCGCTCATATTTGCAATCTGCAATGCGAACCGTTCAAACAAATGTTTTACACTATTTATACGTAAAGACCGCAAAGAGACAAACAAAAGGACACTAAGTTTATGCGGTCAGAAGAGAACCTGCTGTGGAGGCACAAACAACGATTCAAAATAGTTCGAAGCCGCCAGTACGCGTTTATCAATTTGCCGGTGTGTTTCCGAATTCCCATTCATTTAATAGCATAAACAAACAGCCAATATAGATAAGTTTATTTCCAAATTACATACACGCATAACAACCGGGATGCAAAAGTACAATTAATATTGTGAGCACACTGAGAGCTATTTGTTCTATTCAGTTAAATAAGTTTAGAATACCCGTCGTGACTGTGGCTTCGGAGTTATGTATTCATTGTGCAATTGCCACTTGGAATGCAGCAAACTTGTTGATTGATCCGTAAAAATACTTGTTCTTGATGTCCGTAATAATATTGAAGAGTAACCGCAACATCAAACTGAAAACGATTGAGTTCAAACAACAAAAAGTGTTTTTTGTTTCAAAATTGCAAAGAACTGATAAACATTATTTAATTGCGTTCGAAGAATTTCTCTTCTTCGTGTTTATTGCAGTCTTTTTATTCAATTTATCAATATGCACTTTAAACAAAAAGCAAAAAACGAGACAAACCTGCATAGTCACGTACAAAGAAGTCAAAGACGCGATTTGAGATTGACAATACTCGCTGAAATTTAAAACATTAATTAAATGAATCGAATAAGCAAGTTGAATGTTTTCAGTTCTCAAGTATGGCAACAACTTTACTTTTTATTGCGCAATTTGTCTTTCGGCGAAAAGCAACAAAGCAATTAGCGCATCCAAGCTTGCGCTAATTCTGCTTCGGTCACTCAACCACTGTATGTAAATGCAATTATCGCCTGGTCGCTAAATCCGACTTATCGACGATTTCATTTTACTATCACTTGCTTGTTGGGTTTGACAAATTGCAAACCACCCAACGTTTCACTTTCACCTCGTCACACTCATCATCTAATCATATGTCACGTTAAATAGTCATTGTCTTGGCTGGTTTGTTTTGCGCGCACTTCGCCGAGTGATAAATAAGATCCGCCCTGATCAACGTGAAGTTCAAACCTAATGAGCAACGGAAGGATAAAGACGACGACAAAACAGCCAAATGTGTTTGTTGGGCAAAGGAAGTGAATTTCATTGCGCATGCGCTTCCTTTTGTCATTTAATTCATGCGCATGGATTTGTGCATTCATAAGTCGTTGTTTGGCTTCGATTACGTGTTATTTGTATTTGAGTGGCAGTTGATTTTTGGGTGAGTTTAGGTTGTTCGTGACAATGAAGTATCTTTTGGTTTTGGCGTTTGTTGCGCCCGTTTCGGCTCTTTTCTTTGGCGGTGGTGGCGGTAAGTTTCTTAACTGTTTAATTATTGTAATTCACAGCTTTTAGGTTGCGGATCAAGCTGCAATTCATGCTGTGCGCGTAAGTTCTTGAAGTTTTGCAAGTCTTAGAAAAACTTTGCAGCTCAACCACAATGTTCGCCCTGTGCTCCCCCACCTCGTGAGTCAAAAGCAGTAATAGATTAAATATTAAATGATTTCAGCTCCATGTCCACCTGCCCCGTCTTGGTAAGATTGACTTTTAAGATCTTCAAAAATCTAGTCAATAAAAAAAGTTATTGCAATTTTAAACTCATAAACAAGAAGTGACAAAAGTCTATCACTGGAGTGAATAACAAAACATTTAAGCGGTGGATGTTCTGGTGGTGGCGGAGGTTATGCTGTTCCATCTTGCCGTCCTCGTTACATCATCGTTCGTCCTGTTGAACAATCTGTTGGATATTCAAGCGGCGGTGGCTATGCAACTTCAGGCGGATACTCCGCCCCAATTGCTGGGCCAAGCTATTCGTCTGGACCTGTTGCCGGACCAAGCTATTCTGCAGCACCGGCTCCAAGTTATAGCGCTCCCGTTGCAGCTCCACAACAGTCTTACAGCCAAGGACCGGCTCCTCAATCCTACAGCGCCCCAGTTGCAGCTCCTCAATCCTACAGCGCTCCCGTTGCAGCTCCTCAACAATCTTACAGCCAAGGACCGGCTCCGGTTGCAGCTCCTCAATCATCTTATGCCAGGTAAATTTTGAAAATACAAAAAACATCTAATTTCAATTTTAGCACCGGAGGTACTTCTTACAAAAGCGCCGCTCGTGCCTCTAAAACTTTGGTTGCCGACGGAAACTGCAACAGCAAGGAATTGAAAATCATTATGGAAACATCAATGGTCGCCGGAGATGCTAACGAAAGCAAACGCCGTGTCCACACCACTGCAAACGAGCAATTCCACTCATCTGACAACAAAACAATCGATGTCGTTTGCGCTCCAAGCAAAATCAGCTACCGAGTGTCCACCGATCTCTTCTGTGAATACACCAAGGAAGACATCACTTGCTTTGCCTACCAACAAATCTAATTAACTCAAATTGAATAGGATCGTAGAATTGATATGACTTATTTAATAAACACTTTTAAAACTTAATCTCTCAACTGATCTCTTTAATCGTCGAATTAGTTCCACACAATCATTTAAGAACCGGTTTGAAAGATCAATCAAAACTTACGAAACATATCCAGTCAAGCTGACTGCGCTTCGAAATAGGACTTCAGTTTGAGACTTTCCGTAAACTGTGAGCTGGTTGTTCTCGCTGATCGAGTTGTTGAAGCCATTGCCGATCTGATCCACGCTCCAAGGCTGGAACTTGCTGACTATTGTGGCTGTAACGTTTATTATGCTGATTGGGAGATAGTTTCCACTCGAAACGTTCAATCTGTCCTGAAAGACTTTGAGTTAACAAATTAAAGAAGTCGAATAATGTTTACGCTGAAATTGAAATCAATGTACTGTCTCGTCGCATTGTCTGTTTTTGTGACGTTGACAACTGATATTACGCGGACATCCGACGATAATGTCACAGTTCTTGGCATCAAAAAGAATATCACAGATCCGCCGATCAAAAAGCAAAGAACAACCCACAACAGAATGTATCTCCACCTAAACTTGTTCCTTAAATGGACTTTAAACATGTGTAAAACTTACGTTCTTTTTGGCTTTAAACGCTCGTCATTGAGAGGAATAAGTGCAACTAGTGTGGATTCGAGTTCTGTAAGTAGAGGCTTTGTAACTTCAAGAACGCATTTCACAAACCTTTTGGAATAAACCCGGAGCCACTACAAGAAGGACAAGGCACTGTCCCGCCAATCAACTCAGTATAACCTCCTTGTCTGTCTGGATTGGAAGAATCCGCAGTAACGGTGCTTGCCGTTGCTACAAGTTGTTCTTCCATTTCATGTGTGTCGGCTGAGCTTTCGAAAATCGAACGCAAACGTTCTCGTATTCTCGAGGTCCTAAAAAAACAGACGTCGTCATAAAACAACCTGCTCATAAATATTCAAAACCTACAGCTTTTGAACGCGCTCTGGAAGCGCACTGCTCATGTTGTTGTTGTGGCCACAGAGACTAATAATCCGATGATTCCTTTTGGCTAATGTGCTTCAAAACAGTGTTGCTCATCATCGATTATCGACAAAACTGATTCTTGCACGCGCTTATGTTTACTTCCTTGGCGTTGAAGAAAAGCGCTGCAAGAGAAAACAACACGCAGTAAAACTGCAAAATTAGTCAACTTTTTGTGCTGTTCAATTATGGCTGAAGCAGGACTCGGATCTTCTTGGAATCGTATGTTTGGCAGCTGTATGGGGCGTTACAAATGTCTTTATTGCAAATTCCACGAGACAAGACAAAGCTGAATCAACAGGTTAAACTTTTAAACCAAACAGTCTTCATTTATTCAGTGTTTAGATGACGGATCAAGTACTTTCCTACTTTGGCGACCAATTCAATATCTTATACGGCTTATTAAAAACTGGAGGTTCACTCTGCCATTCTTGATCAATCAAAGTGCTTCGGTTCGTTTTGACAATCAATTAAAACAAGTTTATTCAATGTTCTCGTTTAGGTTTTGTTTCTGTCTTATGTTATAAAAACTGATCTGAGTCGGGCTGTCTGCACAATCAACTCGCTAACACTGGTTTTTACTGTACTTAGCGGATATGTGATTTTCAAGGAGCCAATGGACATTAAACGAGTCTTTTTCGGGTCGTTACTAGTGTTGAGCGGTTTGTATTTAATGTCTAACTATTGAATTAGAAGAATAAACAAGTTATTTCAAATCTCGTTTCTCTACAAACTTTTTTGGAACAGCTTTCAACTTCAATTATTAGCAATGAATCAAGAATTGTAAGAGTTGAACAGTGATTCGGATGAAGAAATGGACGTTGATCTTGAAGTTTTGTTTAGCGGTTGGACTGGACGGAAGAGCTTTGAGGTAATTTTTAAGATCTTATTTCCGCACCTAACATATTGTTTTCAGATTGAAAACGAAACAGGCACCCGAGCTCTACTGGACCATCAGTGTTGCTAGTTAATTGTTGTTTGAGTTTCGACGTACTGGAGGAATCGTTGTACGCTCGTACCGAAACACATTCCAAGGTCGATTGGCGGATCGGATCACTGTTTTCTTGAGGTAAGTTTGCATTGAATTTAATTGATTTATTTTTTTATCAAGCTTTGACGAAAACAGCATGGGGCAAAGCGAGTATGTTCTTGTTCAGTACTTGCCGCATCTAGCCAACTAATTGTTGAAATGTGTTCTTTATTGGGGATAAAATTTTTTGTTGGTTTTTTGTTGTGTTTTCGTGTTTCTTGACATTGCTTGCGTGTTCTCGAACAGATTGATTAGCCCCATCAAATAAGTTTAATTTTTAAACATTTTGTTTTCATGGACCGCGAATCTCTTCTACCAAAGCATTCGCTTAATCTCGATTACCTTGAGTGTGCAAAACTTCCAATTAATGGACAATTTCGCTACCCGCTCGACTCTAAACTCTGCGCCAATGGGAAACTTATAGACGCCTCTTTATTTGGGCAGCTCAATTGCATCGCCTCCGGAGTTGCGCTCCATGTGTTTGACTTTGTTTTTGGCACAGAAATGTAAGTTTAACGCTTATTACGCTAAAAACACCCTTGTTTAGAACATTCTTGCCAGAAAGGCCGACAAAGATTCGCAAAATTCTGGCTTGCATTTCTTTGTCCAGCAATCAAGGACTCATCGCTTACTCAACAGATGGAACTCTCGTGGCTAGAAAAATCTCGTTTGTTTCGCTGGACTTCATCAACAAATTATACAAAGAGGAGGGCGAGCCGTATGAAATTGTTCTGGGATATCTCATGCGTTATGAATACCTGTCAGTGAATAGACAACTTTTTGTTACGGATTGTGCCGTTGGCGGAGATGAAATCCACGTGTTTGACTTGAATCCGTCGTTGCCTCGAATTGAATCTCATCGTATAAAACGGAGCCCTTCCAATTCTTGTCTTTTCAACTCCATTGGCAAAGAAATTATATTTACCTGCTTGAACAGAATACGCATTGGCGGCGGAGGCGTTTTGGGAAATTTTAGGTTATTGCAGGAGGACGGCTCCCTGGTTGAAATCAAAGATACAAGTGTGTTCGTGAAGTCGGCCACGGAGGATCAAGATAGAGCTTCTAGTTATTTGGTAAGACATATGTTTTTGCCAGTAAAATCGGTCACTTTTAGATTAAAAACAGCTTTCAAGGCTGCTGGAGTGGGCGCAAAGCGTTTGTTGCCAACAACGCGGTCCGTACGACTCTCACACTTTACGGCGATAAACCGGTGTCCTCCAGCTTTACCTTGTTAGTGTTTGATCTGGATATACGGCAATGGTCTAAAATATACTTGCCCTTGCCTCTCGACAGTGTTTACTATCAATTGAGCGTGGACAAAAACACAACCATGACCATTTTTATCTATGATCGAGCTGGCGACACAACCGACGATATCCTCGAACTTAAGTTAACCGCGATTCGGGCAGCCTTAAAGACGCCGGACAAGTTGACACTTTTATGTTGGCTTAAAATGCAAAGCAACAGAATTTCCAACAACTTAAAGCATCTTTTGAACAGTCACAATCACTTGTTTGAATAAATTTACTAGCAATGCGAACTTTTCGGATGATTGTTACAATATTTAAACTCTTATCGTTAAATAACAAAAAAGCACTTTCGGATCAAATGAGGTAAAATATCCACACTCTTCACGCATGCTTTTTTGCGCATCTCCACTCATCAAGACTAAAAAAGTCAAGTGTTCACAAAGAGCAACTTGTTTTAAGGCGCATTCATCCTCCACGCTTATCCGTCAGCGTCCATCAGTGTCCATCAGAACTGATCAACAAAAAGAATAAAAAGTGTTTTTCTTCTTTTGTTGCCAAGTCAACTTTTTTGTTTGCTTCTTTCTAATTGAAACCAGTTTTGATCACGTCTTTACTTCTCGACAACTTTTAACTGACGTGGATTAAGCATCGGCGGTTGCCAAGAAATTTAGACGGCAAGTTTGCGCACTCGTTGCGGTGCCTGGCAGTTGCGCACCGGTCGCTTTGTTTGCGAACAGTGTCGTGAACTTGGTCAATTTTTCGCGGTCAGAGCTCTCCCACGCTGTTCACTTGGTCAAGTCGACTGGATTTAAATTTTGGGATCATAATTGACTTGTCCGACGTGTACTATGCTTTAATTTCATTTGATTATTTGGTTGTTAATTTCAGGGCGCATGTCTCAAAATGAGGTGGTTCTTGAATTGCTGTGTTGCTCAACTTTTGATTCTGTTGTGTTTGGCCGGTGAAGACTATTATAAATTGTTGGACATTAGTCGTGATGCAGACGAAAGAACAATTCGACGTGCCTTCAAAAAACTCGCAATCTCAAAACATCCAGACAAAGACCCGGTAATCACTTCTAAACAATTTAAAAGCTCTATAAACTTGTTTATTTGAATGTTCAGGACAATCCAGACGCACACAGCAACTTTATTAAAATAAACCGAGCTTATGAAGTTCTAAAAGACCCAGATTTGAGACGACGTTACGATCAGGTTTTTAAAAAAGTTCAATATGATCATAACATTCACATTTAGCACGGAGAAGAAGGATTAGACGAGAACAAGAACTCCGGTCAGCAATATGAAAGCTGGTCCTTTTACAACGACAAATTTGGAATCTACGTATGCTTCTTTTACGTTAACATTCAAATGTGTACTGTTTAGGACGACGATCCAGAAATTGTCACGTTGTCACGACAAGACTTTCAACAAAAAGTTGTCGACTCTTCAGATGTTTGGTTTATTAATTTCTACTCTACTTTCTGCTCTCACTGTCACGATCTCGCACCTACGTGGCGTGAATTTGCTCGAAAAATGGAAGGAATCATTCGTATTGGAGCAGTTAACTGTGCCGAAGATCCGCATCTTTGCCAGTCACAAAACGTTAGAGGATATCCGTCTCTTGTTGCATTTCCAGACCACGCTTTCTTTCAAGGCCATCGCGAAATTGATGCTTTTGTTGAGTTTATTACATCGAAGTTGCGTGTTGAGTTGATTCAAATAACAAAGAAGAATGCCGACAGTTTGTCCAACCAATGGGAGCCCTATAACAGTCGTCCGTGGTTGATTGATTTTTGTGATGAGATGGAGAACTGTTTCAAACAAGCGGACAAGTAAGTTAACTAAGAAACGTAGTTTATAAAGTTGAATACCTTTTAGAAGGATGCTGGCACACATGTTAGACAAAACAGTAAACATCGCAACAGTTCTATGTCATTCGGAAGCTAAAGACAAGCTTTGTGACGAGCTCCGCACCGAAGGTCTAGCCTATTATCCGGCTGGACAAATCGACAAAGAACACGAAACGGAGATAAACACTTTGGATATTAAAGAAGTTCACAAAGAAGTTCTTCGGCTGCTTCCTGAGATTCCATCTCTATCAGAAGACGACTATCGCAGCATTTTGGACACATTGGAAGAGCCACGCAATCAAGAACTTTTAATCTTGTTTGTAGCAACAAAGTCCGATGCCAACAACGAATTGAAGAAACTTGCCCCGTTAATTGCGCCAAGTACTCAATTCAAACTGGCTGACTGTTCTTTGCTGGCTGATGGATGTGAAGGTTTGCATCTGGGTGCTCTTCCAAGACTAGTATTCTTCCGTCCCGAAGGCAACTTCCTTATTCATTACGGAAAGACTCTTTTGTTGAGTGATGTCAGAAGCTTTCTTGCATCTGCAAAGCGTTCAACAATGATCTCGTTGTCCGAGTCGATATTTGATGAAATTAGGCAAAAACAAACTGATCCGGCAACAACTGAAATCTGGCTAGTGGACATGTTCACGCCCTGGTGCAATCCTTGTTTACTTGCTTTGAATGAGATGAAGAGTTTGCCTAAAGATCTGGAAGGTCGTCGCTTGAGAGTGGGTATTTTGGACTGTGAAACACATAAACAATTATGCCATCAAGAAGGAGTCACCAGGTAAATTTAACTTGCTATACTTTTAACTTTGCTCGATTTTAGCTACCCAACAACAATGCTTTTATTCGGTCAATCTCATCAACGTTTAATTGGTTTCCATCATGTAGATCAAATTATCGATTTTGTGCAAGAGACTCTACATCCGTCAGTTGTTGAACTTGGACCAGACGAGTTTGAAAAGTTTGTTGTGCAAAAACAGACCGATGAGATATTTGTTGTTGACTTCTTTGCTCCTTGGTGTGGACCTTGTCAGCAACTTGCGCCGGAATTCAGAAAACTTGCAAGAACTGTTCAAGAGGAGACAGATTTGATTAGTTTTGGAAGTGTGGATTGTGATGCCCATCGGCAATTGTGTCAATTGAACGGAGCCAACAGATATCCCACAATTCGAGTCTACGCCAACGGAGGTCAATGGGACTATCCGTCACATTTTTGGCGTAACCACGAAGTAAGCAGTTTAATACGGCAATTTAACTACTTACTGTTTTAGTCAATGCGCCAATGGCTTCAAGGTATGATTCGACAAAACAACTTTTGAATAATCAAACTGAGCAATCAAAAAATTGTTCTAAAAGACATCTAACTCTATCTTAACTAATTTAAGTAATTTAAGGATTCTTGCCAACAAATGTTGAAAGTGTAGATAAGTTTTTGTTTTACGGAAAGGCGATTAACAAGAAGGTGTATCGGATTAAAAACGTTGTGATACCTATTGGATTTAGTGTTTTCAAAAGATTACAATAACATTTTGACTTGTTCTCCGATACAGCTTCTTCTAGCCGCATTTCTATAAACGAAAGAACTTTAAGCGATCAAAAGCTGAACGATTTGATTGGCGACTTCAAAAAGCCGGTAATAGTAGACTTCTTTGCTAATTGGTGTCAGCACTGCCACATCTTTGCTCCAATTTATGATCAAGCTTCAAGGGTGAGTTATAAACAAGCTTCGAATCTTATAACAACTTTAGATGCTCGACAAACGCCTTGTATTTGCCAAAATTGACTGTGCCGAGTTTCCAAATATTTGCTCAAAAGCTGCAATCAGTGCATATCCAACAGTCAAACTATACGTGCCAGGACGTCGCGCTTTAAATGCAGGCATTCGGATTCACGCTCAAGATGCTAACAGATTGGTCGAAGTTATAGACAGAATATTGAAAGAGCAGTCCTATTACGAATATAGAGATGAACTTTAATGATTGTTGTTAACTAGTTTGTTTTTAAGTACCGGTACTTTTCGACTTAATTGCTCTCAAAAAGCATTCTCTGTTGTCTTTTTGCATAATGAAGTCTTTCTGGTCTCCTTAAACATAATTATTGCATTTCTAGTCTTCGAGTATTTATTTCCACAAACACAATTTATAATAACGACACTGCAACAAATAGTGAAGCACGAATAAAGAATACGGTCAAACCAGGCGACAACAATTGTGTAATAAATAAGAGTTAGAGTAATATCAAATGTATGGAAGGCCAGAGATCTAGCAATAGTATTCATGAAGTCCGATTCTTGAGTTTAGATTGGACGACCTCCGCGTTTCGGATTTGGTCCTGCCATCATGTTGTCTCCACGTCGCTTTCCGCCTCTTGGGTTATTTCCACGATTGCCACGGTTAAATCCGCCACGGAAGCCTGGACCAGCTCCATAAGCGCCGTACTAAAGTGACATTTAAGTTTTTTCTTTTAAATTGTTAATTTACCGGCGCAGCTCCATATCCAGCACTTCCGCCTTGAGCATATGGATCTTGATAGCCAGCATAAGCGTAAGGATCGTAATAAGCGCCTGGAGGTCCTGTTTGGTACGCGCCATAAGGAGCACCGTAGCCTTAAATTGATTTATTAAACTGTTCTTAAGAAGTCTAATTGCTTACCAGCACCTTCATAACCGCCAGCTCCGCCAAATGGTTTTCCGAAGTTTCCAGGCCCGCCAAATCCACCTCGAGCGCCTCGTCCGCCCATTGGAGGGCCTCCAAATCCACGTTGAGGCATGCTCATTCCACGCTTAGTAGTGACCTTCTTCTTTGTTTTGTTGTCAGATTGCGGTTTAGCCAAAGAAATATCCACTTGGACGTCATCAATCGAAGTGCCTTTGAGAGCTTCTATTGCCTAAAATCAAAGAAATAAATACCGATTAGATAAACTTCTGCAACGCAATGTATCAAAATGTATCGAAATGTACCTTCAAGGCAGATTCACGTTCTTTGTAGTGCACGAAGCAATAGTCTCTGAGCTTTTTGACTTTCTCGATTTCTCCATACGGGCTGAAGATCTCTTGAAGCTTCTCCTCGGTGACTGACTCTTTCAAGTTCTTGACGTACAAAACCTTAACTGTTGACATAGTTTCTTCATCAGGTTCATCCTGTTGTTCAGCCCAATCAACAACCAAATCTCCGTTCCATGGGCGAATCTTGCCAGATTGAAGACGACGCTTGGCATCTGATGCAGTCTTGTGATCAACAAAGTCGACTAAAAAGATAAAGTTAGTAGAAATAAAGAAATCAAATTAAACAAGTGAAATGAAATGAAAGAAATCAAATTACCGAAACAGAATCCACGATTCTTTCGATTTTCAGGCATATCTGGGCTTGAGTAAATAATTACGTCTACAACCTCGCCCAATTCTAAAAAAGCAAAATTAGTTTTGAAAAGAGTTCCACCGAGCAAGCTATGAGACTATCAGCTCAGTTCATGTACAATATTAAACACCAACACTTTCAAACTTATCTGAAACGTTTTAAAAAACTTAACTTTGATTGCGTTTAAATCATTAAGAATCTCTTCGCGTGTCTTACTTTTGGGAATTGATCCCACAAAAAGTCTCTTATTAGCAACTGATACGTTCACTTTCAGCGGTTTTCCTGGATGAATTTCGTGGCCATCATACTAAACAGAAATGTTGATTTTCGTTTTCTTTTCTTTCGATTTTTCAAGTGCGAAATGATGGCCAACAGTTTTGGTCATAAATGGAAATAAAATCGAAGTGCAAAAACAACATGTGAAACCAATAGTCGAAAACAATTAAAAACGATGAGCCGTACAGCAAAGTCGATAAAAGTCATGAATCAATTGAAACGTACAATGAACAGGTAATAGAGTATTATTAAAGCAGTCTACTAACAACAGTGTTGTCTACCCGGTAACGAACGGAAAATTTGATCTCCAGTTATGTTTAGTGCGGAAAGGAAGTGCGAAATCGGACAAAAATTGGATAAAACAATCAACAACAAATAAACGAAGGTTTGAGGTTAATAGTTCCGACAACATTCTTTTAAACAACATTTCAATGACGAGTTTGCAGCTCAAAAGAATAACTGGAGATCAGCAAGAATTTTGTGAACATTTTCAAAACCCTCAAAAATACCAACCTTTTTGGCAGCTTCCGAAGCATGATCTCGATCAGTGTAAAGCAGAAAAGCATAACCGCGATTCTTGCCGTAAATTGGATCCATCATAAGACGCTAAAGAAATTAAAATGAATACTTAAAGTTTTGAAGTTACCATGTCGTAGATAGTGCCAATGGTCTCGAACAACGGAATCAACTCGTCCTCAAAAACTTCGCGTGGGATGTTGCCGATGTAAACTTCATGCCCATGAGTTGGTTCGGAAAGGCCGTCCGAATGGTACTTGCGCTGACCAACAGTAACTTCTAAATGATAGCCAGTGCGGTCGACAATTGCGCTGATGCTTGTCGATTTGTGGTCCAGGAATGAGAGGCAAAGCCAAAGATTGCTGAGGGCCCAACTGACGAACACGATCTTTCAAGTTTCTCATAACAGACATCAGATACTGTGGTTTGTTGAGGACTCCGTAAAGTTGCGAGTTCTGAATGTTAAAAATGAAGAAATGCTTTTAAACAATGTCTACCTTGATTTCTCTGATGATGTAACGACCTTGGTCCACCGGAAAAGTGGCCAATTGCTCAATAGTGCGATCATCGAAGTCTTCGGTGGAAAGGCCCAACTTTTCAGTCAACTCAACAACGTCTTTGGCCAACTCGGGAGCCACCTTCTTCGAAATGCACTGTTTGTAAACTACATTTTCGGCCAAAGCTTGGTCGCCGTTCTAAACAAGGGAGAATGATTACAAATCCGAAAACAAGTTTGCAAACCTGCTGTTCCATTGGTTCTTCTTTAACTCCGCTAGACTCCATGTCGACGTCAGTCATTGATGTGCGCAATTAAAAGCGGAGATTGAAGTCACAAAATAAGCCTAACTCAAATATCGACTAAAAGCAAGCCAGCACTGACAGTACTCAGTCGCCAACCGTGCGAAAACTCTTTTCGAGACCTGCGAAAGCTTTTGTTCTTTCACGATTTTGGTTTATTTATGTAAAGTTGCAGAGAAACTATGAGTAACGCTGAAGAACATGAGAACGTTGCCGAAGAGCATGGGAATGTTGTTCAAGAAGCCAGTGAACTTGAAGATGAAAGCAGCGTTGAAGGAGAAAATGTCTTTACAGTAAGTTTCAGTGAGCGCTTTCGCATATTTAAATTTTAAATATTCAATCTCTAACTTAATAATTTGTCAATTTAGGTCGAAAAGATCATTTCACACAAGAAGGAAAGAGGCAAATACAAGTTTCGAATTCGCTGGCTGAAGTATAAAAAAGAAGATGACACTTGGGAGCCAGAAGAAAATTTGATTGGCGATTACTGTCAGAGAATGTTGCTGCAGTACAAGGTAACTTTAGAGTTATTGCAGTTTTATGTTTATTTTTAGAAAGAGAACGGACTTTTTGATGAACAAGAAGACGAAGAAGATATTGCCAAAAGAAAGCCTCATTATGAGTACGTTGAAGAACCGTTGAAATGAAGATGGCAGCGAGCAGAAAGCTTGGTTCGTTACTGGAACAGAAAAGGATCGCGAAATCAAGAATCTATTTGTGCACGACAGAATTTTGGATGACACCGAAAAGGTTACACAACTATTGTTCAGCATTTGTAACAAATTCTTTTCAGGCTTTGACTGATTTGCAAGATGCTGGTGGTCGATTAACGCGTTCACAGCGTCGAATGATCTTCTCGCCACACAAAAAGGACGATAAAAAGACTGAAGCAAAAGGTAGTAATTACAATGCTGCAAACAGTATTGTTAAATTTCAGAGAAAGCAAAGAAACGCAAGTTCAAGAAGCGTAAACTAAAAGAGAAGCCAACTTCGTCGAAGAAAAAGGTACAGCCCAAAAAACGACGTTCCAAAACGAAAGCAAAACAAGATAAGCACATTGAGGAAAGTGATTCATCCAAATCAATCACATCAGATGAAGAAGAGTCGTTTAAATCGTCAGACAATGAAGAGACCGATTCTGTTATAACTGTTGAATCTGACAAGCCAACACCTCCACCCAAAAAGCCCAAATTGGTTGAAGAAAGTCCAAAATCCACACCTCAACCGCAGCCTAGACTTTCAATGGTCGGAAAAGATCCAAAGCAAGCAGTTCCAGCAAAGCCAATACTATACAATTCGCCATTAGCATCGTTCCGCATTCCAAAGAAAACAAGCGCTATTTGTATGTTAAAAGTTGTTGGTTCTTGACAAACTAAGCATTCAACAAATTTCAGCACCAAATGAGCCGTCAACTTCGAGGCAATTCTTCCCAACAACAAAGCCGACAGCTAAAAAGTTTGAATCAAACAGGCCAGGTTTTTCAAATGCTCCTAAGCGACCTCCAAATTGTATGGAATCAAGTTATTTTGTGCAACTCGCTATTATAAAGTTTCAGTCCAAAACGAACAACCGACTGCTCCTGTTGAAGCGTTCACTCCAAGACAACTGAAATCCGAACTTTCCAACAAGAATCAACTCCAAATCCACAAACAAGAACAAAAACAAGGTAAGCAGTAAACGTTATTGAAACCTTTTAAATCCTTTGAATTTAGGCACGAATTCTGCTGCTGCATCAAGACCAATTCATTGGCAAACAGCAAGAGACACAATTCAAGCAAGCTCTTCAAAGTTTACTTTTGACACTAACTTGTTTGATGTTTAGGAGAAAGAATGTGCATTGCCAGGTACAAGATACGCCATAGTTGCTACTTTGAATATTTCTCCGGCACAGCTAACGTCATATGGACTTCTGGCAATTGATCCTCCTCCTCCAACTACCGAAAAGGTTTTGCAAAATGTAAGTAATTCAAAACATTCCATTAAAGCCTTTAAACTTTAGACATTCAACGAAAATGTTCTTTCTTCTAAAATTCTTCCCGTTCGATCAGCATTGCGCAACAAGGCACATGGACTTGATTTGAATTTTATAGATTCCAAAGGTCGAACACTTCTGCACAGAGTAAGTGCAATAAATGATTCGAAGCATCATTTTTAAATTTAAGCTGGCCGAAGCGACTTGTGATCAGCAACACACTCACGACGAACTGCTTGACATTCTGGTCAATGCTGGCGCCGATTTAACAATCGTGGATAACGAATTTCTAAGAACTCCATTGCATGCAGCTGTTTTCTCTCGTCGCTTGTGTCATCTTCGAAAATTGGTCCAACTGGGATCTCCAATAAACACGGAAGACTTCAACAAAGAATCTCCGTTGATTACGGCGCTGAAAATGAACAACACAGAGATTGTCAAAATTCTGCTCTCTGTCGGTGCAACCTTTTCAACCAGCCTTTGCGACTAAAATTAACTTGTCAAAGAATCAGTTGAAGCCGGTTACTTCCTATCAAAACTTCCTTCAAGAATCAATGAAGCAAGCAAGACGCTCGGTTTTTGTGTAAGCTTTTAACTATTTCAACTACCGAGTGGACCAAAAAACGTTAACACAAAAAAGTCTTTTGTCAAAAAGTCAATCAAAAGTTTCAAACACAAGCAATTTTCGCTTTTGTGTAAGCTTTTAACTATTTCAACTACTTTCTTTAAACACTCTCAGAAGAACATCCTTTTTAGTGACTTCCAAAACTTCGCATTCACTTTACCTACTTTCCAAGCACCTTTATACGAAAGTCACGAAATAACGTTCACCATGTTCATTAAACCAGATCTGGACTTTTCACATCTGTTCACAATTCTCATGTTAGCGTTAGTCGATCCGGCAGAGCCAAAAGTATGCCAAACTTTTAAAAAACATTAATCAAGTTTATCATTCAGATGCGAGCAGTCAGTTGGGGAGAGTTGCCAGTCGAGAACGTCTTCTTGAACCGCAATGAGTTGGAAGTTGTTCATCAAGGAAACCGCTTCTTCTACGTCACGCCGCCTTTAAGTCAACAAAACAACGTAACTATCAACTTAGACGAGTCTCGAACTAAATACTCTAAACGCATTCTTGTTGCTCAGTTGTTTGGAATTGATCCTACCTCTGCGGTGCCAAGTGCTAATTTTTAAAGATATCTGCTTTGGTTGTGTGTATTTACGTGTGGTTATGGATGCCGATCTCAGTATTTAAAATGATCCGACTGTAAATAAATGTTTATTTATTGTTTGGGCGTTTCTGGAATGTTCTCATACTAATCAGTTGCAATTTCTTTTATTTAAAACCTAAACAACCAATCTAACGATCATTTCCAGAATGCAACCAACACTCCAAGCATTCTTTAACGGCCAAGCCGCCGAGGCACGTCCTAAACAACAGCAGCAAAAAAGAAACACTGTAACAGAAGTCTATTTTGGACAAGCTTTTCGAGACGACGCCACCGAAACAGCTGCTTTGATTTGCAACTTTCTTGACGCATTTTACCATCAAATTGTTTGCATCTATGGTCGATATCCAGCCGAAAACATAAAACCGTCTTCATTCAACGGCGTTCTCACAACAAGATGCACAGACAAAAGAGTTGTTGAGTATTTCCAGCTTTCTCGTCCCACTTTGCGTCGTTGGCTTCTGCACCAACAAATTAGAACATTCGTGGTCGTGCTTTTAAATCCGGACAACGAAACTGTGGCCGAATTCAGAGTCAACTTCTACGAGCCTAAAGTCGGAATGAAGAAGTTCGTGTAAGTAGTCTCTAGTCAATTTGTTTCAAAGTAGTCAAACAACTTTGTTTTCAGACACGACTTTGACAGCGAAATTGAACAATTAAATCAACAACTTCGTCAATCATTAATCAGTCTGCAAACATCGCCTGAATTGCAATTTGTTTGCGATTTGCCACTAGGTTCGAACACTTCTTAACATTTTAATCACAATTATTACTTTGACCACAAAATCAATTTCTAGCTCCGTCGTTTCAAATTCACATTCATTCAAACGGCGAGTTAGAAGAACCACAAACTTCAACTGAACACGAATGGACGAATGCGGACTTAAACTCTCAAATTGGCACACTGCACACAAACAACAGTCAGCGAGTGTCATGTCCATTAGGCGAAATGCGCTTTAATTACATAAGTTTCGAGCCGACAGATCCAGAAGACATTCACGAACTCGATGAAATCGGTGAAATTGAAAAAGAAAGTCATCAAAGTTCATCTAACAGCTCCGATGTCATTGTTCTCGATTAGTACATATGATTTAATAAACAACGATTTGCGACTTGATGTTTATTGATTTCAAATTTTCGTTTACAATTTCATAAATGAAGAGAGTCGTCAAAATGCATTTCGAAAATAAGAAGAATGTGGCAGACAATTGAGACTTTCGGAATTAGAAAGTGGAGGAAGTCGCATAGAACAGAAGAGAATGGGGAGGAAATCAAAATATGATCTCTGTCTGTGGATGGAGAGCTAAGTTTGTTTTTTTGGTTTTTATTATTTGGAATTGACTGCGCTTTAGGATTAAAGCTTTTGTGTAAGTGGGCGGGAGATATACTAAATGCTAGCCGAATAGAGAGAAGACTAACTCTAATCAAGAACCGAGACGTTTGGGGGACACGGCAGACACTAGCAGTCAATTAATTGCGAACTGAAGAGGTTATTGTGGTTTAAAGATGGATGAACATGAAAAGGGAGCAGGAGTTAAAAATCTACAAGAACCTCCTGATCGGAACTATAAACTCTCACTACACTCTGAGGTTTGCCCAAAGGGGGAAGGAATAGGAAACGGCATGTGTGTTGGTTTCAAACAAAAAGGATCCCATCGGAGCACTCAATTCGCTCCATTCAAAATTCTCAATTCGATCGGACAACGCTGCCCAGCTCAGACCTAGCAAGCATTTTGTGGACCGGACGGCCTAGAAGTATATACAGCAATGATGAGGCGAGAAACAAAGATGACCCGAACAGAGATCAATTGTGGTTGGCTGGCCGCCCAGTGCGGAGCCACAAACGCTTGGATGGAGTGAGGTGCGAGGCAAAAATGAAGTTACGCAGACGAGAGGGAGCAAGTGCCTTGTTTTCGCAGAAAACCAAGGCATAATTGGTATGTACAGAAGTGAGTATCATTCGATCAAATTGTACATTCGGCAAATGAATAGTGGAGGCTTGAACATTTGTGGAGGGGAACACGTAACTTATTAATGCTCTGACACTATAGACAAGGGGCTCTTCCGTCTCGACAAGATTCGACAGCCGACTTCCGGCCGCTTACAGTCCTGAAGGAACCAGGACAAGAACGTCGCCTGCCAACTTTTGTCGAAACTTCGAAGCATTGCATACAATAATGAATGGGAACAACTGAGAATTTCGATGGCTACAAAACATTGATGTGTCGAATTGCTTCATGAATGGGAACCAAGTAGAATTAGCACACAAAGTCTTAATATGAGGAAAGAGTGTCGACACTCCGGCTACAGACCAAATGAGAGGGACCGGCTGACGGGATCACGACTCATGTGAAATATTTGTTAAGAGCGTGTCCGCGAAGACAACCGGATTTGCGGCCTTGTGCGTAACCGAACGCCAACCCGACTTACAACAACAGTTAAGACTAATTAAAGAGCGAAAAACCCGGACAACGTGGAGGCCCGAATTTTTAAGTCGAGTGCGGAGAATAATTATTAGGCAAACTACTAAACAAAAACTTAAATGCATTCGAGAATGACCGGTCTGGGCACCACCGAGAAACACAATACAGATTGCAGACCAGTCGCGCGCATGTGGCAACAAAAACGTGATGTGGTTGATTATTAGTGAGGAGATGGAGTCCTCGTTTAGTGAGAAGACAAAAACAACGACATTTGTTATGCTTTTTGAGTGCAAAACGAATCGAAATTTGGAGAGAAATGTTCTCAAATGTCGTTGCTTGAAGCGAGTGTTTTGAACACTCGCCACGTTAAAGAAGATCTTCAAAGTCCTATTGAAAATTTGTACAAGTAGAATTGATGCGTTCCTTGCGTGCAGAGTCGACACGGTTGGCTCAACAAGAAAAACGAGCGTCTCCGGCCGAACACCAACTTCAAGAATAAATTAGAGTTGAATGAGAAAAGAGGCAATGAATTTTCAACGGGACTTCAAACAACACTCGACTGTCCAAGTCATTGAGTGTCGTTGGGGAAAACCTAGACAAACTTACTAATAATTAAATGACCAGAAGCGGATGTCCGACTCAGTTGTTAAAAACGAATGAATGTTACAAGAAGTGACTAATTAGATTAGCGTTTAAGTAGTCGGACATCCGCTTCTGGCCAACAAAGTGGAAAAAACTGCTCAACAACGGTTCTACCTAGATAGAATTTTGGTGTTTACAGCGTCCAGCAAGTGGACGGAGTAATTACAGAAATGAGAAATCGAAAAAGTGTACCAGTAGTTAAAGAAGAGATTCGGTGAAACAGTTGCTGTGCTTGCTCTCCAAGTGCAATCATCCCCATTGAGTTATACGACCGACGAGATGGCGGCAATGAGCTATACACAACAATTGATTAAACCAGCAATAAACTCTTAAAAATTACTTGTAGTGGGTTTACACGGAAGCCACGCTGCTCCACAAAGCCTCCAGACAACAGTTCATCGCTCGAGGTGCTAGATGCCGAAGACAAAGAGTCCGATGCCAAGGAAAAGGTTGGTGAAGTACGAACTGGCAAGTCGACGTTGGTAGAGAACCAGTGAGATGGCGGCATTGGAATGCTTTCCGGCTGAGGCGAGTCCAGGAACTTGGAGCCAGAGAAGAGAGAGTTCTGAGAACCTCCGTTTGCTTTCTGGAGTCGCATGAACTGTGGTGGAGTGAGCTTTCCGCTGTTTGGCGTACAGCAAGACACAGAGTGCTGGCGTTGAAGCTTCTGGCCTCCGCTACGGTTGGGTTGTTGCGGAGTTCGGCGTTGTTGTTGAGAAGGCTGTACGCGAAGAGTGGATGCAGATTGGGTCGGGTGCAGCTTCGGACTTTCGCTGCTGATCGTCTGATGACGTTGGCGCCGTTTCGGCTGAGGTCTTTGAGGTGTCGTATTGTTGTTCATTTTGGTCGGCTGGGGGAATTTACAAAAGCCGAGGGGGAATTAAAGAGAAAAACTGAAATCGATTCTGGTAAGTAAAAAGTCTTCGAATGATCGAACACGTCGGTTAAAAACATAAAACATAGCATGAGGATCGAAACGATCCAGAATGATCCGAAGTGATTTTTGGAACGTAGCATTGATGGCCCGTGACGAAATTTTTATGAAATTAGGGAGCAGAGAATGCGCGCCAAGAGCGCCGGGATGCTTCTCGAAGCGAATGAATTTCGAGCGAAAGTTGGGCGTGCGAATGTGTGCAGCACGTTACCCTCTGTGCATTGGGCTCTCTGAAGGGACCGTCCCTACTTGCTTGCATCAGCTCTTTCCCTGTGAACGTGCATACGCACATGGGAGAGTGCGTCCCTTGTTTGACTCAGTTGGCAGCGGCTTTGTTTGGCAGCATTTCAAGTTCGGGACCGCATTGAATTATGGGAGTCACGCGAGCTCAAAGCCTGCCAAGGCCTCCGCCCGTAAATCGAGGTTGCTGCACGCAAACAACGGAAAGAATTGTGGGCCGTAAAGAAATTGCCAATTTGGACTATTTTTGGAGCTCCTTGCACTTTCGTACGGGAGCACAATCTAAAGATCTCGAAAGCAACCACTAATGCGAGCTGGCAAACTAATCCAAACAGTACAGTAGTACGAAGCCAAAAAGTACAACTCGGTCATTCGACGCTAATTACACTGTTGTATTGGTGGAGGTACGGTCGGTGCGTGGAAAACAACTGCGCTCATAACAGCACAAAGCAAGTTTCCTTGTCCACAGCGAAAGTGAACAAATAACAAAGTTTCTTTGGGCTTTTATCTCGACAGTTTCCACGCAAGAAGGTCAACTCCGGAACGTGCAGTTGATAGCAATTTGTGAAAATGGTCAAAACACTCTCACGGAACCGGTGCAATTTGAGTGACTCAAAATTCAAGCTAAACTCCAGTTTTTATGCTTCAAACAGGCCAAACAACAAATAGCAGCTACTTTTTGTGTGGGCTCTTTTTCTGAACATACGTCAATCTGTTTCCTAGGCAATTTGTTGTATTGTGGCCATCTATTAGGGAGGGCTCGTTAAGAACTCCCTTGTTAAGGAGCTTTGTTAGTGGGACCGGAAAAGCGATTAGCGTCGAGGGAAGAAAACATCGAAGCATCGAAACAGCTAATCGCCGGGCGCTCAGCACAGAGATCTCTTTAAAGCGGATGCAAATCCACAGAGGATTTTACGAAAATCTCCATTTGTGAGAAAATCCGAAATTTATTACTTTTTGGACAGCGTTGTAACTAAGAAGTGTTAGAGTTTAAAGTGAGAACAAAGTTATCTCTTACTGTAAATCAACCGACGTTCGCTGTGACAGAATTAGACTCTTGAACCTACGCACAAAACGACCATTTGTCGTCTTTTGTCAATCGAAAGCGACTTAAATGTGCACTGTCAATGTTTATCAGGAGTTCTCAACAACAAGAACAACGAGAACGCTCAAGCTGCTTTGTTGAATGAAAAGAGGAAGAAAAAGATGGCTTTAAACGACTAAAGAACGCGTTTTAGTTCTTTTAGTGCACTTTAGTGATCGAAAAGCTCTGATATTCGAACAAAACAACTACTGTACATTGTAGGTCTACCGGAGTTAGTACTGAATGTACTGAAGTTAGTACTGAATGTAAACCTACAGAAATGCCGATCTGATTCGTTTGGTTAGTGGGGAGACGAAGAGTGCACGCGTTTTTATAAACGCCAGAAAGCCTTCGTTGTTGGTTGGGAGAGAATCGATAGGCAGGACCCTCTACTGCAGCACTCCACCAGCCTTATTTCTGAGCGCGTGATGTGAATGTGGGACGGAAGATGCACAGTTGTGAAAGAGTTAATGCGAAAATTCGCGAAAGCATGCGAAATAGTGTGTGCAAGTGGCAGCTGCCGACCGCCAAGTAAGTGTGGAAATAGCGCAAACAAAAAACTAATCGATTCTTTACGAGCGCCCGGTCCGCACAGCGCTTTCCTCTCTTCCCCGAATCTATTCGAATGCAAACACACGGGTCTTGTGACAAACACAGCAGTGCAACAGCAGCCTCCCCCTTCAAGGCCAATTGGACACGCATAAAGAAATGGAAAACAACTGCCAATTCATGGTGATTTTTGATCCGACCTCGCTGAAGTCATTCAATGTCAGCTGAGTGGAATTCAAAACATAGATTTTGCTGGAAGTGTGAATTTATGAGAACGTTCACTCTCTTTAAATTACATTGATTGCAAAAAGACGGTGCTGTCAATTCGTTTGTGGTCGAATGGGTGCAAAAATAGACGTGATTGCATGTTGTAAAAAGCGAAAAGATTAGAAATGAAGAGAAACGAATGAAAATAGTTGTTGTAAGAATTTATTATGAAAGCTGTTCTGCGCTGTTTTGATTGGTGCACTAGACTTGTGTAATGATTTCACTTGCAAGAAGTTCGGTTGAATTTGCAGAAATTTCACATCATAAATGTCAATCAAGTGTGTGTTTGTTTAAAGAATGCATTTTACTCATTCAAACGTTGTATTCAACAAACGCAGTTTTTTCAAATTCATGAATGTTAATCACAGAAGCGTTGTGACTTCTTGCTTTAAATGTCATTGTATTTATAAAGTCTATTGAGTTAACAAGCAATCGGAGACTTGTTTCTAAACGTTTGAAGCACATTGCTCAAAGTGTCTTTTACTTATTGCTCATTACATTTTCATTTGTTAGGCACTTGCTCTCTCCAGAATCATACTGTAACTTAAATTGGCCGCGTGAAATTGAATTTTCCGCCAACAATTTTTGGCCTCGGGCACAAACGAACAATAACAAAATTGGTTTGCAAACAGATGCTGTTCCGCGGGCCAATTTGCTGCCTGGCCGTTCGCAGAACACCAAAACACTCATTTGCTATGATGCGGAGCAAACATTACAAATGAAAAGCACTTCCGCTGATCACATGGAGATCATGCGGTGGGAAACACATCGATGAATTTATTTGAATGATTTTCCGCCGCAACCCCATGATCGAAACGTGTGTGGACGTGTGGAAAGTACAATTGCAATGCGGAATTGCCCACAAAAGTCACGGGAATGAATGATAAATTGAATTTGGAGTTGATTGAATGACAGTTGTGGTTATTTTCGTCCTCCTCGGCCAATAATGAACAACATATTCGAGAGCAAAGGATTTGCCATTTTTGGATTCAGCTGTTTTATTGCTTTTTGTTTGCGATGAGAGCGAGGAACTACAATTTTCTGGGGTGTGATTATCGCTCACGAGCGCTGTGAGCACTATTAATCCGCTCCCGAAATGGAAGAACGATTAATATGCTTGTTTGGAGATTTGTTGACGAAAGTTGCACACTTTTGTATTCGATTGCATAAGGATTGAGTTTTTGAGCTTGTGACAAACACTTTCTGTATGCAAAGTTGTGAATACATTACTGCATTACGTTTTAGTGTAAACAAACTTATCAGCTGAATAACAATAAAAACGATTGAATCGTTGAGTTATTGAAATATGTAAAAAGACACCCACGCTGTCTCGACCTATGAACTTTAGAGAAATTCCAGTCAAACTTGAGTGGTCGGCAACCTAAATACACTCACTCCATCATCACACGTCCGCTACACGTCGACGCAAACAAGGTCAGGCAGCTGAACAACGAAAAGTGTTTCTGGGAACTTAAATTTTAATCACGAATTGTCTATTCAATGGTGGTGGCAAATGTGGGCAAACAAACGCGTAAAGATCAGTCCTCGATTCGGTCGGAAACCACGTAAACACATTTGACCGATGACTTTTTGATGTTAAAGGTTTACAACGTTCGCCCAATCGTCGACTAATTTTACGCACTCTTCAAATAGGTTTATGGAGTTGCGTCAGGGTTTTTAATTGTGTAAATAATAAAATGCAGAAGTGAATCACTCGAGCTAAATGATGATAAGAAGAAACTCTGTTATGACGTAGTTCAAATTCCTTTGAATCAAAATTGCAGAAATATTTGTTGCACATTCAACTTATTGTACAACTCAAGTGACTTTAATAAATTAACGTATAAGCATAAAAATGATTAAAGGTTTTGTAGACGATAATCAAAAAGAAGATAGCTATTTCAAACAAGTAAAACAAAAGAATAAAGTAAGCAAATTTGTTTGTTGCACAATTCAAGTAACATTTTTACACCCGCTTTTCATTTGAGATTTTCTCAGCAAGCAGTTTGTCTTAGCTTATCCACTCAAAGCACTATGTCTGGCGTCGAAACTTTCAACTCTGTAAGTCTTATTAACTTAATCAACATTTACCAATGTTTTTAATTTAGATGGGGGAAGACACGACCGGCGATGTTCTTCAAGGCGTGGGTGCTTTGCCGTTGAAGCGATCTTTGTCGACCATCTTTTCGATCATGGTTTTTGTAAGTATTCTCTGCTGTATTCTGAGAAGTTTATTTGCCTCGTTTAGGCCTACTTGAGTTCAGGCTTCTTTGGCGGCTTTGCTTTCTTGGATCTTTGGATCAACAACTACTTCTACCTCGCCATCCCGTCCAGTAAGTTCTTTAACTTTAGTGTTTGAAATTACGTGTTTGTTTTAGTTCTCGTTTTCATCGCGACCATCGTCTATTCAGTCCGCTTCTTCATGTTTGTGATTCCATGCCAACTTTCCATGAAGACTCGCAAGACAGCCATGATATTGAACTTGGTCACGATAATCTGCATTGCTATCGCCGTTTTGATTCAGTTTATTTTGTGGATTGTGGCCGTGAGCAATAAGGATACCAATTATGCCAGCTTTGGCAGTGGATACGCAGTTTTTGGCTTTTTTGGACTCTGGGTTGCTTTGGCTATGTTGATCACAGCGACCGTCATGGACTACTTGGACGCGAAATCTGGTGCCGGCGCTTCTTCTGGAGGACATGTCTGATAAGGCCAACGATGGAATGTTTGAATCTACTGATCTTGCTTAAACTGATTCTCTGTTGAGCTGCATAAATGCTTCATTTCGCTTATTGTTGTCTTTTTTGTGTTGATTACTTGGATAATTGAGTAGCAGTAGATTTACTTAACAGTGTTCGAAACTTTGACTGTTATGTATTTTTAAAACGCTTTGTTGAAAATATTACATCATTTTTGTGAAGTGGGACGAAAAATCAGCAGATGTTAGATTTTAAATTTAGATTTGAACGGAATCGTGCGCTGCTTTTCCGCTGTTTACAGCACAGCCGGTTAATATCGGCCGGGCCTTCGACAAAGGGCATTTCATTAGCGTTGAAAACATTGACAGTCCCTAAGAAATCCACTGATATGTTCATCCGTATTTGGTTTTTACTTGGTGGAATCATTTTTACTGGCCTTGCTTGTTGGATCGGAGTTCCTACTTGCCTTTACGATGTTAAACAAACTGGTAAGATGAATTTTGTTGGAAAAATGTGCTTGTCTGGCTTGCTCGGCGTCAGAGACTTTGGAAAAAGTCCTAATGATCTCGACGAGAAAGATGGCCACTTGTTTTACTTGGTAACGGTAAGATGCATTCTCTACTTCGCATTGGTACTTGCATATGAACTTCTTTCGTTTTGCATTACGAAAATTGTTGCACTCTTCTCGAGCATCAAGCATCTTTCTAAAAAGCTTCGTTCAAGTAAGTAAAATTAGGCATTATAGCACAAATTACTCATATCTATTTAGACAATGTGTTGCTATATTTTCAAGTTCTTCTAACTCATCTACTCAACGTGTTGAAGATCGTCGTGTTTTTGAAGCTTCACAACTTGGTCTACGAAATTCCTGCGTTCAACGAGCATGCCAATTTTCAATGCTTATCCGCCATTGATAATGCTGTGTACTCTGCGTTGGGATTGAAAACAAATGTACTTGGCATGATCCAGTCAATTGAGCAGTTCCTGACTCCATTCGGAAAATACGAAGAAGTTTCTAATTCGTTGAATTGCAACGATTACAATTTTGCGACTAAAAGTCAAAGAATGTGCGAATCAAGCTTTGTCTACAAGCGTGTTGGTGGAGCATTGTCAACTCGTGGCGGATTTTTTGACGAGCCGTTCGCTACGAATGTAAGAACATAGTTTAATCGTAAAATGTTCTATATCCAAAAGTTTTAGTTCTTCTACTGCAACGTTCTTGCAAGAACTGGAATTGAACCACCATTTGATTACATTCCAGTTGCATGTTCTCTTCGGTAAGTTTGTTTTTAAATTATAAGTGCTAACTTTCTTTTTAGTATTCATTTGATTGAAATCTTCTACGGATTTGCAACCTCAGTCATCCTTACATGCATTTATGTTTATTATTTGTTAAAGTTGATTCGTCATTTGTTTGCTCCATTTTACTTCGTTTTGAAGAAACGATTGAATAATTAACAACAGAACATTGATTTATTTTGAGTCTGTTTATGCAGAATGGAATAAATTTATTGTCAATCTTTGTTGTCGAATACATCAAACAATTATCATTAACAACAGCGAATGCTATTAAACACCGGTAAAGGTTCTTAGAGCATATTTGCTTCGAAAAAGCAATTTGTTCAGAAAAGAATACATCAAAACGATCAAAGACTTTTTATAGCACAAAACTGCAAATTTGAGATTGAAACCTTATACCTGATCTTATTTCTTAAACACAAACCACACTTTAAAGTTGTTCTAGAGCAATTGTGTTGTATCATCCAAAACAAAAATAGCATGCTCACTCAACAACACAATTTAATCGCACCGACTAGATTTTTGTTTCGAGTTGCATAATCGCTTTTTGCTTGTTTCATCTGCGTAATTGGTTATTTTTGTTCGCTTACGTTCACTCAATACAGATAATTGTACAATTATGCCGAACCCAAGTACAAAGCTTTCGTCTCAATTAGCCACTTGCGTTGGGCAAATTTCGGTCGAGAACTCGTCCTGTCAAAAAGGATTTGTATGGGAAGTTCATTAGCTTTGGGTAAGAGATACTCGACGACGGTGTTTTATCAATGTTCCGCTCCCTTGTTCCGCACGCCAAATTGCAACTTTTGCCACCCTGCACAGTGCACTTTTGCGCTGATTCGGTGCAATTTGGGGATTAATTTGGGGACCATTGTCTAAAGGTGCACTTTGCAGGTATTGCCGGATGTCAATGGAAGGTGATGATCCAGGGAGAGAATTATGACTTCGTGACGTCGGATGCTACAACTAAATTATGCAAAATAGCGTCCCATCCGCTGCATGCACACACAAATAAACATCATCAATGCCAGGGCATGAGATTCGGCGAGTGCCCAAAGTGTCGTGTGCGCCCATACTTCGGCGCTTATCATTCGTCGGTTGGTGGCACGTTAGCACGCATGCCTTGTATGGACCGCGAGGTTGTCAAGACAGACCACTGCCATTTCATGCTCGTTATTCGGTTTGCATTGACTTTTGCGGCTGTTTCTTCTGAAGGGGATTCAGCGACAACAAGGGGCGCTGCTATTCGCTGGATTTTGTATTCGGCCTTCTTCGCCGCGTCCCATCTGCGTGGAGCCAGCGATTTCGCTCTCGATTGTCACAAGTTTATTGGTGTTTTGGTGTGGGCAGGCAGTTTGGTTCTAAATAAACAAACGTTGTTGAAATTAGTCGACAGCAGTTGATTCGCTTGAGGGAGGCTGGTCAAAGTTCGTCGAAAGGTCTGCACTTGGAAACGCGATTGTTTATTTTGTTCCGGTTCGAGCGAAAAAACAACGCCGAATCATATGCATTCTGTTGGGAGTCCGCGGGGACACTTTTTGCATGTGGGCATCATTTTATTTGTGTATCGGCCATGTGACGCATTCAAGATTCTCATTCAAATTGTCCACTTCCACCAACGTCCACTTCAATTCAAATCGGCGATTTGGAGGCAATTGGCATTTCGTGCGAGCGTTGTTCTTCGAAGCGCGCGCTTACACTGTCCTTTGTTTTGACGCATTTCATTTTGTTTATTTCCAGGATTTGATGCTCTCCTCTCTTTAACGGCCACACTATTCGAGCCCGATCAGTTCGCATTCAACAAAACGAAATGGTTAACGCCGAGCTGGAGAACTTGAAGGAGGAGGCAAGACAGATAAAGATAGACATCCAGGTGGGCTTTAAGCAGTTTCTGAGTTAACTTCTCTGTTCAGGATGCTCGGAACAAGGCCAACGACGCCAGTCTCATGTCAGTCGCTACAAACATCAACCCTATCACTCGCGTTCAAATGCAGACCAGAAGGACACTGAGAGGTCATCTGGCAAAAGTCTCTGCACTCCACTGGTCAGCAGACTCGAGAAACTTGGTGTCGGCTTCACAGGATGGAAAGCTAATTGTGTGGGATTCGTTCACGACGAACAAACTGCATGCGATTCCACTACGGTAAGTTGCTGAACTTTGAAATCAAATGTATTCGGCGGATTTGTTTAATGTGCCCACGTTTAGATCCTCATTTGTAATGGCTTGTTGCTATGCGCCCTCTGGCTCTTTTATAGGCATTTTGTTATTTCAAAGCAAACAACACACGAAAACATAAAGATTAATTAACAAGAAACATTGGCGTTTTCTCTATAGTTTCAAACAAATTTTAGATTACACTACAGCTTTCAAACACAATCAACGGGAACAATTTATTCAACTATTAACAACAAACTCTAGTCCTCGGTCAAATTGATCACTTCAGTGTTCTTTCTTTACTCTGTTGCATTTTAAAGAGAGAGAAAACTTCTTTACTCCTTTTCAATTTTTCAAAACGAGTGAACTTTTTCTTCGGAGTAAACGTTTGCGAACTCTGCTATCTAGCTTGTTAATTAATCTTTATTTTCGTGTGTCATTTGATTTGAAATAGTTACTTTCATCATTGTAGCCTGCGGTGGACTCGATAATCGTTGTTCAATTTATTCTCTGAGAACACGTGAAGGCACTGTTAGAGTTTCGAGGGAACTGCGCGGGCACACAGATTTCCTAGCATGTTGTCGTTTCTTAGATGACAGTCAACTTTTGACTGCAAGTGGCGATTCAACTTGGTATGTTTTTAACAGTCTATTTAAACATTCAAATGTGTTTAGCGCACTGTGGGACAACGAAAAAGGCAGAAAGGTTCTTGAATTTGGAGGTCATTTGGGAGGTGTTATGTCTGTTTGTGTTGGCAGTGATATGAGAACATTCATTTCTGGAGCTTGTGACAATACAGCAAAAGTGAGCGTCTTTTTATTAACAACTTTTAACAACTATGTTGTTTTAGCTTTGGGATCTTCGCGACGGTTCGTGCAAACAAACATTTACTGGACACGAAGCAGACGTCAATAATGTAGAAATGTTCCCGTCTGGATACTCATTTGGAACAGCAAGTGACGACGGAACTTGCAGACTGTTTGATATTCGAGCCGATCAGCAAGTTGGCTATTACGGAAGCAGCGAAGTCACTTGCGGTATGTTTAATTATGATTGTAAAGCTACTTTAAACACTTCTTGTTCAGCCGCCAGTGGAGTTGCATTCTCGAAGTCTGGAAGGCTCCTGTTCGATGCGCGTGAAGACTTTAATGTGTACATTTGGGACACAATCCGGCAAGAACAAGTAGGCATTCTGGACGGACACACGAATCGAGTGTCTTGCATCGGGTTTGTTCGAGAGTTTAATCCCGCTAATTACTTTCGGTTCCAGAGTCAACTCCACGGGAAGGAGTATCTGTACTGGCAGCTGGGACAGTCTTCTAAAGATATGGAACTAACATGACGTACATGCTTGTTTAATGGTGCATTTTCAACAATTACTACTATTCACTTCTTTTTTGTTTGCGAGACGGGCCGCTTACTATTTTGGTCTTCTCGAGCGATCGTATGCAACGTATGCATTTATAGAATTGTACACTCTTCCATGTTCCTCCAGTTCAATGTTTTTGTCTTTCTGTATATTGCCCACACGATTTACTTGTTTGTTTGCCGCATTTGCAATAGGACCAAAGTTTACGACGCAATTGAACCTACTTTCTGCATAATTCAATCTACTCCCGATATTTATTCCGTTCTTGTCGAACATAAAATTTGTGCATTCTGTGTGTTACTGTTTTTCGGATGAGGCCAGTTATCACCAAATAAAAGCATTCATCAATTAGTCTTGTTGCTTCAAAAGACATACCAAAATGATTTATCGTCGACCGACCGCTGATAACACACGCCAAGAGCACATGTCGGACGACTATCCAAGCCGTTCCCTTGATCGTGGCCGCAATCAATACTCTTGACTGAATATGCTTGACTGTGGAGAGATAAGGATTCGGAATTTCGCCCCAAATAGACTTACAAAGTGCTCATTTTGTTTTGAGTTCGAGTGCAAGAATGCGGCAACTGACTTTGCTCGGACTTGCCCTTCTGGCAACAGTTGCTTTGGCGGATTATGTACCTCTTCCAGCGCCTTATACAGGTTTTGAGTAGTTAAACTGTAAATGTATGTTTGCTTTCCAGAACATTGTATTTTGGATGACAACCAGAATCTCTACGATCCGAAGAATGCCAACAAAGTTAAATGGTTCACTGTCGATTTAGACACCCCGCCAAGAGAGCACTTCAAAGAGATTGCAACTGCTTACAAAAAGAACATCAACGACTTAGTTGGCGTTGTGAAGGTATTAAAGTGTCTTTAAACTTTGGCATAGCTAAAATGTACTTATTGCAGGATCTAATTGTGCCTTGGTTCCCAGAAGCTCTCAAAATAATTGACATCTTGTTTGAAGATCTTTTGCTTTGGATTCCGGAGCCGTAAAGTCATCAAAATTAAATCTAATCTCAAATTATTTTGTAGGTACAATTCGGAGATTAGAGGAATTGCAGATGTTGTTGAAATGCCATTAGGCGAGGTCGTCTTGTACAATGTCTTCTACGAAGTGTTTACTGTATGCACTAGCATCGTCGCTCAAGCAAACAATGGAAGTAAGTTAAACACGCTAAGATTTAAATGTTTGACTAAACAATTAAGCTATCGAGAAAAAACTAAGATTAGCAATCTTTATTCACACACATTCTACTGGCTGGGCCAAAAAAACGTTAACACAAAAAAGTCAATCAAAAGTTTCAAACACAAAAAAGTCTTTTGTCAAAAAACACAAACACTTTTTACTTTTTTGGTCCACTCTGTAAAACAATAATAAGAGACCATTAAAATGACTAGATTAATTTATTCAAGTCAACGTTTAACGCAGAACAACTAACATTTTAGCCTTGTATCATGCTCGTAATCTGGACTTCGGCTTGTTCCTTGGCTGGAATCCAGTTCAACACGAGTGGAGCATTTCATCCGTTCTCCGCAAAATGATTGTCAATATTAACTGGATGAAGAACGGAAAGCTTTTGTTCAAGTCAAACAACTTTGCTGGATTTGTTGGCATCTACAACGGCTTGAAACCTAACGCCTATACAATCACAGCCAACGAACGATTTGACTTGGCTGGAGGTTATTACGGTATGCTTCGCTATGTTTTGGGACTGGAGCCAGGTGGCAAGTGGATGACCTGGCTTGTTCGAGAAACATTAGAAAACTGCACAAGTATGGAGTTTGTTTAATTAACTCAATAACTCCAGTCAGTTTAGAGTTCGACGATGCTGTAGACACTTTGAGCAATGTTCCGCTTCTTTCACCGGTTTACTACATTGTTGGTGGCGTTCGTCCGTTCGAGGTAAAGCTTTCAAAAGAAGCAACTCTTTTTAATTCGAATTGCAGGGCGCAATTATTACTCGCGGCTTGAACGACACAATCAGCACAGTTCAAATGGACGCCGACTCAGACGACGGATGGTATTTGCTGCAGACAAACTACGATCCTGACACTCCGCCGCTCTTTATTGACGACAGAGACACTCCAGGGAACAAGTGCATGAAAACTTTGGGACAACGAAATGTCGGATTCAAAGTACATAGTTGCAGTTGTGGAATTAAGTAAAAACCGAGTTTAGGGAATCTACAACGTCTTGTCGTCACGAACCAATTTGAACAAATTAACCACTTACACAGTTCTGATGTCCACAAGCAACAACGCATTTGAAACACATATTCAAAGCTGTCCAGGATATTGCTGGTAAGTAAATGTGTATTTGACACAAAATAACCACTTTTAGGGGCTGGTAATTTCCATACGTCCAATTTTGTATACGAGTATTTAATAAAGATTTGTAATTTAATCGAACAGTTGAATGTGTCTGATACGTAAACAACTCTTTGAAAACAATCATTTGAATGCTTTAGAAGAATCACTCAACTCATAGAATTTGACTGATCAAACAACTCTTTGAAACATTAGGGATTTTATTCGAGAATCTTCTCAACAGACAACCTATATTTACAATAGCTTACAAAACAGACTAATGCGCACACACAAATGAAATTAATCGGTACGAATAGTAAATAGAAAAGAAAAATCATTGAAGAATGAGAACAATTTCGGTTTAGTGTTTGTTGTCGCCCGACGCTGGAACGTTGTTGTTTGAGCCGAGTAGATCTGCTGACTGTGAGTTGGCTTGAGTCGAGTCCACCGAGCCTGTAAGTTGCTTGTTACGGACTTTAAACATCGTCAATTAAACTTACATTGACTGTTCTCGTCTTCCACTTTGGGCAGCGTTTTTGCCGATCCTTTCTTGCTCGTTGAAGGAGCAGGATTTCTTTTGCGCGGTGGCTGGACTTTTTTCCTACAAATTCACGAGTTAGTTATGGAACACAATGGCAATCTTACTTTTTTGGCTTCGGCTTCTCTTCAATTGTGGCATCCGAGTCAGCATCCGAATCCTCGCTTGCTTCATCGGCGGATTCATAATTTAGTAGACGGTCTAATAAGAAGTTTTTGTCTCGCGATAACTTCAAAAGATGTCGTTGCGAATTGCGTAACTCTTCTTGATAACATTCGTTTTCCTTAACGAATGAAATGAGTGTAAAGACTGACTAGAAACAACTTACGTATACTAAATACTTGAATTGCTTTTTAAGCCGTCTGTAGAAAGTCTTCGGAGACTCGCCACTTGCATGTATTTGATCCAGCAGTGTGTTATAAGAATCAGGCAACGGTAAATGCGCAGGATGCATTTCGTCGAACATCATTTCTTCTCCTTTTATGGCCATTGGCGGTTGCGCCAGCAATGTTCTCACATTCTTGGAGCGCTGCATTTGTTGCTGAGCTGTTGGAGGTAAGTGATGAGGATGCACGGACGAAGACGCCGATGTTCCTTGTCGATCACTTAAAATTACAAAATTCAGTTCTCTTTTAAGGTTTAAAGATCTCACCTTTGCTGAACGGTACTTGTTGGCTGCTGTTGAATCAAAAGCTTTTGTTGTCCGGGCATATCGCTGTGATGCAACTGAATGTGGAGAACTTGAGGCTGACCGCTGGACTGCTGCCCTTGGCCACTGGAGACTGATGTTTGAGCCGGAGGTCCATTTGGAATCGTTTGTATGTATTGCCGCTGGATTTCAGGTCTCCCACCACCTGGTCTTTGATAAACAGTTGGAGGCTGGTCGGAGGTCTGTTGAGTCTGTATAATGAAGTGCTGATTGGAAGACTGGCCTTGGGAGTAAGAAGCTAAAATATTTCGGTTTTGATTTGTTGAGTTTTGCATTTTCTTCCAAACAAGTTGTTGTTCGTTTAGTCAGTTAACGAGTTGAAATCATTAAAATTACCTTGCTGATCGGGTCGACATTGAATGATGACTTGCGAACTTCCAGCTTGAACGCCGCTGCGTTGACCTGCCAACGAGCTTGTTCCTGATCGTTGCAAAGCATAAGGACTTGACACTGTGGATGAACTTTGAGATTGTACATAGATTTTGGGCGACTGAAGTCGAAGCAATGTAATTGAAGAACAAAGAAGTGTTTGACTTACGGGATAGTTGCTACTGGGCGGAACACTATAATGAACTTGCTGAGGATGGACCTGAGTGGAGCCAGCCGAAATAGTCACGCTGTTGTTGTAGCGAGGATAAGCTGCAGCTCTGTTGTCTTTCGGAGCCGTTGTGTGCTGCTGATATGTATACTAAATATAAACTGTTCGATTTGATTGATTCAGTAATGATACTTGATTTGGATGAGGACGTTTAGTTCCAGCTGCCTGAGTTGGTTGGCCGGATGCATTCGCTGCATTGTTGGCGGCATTTTGAGTGCCAGAACGTGGTCTTGGTTCACTGTTTGTATTTGCTGCCTTTTGTCTAGTCTGAAGAGGTTTGATTAATTAGAGCTGAAACTTGAAAACAAACTCTAGCTGGCGTTCTGTTTTTTGGCTGGGAGGCTTTCGGAGTATTTTTAGAGTTAGTGGCACTTGTAGTTGAGGTAGAAGGTTCGACTAAAAGCGAATTCAGTCAATTCAAACACGCCGAATCAACTTACTCTGATCATTTTGAGTTGGAGTCTTGTCGCCTCCGTTTAGATTTTTGCTAGGCTTCAAACTGGTCGTCGTTATTTGAGCCTTGTACGCGTTGGTAGGCGCCACAGTTGTTGAAGGCTGGTCGTTTGAGTGTTGAAACCCATCGTTCTGATTGCCAATGAAATTTGGAGAATGGTCATTGTGTAGCTGTTGAGGCGGCGTTGAGTTGGACGTATCAATAAAGTTGATTGGCATCTGCTCGCTCGGACTCGGATTTGAGTTGTGGTTTGACAGCGCTGAAGTAATTTGAAATGAAAAAACTACAAAGCAAATCTAATCGAGAACTACAATTTTGGACGAATACAATTCGAGTGAATTTCAAAATATTGCCAACCTGGATGCGAGTTCTTTCTTGTTTGGCCATTGCTGTTAGGTAATTTGCTTGTGTAGTAGACGGTTGATGTAGGTTGCTGTAACATGGATCCGGTAGTCTCGTTTACAGGCGATGCATTCGACTCCAGCGAATGAGTGCCGTTTTCAGCTTGAGCGCCGTTGGTTGTGCTCGATGGTGGATCGTTTATGTGCGTTGGAGGCAGGCTGGTTGACGGATAGGCCGATGCTGAAGTTGTCAACGGTCCAGACACGCTCTGTTCCGTGGACATTTGAGGGCCTGAAAAATGCCAAATTCAATCAACTCAAAATCGGAATATTCGCGCGCATTCAAGCACTGACAGTTTGGCAAGTTAAAAACTGGACTTTTCACGAAAACGACACGAATCTGGACAAACTGATGCTGAAGCCGTGCCCTGTGGCCTTGAATTCCCATGAATTGCCTTGCGAAAGCGGCATTCTGCCTTCCTCCGATGCGCCTCTGCAAATTCGGCTGGCTGCGACTCCGAGTGCGCAAACTATCACACTGACACAGCTTTTTTGTTATCGATTTTGAGACTCGTGGGCGGGCTTTCCGTGCAAGTAGCTTGGCCGATATGCCACATTTAATCTGTGTGGCGTTCAGATCAAAGACTAAAGATTGTGGCGCGACCAATTTAGATTTGAATCGATTTGAGATTGATTTGATTCAAGTAATTACTTAGATCAGATGTGTAGTTAAACAGTTTATTCCGAACAAAAGACTAATCAAAAAGTGTGCAATGTCCTATTTGATCCACAGAAACAGGCTCTCATTGTTGGTCCTTCCGTTGATCCACGACAAAAACATCCAACGCTTTTGCGGCCTCCATCTCTAATGCAAATGTTGTTGCAAGCCCATTGAATACACGGATCAAATGAGCCAAAATCACTAAAAACCGTGTCAAGCAAAGTTGATTGCATCAAAAAAGACTTTAAATGATTTAAAAACTTGCCACGGCAGTGTTAAATGAGGACTGCATTCGGCTCTACATTTGTATTCAGCACAAACATCTAATGTCACAAACGAGAAAAGAAAAATTGAAACAAGCAGTTTTGACATTTCTTTTTAGTCAACAAATGTTCTAAGTGTTTCTTTGTTTCGCTGCATTTTTGTTTCTGTTCGAATGCGAAACATTGTAATTAGTGCCTGAAGCTGTAATACTCATTGATGGGAAACCAATTAAATTGTGTGCGTATGAGGACAGAAAGTCAGGCATTGATTTCGCAGACAATCGGTTCCCCCTAATTTTGTATTTTAGTTTGCTTAATCGAGAATTTTATCCGCGTTCTTTTTCACATTGACTCTTTTAATAGTTTGTTGTTTTAGAACATGGTTCCGAAAGCTCAAAAGCGTAAGGCTCAAAACGGAAGTTTCAACGAAGCTCCAAAAGCCAAACAAGACAAGAAGTCCAAAGTCAATGACAAGAAGCCCAACTTCCAAGACAAGAAGAAGCCTGATGCTCAGAAGTCTAAAGCCAACAACAAAGAGCCGAAGCCGGAACGTGAAGTTTTGAAGGAAGTTGCTGTCCAGAACCAAAAGGCCAAAAGTCCAAAGCAACAGCAAAAGCCCAAGAAGCAGATCGAAACTCCGGAGAAAAAGAACCAGTCTTCAGACGCTAAACCAGGCTCCAAACGTAAGGCCGATCAAGAAATTGTCAAGCAGTTTGCAAAGCGCAGTCGCAAGATCTCCGAAGTCGACAACGCAATTTTGGCCGAAAATGAGAAGCGTCTCCAAGAACAGAAGAAGCGTACAGTCTACATTGCTTTGCCAGGAAAATTGGGACAAATTTCGGACTCGGTTTTGAAGGCTTTGCATCCGGATGTTTTGGTAAACAACCTAATTCCGTATATTCTTAAACTCCACATGTTTTAGAGTGTCAAACGCATTTCCCACGCTGCATTCTTGCTTTTCTCTTCCGAAGCTGTTCGTGACAAAGCTTTGCCGACTCTCTCGAAAGCTCAACTCAACAACAAGCCAATTCACGTCAACAACTGTGGTGAACGTTCGGCAGAAACTGCTAAACCGAAACACCTGTGCAGTAAGCGCTTTAAATTAATTGAATATTTAATGTTGTTTTGAATTTAGCCGGCCTTAATTTGAATCAATTGGTCGTTTCTGACTTGCCAGTCAACACTACTCAAAACATGTTGGAAATTGTTTTCCCAAAAGCAAACGACGTCAAGATCCTCAAGAAACAGTAAGCAAATAGATAAAGTACTTGTAATATTTCCGTTTTTAGGCACGTTGCTTACGTTAACTTCAACGACGAACAGAATGCAATGGAAGCTTTCAAGAAAGGCAAAAACTTGAAGATCTCCGCCGTCCCAGTCGTTGTTCGTTTCCGTTTTGCTGGTAATTATAGACATTGTTTAACATTACTCATTCGTTTGTTTAGACATTAACGAGAAGCCTGCTCAAGAAACAAAAAAGACCGAAACGAAAAAGAACGAGTCTGATGCAGTCAACAAAAAAGACAAATCTGTCAAGAAAGAAATTGAGACTGCACAAAAGGCAAAGAAAATGTTGGAGAGCGGAGAGATCAAGCCAAAATTGTCAAAGAAGGAACTCGAAAAGGCCGTTCCAATGTTTGCTGAAGACAGTGATGATGAAGAATTTGACGAGGAAGCCGAAGATTTTGATGGTTCGTTAAAACTAATTGTTTAATTGTTTATCTAAACTTTGCAGGATTCGAAGACGGTTTTGAAGATGCCGAATTTGAGTCTGAATTCGAAGACTCCGACGGAGACCAAACTTTTGATGCCGAATTGGTCACCAAAGGCGGAAAACTTCAACTCGCATCACTCAAAACCAAGCCTGCTGACAAGAAAGCTGAAGTCAAGGCGTTGACAAAGACTGCTTCGGTTTCAGACAAAAAAGCCCAAGCAAAACAGGTTGAACTTGACAGCGAAGATGGAAGTGATGTCGATTCGGCCGAATTTGAAGACAGTAAGTTAAACTAACTTAAAATTAGATAAACGAATGCACAACTTTTAGATCTTGACGAATTGATGGAAGATCTTGAAGACGAGGAAGAGCTCGAAGAAATGGAAGATGAAGATTCGGAAGAGTCTGAGGATTCTGACGAATAAAACGCACCAAAAACGGTTATTTGTTATTGTTGTTTTCCTTGTTGTTAATTGTTATAATAAAGATCTACTTGAATAATTTGAATTCGCAATATCAACTTAATTGATTTTTCAATTCATTCAATACTTCTGACAATTGTGTTTTCTTTAAACGATTAAATGTTTAGATGACTTTCTTCCACTTAATCAACTGCCTCGCTCTGGCGTTTGCTCCGTTTGTTATCACATTCAAGTATTCTTCACTGTCAGAATACTCTTCCATTTGGCAATGTCTGCAAGCAGCGGGTTTCTACTTCGCAACACAGTTCATTAAACTTCTCGTCTACGCCACATTCTTTCCAGCTCCAGAATCTTTCACTCCGTCCGCGGTGAGATTATTTTGGTGATTCCGAATAATAGTTGTTTGTTAAATTCCAGATCCAGTACGCTTTTATGAACATTGGAGACGTTTTCGACATTGTTGGCCTTTGGTTGACGATCAACTTTCTTTACGGAAGAGGTGAAGTCCGGTTCCTTGTTGCCGGATTTTCATGGGGCTTCTCACACGCTCTTTCAACTCATTTTATTCCGTTGGTGATTGGAGCACGAAAGTCTGCGTTCAGTTGGATTTACGTTCAGCGAGGCTTGGAGTCGAATTTGGACTTGATTTTCTTCGTTGGCTTTGCAACATTGGTTTGGTTAAGCAAGTCGACAAAGAGACACGGCTCAACTACTTTGGTCTATCAACTGTCTTTAATTTGGTTGATTGTTGCGTTGTCTCGAAACACGTTGTTTGCGTAAGTTTAAGAATCACAAACACAAAAAAGTCAATCGAAAAGTCTTTTTCTCGAAAAGTTTCAAACACAAAAAGTCTTTTCAATCACAAACAACTTTTTGCTTTTTTGGTCCACTTTGTAAATATTGTGTTTTTAGAATTTTGGAGCACACACTTGGTTTCCAGTCCTGGTCGCTTCTGGCTCTTAAAACATCATATTCGGTCTTTGTTGGAATTATGGCTTTGACCACTTACACTCAAGCGTCTCAGCTCTCCGCTGCTCAGTACAACAAAAGCTCTTAGATTCCTCATGATCCTCACTAGTTTAATTTATACTAATTTTACGTATAGACTTGTTGTTATGTGTATTATAAACATGATTTCGTCAATGGAATTAGGAGGCAAACAAATTGTGGTGACGCTAGCCTACGCGCTGCAAAACAAATGCGCCGAGTTTGGTTGAAGGGCCGAACAAAAAGAGAAACTGCAAAGTATGGTCTATGAGAAGAATTGTTGGTGAATGAATGAAATAACTTGTCCATTTTCCTCTTCTCCGGTCTGTTTGTTCGGCTATCGACGGCGGCTTGGTGGAGCTCTGTGGAGCCGCTGCATCCGCAAACAAAAACGTTTCGTCATTCCGCTTCCTGCTTGCTGTCTTGAATTTTGACGGGAACGCTGCGCTGAGCTTTTAATACCTGTTGAGTGGGCAACTTTCCACCGGTGATATGGACTCTTGATTGGAGCTCTGGAGCATTTGGACCTTGAAATCAGTTGGTTTTAAAATAAATCCAGAGTATACAGTGTTCATTTGACTCATTAGTTAGACAGAAAGCACTTTGTTTTTGGTGAGAATGACGCACAAATGTTCTATTTTTAAACACGTGGAAGTAAACAATTTACGCAAAATTGAGTTGTTGTGAAAAAGACTGAGTAATTGCATCAACTGTTGTTAACAAGTTTTAAGTAAAAGCAACTCGAACGATTCAATTGCTTTAAAAGTCAAAGTATGAACAGTAAAGAATATTAAACAACATTCGTTCTCTTTCAACAAAGCAATTTGACCTAAACTTATTTAAGAATTACATATTTACAGGGTGGCGCAAAAGACATCAATTTTAAAGTCACCACAAAAGCACTTTTTGAAAGATCGCAAATTTGAATCATTCGGCGAAGTTGAAGAAGCGTGTCAAGAATTATGTGATTCAAAGTAGTCGACTTGAAACATATTTTAGTGAATGCTTTAAAGACATTCTTGAAAGTAACCTTGTCGAGATTGACAGGTTTATGTAGCGTAAAGAGTTTACGATGTAAAGGACAATCCCTAATGTAAAGAAATGCCCGAAGAGTTTAGATGAAGAGTTTATTAGTTCAACTCAAACAAAACACAAAGTGTCTTTAAACGAAATTGAAACGCTTTTTGCGAATGCTTTAAAGGCATTCTTGAAAGTAAGCTTTAAAAATTGAACAAAATGTTTACATCAAACATGAACTTTGAGGAAGTTTAAAGACACTTTCAAACATAACGTTTTGTTTTGAATGTAAGCAATGTTTTTGTTTAGACGCTTAGAAAACTAAGCATGTTTAACATGCTTGCTCACTAATTAAAATCATCAATGTTATGTTTGAAATCTATTAAGATTCCGCTTTAACATACTTTTTGAGTAGCCTTCTTTTTTCTCTCAACAGAGCGAGCTTATTTTAGAGAGAAAAACAACTAGTTTATTTGAATCGATCATTTAAAATACTCTTCAGATCAATTAAGATTTCAAGTCTGTACAGAATGTCAAAACTTCCGCTTCAAAATTTCAACTTTCAAGCCCGATACGGCCAATTGTCCACTTTTTGTGCTGGTTTTTTGGAAGCGGAACACCCTAAAAACACGTTCACTTAATACGTCAGAGTGCGGGAAACAGCGGCTGGCGTACACACAGTGCATCTTTTATTTGCGTTCCTTTTGGCTGGCGGCCATTCGTGTTTGGTTTTTTGGCGCTCATTGCGGCTGCATGTGATGGGGGCGTTATGGAGCTTGGAATTCTTTGTTTTAGGGTCTAAATTGATAAAATTTGATCGAAATTTTTTATACAATACAATTTAAAACCACTACATTGTTAAACAGAAGATGCAATTGTTTAAAGTAAGTATTAGAGTGCTTAAAGCCACTTTTTAATTATTGAAATGTTTAAAATATTCAAAATGAACAAGACAAACTTAAACAGAAAATGCAATTGTTTAAAGTACTGTGTTTAAAGTGTTCAAAACATTCAATGTTTAAAGCCAGTTTGTAATTATTGGAATGTTGAGCCGGTGCAGAGATTCTGTTAGAACACTCATCCGTCCAAATGAACAAAAGGGTTTGTGGAGAAAAGTTCGGATTTGGCAAAAAAGCAATGGTAGTGGCGGTTTGTTCGCTCTCAACGATGGCATTTGTTTCCAGCACCGCTGCATTTAACCGAATTTATAATTTGGCGGACTTTAGAATTATGACGCCGACTTTTGGCCCGAAGCATGTCGGCCGGAGTTTGTTTTCAACCGAAATCGTTTGAGTGTTTGCTGGGTTATTGGCTTGTTTACATTTGGGGTGGCATTGCAATTGCTGGTTGGAAGTGTGCTTGGTTGCTGAATTCTTGTTGCACAATCAGCTATTTTATTACTATTAAAAGCCTTTTAAAGTATGGAAGACCAAGCTTTGCACTGCCACTGGACACATCCTCTTTCATTTAACACTCGTCAGCATAATCATTTAAAAATGAAAGCAGCCGGAAGTGGATGACCACGAAATCCACTTTTGCACTCTCCAACCAACTCTCGCAATGGAGGCTTGTTTGGACCCGAAAATCGAATGGGAGTCCGCCAATGTTTTTATTTGTGGGAGGTGTTGTTTTCAGCAGGCGTTGTGATTGTTGTGAAATTAATTTTGCTGAATTTAAATAGCAGTCGAGCAGGTCACATTGTGTTCGATCTTTTAAAGCGTTGGTGTTTTAAAAGGTCAAACACAATCACTTGATCTACAGCTTGCCAAATTAGCCCACAGAGAAGGTTTGGTCTAGGAGCTGCGCTTGCCCACAGGCTGACGTGTCCGCAACGAAAGAGTTGTTGTTCCGTTTTTGATTGCTCCAAGAATTTGCTGTTCGCGACCACAAGTCTAAACTCTCATTTTGTCGTCCCTACGAGATTATTTCGTGGCGAGCCTGTGCGAACTACTCTTTTTCGGTGTGTCGCTGTTTGTGGTAGTTTATGAACTGAGCTGCCCACTGCATCCGACTCCACAAGTCTGCTCCTTTCTGATTTTACCGGGATTTGCACCAGGCGCTTGGATTTGAGTGAAACGGAAACTAAAATGGACACCAATCTCAAAAGGTCGTCTGCCTTGATCCATTTGACCATTTATGTGTTGCACAATGTTATAGTTGCTTTAAAAACATTGAAGTTGTTTTGAGACTAAGTTTATGAACCGATTAGTAGAGTCTGTTGAAGTCAAAAGTCTCTTGTTTAGAAGAACTCTTTGGTGTTCAACTGAGTCAATTGGGTTGTGCGGACCGAATTTCAAGTAATAAATGATGAGAGATCCATCCGTGTTTGTTGTCTTCCTTCATTCTGCCCTTTCTACTCGTCCCGTGAAAATTATAAGCACTTATGGGGAGGTTCGGCCCAAAAGTCCACATTGTGGAAGTTGATTGTCGAGACTTGGTTCTTTTGTGCTCGTCCACGTTCGGCTAGTTCCAAGTGTTCCTCCGTGCACACAATTGAATTTTGATGCGATGGAAGCAAGTGCGCAACACTTTCACTTAGTCCAACTTGCGTTCTGACCTCCGGCTTTAATTTTGCTAAAATCCCCTCAGAGCAACGATCCGGATCTGTTGCACTAATTGCCCAAGCCAACTCCATTAACGCATTGTCAGACTCGTGTGCCGTTGTTGAAAACTTATTCGAACTCCGTTGCCAAAAACAATAAGCATAATTCGTTGTGTCGGGAACTTTTCAAGTGGAGGCCAGCTGCCGAAAAACTGTTGGGCGACAACTAATCACACCGAATTCAAAAGGCCGTTGAACTTTCCGTGGTCGTTAATTTGAATTCCTGCTCGTCTATTTTCTTGCACATATCGTTTGTTTTGCTTTTTTGCTTTGGGGCGCTTTCCATTCGCGGATGACTTTGTCTCGCTTCAACTCAATCACTTGCTCCATTTTTGTTGCGGGTGGAATTGTTTTCCTCGAGAACTACTAATTCGGTGCTTTGTCGGATCCTGTCATCTAAATGTTCTTTAAAAGAATGTTTGCCAACTTAACTCAAAAGAAATTAGCAATCGCTTCTTACTCATCACAGACGAAGTTTTATCACACGCCTTTTTCCAATTCAAAACACGTCACACATGAATTCCATAAAAAGTCGATCTTGACCCTTTTTCTCAATCAACGCACTTTATTTGACGTTGATTGTTTGTGCTTTTAAGTAACTCTTTTAAATATGTCTTTTAATCACAAGAATCACAAGCCGTTGCAGAATTCCAAGAAACGAAGAATCAAAAAGGAAGAAGGACAAATTTGAACTATTCACGCGTCTTCGTTTCATGTCCGCGCGACCAAACAGTTTAGTTGTTTTAAAATGAGAATGATAGTTAATTTTTGCTGTAATTGCTTTGCGCTCGGAAGCGCATCCCGTGTTTTACATTCCTTCTTCCACCCAACGTCCACTTTATGTTCATCCGCTTTTCACCCCAAAGTTATCCAAAGCTCCCCTAAAATCACTAAGCACCGACTAAAACTTATAGGACAATTCGATATTTATTTACTTGCTCGGAAGAGATCGCAATAACAACTTTCGAACTTTTACGACTAATTCACATGATCGAAAATTTCGCAATCATTTCGATGTTTTTGATGCTTTTTGAGGACGCGAGTGGCAAAGTTCAAATGGCGTTTGTCTTTCCATTCGTCCAATGATTAATGAAAGGGCGCTGTTTAAATAGAGTTTGTTAAACTGATCAGCCATTTCGAGAAAGTCCGAAATTACACAATTTGGCTCCAGCAAGTGAATAGGTGACTGAATTGACTTTGCAGCTCCAAGCTCGACGTTCTCCATACCAGCGTCTTTAAATCGACTGGATTTGTCGGCTGGGTGACGTCTTATTTGTTAGGGTGCTGGAGGGAGCCGAGTGTCCGTCGAAATAATGAAAAAACAGGTCAAATTTCATCTAAAAAAGAGAATAGTGCGCTACATTCCTATGCGTGTCCGTCGTTCTCTCTTGTTGCTATTTTTCGCATAATTTACGCCTGTTTGCTTCTAACAAACAACTTGGCGCCAACGTCCTGGAGCTCGAGATCTGCTCCTTTTGTGCTGTTTTGTAAATCTGGCCATTCGACTCTCACAAAATGGCTTCAACAACTCCAATGATCTCGTTGTTCAAGCTCACAACAACTTCAATGATCTCGTTGTTTTTTGCTGGTGATCAAGATGATAGACAATTGCTGAAGAATCAAGATACCTAGATACCTAGGAAGAGGATTTTAGAGACGACCGGTCCGTGTCCATTTTGCAGTGCAAGTGGCCTAATCGCGCTTGACGATTCGTTGTGTCCTTTCATTTCTTTTTTTCAATTTAACAAGACAACTTGGGCGCTCACAGCGGAGCCTTTTTGCCACCGCGGCTGCGGATGCAACTCTTCACCGTTTTTGATTTGTGTGTGTCTCTCTATATTTGCGGCGTTTGTGCGGCCGACGAAACAAACCTTCCTCCTTTGAAAAAACAGACAAGACATTTTGCTAATTTGGTGCTTGGATTTAAAACTTCGTCTCACAGCTTGGATCGGATCCAAACACACAACTGCGCACTCAAATGCATTGGATCAACTTGAATTGGAGGCTAGGCGTCATCTGGTGAGCTTTGAGTGAGTCTGTTCAATTTTGACTTCAATGCACGGAATGTTCGTAAATTTTGTAGCCAAATAGCTGGCGGGGGAGTTAAATTCACTTGTGACTCTCGACTTGTCTGGGTCAATCACTTGAGTTGTTTGATTTTTGTAATTTCTCTTACATTTAGTGAGCTTTTTAAAAACAGTGTTCAGAAATTGTAAACGCTTTTTCAATTTTGTTCGATCAGTCGAGTTGAGTGTTTAAAATTGAAAAATGATTGAATTCGCATTTTTGCGCGAACTCATTCAATTAAAGAAGAAACAACAATAACTTTTTGAGTTTATTGCGTGTTTTGTCGACGTTCTTATTGAATGGAATTGTTTTGATTTAATGTTCTCATTTCGGATTTGTCTCGAAATTGCTTGACAAGTGTTTTCGGTGCCGTTACATTCATTCATGCGTACTAAAGTTTTGCTGGTGGCTTGCGCACCCCTTGAATACCAGTGGCGACCTGAGAGGTCGTTGTTTCTTCAATTTGGCGTCATTATCTCAGAGCTGAACTCCGCGCGTCCACGTCTCCCTATCGATTATTTCGTGCAGACCTAAATCATGGGATTCAAACGTTTACACGTTCGATTAATTTGCTGTCCACTGAGAACAAAAATCGGACGTTCAGCACACATTAGACCTCGAGCAGAAAGTTACCGAAACGGCCGACCAGCTTGGTGTGTGCAACATCATCCCCAATTTATATCGCACTTATCCCGCTCTCGCAGTCCTCGCCAATCCGTGATTTTGTTTTATTGTTGTTTCGCTGGTTTCAATAGTTGCAGGTCGGCGGACATGCTCTCGGCTTTCTTCCAACTTCATTACTTTTGACTGTTTCTGTAATTCACTCACTTATATTTGACACTTGTTTAACTTTTGTGAAGTTCACCGGAAGTTAAAACGTGGATAGCCTTTTGGGAGATTAATTAGTAGAGGATTAGAGGGAAAAGCTCTGCAGTAATAAACAGTGTCTTTTTATTCGGAACGATTGTTCACGTATTCACAAATTAATTAGCTAGTTTTTGTCATAAAAGTTGTTTAGTTGTTTGAACTCGTGTTGAACTCGTTTAATGGCTCACCAGGGCCGACTAACTTCCTCCAGGTTGGCACTTACCGCTGATCTTTTGGGTGCCAGTCCAAGAGAGGCGGAGACGACCCAGTGGGTTTGAAACATACTTACGGACTGCCGGTACTACATGTTTTTGTTGGTGTGCGTGCGTTATTGATTTGCATTGGCGCGTTTTGTTTATGAGTGGACGAATTGCTGATTTGGTGTTTCAGGCCCGCGCTCTTCTCACACAAACAACTCAACTACATTCCAAAGCAAACTTCTGCACTTCTTTGTTGCGCAACTGTGGATGAAAAGAACAGTGATCATCGGTTAGTTTAAACTTACAACAAAACTCTAAAATTAACTATTTCAACAATTTCAGTTATTGAATAAACAAATAAGCAAAACGGGGCTTTTAATTGAATTCGAAAGATGGATGTGGACGAAAACAGTCTGGGCGCGGATTCTACTGCCGAACAGCATCAAATATTAAAAGCTGGACATTCACCCAACCAATCAACACTAAAATCCCAACTCACAAATGGTGCCTTTGGAATGGAGGCTGAAGATTCGGATTACAGCAACGAGGTTTGTTCCTTTTATCGATTGTTGAAAACATCTTATGTTTAAATAGTGCGATAAGATTTCTAGTTTTTGGACTGAACATAGTTAATTTAACAAGTCTTGTTTATTAAACAACTTGAAGCCAAATTTGTCAATCAAATAAGCAAAACAAAAAGGCTCATTTGAATTGATCATCTCGTTAAATTCGGGGCCAGTTCTATGAGAAGTGTTTTCGGCAATTCTGTGTTTTGTTTATTTGGTGTGGACAAGGACGGCAAATGGGGTGAAAGGGTCGAAAGGCTATGTGGCCATCACATTAGACGCGCATTGCATCGGCGATAATAACTAGAAGTAGTTGTCCCAAAGCCCGGAGTTTGTGACTGTTTGGTGGAAAGCGGTGCGGCCTTATTCGACTTGGTCGCAGAGGGCGCGTTCAAAGGTTTTGTGAAATTTTATAGCGTGAGTTTTGTGTTGAAAGCCAATGAGGCGATGTGGCTGCTCGGACGCAAATCTTTTGTTCACTTGCAACCTTCTTGGCCGTCTTCGCGAACATTCCTTCCTGTCCACTCGCCTCTCCATCCACAGCCTAATTTTCTGGACTCGTATCTCTCGATGAATCAAGTGCCAACAATTGAGTCATTGCTAGTGTTCAGCACCGAAACGATTGTTAAAACAAGTCTTGTTTCAAAAAAGTCTTTTTTCAAAAACGATTTTCTTTTTTGAATTTGTTAAATTAAAATGACTTTGTTTAACACGTCTCTGTGCAATTCGGACGCCAAGCCGATCACTTCACGGAATTTGACAAAGATGCGAGAGTGCATGTTTGGAATGGTCGGCGTGTTTGAGAAATTGACTGCTAAATTCACAGAGGGCAAAAACCCCGACTTTTGTGCGAATCGATTGATCTTTTCGCATGTGTTTCGTCATCCGAAAGCGCTTGTTGTTTCAAAAACGGCCTGTCTGGAACTTTTTCGCGGTTGTTTTTGTGTACTTAACTTGATTGGCCCGGTGTCTTCTCATTCATTAATTTGAATTGTTTCGTGTCTATTGTACAGTTGCGTGCTAGTTGACTGAGTTTTGAGTTTGTGAGTCTTTTGTTGAGTCTCTTTAACGATACAGTGATCTTTGTGGGTATAGTTCTCAAACGGATTTGGGCCTCCACTTAGGGCAGCAACAACAATGATGGAAGGGTCACTTTATGCGCCCCCAATTCAACGCCGAAATTATTTGCAAACGGCAAAAAAGCGCAGAGCCACAAACTCCACCAGTGACACCGCCACAACAATTTTGCAAATCTTGCGAAATGACGCTCTCATTTGGGAGCTTGAGTGTGTCCGGACGTGTGGGTGATTTTCGGGCTTGCATTATTTGATCACCCTGAGCATCGACGTGGACTTGAGAGCAGATTCAATCTTATTTACAATATAATGTGACTGTTTTGTTACAATTCTTAAAAGCTATCTTCTGTTTATTCTGTTTATTCTGTTCATTTTGTTTCTGAGACGTTTTGGAAACAAACACTGTGCGAACAAAAAGGGCATCCGAGAGCCTAGTTGGCAGAATAATTGAAAATTTCACAAGAGCGCTGATTCCACATTGTCCTTGCCGTGAGTTGTTTGTTGGATAATTCGCTGGTTGCGGCCTCTCAGTCCAAAGCCACACTCTAGGAATCGTTTGACCACGGCCGCCTAAATTAATCGCAGCATATTTGCTGTCCCAAAAAGAAAAGTGGTAATGCCGGTTTGAGTTAGGATTAGATGATGCTTTACACCTGTTTATTTGTGCGCATTCATTCTCCATTTAGTTCACACAATATATCGGTCATTCCACTCGGTTCACACAATATCGGTCATTTCATTTGATCATGTTGTTGAATCACTCAACTGCTTTGTACCCACAATCAGCTTTGATGTTCGTTTAATTTCGCGGTTTAATTGGAGTTACCCGAAGGTGTGTGCTTATGTGGGCCGACCAGTATTCGTTTGTGCTTTTTGCCGGGAAAACAATAATCATCAGCCAGGGCGCGTAAAGCCAAGGAGTCGAATAAGGTGACCAGGCTGAAACGCTTTGTCGTTCGTGGGGGTGTTCGTTTCGCCGGGAATTTCAGCATAATAAACTGACTGTTGTCGCGCACAGCCCGCTTCTCATTTATGGCCCGATTTAGCAGCCAGCCACGACCAGTGCTGCTGTTTGTTCTCCGCTTCTTTGTGCAAAACACACTTGTTTATAAGTTTTGCGCCCGACCAAATCCACAATCAATTCGACGTCCGATGCTCTCAGTCTTGTCATTTTCGCCCAAAACGATTGAGCGCTTCGGCGTTTCCAAGAACGTTCGTGTTGTGAGTTTCTGTGTTGGGAGTGACCACTTCGTTGTTGCTTGAGTTTTCGATTCTTTCGATTCCTTCGACTTGATCAAGCGGAGCTTTGGATCTTCAGATCAAGAGCAGTAGGTGATCTCAGCCAAAAATGATTTCGGAGAGCCGGATCTCGACCTTTGTTGGAGTCGGCAGTGGAGTCCAAGGCTAGTGAACGAAAAGCGCAGCGCGTTTTAAGTGGTAGCGGCCGTGTGAAATAAGCGAATAAATGAAGAAGACAGTGAATAGTCTACCTCCGCCGAACATCCACAAGCATCCGTCGCATCCTACCGGCCAGTGCATGACTTTTGCGAGATGAGTAGCCTTTTCGGTGTTGTTCCATACTCTTGCCCACCGACAACAACAACTTATTTGGTTGGCGAACAATCCGCTAATTTGCTCCAGCTTGGGAGGTCCTGCTAGCTTTTGATTTTATGAACTGCCTTTAGTGGTCACTTTGTTCTTTTAAATTTCTATTCTATTGAGTTCTTGAGTAGTTTTGAGTTGAGTCTTTGAACGCAGTTGTTTTTTGAAAACTCACAAAAACAAAAAAGTCTTTAAACACATTTGTTTTTTGAGTTAAATAGAGTTTGTCTATTTGTCTATTTTGGCGCGCAACTGTTTCATGGTTTTTTGCTGGAAATTAGTTGTTGGTGACAAAGAAGGACGCGCAGTTCACGGATCGCCCCCAGTTGTCGATTGCTTGTGCGATTTTCGGTCAACCTCTCTTGCGCGTTTGCACCCAATCGATTTTAGTTTGGACCTGCGTTGTCAGGCGCTCTTCCTACTTAGGCCACGCACACGCTTGCTCAGAGTTCCCATGCAATTCGGCGTGCGGATTTTGTGAAATTTCGTTTCAATTAGTCATTATTATACTTTATGCTGTTTGGTTGCAGGGTCTTCTCAAACAACAAGCCGAAGAGCCAGACCAAGAGCCAGGCGAAGAGTCTTTCAACGACCAGAAGAGCGAATCAAAAGTTCAACCACTAGATTTGAACTGCGATCCAGAACATCTAAACGGCACCGAGGACGGCACTGAAGACGACAATTTACCTGCAGCTGAACTTTCTCCAAATCTACGACGATCTACCAGAGCGTCGGCATTAAAAGCACAAGAGAAGATCCGCTTGAAAGACGGAACAACGCCTGCAATGGTGGATTCACACATTGTAAGTCATAAAAGCTTATTCTTTTAAAACAACTTATTCAAACTATCCATTTCAGGCAGAAAATGAAGCTGTCACAGCAAACGAGCTGTCAGCTCAAACAACGGCTGCCGACACAGATCAGCAGATTGAAATGCCAATTAAAAAGAAGAGGAAATTGTCCGCATCAGACAAACTTGATCAATTTGATTGTCGTTTCGGAATACGTCTGGACTCTGATGGTGATGTTGTAAGTGATTTAAAGCAACATTCAAACAGTTCAAATAAACATCTTCAGATTATGATGTCCGAAGGAAGTGAAATCTCCTCGTTGAACGAAGAAGAAGCAAGTGCCTTGCGACAAAGATATGCAAAATTAACTGTAAGTTGTTAGAATACTGTTTAGTCATAATAATAAATGTATTTCAGGCCCGAGAGGATTCTGACTTGAATGCCGAAAAGAAAGCAGAACGTGATTATCAAGTTCGAGAACTCGAGTCAGCTCTTCGACTCGAAGAAGCGAAGTTGGCAATGCTGAAGAAAACGCGCGCCAATCAACAGTTGGTTGCCCGAAATGCACAGCAATCCAGCCTCAACCGACTCGGAATCACACAAAACTCCAGCGGAATTGCCTACAAGCCTCCCGTTGCTCAACAACAAAACTTTTCAAAACTGAACGGCACTTCCACGAACAACAAGAACCAGCGCAACAAGCCTGGTCGGCCAAGCACTTCCCCTGCTGGAAACTTCCAACTCACGCCACAACATCAACAAATCCTCCAAAAGCTTATTGAACAAGGCAACCTGCGTCCTGATCAACTAGCAACTATTCTCCACTCAATGAATCCTGCTGCCTTGACTGCACTCACTCAAATGACCTCAAACCGAAGCCAGCAGCAACAAAAAGAGCAACAAGAAAAGGAACAGCGTTTGCGTGAACAGCAAGACAAAGAGCGAAAGCTTCGTTTGGAGCAAGAAAAAGAAGTCCAACGAAAAAGAGAAGAACAAGCAGAGGCTGCTCGTTTGGCTCAAAATGCTCAGAACACTCAGCAACGAATTGCAGCAGCCCGAACACAGCTCAGACGCCACTTGGAACAGCAGCTTTTGCAATTGCCACCGCCAAAGGCACCGGTCCCGGACCTTTCTTTTATTCCAAATGCAGCACAGCCGGACTTTTTGTATCTTCTCGGCTTGGATTTGGTTGTTCAGCGCAACTTAAAAGACAAAACAGTATTCAAGTGAGTTGTTTCCAGTTGAGTGTTGAAATGCATTCAATTCTTTTCAGAAAAGTCGAGTTTGATCCTTATGTTTGCGAAGAATGCGACACTGATTTCACGCCTAACTGGAAAGCAATATCCGGAGACAAAGGGGATCTGCATCTTTATTGTGAGCAATGTGTTCGACAAGCACAGAAGCGAAAGATTCGTTCAGAGCGCACATTGTTGTACAAGAAAGCGTTCCAGAAGATTGCTGAACAAGAAAAGGTACACTTTAGTCATTAACGTTTAATAATTGAATGCATTTCAGGAGTTTGAAAGGCAAGTCAGCACCGGTAAATTCAATGACAGCTCCAAGGACTCTGCTGGAAAGGAGGCCACAACTTCGGCGCAAAACAACGTGTCGTCCAAAGCATCCAACTTTAACGCAGCAGCTCTTTCCGGTCTTGTTGCAAATTCGGCAACTGCAAAGGCGTTCAATCATTCGGCTGCTTCACTTCTCGGTTCAAACAACACTAACCGTAACTTCCAAAACAATTTCGGCAACCGTACGCAGCCAAAACAAGAACCTCCCAAAAAGGTAAGTACTTATATTGATTATTCAAAGCTTACTGTCTAACTTTAGACAATACCGCTTGCACAGCCTGCATCAAGAAAGAGAACTACTCCTACGTCAACTGGCTCGTCGAGCAATTCAAACATGTCGGCATTTGCGTCTTTGGCTTCTAACCCCAATGCACTGGCTATGTTCCAGCAAATGGCCTCAATGCCGAGCATGGCTAATGCGCTGAGAAACATGAATCCGATGCTGGCTTCAATGATGACAAATCCTCAAATGATGGCCCAGGTAATTTGTGAGATTCATTTAAATAATCTCCGACCTTTTTAGATATATGCGGCGATGATGCAGCAACAGCAACAACAAAGGGCATCGTCAAATTCGAACAACAATGTCAGCAACCTCCTGCAAGCAATGGCTCAAAGTGCACGCAACTCTTCGTCTTCCAACCAAAACTCGTCTTCCGGTCAGAGCCAAAGTCATCAAAGCAGCGGCGGTAGTTCCTCTTCATCGGCCAACAACTTGTTGTCTCAAATGAGTCCGGCACTGCTTCAACAACTGGTTGCAGCGGCTGCTCAATCACGCAAGAAGTAGCCGGAGAACTAATGAATACTGTCAATTAATTGAATGTTTTAATTGTTTTCCGATTTTGTTGTTAAAGTTATTCGCTGGTCGGTTTGTGCAACTTTCAGTCCGGATGGCTGTCTCCAACGAGCAGGCATCTGAGTTTCAAAACTTTAACTTACTGGTATATTCTCGTTATCTCCTCCACTCTCTTATCCAACAGCTTTCTTTCACCCAGTCCACTTGTCAGTCCGCACAACCACCACTTAATCCGTAACAAAACTGGTTGACTTTCGGTACTTTAACTTTCCAGTCGTCTCGGCGACTCCGTTTCATCTCAACTAAGTCTTTTCTCCCAATTGACCAACTCTGGCAATGTTGTGAAACTGGCTATTCCTTTAATTATTTGGCATTTGCTGTCATCACATCGTTTTGCGGTCTTCTCGACCAAATAAACTATTGATTAAACATTTGAGTAAATTGAATTGAGTTGGCAAACAATTTTCTTTATTCTTTACAAAGAAGCTGATGCAGACATTGAACTTCAAATTAGAAGTGTATAGGAAATTTATTTGCATAAGTTAAGCATAGGTTAAGAGCAACTGTGTACACCGTTTTATACATTGGCGATTTCTTCGTCGTCTTCTTCGCTGTTACTCACTCTTCTTTGTGTAATAAAGCGAGCCAAACGTGGAAAGCGACTTTTAATCATGTTTCGAATCAATCCGTCTTCGTCGTAGTAAATTTCTTCGCAACGAATAACAACTTGGTTGATGAATTGGCACGTCAAAGTGTGAAGTTCGGATTGAGGCGCTTCTTCGAGACTTTTGCAAAACTCCTCCCAAAGTTTGCAGATAAATGAGTCGGTCAGTTGAGATAAATGACTGGATGACTTTAATAAGGCCAAGTCACGACTTAATGCATGGGCTGTTCTGGAGAAATGACATGCACTGTGTGCCAAATTTAAGCTGTTTGCCGGCTCAGACGATACGGCCCAATCGATGCTCAAGCCAAAATCTGACATTTCTTCCAAATAACGATTAAGACTTTGCTCTGTTTCCAAATTAAAAGGTTGCCATCTTTCTTCCTAAATTCAAACGTTCAATTTCATTGCTTAACAGTTCAAAGTACCTGTGTTCTTAAACGAATCGATTCCAAAATATTGCTAAAATTACCCTCGAGTGCAACACGCAATGCCGGTTCAAGTAAACGATGGATTTCAAATGTCAAGTCAATTCCAGCTTCTGTTAATCGGTAGCATTCATTTAGAAGGATGTCCCAAGTGCGTGACAAAACAGCCATCGATGTTGCAACTTCAATTACATGACGTTTGATGAGTGAAAGCAAAGTGCACAGTTCTTTGCAGCTCCAATGCAGAACCAAACAATAACGATCCTTCTGCTGCACAAACTCGCCGGCCACATCCAAAATCTCAGTTACAAACAGCCGAGAAACTTGTCGGACATAGGATAGCGGATCTTCACTTATAGTCAATTCACGAGTCTTTGTGGTCAAGCAAGCGGTTCTTCTCTTCAAATACAGCTCCATTGCGTAAGTTGCACGATTCAGTTCATTCAATAACTTCAACGGTTGACTTAAAGCTCTAGCGCCGCCATGCAATGGGCCAGGACGTCGGACTTCATCGCTTAGAATCTTGATAACATTCTTCTCGAGTGCAGCAAAACGAGCATTTAATTTGGCATCGTGACAAACACATTGCTTCCATTCTTTGAGCATGTCGACTGCCTAAATGCAATTATTAAAACCAATCCAAACAACAATAAGAAAGTACTTACTTCTTCCATGTGTCTATGTGAAATAACGTCGTGCAACTCGTTAACTAGTTCACTTAACCATTGAGTGTCTTCTGGATTCGGTTCCGGAGATGAAGATAGCCTATTTGTTGCTTCAAATTCATCTTCTTGCTCGTGAATAACTGAATTGTTCTGAGAGAACTTTTGAAGACGCGCACGTGGATCGTTTGGATGTGGAGCAGTTGAGCTTTTACGGCGTTTTGCTAAAAATAAAAAAACTGTAAAAACGTTTTCAATAGCAAATCTCAAACCTCTGATTGTTGCTTGTCGATGAAGACTTTTCTCTTGTTCCAGCAGCCTTTTTGCACTTTCAATTCCTTCCAGCCACTGCCGTTTAACTCGAGCCGATTCACACTTTATAAACAATTGCTCGGGAAATATTATTAACTGAATTATAAGTTCTGCATATGAGTGTTGAGTTTGAGCGCGTTTCACATTGACAATAGCCACATTTTCTAATCGTTGTGTTGAAACTAATTGAAAACGAAGCCTGCTAGACGAGTCACTTGGCGCTGCAATTATAAAGGTCTCGCTTAAAAGAACAAGAAATATAGGATGCAAAGACTCCATGGTCGTCTCGTCGAGTAGAGTCATTTCGGTCATGAGTACAATCTTTTCAGTCGACTTTAAATTGTTGAGAACGTCCTGAAATGAAGTTTTTAAGTCAACTCAAATTAGCAACAACAATTACCGCAATTCCTTCCACTTTGTGAATCAAACTTTGAAGCGGATTTTGTTGTGAATTTCCAGCACTGTGAATAGAAACACTACACGAAGAACGACGATCTTGGCCACACAATTCCATAAGTCCTTCGATTACATTCTTTTGGTCGGACAACAAAGTTGAAAGCTCATAGATTTCACGTTCCAGACCTTAAAATTCAAACATTGAAAAAGCAAACATTAAAATTCAAACCAGTGATTTCTTTTGACGTATCAATGAACTGCCGATAATGATCAAAAACAATATCTTTAATTTGTTCGGATGCTTGCACACTTGATGCATTTAAATGTGAACGAAGTCCTTGCAGTTTTCTAACTTCTTCGCCCGGACGTGTTTCTTTTAAAAATCCATTCACGTCTAAAAAGTTGTTTAGAATTTGAGAGTATTGAAAACATACATTCAGCGGCGTTGAAGTCATCTGCCAAAAGACGTTGGTCGTTAAGACCACTTACAGCTTTTCCAGACATTTTAGAATTAATATGTTCGCATCAATAAATGAATGTTTTATTGAATAAATAAACAGTCATCGTTGAAATGTTATTGGAAAAGAGCATTCGAATAGAGCGCTGGTCTCGCAACGATTGAGAATCGATTGCCTGATGTACGGGAAGCGCGTGCTTGCTTTAATCGCAATTTTTAACGTGATTTTTATGGATTCCAAGACAAAGCAAGTAGAAATCCGCGCACGGACTTGTATCGCGTCGGTGGAGTCAGCTAAAACCGGAAATTTTTCAAACTTTTGCGTGAAATCGTGGTTTTTAGGCCAGCAGGGCTGGCCTACTGCGGCGTTGGGGATTTACAGATCTTTGCGGCGAGTTTCTTACCTACTCTCGCTTCTCTAATTTGAATAACTTACGGTATGGCTTCAGAATTTCAACATTACTGCTTAGTTGCTACACTTCACTACTCGAACAAACCTCCTTAAACCTCGTCAACAAACATGGCTGATTTCAAAATTGGAGACCTGGTATTTGCCAAAATGCGCGGATTTCCAGTAAGTTGTTTTATTGTTAATAACCGCTGCAACACAATGTAGTTTTTGTTCTTTCTTCAAACAGACTAAGTAGATGTTTGTAATGGTTTGAAGAAGTATATTAATTGATTAATTGTTTAGCCGTGGCCAGCACAAATTGCCAAGACGCCGAGTACGGATGATGCAAAATTTGGAGTCTACTTCTTCGGCACACATGAAACAGCTTTTGTCCGCTCAGCCGATCTACTCGATTATCACACCAATCTGAGCACACATGGAGTTGCATGCAAACGTGGCGGATTCCAAAAAGCTTTGGATGAAATTCAAGAAGTTGCCAACAAAAAGACCAGCGAGCCAGAAGCAAGTCCTAAAAAAGAGACAGTTGATGCATTTTCTCCGCCAGGCAAAAGACAAAGAATCCCCAATCGCTTGTACAACGATGATGAGTTTGTTGTGCCACAGTTCCGCCGAAAACACCACAACTCGGAGCACAACAAAGTCCAGAGCTCTCCTGAAGAAGCAAAACAGAACTTTCTAAATTTGAGTGGGCCGTTGACTGGACCTTTGAGACGCCGAAACGACAGTACAAGTTCCACTGAACGTTCTCGAAGGCGTTTGTTCTCAGAACGATCCGGAGTTGACTTGTCTGACATAGAGCCAACATTCAACACACAGAAGATTCTCAGCAATGGCGGTAAGAAACATTAAAGCTTTAAACTTGAATTCATTATTGAATTTAGGAATCTCGTTGTTGGAAGGAATCGAAAGTGAACATTCAGAAGACGATGCTCTTAAAATGTATGTTTTAAAACTTAAAGTTTGTAGTTTGAGATAACAAGTCAACATTGTTGTTGTTTCAATGTGATTTTTACAGAGTGGGCCAAAAACGCTAACACAAAAAATTGTTTGTGTTTGAAACTTTTTGACAAATACTTTCTTTTGTGTTAACGTTTTTTGGTCCACTCAGTAAATAGTCTAAATCAATATGTTCAAAACGAGCGTTGTTAAACAAAGAATTTAAGGTTTGGCTCGACTCGTTCAAGAAGACGCACAAAGTCTCGTTTATTCGACGAGTACTTTGGCAACAACTTCCTAAAATCTCCACGCGATCGATCCGGTTCTTTGTCTTCGACAAATGGAAGAACTCGTTTGATTAGCAACGTTTCACTTGGTGACACTTTTGACGAAATCACAAAGTCATTCAATGTCAACGAGTTTATGCAAACTGTCTACGACTTTTCAAGCGAAGAATCTGACAGAGCTATTGTTGCCGACGAGCCTCATCCAGCATCGTTGGGCGAAAAACGTTGTTATCACTGCGCAAGTTTGTGTGAAGTCTGGAAAAGAAAGTGGAAGTGAGTATTAAACAGCAACTAACAGTGGCTAACACTTGTTCTTTTTAGATGTACAAACAAAGAGTGCAATCGATGGAATGGCACACTTGAAGGCTCAGGCAGCAAAAAGCCGCATCCTCTTTCTCACACGTACAGCAGCTGGGATCGATCGTTCCTCAGCGACCTGCCTGTTTCTGACTCCTCCATGAACAACGATCCAATTACTTCGATGCCTACAGAGCATTTGGCCAACTTCTCAGCTGCGCAGTCGCATTTCGATGCAGCACCCAACATGCCGACAGTAACAACAAGTGCCGACGAAGCGGTTTTGGACCAGATCAAAGAGTATTTGTTGGACAACAACGAAAAGAAACCGGAAGATGCCGCTGCTGCCAGCCAAAGTTCCCAGCCAATACAAACTACCGATCAAGCGTCTGCTCAATATGGCTTCATTTCTCAGAACTATGCAACCAAAAAGGAAGGCGAACAAGTAGAGCCAGAGAACTACAAGCAAGAAGTCTATGGAGACCTGGCCTCACCGCCTCCAGCTGTCCGCTTCGAACAATACATGCCAATCAACAAAAGAATAATCAAGACGACAAGAACAAAAAGGTAATTAGTTGTCTAATGTCATTAAAAGGACTCTTTATTTTCAGCAAAGTTGAAAACACGCCTCCAGCCGATGCAAATGGAGTTCGTCAATGCATCCAATGTCCTGGACACGTTCGACCTCAAATGTGTGGTGGCAACAAACACAGGTGGCGCTGTGTTGACAAAAGGTGCAGAAAGTGGTACGGCTGGGTTAAAAGTGACGATGTCATTCCCCCGGATCTTGGAAAGAAAGGACGTTGGCGAGATCTTGGTAAGTTTTTAATCGCTGCAATGGATGATATTCATTTTAACTTTAGTTATTCGAGTGCAAAGTTCTCAAAATGAATTCGAAGACCGACGTGCTTGTGACATGATGCAAAATGTGAATCCGGTAAGTGAAATAAGCTGTCAACCAATTCAAGTCTAACTTTTAAGGAGTCAATCAGTTTGTACGAAGCTCAAGATGCGCAAAACCGTCGCAAATACAAGCGAAAAATGCCCTCTTCACGTAATGTTTCTCCACTGAGTGCCAAGGAAAAGTACTTCGGACCCTCACAATTGGAAGCAAAACCTCGTTGGTGGTTGAATTCTGACAGAAGACGCATTGAAGCATCTCCGGAACGAAATATGGGAACTCAGTTGTTGGACGCAGCTGCTTCGTTTCGTCTCATGGGCAACTCAATGTTGACTGCAGCAACAACTAAAGCCGATGAATACGGATCGATGAACGGTAAAGAGATCTTAAACCAACTTAAAAGAATTCAAATTTCAGGCGCTTTGGACTTAGTGATGGACGGCCTCTTTTCGTCAATGGCTCCTATTTTTTCGATGACCAAACACATTCCAGGCCTCGACATGCCCGAAGAAGTTGTCCAGCGTGTTTGGAACAAAACAACGCTACACACTCCGATGCTTTAAATAACTGGAAGTCACTATTCAATTCCAGTTCTTGTATATTTTTGTTGAGTTTTTGAATGCTTTGCTTTTCGCTCTCTTTGAAGACTTCTATTTGTCGCGTGAGACGATCTCTTTAGGAATCTGGTTTTATCTCTCAGTGACTCCGTAGGTACTTTATCCACTAGCCAGAAATCTCATATTTGTGTCTTATTTCGTAAACACTGCCTCACATTGATATCAATCCGCCTTTAATTCGTTGAAACCGTGTGCTATGCTCAATAAACTGGTAACAATAAACATTTGAATTGAAATGAAAGTAGTTGAAAAGCGAATATCTAGACGTGTTATTTGACGTCGTGTTGTGAAGTTGTTGACTAGTTTTCCAAAATGTGCCCATTTTCTAGTGACTTTATCCACCGTTTCCGATAAGGTGTCGCGGTTGGACTGAACTTTGTTCTGAAACGGGCTTTAAATAGGGTGTTTAATTAAAATAATTACCGGTGGTTGTGATGCTGGCCTTGAAAACGATAAGTCATTTCAATTGGATCGAACGAGTCAATTCGCGAAACGTCAACGTTGAAGTAGATTATGCCTTCTTGTTCAGTTTTCGTTGAAGTCCAAAAAACTCGGTATTTAAAGCGTTGTTTGTTGTTTTCGATTTGGACTGCGTGAAAGTGTTCAACTCTGTAAGTTAATTGCGTCTTTTTATATTCCCAATTCTAAAAAGTTATTAACGTTTATGCTTCATTTTTGATAATCAACTTACCTGTTCAATAAAGTCTATGATTTTACACCGTCCCACCTCAGGATTGAAAGCTCGACTTGGAAATCCAGCAGCTGGAATCGGAGAGTACTTACGTCCAGCCGATCTGTACGGATTTGAAGCTGGATCGACAGTTTCTTTCTGCTTTGAAATTGGAACTAGATGAACAGTTGAAGTTGCTGATTGTTGATTGCTTTTGTTCTCTGTTTTAGTCGTGTTAATTCGAGGCAATTTAATTTGACCGCTACTTGATTGTCGATTTTGTGACATTTGTTGTTTGGTTGACTGGAGTTTGTCGAGTTCTTGTGTAGAGCGCCAACTTATGGGCTTGCTTTGTTGATTGCCGAGTTTGGCGATTCTTTCGGGCATTTTAGTCGACTCTTCAGTTACTTTCATTTCAATTTGTTGTTTGGGCTTTGAAAGAAGAACGCTGCCGAGAGTTGAGTCAACTTTTAAATTGTGCTTGTGTAGATTTATACCGCTGATGGGTTTTCGTGCCAGTAAACGTTGTTTTGAGCTTCTTTTGAAGTCTCCAGTTAGGGAATGCCGTCGAGTTGAAGGTTTGCTGCTGATTGTAGCGTGACGTTTGGAGTCTGAAGTAATTTCGTTGGTTGAACTTGATCTCTTTGGCCCATTTGCGTTTGAAGCATCACCGAAAGACAAAATTCCTTTAAGCTTTTCTGGTACATTCTGTAGCGCCTTCTTGATTTGACTGAACAAGGAAGTTTTGTTACCTTCATCCTTTTCTTCTTTTTGAACATCTTGTTTGTCCTGTTCTTTGACAGGAACTCTACTAATAGGTACTCTACTAATAGGAACTCGTTTAACGGGCATTTTGTTGACTGGCAATTTTAATGTTGTCTTGTTGACCGGCCTATTTATTTGTGGCTTGGATGCTGTGGGCTTTGGTAGTGTTCCAGTTTTCATCACTTGGTCTTTTCGCACTTGTGCAAAAATCATTGTATTCTCCAGAGCAACTTTGCGTTTCTTCTCAATTTCGCTGCTTTCTTTGATCAAAGAGTTCTTATAGTACTTTTGTCGAATCTTCTTTTCTTGAGGACCAATGGGCTGATCTAAAATTTAGTTAAGTTTAACTAAAGATGTTTTAACACTTACAATCAAAATCCGGATCCCATTCCAGCATTTCGGCCTTCTTTAAACTCCACGCAGACCAGCTTCTTTCAAAATTCACTTCATTTTCGTCCATTTCATCTTCGGTTTTTCGTTTATCGGAAATCCAACTTCTTGCCGTATCTGCCGGAGTTTTTGAATCAGGCTTTGCAACATTGAGCTGCTTTGGACTTTTGGCACCCGTGAATTGTTGTTTAGGGATGACAAATTCTTTTAAAGCCCGACGATCGGCTTCAATCTCTCGTTCCACTACGTTGCGTTTTTTAGGCGGCAAAGATGTGGCACGTCGACTTACTACTGGAATCGATGAAAAACGTTTACTGTAGTCGGGTTGAGGCTTTGTTGCATTGGCAGTTTGCTGTATGTTTGTCGTTGACCGGTGAATGTTCTGGTACTTTTTTGGAGTGTAGTAGTGCTTTACTTTGCTCTCATCCAAACGTTTGAAACTCGACTTACGCAGAAATTGAAATTTAGGCTTTTCGGCTTCAGTTTGGGGCTTTTTCGAACCACTCTTTTGTTTTAGTTGCATTTCTTCTTTTAGTGAATCTTCTTTAGGCGGACTAGTGTTGACTTTTGGCAAAACATCAAAATCCTCAAAAACTTGCTTGCGTTCTTTTCGCTTTTGACGTCTTTCTTTCTTCAATTGGTCCATTACTTCTGCTTTTGCAAGTTGAGTGTTCAACTCATTCATGAAACGATTATTTTTCTGCTCCAAACTCAACGAAGAAATGTTTCTTTGTGTTGTTGGGCTCCCTTCTTTAAGTTGATCGTCTAATGACTGAGAGCGATGAAAGTTGTTGTCGGTGATTTGACGTAATGGATAGTCTCCATATAAAATTTTGAAGCAATATTCGTAGAGTTTTAGTCGAAAGTGCCGCTTCTTTAACATTCGTCTTTGTTTAGAGTTATTTCCTTCGTGATCGGAATCAATATTCTCTTGGTTCTCCATTTTGCCAATCTGAAATTTGAGAAATTATTTTAGTTTAAGAGACTCGCTTTTTAGTCAGTGTTTAGTCGGTGTTTGTTAAGTAAAAGTATACAAATGGCTTTTTGTAAGGTTATGTGCCGAAAAGCGGTCAAGCGTTTATTAATTTGAGTTTTGTCAAACAGCCAAAAATGTGCTTATTTTCGTGTGTAAAGGAATCAAACTTTATAGTTTTTTTGCAAAGTCGTTTTTTTAAATTGCGCATGTTTACAAAAGTTTATGACATTTATTGCGAGAGCGTGTTTAATTTACAAACAATGACCTAATTAATTAATTATTTATTTTAGGTTTTAACATATGGCTGAAAAGAAAGGAAGTGGAAATCCAGACAAGAAACTTACCTACAACCAGAAGTCGAACCTCAATTTCGTTGATCAGACTGATCCACCGTTTTTGCGAGCCATGAAAGAAAAAATGGGATACCAGAAGCCAACTATTGAAGACAAGGTAATTTTTATTGGCTATTTATAAACTTTCCCCCTGTTTAGTTCCGTGAAAGCAAGGGTGACGAGCCAGTTGCAAAAAAGACATGCAATGGTTCTGAAGTGGACAATCCGAATACAAAGACAGTGACCATTCCGTTGGCTGAACTCAAGAATTTGGAGAACTTCATTTTCAAGGAAGTTCTTGGCTCTTTTCCAGAAAAGAAGGTAACTTTATTTATCAAGTTCAAATCTACAAACATTGCTTTTAGTCGATCTTCATTCTTTGCCACAATACTGTTGAGGACAAGCCGGCAATTTTGATCATCAACCGAAATCCGTTTCCAGAAAAGGAAGACGAATTGAATGAGTGCATCAAGGGATTGACTTTGAAGCACATTTCGGACAATGATGTTTACTTGTCGTGTGAGGCCAGTTTGCCGCTCAAATTCAATGGTATTTTCAATTGATAAAATTCAACTAACTCTTAAACTCTTTTTGTTTAGTGAACAAGTCTATTTTTATCTATCCGTGCACTGAGAAACACATCGTTAAATACAAGTCTAAGCCCATTCACACCATCTTTGAGACTGCAGAAGATTACAAGAATTTGACTTTGCCGTACATTGAACATGGACAATTCAATATTGACGTAAGTTTGCTTATCACGTTTAAAAATAATTTCTCTAATTTAGTGGGTCTACAGCATTTTGGACGGAAAGAAAGAGCAAGACATGATTTTGATCAAAGACGATAATCCACAGACCGGTTTCTTCCTTTTGCAAGCAAGTTTTATTTCTGAAGTCTCTCGTTAATCCATTTATTTAGGATCTCAAGTGGGATGGAAAAACTTTGGAAACTCTCTACTACCAGGCCATTGTTATTCGTCGTGATCTCAAAAGTGTTCGGTAAGTTTATCAGCTTTTATATCGGCAATCAATTTTGTTTTTAGTGATCTGACTGAAAAGGAGTTGCCATTGCTTGAAAACGTTTTGAACAAGTCGCTCAAGGCCATCAAGGAGAAGCACGGCTTGCCAGCCAGTCGATTGAAGGTTCATTTTCACTATCAGCCGACTTATTACCACTTGCACATTCACTTCCGTTACATTGGATCCGAAAGCGACGCTCCTTATGTCTACTTGCAGAACGTGATTTCGAACATCAAACTCATGGGTGATTACTATCAACGTGCTACTCTCCAGTTTGTCACCAAAGAAGGACATCCTCTCTACGAGAAATACGTTGCTGCTGGTCGCATCTAACTATTTTCGATTAAATTATTTCTGTTGTTGAATGGGAGTCGAGTTTTGTTGCAATAAACTTGTAAATTTATTCCACTTGTTGTTTTTGAGTTTTTGCTATTGAAATTCAATAGAGGTATTGAGCTGTTTCTGAAATTTTTGCGGATAGAAAAGTTCACTTTGACTTCAATCAGTTTTAGTTTAGAGTTGTTATAGAGATGTTTCCGGGAAAATCTTTTACTTCTCCAGTCACTGAGAATTTGACCTGCTAAAAACCTTATAGTGACAGAAAGTTTAGAAATAAAACTACAGAGTTTTCATTAGAGATTTGTGATAGCTGAACAACTTATGTAAGAATTGCTACGATGCGTTTTCAGATATTTTGATTAAATTGATTCCTCGCATATATTAGCTGATTTAAGAACATTCCCACGTTTGAGAATTTCCCAGAATATCCTCGGGAATATTCCCATCGAAAGATTATCCCGGAATTACAACTCTATTTTATTTTCATTTTGTAAAATGCCTCGAAACAGCCGTGGTGGTGGAAGCGGGAAGCCAGACAAGAAACTTACTTACAAACAGAAGTCAAACATAACATTTGTTGATGAAGCGGATCCACCATTTTTGCGAGCCATGAAGGAAAAAATGGGATATCAAGAGCCAACTGTTGAGGATAAGGTACTTTCACTTACTATTTATTTACAAACTTTCCCCTTGTTTAGTTCCACGAAGACGTTTCTGACGATGAAGAAGATCCGGATGACATTAGGAACATGAAAGAAGCTGAAAAGCCAGTTATTGTCGTCTTGGACGAGAAAAAAGATTTGTCGGTTGAGCAGGTAATTAGCATTTCAATCTTAAGTTTTTAATATCAACGATTTAGGTTGACGAAGAAACTCGCAAGAAGAGAGAAGAAGATGACCGCCTCAAAATTGAACAAGGAAAAATCACATTCAAAAAGCCAACGAAACGACCGAACGAAGAAACTGCCGAAAAAGACGGAGATGCTTCAAACAAAAAGCAACCAAAGAATGAACCCCAAAAAGCAAACAAGAGCATGTTGTCATTTGGCGGCGATGAAGAAGACGAATAATTTATTTACACACTCTGTAATTACAACTGATTTTAACTGTACATAACAATTTGAATAAACGGATGTTTGAGCTGAACCGGATAAGTGAAATGCGTTGTGATATGAGTTAAATGGCAAGAATTTGTTGAGCTTCTACACTAGTTGTGCTTGTTAATCATCTGAAGATTCGGGTGGTGATGGGGGTCTGGAGATGTCCAAAGTTGCCGCTTTGGTTCGTAGTGGAACTTTGTCAGACGCTTCCGAAATAATGCTTTTGACACTAGGTTGCCGACGAATTGTTGTTGCACGATGTTTAGAGACCAAGCCGGTAGGCATTTGCGGAGCGTCAAAACGTCGTCGAGTGCCCATTTTTGAGCGATGGTAGAAAAAGGTTCCCAATCCAAGAACGGTTATAAATGCAATACAGACAACAAGTACAGCAGTAAAGTATAGGTCGTAAATAGTCTTCTGATTCATTGCCGCTAATTCAGCAGCGGCTTGCTCCAATGCATTAGCATCCGAGTGGAGTAGAATTTTGCAATCAGCGTAGTTTTCAGGAATTCTAAATGAAAGTTAAGTTGACATTGCTTTAAAGTTTACCTGAAGTACGGACACCCGACGGCTGGACAGTAATATCTAAACTCAGTTTTATGTCGAACTGCATGAATTGAATTAATATTACGCGTCTTGAGAAAGGATAGCTTTGCTTAGATTGTATCTCGGACCAGCAATAAGACGGTTCCAAAGCCATTTTGTTGCATATGAATGACCTCGACGATTCAACAGCGGTTTGTTTGGAATGAATAACGAATATGGATAGCGAGAAGTAATTGTCAGCATTGGTAGAGTTAAAATGCTGAAGTGTTGCCTCTAAAGCGAGTGTTAAAACAAATTCTTATTCCAAAATGCACCTTATATTTATCGGCATGCTCTTGAACGTCTTCAAACGCTTTCGACCATTTGTTGCTAAGAGATGTGATAAAAGACTCTTCTTTATCTTTGAAACATGCGCATCTTGTTCTAAATTAACAAAGTTGATTTGATGTTTTAAAATTTTCTGCACACCTCAACAAATTTGCTTTTTGATGATACGAGGAGCTGACGTGTATTGGGCCCAACATAATTACAAGTGCTTTGTGAATTCCTCTGTTTAAAATGTCAATTGTCTCTCTTAAGGCATCCGTTTCGGGAATTGAACAATTTTGGCAGATCTAGGAAAGTGAACGATATTTCTAAGTATCGAGAATACGCACCTCTTCTGTTCCAATTGTTATGATAATCATGCTCCAAGTATTATAGACGTCAACGTCTTTTAGTTCTGAAAGTCTTTTGACAAGTTCGTGCGCCTGCTCAGGCATGTCTCTTGAAGTTGCTCCACCCATTGCCACATTCAGTTGATGATCTGGCAACTAAAGAGTTTAGGTTATGTTTTACAAACATCTAGACTTATGCTTAAACTTACTTCTGCTCTTGCACCCATGCCCTAAATATATTTATTTAGATCATTTTAGGTTTATAAAGCTTACATGTGAAACTCCGTGCAGGTCTTTCCCGCTGAATTCGCGCAAAATATTTGGAATTGTAATTAAACCGTCAATTGTAGCATCACCGCCAATTCTAAATTCATTTTAATTGTAATAATCAAATTTAAAGAATGGCTACGTGAATGCGGCTCCGCGAAACTCAATAAAATTGGGATTATTTGTCTGAGACCACAAGCCCTTTCCTGTAGATAGAGCATCGCCTAATGCAGCAATAATGCCAATGTCTTCTGGGCTTAGATCCGCTGTTGATTTTCCAGTAACAAATGTCGGTTTAGTTTTAGGGCAGAAGAAAGTCTTTCTAAACGAGCGACGATTAGCTCAAACAATCAACAAATAAAATGCCTGTTGTTAAATGCGCTTGAGATTATTGATATTGGCTCACGTGGTCTGAAACAATTGCTGTTTTATAAACTTCAATTATTTGATTACTTACCTATCATGATCACCTTCTAATTTGACAGCTGATAACTCCGTATTAATAAAGTCGTCTGGATTTCTTTCTTCTGACACCTAAATACACTTTTAATAGTTGCGTTTATTGATAGGTGTGATTAATGTTGAAAGAATTTACGTCTGAGTCACCAGCATCGCGTTCCTCGCTTTGTTCATTTTCAAAAAAACCTTGCCCGATATCTTCATGCAAATCATGTTCTTGTTCCGACGAAACTGAACTTGAGTCATCGCCTGTTTCGTTAAGTTTGACTTTATCTGCAACAAAAATGTAATCAACATTTAAGAGAGCAATCAACAATGACCGATCAAAAACTAACCAAGCAACTTTACAGATTCATTTACATTGTACCTGTCTTTAGTTTCCAAATTTCCACTAGCATTTTGAACCGTCACAAACAATATACAAACAACGAATAAAATAAAAGAGCAAAAAGACGGACGGAAATCAATGGAGCGCATCAGTGATCGAAAGATCCGAGACAACACAAACACATTCACATTTGATTTCACAAAAAGCGAATTGATATGCACTTGACGAAAAAGATAAGACGAGGCAATAACTTACACGCCGAATCTACGTTGCCGGATCACATATCAATGTCAAGCGATTATTTCAGTTGTAAAATTATCCGACTTTGGCAACCTGCTCAAACAATCGATTCCCGTCCAGGTGACTAAATTGAACATAAACAAGTTTATTGGTCAACAATTTTACAATGTCAGAGATTTAAAAGTTAAATTGCTGATGAATCGTCGGTTGATTTGTCACATCACCAGGCCAGTCAGTCAATGCTCCTTCCAACAAGCTGAATGCCCAATAGTCTTTGATCACACGCTCTAAAAGCAATTTCGTTAAATTCGTAAAATAGCAAAGTTTAACCTAAGTCCTTTGGTTGAATAGTCTTTCGACCAGCCTCTTGAGCAACTGTAGATGCAACTCGCGCAAAAGCACGCAAATACTCTTCCTAAAACATAAATAAATGAATAAAAACAATTGAATGGAACTTACGGAACACAATTGGACAAGCTTTACAGAACCAGCAGAAACGTTGGCATGTGCGGATGACATTTTAATCATTTTCTTGATTCGACTCAACGGCAAGACCCCATTCAAGTTTACCGATCCTCGCTCTTCGCTCTGGATTCCACTTTCTTTGAGTGATGCCAGTTTATTTTGATTAGACGGCTCCATTCTGAATCTGCAAGCTAAAATTACATAAACGTCAACAAGATTAAAGAGTTCATTTATTTTAGTCACAACATTAAGTTTACACAGGTATTTTATGATTAGAGTAGCAGCTTTATTAAAGCACATTTTGTACACAAAAGAGTTGTTTCTTCGATTTAGAATGAAAATGTGTTTGTGAAAATTAACAAAAAGTCTTCAAAGAACAACTAAATCGAAGAGAACACAAGTCAATCAGTTTTCAAGTTGATCAGTTTTTAAAGGTGTCGCTAATACTTAAGAGTAAATCAACTCCTCCGTTCTTGTCCATGTTTCTTAATTGTGCTTCAACCAAACGCCTTTGTGCTTTCAATAACTCAGTTTTGGCTTTTTCACGTTCAATTCTGCACCGAATCAACTGCTCTTGCAACTCTTTCTTGGCACTTTTGTTCTTGATTTGCTGTTTTGGTTCGGGACGGATTTGTTTAAAGTTGAATGGCTCAGGCTCGGGAGTGTTTGGACTAACATAATTAGACGGGATAGATTCTTCAAACAGTGAGTCGTCGTAGTTTTGATTGCTGCCGAATAAATTGTTGAGACTACGCTGCTGAGAAACTTCGCATGTAATTCCTGGTCTTTCAACCATTGTGTTGTCACCTTCATAGCTGTCTACTTCGCCCAGCAAATATAGAACCCGTAAGTCAGAAGGCAAGATTTCTCTATCGGATTGTTGAAAACGTTGCAGTACTCGCTGTCTGAGGGCCGACCACGTTCTCTTCACATGGTTAATCGTACGCACTTCACTCACATTTTCAGGATATTGCTCATTTAGACGATAAAGCACGGCGTTCCAGAATGCGCTCTTTCTAAAACAAATGTTAAGTTTTGTTTTAACAGCTTTTAGTCTCACATTTCCCATTTATCCGACGCTAGGCACTCTCGACCGTTTAAACCAATCATCACATCGACGACGGCAAACTTTGGCAGTTGTAAGACTCGAGGATTTGATGTTGAAGGCGCCATGTCTTTAAAAATTATATAGTAATTAAAATGCCAATCAAAATGCTTAATTTGAATGTAATGAGTGCCGACTTAACGACTTAAAACAACAGATCATAACTAACTTTAACCATTTATTTTCAACAAGTTAACAGCGCTTTTCACGCAATAAATTAATTAATGAACCGTAAATAAAAAACAAGCCCACTGGTTAAAATGCACAATACTGTAGATTCTTCCAAATTGCATAGATTTATAAGCAGTTCATCCAATAAAGCACTTATCCCCTTTTGCATTTTACCTCACAACTATTTAGCATTACAAACAACCCAAAAAGCTAATGAATGAACAATTTATAAAAATCTTCCCATTGAACACGAATTATGATGAATTAGACAAGTCTCTTCAGTAGCTTCGGCCAAACAACGCGAATGCTTTGGCTTTGTCCTTGCATGCCGGATTAATACATTGACTAGGCAACTCTTGATCAGGCTGTTCCAACGGAATACACAAAGTTTTAGCACCCATTGCAGATTGACCCAATTCTCCAGGATCTTCACGAGCACTGTCATCTTTGATTTTTTCTTCGCAGCTGGGATTACCACAGAACGGACTCAACAAAATGAACTTATCGTCAAGGCGGCTAACAAATTCGTCCCAGTCAGTGCAGACAGCCATGTGCTCATCACGCTCGAGTTTCGCCCTAAAGTTGTCAACATTAACGTCAAGGAATTAAATTAGATAAACTTACTTTTCGTACATTGCAACATGAATTTGATCCAAATGGTCGCGAATTCCAGTGACAAGTTCTTTCAACAACACAGAATGCTTTTCACCGCTAAAGCGCAAAACGGCAGTGACTTTCTCTTCTTTCAAATCGCGAGGTCCAACTAAACAAAAGATTATTTTATGTCGAGTTGCAAACAACTAACCTTCAACACGAATCGGGACACCCTTCAACTCCCAATGATTGAATTTCCATCCAGGTGAAACATGATCACGATCATCAACTTCAGCTGCAACTCCACCGGCTATCAATTCTTTAGTAATCTCATTTGCTTTGTTTTGCAATGTAGCTTTGTCTTCGTCGCTCGTTTTAGCAGTAATTCCAACAGGCATGACAATAACTTGAACAGCAGCAACTCGAGGCGGCAAAACCAATCCCTTTTCATCTCCATGAACCATAACCATCGCACCAAGACTTCGTGTCGATAAGCCCCAGCTGTTTTGATAAGCAAATTTCTTTGTTCCCGGATTTTCATGATCTTGGAATGTAATTTGGAACATTTTCGAGAAGTTTTGACCCAAATGATGAGAAGTTGCGCCCTGAAAATACATATTATTGCTTCAAAATAGTTACTACTAACCTGAATTCCACGTCCATTCACGCCAACATAAGCTTCAACGGTGGTAGTAAAATCAGCACCAGCGAACTTTTCCTTTTCAGATTTTCGACCTTTAACAACTGGAATAGCCAACAAATCAACATAAACAGCAGCGTACAAGTCCAAAATTTGATAAACTTCATCTGTTGCCTCTTTCTCTGTCTCAAAAGCTGTGTGGCCCTCTTGCCAAAGAAATTCGCGTGTACGGATGAAAGGAGTAGGGTTCTTGAATTCCCAACGCTAAACGCGATGATTAAGCAAGTGTAACAAGCAAAAATCAAACTTACAACAACATTGCACCATTGATTAATCTTGATCGGCAAATCACGATGCGATTGAAGCCACTTAGCGAACGTTGGATATATGACAGTTTCACTAGTCGGACGAATGGCAATAGGCTCAGCCATGTCAGAAGAACCAGCCTTTGTCACCCATGCAACTTCAGGAGCAAAGTCAGTCAAATGAGTCTTTTCCTTCTCAAGTGCTGCCTGAGACACGAAGATCGGAAAGTATGCATTACGAACTCCAATCTTCTTGATCTCGGCGTCAAAGAACTTTTGAATGTTCTCCCAAACGGCATAGGCCCACGGACGAATGCTAAAAACAGTGCTATATTTAAATAGATGCATAATCACTTACATGTAGCAACCAGACACGTCGTAGTACTCAATCAATTCAGCCTTAGTGATAATCTTAAAAATCGTGCTATTTTAATTAAAAACATTTAACTAAAGTTACCTCGGTATACCATTCCGTATACTTCTCACTTTTCTTGTTTTCAAGTCCAAGCTTTGTCAGCTTTTTAGTAACACGACCTTCAGCCATTCTCTAAAAACTTCGATATGAAGAATAGAAAGAAAAAATGATGCAAAAGTTGCGATTGTTTGCAGTTCGCCCACGCGGTCAACTCTTCCCTTAACCTTGCGATTGAGGGCCGCTATTTCGACAAAATTGAGGTATTAAAATGCATTAAACATAGTCACTATCAGAAAAAAACAAAAATGACGCAATTCTTAAAAATCGATTTATTCATCATCTAATCTACACCAACGAGAAACAATTTTAGGCAATAAGTCCTATACATGCAGTGTGCGATCACTTCTTTTTAGTAGGTTCAGGCGCTAAAAAACTATTTATTAATTGATCGAGAAAGCTGAAACAAACATTTCTGAAAATCGTCCCATGTTCGAAGTGCATCTAAAAAGAAAGCATAATCATTGCATCTGTTGAAAACAACTTACGTGCGTAGCCAATTTTCGAGAACTCAATCGCTTCGTTCGGCTAAAAGACAAAAGTAATTGACCTTATTAAATCTAGCCAATTGACAAACTGCCAAATAAAAGGTGTTGAAACTTACATAGCAAAATGCTGCCATTGTTAGAAGTCCAGTGCCTGCATAAATATATTTGCGAATTCCGTAGTGTCTCAATCCCAGAACAAAGCCTGCTAAGCCTCCAACCGTAATTGCAGCAGCTTTCGGCAAAACAGTCCACTCATTACGAAGATATTCATCAGTTGCTAAACACAAATCAGTTAAACAACAAAACTAAACAAATGTTACCTTGCACGGTGTTCTTGCATTTTTTCATTGTTTTGTCAACAAGTTTGAATCGATCCGCAAAAACTGTGTAAAAATCTTGAGCTGCATAACGGACAGTAGCCAATTCTTGTTGCAAGGGCAACTTTTCCGACTCAACGAAGCTGTAAGTGTTCAAAGGTGCCTTTTCGGCATAAACCGGCAGCTGAAATGAACAGACGTTAAAAGCTAGTTTAACAAAGACCTTACATCCTTAATTTTCACTTCACCGGAATCCTTGAAATTTGAGCCCATGTTGTTTCTAAAAATTGAAATGTACAGAAATGTCTCAAATAAATAAAACAAGCGGAGATTTGGAAAGCAAGTGCAAGAAATAATGAATTTTCAACTTAAAGGCCCTTTGTTAGCAAAGTAACATGCGAAAACATTATCGATTTTCCGTGTCAATATTTGACATGTTCATGAGCAAATCCGATGCTTTAATGTAGCTTCTATTCTATTCAAAACAACAACGACAAATAAACGGAAATATTTTATTCCACAAAAAACAATAACTATTCTCATAAACAACAAGTACCTTTCATAACCAATAAAAATCCCTAATTATTCAACAACGTCCAAAAATCTTGTAGGCGTCAGCAGTGCAGAGCAACTTGATGAACGTCGGCTTAAGCTTTTCGGGAACAAAAAATTCTGTTTTAAAAAGACCAAACAATTGTGATTCAATCATGTCACATTGCTCTCTAGCTATCGATTCCGGACAATTGAACAATGCAACGCGGAGTATAGAGTCTGGCAATGGCACGAGCGATTTGCTTTTCAACATTCTCAGGCTAAAACTCTGTTGATTAAATAAACTATCTAAAAGCATTACCTTCTCCCAATCAATACAAATTAAATCAAAACCAAACTGCGCAACTTGCTGAGACAAAAGAGGGTTGTATCCATCTACATGCTTTGCAACAGAACTAATAACCGGACCAAATTCGTGACCAGGTACAATTGAAACGCCCAATTTCCACAACTTCGCAGTGATCTCAGGTTGTGAGAACTTCGAAATCAAAGCGTCAAAAGCTTCTTCTCTTGAAGCAAACTTGCTTTCATTAGGCAGCTGAACATCCGGAAGCAAATACAAATAAGCATCAACGAGTGAACTCAACGGAATTCCACCAGGAGCTTCTTCAGTGCTAATCATCAAATGCTGATCGCTTTGCTTGCCAACTGAGCGCAAACATTTCTAAAGTTCAATAGATTTACGTAAAAGAAATGAGTATAATCTACCTGATAGAAAAGCTCTTCCAATAAAGGCAAAACCTCAACTGTAAACAACGCATTTTCACTTTGAATAGCTGCGTGAGTCACATCAATATAGCCCATAAAGACAGACTTGTTGATAACATCGGTCAAATAGAAACTCGACTCTTCTTTGACTTCAGCCAATGCTTCAAAAATGTGTTTGTGAGGATCATTTGGCAGTTCTCCGACAGTTTGGTTCAAAAAGTCCTAAAAATTCGAATTAACAATTTGTAAAACAAGTTGAATTATAAAATTTTATACAGATCAAACAAATTCTACAAGCATTTTTACAATTCGCTAGCTTTCTTGAAGAAAACTCGACTAACCTCTGGCATTAACGTCGTATTCAATGCAGATGTAGACTCATCAGAAACCTTACTGTAAAACGACATTTCTCCAGCCGGCAATGATTGATAGCTGCCATTGTTTCGCATTGGAGATATAGATTCATTGACTTCACTGTAAAATGACACTTCACCAGCCGGCAACGATTGACAACTACCATTATTTCGCACTGAAGACTTAGACTCATTTACTTCACTGTAAAATGACACTTCTCCGGCCAGCAACGACTGATAACTGCCATTGTTTCGTATTGGAGACGGAGATTCAACAGCTTCTTTGAGAATTGACACTTCTGATGCTTCTCCAGTATGTAACGACTGATAACTGATGTTGTGAGATGTGCTATTTGGATTCATGTACTCCTTCATGCTTCGATTTGTTGAATCAACACGCACAGTCTAAATCAAAAATGCATATCCACTGATTTTATAAATCTTACCGCGTTAGGAGAAGCAGAATAAATACTGACAACAGAAGCTGGCGATTCAAACTTGAACTTATCACCAGCTAACAACTTTGACTTTTTGGGCTTGGAGGTTAAAAGAGAATTGACGGAATCAGATGTTGTGTTCATTCTGCGCTTATTCACAAAATTGAAACTTGAATTGTTGCCTTTGATTGGAGAAAGTTCAACTGATGTTGACGGACACTGATGCAAAACAACTGGATCTTTCGTTGACTCTTGTGCTGGCGTCTGTTTTGGTGTGCTATGCTAAAATAATATTAACTAGTTAATTATCAAAGTAATACCTTTTAGTAGATGAAGATCGGCCGTTGCTTTCTTCTTCCACTTCAATAATGCCTTTTTGTCGAAAATTGTACATGATTTCAAACAACTCTGCTTGAATGCAGTCAATGATTTTCGTCTCATCCAAGAAACAAACGACTTCTTTTGTTGGGTGAACATTAACATCAATTCGTGACGGCTCAATCTAAAAACACATACTCTGATATATATTCAATTAAAAGTACAAACCTGCATTGAAATATGAGTAAACGGACTATAGACATCATTTGTAGAAAAAGCACTGTCGACTGCTTGCTTCAATTTTGTAGAAGTGACCAGTCGATTGTTGATGAAGAGTTGAAAAACTTTTTGCTTGTCGTTTTTGGCTTTTACTGCACGTGAAGTATGAATTGAAACTGGATGAGCCTGAAGACAAACTAATTACTACAAGTTTTTAAAAGTCGAACTTACCATGCAAACTTTTGCACTAAACTTGTACTTTTCACTGCTAACTTCAAAGCCAAACAAATCTTTGGTCAAATTAGACGGCATCAGAGAGCGAATTGTTGCATGTTGATTTCCATTTCCAATTGAAGTGAATGAGCTGCCTGAACGATTTGTGCCATCTTCTCGGACAAATGCAAACTTGATGTGTCTAAAATGAATAAATAATTATTGTGTTGCAAAGTTTTGAAGAACTTACGGGAAGTTAATTGCATATCTGATCACAACATTTCCAACACCAACGGCTTCTTCATTTGGTCGGTTAAAAACTGCTCGGCGTTGTGGATAATCGTAGAAAAGCTTTTCAACGATGACTTGTGTTCCGGGCAAACCTGGAGACGGTGTTGGTTTTAACAATGGCTTGCAATCTAAAAGTGTTTCTGATTATTATTATGTGTTTTTATGAAATGTCTTACTTTTGTAATGCGTCGTCCAAGCATGATCAGCTTCACGAGTCTTTGAAATAATCTGCACTTTTGCCATGCATGAAACTGAAGCCAAAGCTTCTCCACGAAAACCAAATGTTGAAACCTTTTGCAAATCAGAAGCTGTCTTCAATTTAGAAGTCGCAAATCGCTCACAAACACGTTCATAATCATCCAAATTGATTCCACAGCCGTTGTCTTTCACTTTGATAAAATCCAAACCACCATTCTTGCAAGTCACAGTGATCTCAGTTGCGCCGGCATCAATCGAATTTTCAATTAACTCCTTGACGGCATTCAATGGTCGAACTAAATAGCAATATGTCTGAATTAGTTATTTAAGTATAAATCTCACCAACAACTTCGCCTGCAGCAATTTTTTGAACAACCTCGCTCGGAAGTGAAATGATTGGGCGAGATGATTGAGTAGCTTTAAAAGCTTGTGTCATTTTTGCACTCAACTAAACAATGAAATAGAATAAATGAAAAAGACAAGAAAGTTTGATTGAAACGATTTGATCGAATGTGCTTTGAGAATGTTTTAATTGAAAGAGTTACTTTGAGAATGCATTTTTTAAAGACTATGAAACCGCCAAAATTTTGAATAGGCTTTTGAATGCCTTCTTTATGTATGGCATTTTGTCATTCGAAACTTCTTGATTTTAAAATTCTTTGTCTTGAAAAGTTTTATTGTTTTAAAACGAGTGATTATGTGAAAAATGGAAATAAATAAACTGAAGACAAACATATCAGAACAAAAATGTATGATTAGAAGCTCTTTATTCAACAGAATCTGCAATACAATAAGTAGAAAATCTTTATCACAAGCTATTGCATTTCACTTTGCACGCAATATTGCACTCAACCAGACTTGTTTGAAAGGAAAGCACCAACAACATCGGCTTTGGCAAGTTCATTTTCGTCAGTGATACGTTCGTTCTAAATGAAGATTAAATAACAACAATAATAGCTCATAACTTACAGTAGTGAAATTCAATAATGTAGGAATGCTTCCAACGTTCAGCTTCTCGTCAGTTTTGAATGGATTTTTCTCGTCTTTCCATCTAAACAAGCAGGCATTACTTTGTATGTTCATAAATGACTTACGTTTCCTTGAACCCAACATTGCAAATGATTGTCTGTAGGCTTGACTCATTCAACTTAGTCTTGACAGTCTCGTCGGCTAAAAATAAAAATGTTAACAGTTAAGATTGAAAAAACACTTACACTTCTGGCAGTCTAAAACAATAATTCTATTCTTTGTTTATGATTAAAAGTTGTGAATGTTTTAACCATAAACAAAGAATAAAATCGTTTACCTGGACACCACGAAAGACCCGTTTCTAAATCATTCCCTCGAAAATAGACAAATTTGGCTTCAGTGCCCAAAACTCCAAGCAGTTTCTTCAATTCGTCGTAATCATTGACAACAATTGGATGCATCCTTAAATACAAAATTTCACAATACTATTCAAGTAACCTTTAAATTAAGAAAATACAATCTTGAAAATAAACAGAATAAACAATCTGTGCAATCGTGAGACAAGTTTTTGATTATACTTTATTCAAATAAACAACAACAAATGATAACAATAACATGTACTTAGTTTCTCCACAAAATGGGAACTTGATCAGTTCGATATCTCTGTGTGTATGAACATTCGTCAACTGGAGTAAATTGACCGCATTTAAACATCTCATAACCGGCCTGTGCAATCATTGCTCCTAAATACGTAAACATTTTGAAATCGCTCGTTAATTTGCTTACCGTTATCAATGCAGAATCTGTCATCAGTCGCAAACAATTTGGCGTTTCTCTCTTCACACATGATCTTCATCATTTCTTGCAATCTCTCGTTGCAGCCAACTCCACCAACAATTAGAACTTCACTTGCATTATTTTGAGCCATTGCGCGTTCAGTAATTTCGACAAGCATGCAAAACACTGTCTCCTGAAAAAGATAAGGCATAGTTTGAAAACTATTTTTAAAAGTACCTGTAATGAAAAGCAGAGATCTTCCTTTGTATATTCACCAGATTCGAGCCATTTTGCCGTATTTGCTTCAATGTTAGACAACAATCCAGATAGTGATAAATCCATGCCTTTGACGGTGTAGGGTAAATTAGCCAATTTCTTTCCGTTCTTTGCCATTTGTTCAATATTGTAACCAGGACACGGCTCATTCGGTAAGCGCAAGACTCTAGCAAATCTGTCCAAACAGTTCCCAACTGCAATGTCAAGAGTTTCGCCAAAAATAGCATATGTCTGATTGATGTAAGAAATAACTTGCGTATTGCCGCCGCTGACATACCTAAAACATGCCATTAACACAACCTTTAAAATTCTTATTTACAAAATGACTGGATTTTCAGCGCCAGTAATCAATCTGCCCATTTCAATATGACCAATGCAATGATTTACGGGGACAATCGGCTTATTCCACAACTGTGCCAGTGTTCTTGCCGCAATACATCCAACCTAAATCAATTAAAATACATTAAGCACGTTAAATACTACCTGCAACGGAGCGCCCATTCCCGGTCCTTTTGTATAAGCAATTGCATCTATTTCTTGTTCAGCATTCTAAATTCAAAATAAACGATTATAAAAGATAGTTTAAAACAAACCGTTATGCCGGCCAATCGAATAGCTTCTTCAACAAGTTCAGCGCAAACACGTCGATGATGCTCAGCAGTTTCAGTTGGTCGAAAACCCTCACCAATTGGAGCATTATAAGTTCGTCGTGGATTGCTCAATGTTTGCCCATCTCTGATTATTCCAATTCCAATTTTGTTAGCCGAGCTCTCAATTCCCAGAATGCAAACCATGTTGGGAGTTTTCTTTAAAAAAACAGTAATATTATTTAGAAACTAGTTGAATCGTCTTTAAATTGACAAAAATTTGCAGTTGCGTAGTTTGAGCGGAATGTTTGAAATGATTTTTTTGTTGTCAACATTGAGTCAGATTTTTATTTTTGACTTATTGCGTTGAAAGCGAGTTGACGAATTTAAATTGAACACTAAATGTTATCGACAATTTCAAAACGAAGTTGTTTATTCTGAACACCAGGAGTTATCAATACAATTTCAAATCAAAATTATATACAAATAAAATTTGCAACACGATAAACCAAAAACTGTTTCAAATCTTTATTTGTCTTTTAACTAAACAGGCAGGATTTGTCCATTGCTAGCCTAAAATATCAAATTATTACTGTTTAAAAAGTTTATTAGTTGACGAAAAAGTTATGCATTTCTAACTAGTAGTAAGAGCGCGATGTTTGTTTTAACTTCTCTAATAATTCAAAAATGAACTTATCACAAGTGTTGGTTTGCCTAAAACTAATTGAATTATTAACAGTTCTCTTTTACAAACCTTGAACGGGTGAATTTATTCCCTGGCCGTATGGATTTGGAGCTAAATTGGAATGCACAAAGCCCGGAAAGACTGCTCCACCATTGTTATTTTGATTAGGTTGAAAGTTAGCAGGTTGAGAAAAGCCCGGGAATGAATTGCTCCACCGTTGTTGTTTTGATTAGGTTGAAAGTTAACAGGTTGAGAAAAACCGGGAATGAATTGGCCGTTGTTGCTTTGATTAGGTTGAAATTGTTGACCGGAATTGACAGACGGTGGATTTTGACTTTGTACTTCTTCTTGAAGCATATCTGGCACTAGAGTTTAGTGTTTACGCTAAGTCCTATTTTTAAATTATTACCTTGACCGATAACTGGCATTGCGTTTCGTAGTTCATTTTTGGCTTCATTAGTAGCGTCTCGTAGAATGTCGTCAATTTGCTGGATCTCTGCTTTGTGTGTTATTTTCTTGTTGCGCAAAACTTCCTGTAAAATGAAAGACATTAAAGTTTCTAAATCCCTAATTACTTGAATTTTATTGAAAACTTTGCGCGCATCGGCGGACAAACTTTGAGATTTCTGCTTTTGTTGCTGTTCAAAGCTTTCTTGTTGCTGTTTTGTTGATTGCTTGTACGAACGATATAGTTGCTAAAAATTTAGTAAATTGTAAGTTTTACAACATAGTTTAAAATGCCTGAATGTTATTTGGTTGTCGTTGCACCCATTCTTCCTGTTTCTTTTCTATTTCACCTTTTGTTAGATTTTCGTTGCGAGCAATTTGCATGTATTCCTGCGCTGATTGAGGTGAGCTTTGTTGAAGGAACAGCGGCATTTGTTGGAAATTTGGAAAGCCGTTATTATTTGGAAACTGATTAGGTTGATTATTGAAGCCATTGTTGTTTGGAAAGCCGTTATTGTTCGGGAATTGATTAGGCTGATTATTGTTTGGAAAGCCGTTATTGTTAGGAAACTGATTTTGATTCCATGGCTGGTTGAAACCATTCGGATTGTTCGGGAATTGATTAGGCTGGTTATTTAAGCCATTCGGATTGCCATTTGGAAATTGATTAGGCTGATTGTTGTCCGGGAATTGATTAGGCTGATTAAAGCCATTCGGATTGTTAGGAAATTGATTAGGCTGATTATTTAAGCCATTGTTGTTAGGAAATTGGTTAGGAAACTGATTGTTGAAATCATTCGGATTGCCATTTGGAAATTGATTTTGATTCCATGGCTGATTATTGAAATCATTCGGATTGCCATTGTTGTTAGGAAACTGATTGTTGAAATCATTCGGATTGCCATTGTTGTTTGGGAATTGATTATTGAAGCCATTCGGATCGCCATTGTTGTTAGGAAACTGATTTGGATTCCATGGCTGATTAAAACCATCCGGATTACCATTCGGAGAGCCGTTAGGATTGCCATTTAGATCTGGATTTTGTCCAGGAAAGCCGTTGTTATTTGGAAACTGATCTTGATTCCACGGTTGATTGTCTGGAGTGGTTTCTTGTTGAATTTCGTCCACTTTGTCGCCATTAGGCTCGTCAAATGTGTTTTCAGGATTGCTGCCATTATTGTTTGGCGGCTCATCTGAATTGCCATCATTCGACGGCGGACTTTCAGTTGAATTTTCCGTTCCATTATTATCATCATTATTAGATGGTTCTTCTGTCGTCACATTATTGTCATCTAAAACAACAATCGATTGAAGTTAACAACTTTGAATCATACCACTTGGCAAAGATTCTGGTTTATCATCATCATTATTTGAGGACGGCTCTTCTGTTGTGTTATCATTATCTGATGGCGGCTCTTCAGTTGGAATTTCTGTAACATCGTTTGAGGAATTGTCTGGTGACGGCTCCTCTGTCGTTAAATTGTCACCGTTATCTACAAAACAATCATAAAAAGTCGACAGATATTTAAGAACACACCACTTGGCGGATCACCACTTTCTTCTTGCGCAAACGTTACAATAAGTAGAAAGGCAAAAATTATAATTAAACGTCCAGCTCGCATATTGGGATTTAAGTGGAACTGGGAAATCCAACAAGCGGACTAATTTTATTTTTCGAAATTCATAATCTTGTTTAATCAACTGCCACTGATTAGTCTAGATCTCCTCTTCGCATGCAATCCTTTCACATGTTTGTTCTATGAGAAAGCTTTGTTAGTCGTGCGTAATCGACTGTGGGCGATTTCGGACTTTCTCATTAATGATTCATTTCGAGCGTACGGTATTTGAGAGAGTAGTTTTGATATTTTCGATCCCAAAGCAAACAACAGCTTCCCCGGAATCTAATACGTAATTTTTAGGAACAATGCCTGGCAATGTTGGAACACTCGCGTTTGGCCGGCTGGAAGTATATGTAGACTGCTTAAACACTCGCGTAAACATCTGGAATCATGCAAGCGGCTACCAACTAGAATTTTGTTTAACTGTCGAGCAATTTGGATCTTATCAAGAATATGGACAAACTCTGGAGCAAGTGCTGTTCTTGTTCGAGCAACAAAATGGCTGCAAAGTTGTTGGCTTCGATTCAAGAACAAAGGTGAGTTGATTCAAATGCTTTCTATACTAATCATTCATTTTAGAGCCTTATTTGAATGCATCCAAAAGAACGGATCTTGGACACGAGTAGAGCTTTCAAATACCAACGTAACCATCACACAAATTGAACGCAAAGCACCGGGTTCCTGGATAGATAATGACTGTTCAATTAAAGAAACAACCGAAGAGAAGCGTTTCTTTTTGGCTTCTAATTTATTCAAAGTTTATTTGATTCAAAATGATTTCTCAACAAACAACTCAACTGTTCAGAGGTAAAAAGCTTTAATCTCTTAACTAACTTAGTCATTATTGTTTAGGATATTCGAGTCAAAAAGTCTATCCTGTTACAACGCCAGTCCATCAAATTACTCAAATCATCAAAAAAGTGGACAGTGGAAACGACTTTGTTCTGCTATTAACAGATGCAGGCCACGTCTTTTCATTCGGAACTGGATCTAGAGGCGAGCTTGGAGTCTCACCAATGGAAGCGGAATCAAACGAGCCACGTCCAGTTGAAGACTTGATTGATGCGGATATTCAAGTTGTCGATATAGCTTGTGGCGGATGGCATTCGGTTGCTTTAACGTCCGAACACGACGTTTATTGTTGGGGTTTAAACACAAACGGCCAATGTGGTGAACCTGCCGATGAGGTAAACATTTTAAATTTGTGACTAACTTAACTTGATCGTTTAGATGCAAATTTTGGAGATTCCTCATCCCATCAATCTTGCGCAAGCAGCTTTAAATATCAAGGCAGGACTGAAGACGACTTTCGTCAGATTGGGTGAGTTAAACGCGGAGATAATCATCTAATTAATAAATTTGATTTGCAGAAGACGATTCGACCGTTTTGTACGGGAAAACCTGAGGCCGCCAGCCACGTAGATCTTCTTCGATTGGGATGAGTTTCAAGTGTTCCCCGAAAGTTTTGTTATCAGATCGTCTGCTACGCATCGAATTCAAATCTCATTATTGTTTATCGCATACGGGCAAATAAATCGGTTAAACTTTGGTCTTTGCATTCATTGAGAGAATGTGTTTGAAGTTTCGAGTTTGTTTATGAGTTATTTCAATAAGAAAAATTAAGAGAATGTGTTTGAAGTTTCGACTTTGTTTATGAGTTGTTTTAATTAAGAAAAGGTATGCGCTAGCGGATAAGCAAGGCGGCGCAATGTTTTTTGTCACTGACTTTATCTTTCCGAAATAGGTGAAATTTTTGGGTGCACTGTGTCGGGAAAGGAATCCAGAGCGCGCAGATCCCGTAAAATCAAAAGTTCTTCTTTATCTTGCATGCAAATCCGCCGGTCACGATATTTTGGGTTACACAATTTTGGGAGTTGCTTTCCGTTTCGAATAGAGAGTTTTTTGAACGCGCAGCTAATTTGCTTGTTAGAACCTAATTTTAGCAGTGAAAGTTTTGCGTTGCTAAAGTTCGTTCAACGTTCTTAATTTGTATATTTTTAGTCTTGTGAGAAAATGAGACGAACAACTCTACTGTTATTAGGGTTGCTTGTAAGTGGCATCCATGCATCGATCTTTTGTCCACACACTTCATATCCATCGACAAACGACGAATTTGGTAAGTTCAAAGAGCGATTCATACTGTAACTTCGCAACTCTTTTCAGTTGTTGCCTCAATCCAAGGAAGACAGCGTCCAGGTCAAGAAGCTTATTATCGAATTGCCAACGACAATGAAGATCCGGCATATCAACGCAAGTCCAGTCGTTTCCATTTGATGACTACTCGTGACAGGTAAACTTGTTAAAAGAACTTACAATAGTTATAAGCAAAATGTTTAGTGGTGAATGTCCTTTCCGTGGCTGTTTAGTTGAATTGTCGCCGGCCGAGCCCAAAAACCACGGAACTTTGCTCTATCAAACTAGTGTGATTGGCAAAATGATCCCACCTGGTTTCTTTGCTATGGATGTTGGACAGCGCTTTTATTGCGTTGTGACAGATGGAGACTGTGGAGCAACGTACAAACTTAACATTGTTTTAAAACTTAACTAGTCTTTTAGAATTCCTCTTTATCGGCACTATCGTTGGGCTCCAACTGGAATCTGTAAGTCGAAAGCTTAAAAGTTTAACTGTTCTAAATACTTACAGTCCACGCGTATACTCTTGAATCGGATGCAACGATTGAAGGATACACACGTGAAGCCACTCCATTGTGTTATGTCTGGGCAAAGGACCGTCCTCAAAAATCTCCTCCAGTCTCTGACACTCCATCCACTTTGATTCCTCCGCTCACTGACATCATTAACAAACTGTTGCCAGCACCTACAACTCAAGAGCCAATTGCCGAAAAATCGTCTTCACACAGCAACGAAGACAATGCTTTGATTGAAAGTGACGACTTGTGCGAGGGAGCTGACCAGAAAGCGTTCGATTCGTCTATGAAGAAGCTGAAGGAGTATCACAACGGAGCTTTAGGTGCGAAATCAGATCATTACTACACAACCAAGAAGCCAAACAGTTCTTACAAAGCAAAGGTATAAGCTTGCAAGCTGGTCACTTAAATTCCAATGTGTTTAGTCAATTCTTGGCAAAGTCATTACGGATGCTAAAAACACTAACTGCAAGTGTTTGGTTCAATTGTCTCAAATGAAGTTCGAATCGGATGACAAAAGTAAACAAACATGTTTGACGATTTTAAAGCAGTTTATTAATTTAGACGTTCTTGACCACAAATTGGTACGTGCACAAATCGAGCCTATCACGTTGTATCAATACAAAACATCCGGCGAAGAAATCTACTGTGCACGCAAAGAAAATGCCTGTGGAGCTACTGTTCCGTTGAGAAAGTTCTACAATTTGGCCGATGCCGGTAACCCTATAAAAGTCTACTTATGTTTGTAACAAACACACTTTTTAGATTCTGTAATGACCGCTAACGATGAAGAAACTCCATTTAACAGCAGTCCATCGCCAGCTGAAGTTTTGTGCTGGATTTGGCCCAAAACTTATCACCAAGACTCGACTGAAGAAGAATTGAAGAAAGAGAACATGAATGTGATCAAGCCAACGAAGTCGGGCGAAGAATCAACCGAGGTTGTCGAAGAAGGCTCAGGCGCTGAAATTCAGCTAAAAAAGCCGGTTGACTCAAAGAAGGTTGCTAATGATGATCCAAAACCTCAACCGAAACCGGTTGCAAAGAAGGCCAAAAAAGAGAAGAAATCAAAGAAACGCTCAAAGAAGCCGAAGAGCAAGAAGTCTGAAGAAGTTAAATCAACAGAAGAAACTAAGTCTTCGGAGAATGTTGACATCAGTGAGCCGAAAACTTCAATTGAATCAGAAGAACAATTTGGAGGAAAGATTTTGAAGTTTGAGAATGTTAACGACGGCAAAGCAGAATCAAAAGGTGACTTGAAGCCAGAAGCAAAATCTCCCGAAGTTGCATCAGTTGAAGAGCCCAAATCGGATTCAAAGAGCTCAGAAGACACCAGCTTGCTGGACTCAGATGAAGAAAAAGTCCGTGAATTCAACAAGTTCCAAAACAAGCACTCCGGTATGACTCACTCAACTAATTCAATCATTTAAAACACTTTTAGGAAAGGAGCCAACCGAAATTGAAGAACAACAGGATGACATGGCCACTGTTCTCCACTTCGAAGACGTTGCTTCGCATTAATAAACGATCCTAACTTAATCAATCTCATTAAGTAATAACAAACATTCCATTGCTCTTTTATGTTACCGAATCTCATTGTTTAAGCATCAGGCAATAAATTTTAAAATGAACGTCAAAAGAGCTTTAAAGTGTACAGTGGGCCAAAAAACGTTAACACAAAAAAGTTTTTTGCTTTCTGTGTTAATGTTTTTTCGGCCCACCTTGTAATCATTTCTCAAACAGTTTGATGTATTAGTTTATTAGATTTGTATCAAATGAAACAAACGATATTTCGTACAAATTACTCCATTTTGGTGCTATTTGCTTGAGTCGCGTTCTTAACAAAATAAAAGTTGCTGGAACGCACCATGACTTATGTACAAGAATAGATAATTTGCGTACCTATAGACGGAGAGAAATGCCGGCATTAAATTAGAAGTTTATGAAAACTGTTGATAACCGAGTTGTTTGTATAGACAGATTTTGTAATCGAAGATGATTAGAGGTCAATGGGAGAAAGAAGCTATTGAATCTACCTTGCAATAAATAGAAGGAGGGTGAGTGGAGAATACCCGACGAATTAGACAAACTGTGTGAATACAATAAAGAGATTGGATATATAATTTGATGTTCGGGGTGAGTTTTGCATAGAAGTTTGAAAAGGCTATGTATATTAGATGTTCGCTGAGGGATCTGCCATAAATCCAAGTCCGCCAATTGAAGACTGCCTTGACAGCGAGGGCCCGTTCACAGACAACGTTGACATGCTGGACGGAGCTAGTAGACGCGAAATCGCTGCATTTATGGCCGATGCCGAGTTTGGAGCACTTTCCAGGCTTTGGAAGATATTTGGTGTTGAGCGTCGGAAACCGAGTGTGGGTATTTGAGCTGGAATTTATGGATCAATAAAGTGTTTAAAGTGTAAGTTCTTACCGTCGAGACTGTGCCCTAAAGTGTTTAGCATCATTTGAGGTGTTATTGTGCCAGAAGCTGCTGCCGAGAAGATGGCAGCTGCAGTTTCCAGTGTTGTGTCTGGATTCGGAGTTAGAGCATTGGGAGTTGGCTGCGCTGAAGCTGTCGTTGCAATCGGCGGAATTGTTAACTGAGGTGGACACTTTTGTTGCTGAGCTAACAACAATGCAGACAAATCTGCAGCCGGTGGAGGCGATCCATGTCGTTGTTGTTGAATGGGATCGGGCGTTGTGGGCTGATTGATCGAAAGTTGACCAATTGGCAATTGGACTTCGTTGAATGGCATTGGACTGCCATCAGGACGCAAGTGAGTTCGCATATGACGTGTGATCATGTCTCTGCGACTTGCTGCGTAGCTGCAATATCTACATCTGTACGGCTTCTCCCCAGTATGCGTACGCTGGTGAGTTGACAAATGATCAGATCGGGAGAACACTTGGCCACAGATTTGACACTAAACAAACAAAGTTATTAACTCGTGAATTCAAGTTTAAAAAACTCACTTGATAGGGCTTAGAACCTGTGTGCAAACGTTTATGTCTAGTCAGCATGTCCGAGCGTCCAAAACTTTTGTTGCAAACATTACATTTGTGTGTTTTTAAGTTTTCATCATTCATTGAAGCCGATCTGAAAAGTCTTTGATTAGAAAATTCATAAAAGTATTCTAACCTGTCGCGATGTCTGCTTGCAATGTGTTTTGCTAGTCTGTCATGCATGGAGAAGCCCTTAAATTTAAATGTAAACTTATGCTCAGTCACCAAATTACTTACCTGTCCGCAATGCTCACAAACAAATGTACTTTCATTGTGAGGCATAGAAACGTCGCTTTCGGATCTTGATCTTCGCCACAAAGTCGAGTTTTTCAACGGGCCTGGAGCTCCATTTGTAGGCGTTGGTCCATTGGCAGAGAACATTCGGACAAGTGAGCGAGGTAGATGCTGTTCTGGAGTTGAAGGAACTCCGCCATGCAAATTGGGCACTTGAAGAAGATTTGCTTCTTGCTGGACGGGAAGCAGTGTGTTTCGAAAAGCTTCGAGAGCTAATGCTTGTTGTTTAATCCACTCTTCGACTTGTCTTTGGCGTTCAAGATTCAACTAAAAATTGTTATACTGTTGCAATCAAAACAAAAAACTTACGTCGTTTGAATGGAACAGCTCTTGGAAAGTAGGCGATGGAGGAGGTTCTTCTATTGTCGGTTGACGTGACACTTGATTGCTAACCGAAATACCAGGATCCGTTTCTTGGTCCAAAGACAGTTGTGGATTCCCACCGCCAACCTGAACAACAAAATAGTCATTGTACTGTTTGAATAAACTCTTACAGTTGAAGACTCGTCACCGTTGCTGGACAAGGTGCTGTGAAATGAGGCTTTTAATTGCTGTTCTTGTCGGTACTTTTGCAGCAAACGTTTCTTGTACTGGCCGGCAGCTGAACTGACTGGAACAGAAATAGTTGAGTGATTAATTGTTGTTGTGTCCATAATTTCCTCTTCTTGTTTGGCGAAGATTTCGCCTTCGGAACGAGAACGATCTCTGTAATTGTTTTTGTTAGTTTCACATTTTAACAATTGATTTGACAAACCTCGTGTCGATGTCCAAACTTGCTTGAGGCATCAAATGACGAACTTGCTCTTGAGCTTCTAGTCCTCGGTTTGACATTGAGCTTCGGCTGCGGATTTGATCAAAGCTAAATTGAAGAAAGTTAATTTGATTGTTTGGATGGAGTGCTTGCTACCTAAATCTTGAGTGATTCATTGGAATCGGTGATAAATTGGGCGAACGTCCCGTAAATGGCGTATCAGAAGGATCGATGCAGTCGCTGAATGGTGAGAAGGGAGCTGGCGACAGAGCAAATCCTTCTTTACCACAAATGTCAGATTCTGCATCGTAATCGGAACTAGCAGTTTTGTAACTAAAAGAATTGTTTTTATGAAACAAATTAAAGAGGTTTTATACTTTCTAAACGCCGTCCAATTAGGTCCAAGCAACATCGACGGATGACTGATTGAAATTGAGCTTCGTGGACTAGAACCCAAATCACTTGTCGGATAACTTGGAGACAGTGGAGATAATTTGTTAGCGTCCATTGTTTGTATTGGAACGTAATTAGGGCTTAGCTGAAAAGTTGCAATTTGTTTTAAGCACAAAGTCTGCACACTTACCAAATCAAAACGCTGCAAAGCGTCTACGTTCAACGGAGAAGGCCTTGATCGACTGCCTGGACTTGTGGGTGATGAAGGTGCAGAAGGGCCTTGTTCTCTGATTATCGGAGGTGTCTAAAATGCAATCTTTAATCAAAAGCAAACTCCAGTCGGTTCAGTAATGCAAGTTCCAGCAACGCTCACCAAAATGAATTTAAAAATAGGCAACATTGAGCGAACAAACTAACTAATAGAGTCGGATTCCAAAATGGCTAAGCTACCATCTTTCCTAGTTATTAATATTCTCTAAACATCACCCACACGCGAGCAAACAAACACAAAATGTTTATTTGACACATAAACGGAACGTCCTACGCTCGAAGCTCTGGACTATTTGCCGTGGCTATTTTTGTGTTGCTGGCCAAAGCTCGAATGTAAATAAAGACGAAGTTGTGGGTCGTCGACGCTTCCGAGAATACAAATTCCATGTCTTCTTGCTCAAGTGCCCCCCTCAATTTCAACAACAAATTAGCCCAATGTGCGGGAGGTATTTGCGCCGCTGTGTCCGCAACTGGCCGGAAACAAAGAGAGAAGAGCGCAACATTTGGGCCCAATGCAAACAAACAGGTTATCCACGTTAGCCTTGTGACTGATCCGTTCAAGTTAAGCTAATTGATTAAACAAAATGACTGAACACGTCGTGCCAAACCGCAAATCAATCGACAAGCTCATAAATTCGACGCCAAAACAAACAAGATCGAAAAGAACGCAAATGGGAGGTATTCAAAAGGATGACGAACTCGTCCAGAGATCCTTCGAAGAAGTGCAGCTGTTCCAAGTCTAAGAGCAAGCATGTGCCTGCCGCGGATGTCCCAGTCAAAACACCTACTCTTCGACCAAACGAAATTGGGGGACGGCGATCGGAAATTCAAACAAAACGACTACGTGACCCAAGGGGACCAAGAAAGGCCAGCAAACGCCATTGGAATGAGTGCGAAACGGCCGATCATTTTAATCAAAACAAACTTAAACAACAAAATGACTACTTTAAACAATTCTAACTAACTATTTAAACAATCAAAAAACTCAAACAGTTTGAAACATCGCAACAACTAAGTTCAAAAGCGCATTTTTTGTTATTCGACAAACGGCTCAAATCACCCGCCGAAACAAACCTAAACAAAAATTGTGGTCTGGAGAAGGTTGGCACGACCAAGTGTCCTGATCAACCGAACTAAAAATCAGGCAGAAAGCCCCTAAAGCCGATGACGTAACAGGTGGAGTGGAAATTAAGCGTTTTGTTGCTTTTCGAAATGGCTATTCAAGTTTCATTTGTTTCTTGTAACAAACAACTTCCATTTTGATTTCAACAGTTTATTGGAAACTTTGCACACTCATTTCAGATGCACCCTGTTTCCATTTTTGGCACTCGGCATCCGAAAATAAACTTTTCGAGTTTGCAGTCCTTACTGACTTTGGCAACTAATGACGCTATTCGCCGCTTTTTATTGTTTTTCATGGTGGGATTGTCATTAGTCGATGGAGTTGTTGTGGAAAATCTCAGCGGAATTCTCTTCCGCTTCAAAGGACCCCCTTTCCAAAGGCTCCCACACGAAGTTGGCGGCGAGGGAGGTTTTATTGTCTTTTGGGCCCGGTGTATCGAATTCGGAAATGTCGTGTTTGTTTGTTGAACTTGATGAGAGGGCCCAAAATGGAAACACAGCTATTTTTGTCATACAAACTGTTTTCGACCGATTGCAAATTGAAAGAACAAACGAGAGTTGTAAACAATTAAAAAGCTTACTTTTAACATGATATTTGGCTGTGGAACACACATCATTTCACTCGTGTCCATGCTGATCTGTATTTGTTGATCGGGTAGCTTAAACGCAACCGGAGCAATCGGTAGACTTTCACATGGTATAGAAAGAGTTGGTAACGGCGGAATTACAAGATGAGTAGGCCGCTGAGGTGAAGGCTTCGGCAACTGTAACATGCGTTTGTGTTCGACTTCTGAAAAGGTTTCTTTGTTGAATAAAGCAATTGAAGTGAAATCGATGTACGCGAAATTTAATTAAACGAACGAAACAGTAAAAGTGGCAAACATCGGAGGAACGGTTGCCGTCAACCAAAGCATTCTAAGGAACGATATGGATTGAATTCCAGCAAACCACCTGCTTGCGTGCCATATTCTAACGACCGAATTCGATTACTCAAAAATGGACTCGAAAAGTATTCACTGCCGAAGGTGTAACCGGAAACCGTGCAGGTGGTAGTCAGTCGATGGTCGACCGTTCCTGCAATTCCGCAAAAAGTGATGGGAAACTTTGGCATTGATTTGGAATTCAGTCGAATCGGACTGAACACTGGAAAGAGCAAAAACAACAACGAAAACAAACGTATCAATTGCAAACAAAAGGAACAATTACAGTTGAATACAATTGGCGGAACGCTCCAAATTGGTAATGACAAATTTCCTACAAATTAAAGCTGCCCGTTACCGCCCAAACACGCAAACCTGCTTATCACGAAATGCAGCGATAAGGGGAATTTGCCCAAGAACTCGATTTCCGCCAATAAAACCGAAACCCCGAATACGTGCCAAGGCTAATTAGTTGTCGCCGGAAGCCACAAAACAAAGAGCGACTGGCCATACTCCAACTTGAACTGTGAAAACCACACAGGCCGGTTTCAGCCACTCGTGTCTACAAAAATGAAAGCAAGTGAGACAGTGCAGTTGTGGAGCGCTGAAAAACTCCCCCTCCGCCCTCCGCCCGGGTTATCAGTCTCGAACAAAAAGCGCTAGTGGATGCTGGAGCGTGCGCAGCGCACACACGCCCGGAACGATGGAAAAGCGATGAATTTGCTTTCGGTGTTCCAACTCAAGCCAACCGCTTGACAGTTATTTTCGGCATTGTGAAGGGTTTCGGCCGGCGTCGCAAGTCGTTTGTTCTTTCTTGAACGATTGGCTCCGAAAACACTCGCTTTTTGGTTGATGTCGAGCCATTGGGGAATTTCGCGGATGCTTATTTGTCGGAACCCTCGTTTCTCTATATTATGTGGAAAGTGATCTTGGTTCTTTGCGGACAAATCTGGTGGGTGTCAAGTATTGTAATCACTTTTGGGGCGCTATTGTAATTTCGTTGCAAGCACTTGTTTAAGCGGCGAAAGTCACCGAAATAGTTGGCATTTCATTTGTGTACAAATTCGCCAAATTCAATTATTTCAATTTGCAGCACAACAATGCAATTCGATGCCGAAACAAGAAAGACGAAAATAGCCTGACTATAAATAAGCATGTCACTTTTCGGGCAAATCCGGTTCAGCTCACGCATCTTTTCTTTTTGGCCACGAACCGGAACCCGGTGGTCTCCGAACATCTCAAATTGATGTCATCTTTGGTTTGTGCTAGCAAATCGGAGTGTTTCGAAGTTTTAGTAAAATGAAAAGCCAAAGTTTAGAACGAATAAACTCAATTCAGGTTGGCTGAACCGGGTGCAAATTCAATTTAAGCAGTTTAAGCAATTTAAACAATTGTAACTCCACACATTGAGGCCTACAGATAAATAACCGGAAATTTAATTGCAGAAAATCGAGCACGTGAAACCTCAAAACGTCAAAGAATTTAATTGTAGTGAAGCGGAAACAAAAAGAATGAGTCAAAAATTAATTAACTTCAACAAGTTGAACTATAAATTCCAAAAGCAAGTTTGTTGCAGAGAATACAATTTAAGGACAAGTTTAAGAACAAATTATCTTAAATTGTCCACAAACGTTTTGAGACTCCAAAAATAGGCACGAAACAAACACTCGGGACTTCGAATGATAAACGACGCATAATTAGCTGGATGCCAAAAATGTCTCAATTGACCGAAATAAGCTAAGCCTTCAATCATTCGCGTCTAACAAATTAGTAAACAGAAGCGTTCACACACCCGAAGATAATAAAGCGACAGAATCCGTAATTAGTGTGGGAGCCCAAAGTCTCTAATGTTTGTGGTGGTCGCGCATTGGAAACTTGATAAGTTAACAGAAACGGAAACACAATCGGCCTCGTCGGCGCGTCCAAAAAAGGACATTCCAACTTGCCAAAAATAGTCCCGGAACACTGCACTGTTCAAAACTTATGAATAATCAAACCAGGGCCAATAAATTCAAACACCTGTTCCAAAAGCTCAACACAACTCGATAAGACTCAACAAGACTCGATAAGACTCGATTCAATTCGATGACAACATTCCAGTTTTCATGCCAAACTCGGACTCGACCTTTAGTCTGTGCATAATAGAAAGAATAATAGAGAAAAAGCGCATTACTCATTTGACAAGGAGACTTTAACTAATGAAGAGTGAAAAGAGTTTTTGATTTCAATTTCAATTATATGTTTGATGAGCTCACAAATCCGTCGTGAACACAACCAATTACACAAAAGGCACCTTCTACGGTAATGTCCGGCAGATTGGTGAGCCTTCACTCCAAGCGGATGTATTAAAGATTGTGTGGATTATTGGCGACGCGTAAGCTCCAAATCTAACATAAGCATTATAAGCGTCTAAACCACCAAAACTTTGTGTTTGGAATGTTGTGAGACAGCAGGTCAGCTACGACAGCAAAAAGCCATTTAACTCCTTTTTCATCAATTGCACGGAGTAAACGAACGACTAGACTCCAACGAACAGCAAACACCAATGGAATTTGGGATTTGATGCGCAGATGACTCAACTGCAAACTAAAATGAAATGCAAACTCGGGACGGCCAACAACCACACCGCAAGAATGCCACTGAATGGAAATTAATTTCTTGCCACCACAGTCCGACACACAATCAAATGACGAGTAGTCAACCGGAGTTAATATGTGTGCGGAGATTAGATGTCCATCGTTGCGATATCCAAATGGCCAAAAGTTGCCGGATAATTCGCTCCACTGGTGATGATGCCACGAGTGTTCGCTGCAAACGATTACCGTCTCTTCTTGTTTCAACACCTCTTACACCGTTTTCAAGCGAAATTGGCCGACGATGAATTAGGCACGCGGAATCGAAACAACATAATCGAATCGGCCAAACGCCGAATTACCAAGTGCAGCCGAAATAGTCGGTGTTTGGAGCAGTTGACAAGAAATACCCGAAATAGAGTTTCATGTGGACACCCGCTTGCAATTGACCGGCAACTAGCAACAGCCACAAAAAACACACATGTTCAAGGCGTGCATTGCCAAAAATAGTTGGCCGGAAAGCTTAAAATAATTAAATTTAGACTCAGGATTCCAGCATGCCGAACAGTGTGGAAACTGGAAGGAAGGGAAAAATTAAGGACGATACGCAGATAATCGGCTAAGCGCTTCAGCTCCTGGGGGATTTGACGTTGAAAATCGGATTCTGTGTCCTGTTATTCTCAACTAGATGCTTGCAGATGTTTGTAAATTTGAACTCTCAAACAATAAACAAAATAAACAAACTTCTTTTTATAAATTGGAGTTGCGTCAAACTCTACAAATGTGTACAGTAGGTTGCAAGTTTAGTGAATTAAAAATTTAAGAATTCATTACACTTTCCACCCATGCACCTATTCATACGGAGTGACCCTCCGTTCTTGTTTTGTTGAATTCCCTGAAGGATGGGGCTGTTGCAGCAGGTGTATCGCTTAATTAGACAGCAATTGACGCAGAGGCCCAAAGTTCCGTATTCACAAGGAATTGGACATTGGAACATATTCATTTGGCGAATTCAACGAAACCGTCCATCGTGCACTCTTTTGATATCCGTTTGAGTACAATTGATAAGAGACTACAATCATTACTTTAAAAATGTCTGGCCTATTAAGACAGTTGTGACGGAGTAAAAACAAAATTCTCAAACGGCAAGTAAAGCAAACAATCAAAGTCAAAGTTTGCAAGCTCTTCCGGACAAGAACTTGCAATTGAAAACAAGTTGTGTCGGCGGGGTAGGCGTTCCCACAATCCCTATTTCACAAACCCATACCCATCCTAATTTCCAATCAACTTGGCTATTCATAGACATGAAATGCCACTACGATTGCAGTTGGCCTCCAATGAAGCGACATTGAATTCCAACAAATTTTCAAAAGGTCGGAGTGACGAGCCTCATTTGAAGTCTTTTCGCATTGTCTTAGTTGAGTAAACTGTCCGGATTATAAAGCAAATTTTGAGGTTAATGAGCACAACTGAATGGCGACTAATCATTTCGTAAGTAATCAATTAACTTTGATTGAAAGTTTCTGGAAGTTGAGTGTGCGGACATCAAGGATTCCAACGAAATACTCCGGAGAGTGCAATAATGACTTACAGGTAAAAAAGATATAACACGCAATAGTCATTTAAATAGTTCAAAAAAGTTCAATTCTCTGAGTCGTTGAAAGCACAAATTAATCATGTATTTGTTGTCACAAAATCTGCAAGCAGACTTCATATCGACCACGGTTGTGCACAGTTAACAGGTGCAATTTGCACGCTTCGAACAATGCCGTGATTTCTTGAGCAGTTGAACGTCCACATTTAAAATACATGATTTCACATCTGAATAAAAAGATAACACGGTCTTTGCTCTTTGTTGCTCCGGATTGATATGTATACTGTAGATATAATGTGATATAGAATGAAAATTGTCCACGAGCATGAAAAACAAGCATTCACGGAGTTTGGCAAAAAACAACCCACTCACTTTCAAACGTTCCAAACTGTCCATGTTTTGGATAATTGGCGACCGCGGGGGTCACGCGCACGCTTATGATTGATTGATTTCAATTCAAATGGCAAATGTTTGCGGTGGAGGAAAGACAAGTTCATTGATTTCAATTCAAATGGCAAATGTTTGCGGTGGAGGAAAGACAAGTTCATTGAGTGGCTAATTGCACCGCTGCACACACCGACTAGCCAAAATTATCTATTCTCACATCATTTGCCCAATTAGTCAATTTCAGTTACGTTTGAATTTTAGTCCTACTACGATTTCGAATTGTATGGGACAAATGAGGAAATTGTACGAAACAATTTGTTTGCAGATTAAACAGTAAAATGTCGACAAAGCTGAACCGAATACAAAAGAGACTGAGAAAATCGAAATACATTTTGATGCAAAGAACTTCAAAATTATTCAAATCACAAAACGATTGAAAGTTTAAAGTCGACTAAAAAAGCAACTGAAAAGCCAATTCCATAAAACAAAGTCTACACCCGCGATGGAACGGCGTGCGTTTGCTCCGCTTTATGGAACATCAAAAGGGAAGACCACCGATTATTCGGGTGATTAAAAGCAAGCCCAGCTTGTCATTGAAAAACTGATAAGGCAGCGAATGCAAATCAAAAAGGTTCGTCAACAAGGATTTGACGTAAGCAGTGAAAAGCAAAAGATTAAACTCGCTACGCAATCGGTGCCTCCAAATTAATCAAATTTTGCGACACCCAATAAATTCTTAATGCGATGTTTCCGTTTGAGCTAATTTGCTTAGTAAATATTTCCCAATTACACTTTCGACTGCATAATTAAAAATTCCCATGCAAGCAACTGCGTAGCAGGCGTTCGTGTAAAAATAAAAAGTGCTGACCTACACAACAACCGTGTGCTCAACTGAATGGCACGTTGCAGTTACTCAACAAACAAATTTCCAAAGGTTCCCGATATTGTCGATGAGCACGCAAGGAACGTCAAGATTTGAATCGAGAACGGAAGTCCGAAGATTCTAGAATACCTAGCAGAACCCCCGCAGCAATCAACTCTCGAATTTACCGTAGTGTGGCACGCAATATGCAATTTAATAGAAATGTCCTACACGCAATGTCATGCGGATAATTGCTCGACAATTAGTGCAAATGTCGTCGACTAATAGGCGTTCGTGCAAATTGAAAAAACTCGAAATTACAGCAAAATATGGCATTTCAATAAAACATCTGCATGATCCACGCACGCAAACTCCAGCAGAAAGAAACAAAAACACTCCTGGACTTTAGCCTCTGATGGCCAGCTTCAACAACAGCTGAGTCAACAAACCTAAATGAGTGACTCTGTTTGTCGAGAACTTTGAGAACCACACAAATCGGAATCAAATTGGAAGGATTCCTACACACGTGCTTCCAAGCAATTGAGAACTCAAAAACACGGCAATTGGATTGGAAACAAGCTAATATTGCTATTAAAACGGCTCGAACCCACCAACTTAACGAAATAAGCACACGGACAAAGATCCGCCTGAACTGTGCCAATTCCCAGAATCCAATGTCCTCAATTTTCGGCTAAATAAATAATGTCCGCATAAACACGTATCCTCGTCTCGGAACCGGGTGGATTTCACTTCATTGGCTGAGCCGATGTTCTCACGAATTCCGTGGACAGGCAAAGGCAAAATTCAATAAATTAAATGTGCCGGCCTAATCACTCAAGAGGGTGCCGCGCTTTAAGCGTGTGGAAGGTCAAAGTTTAGCCACAATGTCACATGGCAGCCAAATTAACCGTAAAATCCAAGGCATCAAAATCCACGAACAAATCCCACAGCGAGTCGGTTTAATTATGTGCTTTGTTTGTTGAAACGGTAGTCTTTTCGCAATTAATCCCACATACTCGTGAAAGTCCCAACTAAACACGAAAGTAACAAATGCCGAAAAGCGAAAATCAATTAGCACAGTAAACATAATGCTTTCAAGTCACTTTTTTGTTTCAAACAAAAACTTATTTCAAAAAGTTTCTCAACTCAATAGAAAATTAAAGTGCAATTAGAACGTTTATAAAAAGTTGGCCGAGCTGCCTAAGACCTAAAGTCATTCGGGACACCCAAACCACATGCTCATACGGCCAATTTTACGCTGAACGCGCACATACTTGCTTAATTCATCGACACACATCATAAACGAGGCCAACGAACACCCGCCAGTTTCTGCCGTTCCTGCCAACAACCACAACTCGACAACAAGCGTCTATGATGAGCGCAGACAAAAGAGGGTGCTGGTGTGGGTGACTTGAACCGTTGAGGAAAAGGTTGCTTGGCTCCCGTTTCTTTCATGTGCATTGAAATAAAATCCACTTGTTTGAACGTTTTGTTGGGCGCGGAGTCTTCGAATTCCGACGGCCAATTAAACCGATCCCTCATCTGCCAAACCTCTTAATGGCAATTTTTCGCCAACTTAGCGCCGAGATTAAAGACTCAACCTGATAAGTTGGCCAGCGACTCAACGAACCCCCGCATCGATAATCTCCTCCTTTCACAACATTTTTCTTTCTCGATCCGGTTTTGTTCTTAAAACGGGCACCTAACGACCAACAGTTATAAGTGTGGTTTTCCCAGGACATGTGATGCGAAGGAAACAGACAACATTTCTGTAGATTTCGAACCGGCCACAAACAAAAAGCTGGAGTGGAACACTTGAGATGGCAGTGAACTTTGAGATGAATGCGATATTGCCCGTGTTTTGAAGGAGTGTCGAAATTCTCGAAATTCTTGCAGTTTTAAAATTCTGAGAAGAAAAGCTCTTATTCATCAAATGCTAATAAATGTCAACTTCTTTGACCACTCTTATCATTCCCGCTTTGATAAGCTCTTCAATCAAGGATAAACAAGCATGTGATCGGAAGCAAAGACCAGAACGTCATTTCCTCGCATTTTCTCCCATTTTTCAATATAAACAAATCAACAAGAATTCTGATTAGGCGAGGCAGGTCGTTAAGCCGAAAATATTGGGAAATCCCTCATTAAAACCCTCATCGAAGTGCCCAAACAAATAAACACCACGTATCGCAACGACTCACAAGTCCGTGAATTCTAATTATCCGCAAATTAAGAACTTCTTAGGATGTAGAATTTCATAATCTAATGAGATGTGTCACTTCCATGCAATTCAATGCAATGAAAGTTAAGACAATTAGTTGGAATTCATCGATTAATTGCTGCAGTTCTCCACAACCAAACCAGTGAATTAAACGCATGAAAGTGGAGGTAATCCGCTTTGTTTTGGCACTTTTCGGTGTTGCCAAGAGGGCTGATCTTCTACCGAAGAGATTATCCAAAGCTCCCGCCTCCCTGTTTTGGCTGTAAATAAAAGAATGTGATGTCGAAATGGAAGAATTTGGCCAAATGGCAAGTTCTAAAAGCGGAACTTCAACAACTGGTTATAATTGTTAAACTATTTCTAATGATTTGTGACCCGAAAGTTATCGAGAGCGAGCAAAACAACCAAACATTGTAATAAATGGGTAATGATTTAAACATTCAAACATCGTTCTTGTTAAAAGCAAAAACGCTCGAGTGCGCAAACAAAACTCACATTTGAAAAAATGATGTCAAAAACTCAACATTCAAAAAACAACTTTATGAACCGAGTCTCACAAGTTTGCTAATCTTTCTCCCGTTCGCTAGGATTATTTTCGGCGAACAACCTAATCATATAGACGAGGTGAATTCGTCAGCGGAGAATGATATCAACTGATACCATGCAGCAGGAGAGTCGCACGAAATGCTAAAAAGTGTGGAATAAACACCAAACGGGTCTGATCAGGCTACGACCAAAATAGGATTATCTAATTCGCCGGACCAAAGCAGCCATAAACACCACCCCCACTTAAAGCGGCTTTGATTTTGGAAATTTCCGGCACATAATGCAGCTGGAAGACTAATCGGTGGTAAATAGCAGACACATGTTGTAGTCGTGAAAAGGTTGCGCAAATTTAGTAGTGAACATTTGAACCGTCAGCGACAGGAGGTTGCCGAAGTAAACAGTGGCAGGAGTTTTGGTCTCTATTGTGTTCATTACGAAAGTTGATGATCGGCGCGACAATTCGGGTCGACGACAATGAACGATTGATTCATTTGTTGAAAATATTGCCTTTTGTAATGGGACTTTCCAAAAACCAAATACGTACCAATTTAATTGTGCAATGTTGTTTGTCGCAATCAAACAGCACTTACTTTAAAAGTCTGCTCAACGGATCAACTGCATCGAAAAGTCTAATAAGAAGCTAGAAACAAGCTCACGTAATCAATCGAGTTCATGCGCCATCCACATTGTTTGGCGAATAATCCCGTCAAGCTCTAACACGCGCACAATCAACACCCACACGAAATCAACAGAACTTAAAAGGACAATGAGTAATCCGAAAGACGTAGAATTTAAGAAATAAGCTAAATTCTATTAAAATAGTTGGCGACACGCTGAGTACTTGCTCAAATGAGCGTCAATAATCGGAGACGCTGGAGGAACGGCTTTCCCGTCTCATTCATTGACGTAGATTCAACGTCGTTGTTCCGAAACTTTCCCAGTCCAAAAAGCACACCCTCACCACCAACGGTGAGCATTATTTTCGCTCGACAAACATCAAACGGTCGACGAATAAAGCACGTAGAGAGCTGGAGTTTCTTTAAATGGGTTTAAATGTGGAGAATTGGTACACAAAGGCCGCACAAGGAAATCCGAAAACTTCGAGTACAATGAAGTGGAAGTTCATAAACACCCTCGCTGCTAAACAATTCAAAGCATCTCTTTCCGGCCACCACCGAATTACTTTTATTTAAAGTGTTCGAAGAGCAGACAAAGAAATGGAACTGAGTGGTTAAATTCAAAGCTCACAAAGATTTCAAAAACGCACGCATTTCAACAGGTCACAAAACAAATGTCCATCTTTCGAATAAACAATCATTGTCTCGTGCCTTCGGCGCCAACTTATGAGTTTCGTAACGCCTTGAAAGTGACCGATTATCGGCTTTAAGGAAAAGGTAGGCGGCTGGCTGTACATGAAAAGCCGACAACGATTAATGGCCAGTTGGCGATCAGCTGTTGGAAAGCAATGCTGTCCACTCTCAGAATGAAGCACATGTTTCCGCTATGAATTAGAGTTAGTATAAAAGGTGCAGTTATTATTTGTGCGGTTTTCGAGATTATGATTTGCAAATGTATGGCATGTGTTTTTGCTTTTTTGATTGGCATCTGACAAGTTGTTGAGAAAAACCACAGCATTATTAGTAGTGTAAAAGGCCCCTCCAGACTCCACTCTTGTTTACACCGTGCTCAAATAATTCCAAAGATGCTTGTGGATTAACAGTTGACTTAACATGTTTATAATTTGAACAAAAATCAATTACATCAAAGCCGGCAGTTTGCTGATTACAGTCTCCAGCTTTTAAATTGAAGCTCCACCATAATATGATCAAAAAGCATTTGAAGACTATTTTGAACATGCTTAAACATAATCTTGTTTAACAACACCTTTATTTTACACAGACAAATAAAAGCGCAAAAAGGCAATTTAAATAGAAACAATGTTAAGTGAACACGCCGGCATACTCAATCACATGATCATTGGATGTAATTAGGTAAATGAAAGGCTGATTGGCTTCAAAATTGGCTTGCATGGGACTGAATCTCTTTTGCCTGATCATTTTGGTAGCGCCGGCTGCCTCGACATCCATTCCGTTTGAGGTTATCTAAAACATGTTTAAATTTAGGCCTTAAAGCAAGAAACAAACCTCAATCGTTGTTGTTTGCACAATGTCGCCAATGTAGACTTTTTGATTAGACATTCGAGAGAAATCTGCCAAATTTCGGTCAAATCCACGTTTGAGTCCAATTTTCGGCAGCACATCCTTGAGTCCAGTTGAAAATGTGAAATTGAGTGTGGGAAGTATGAGCTGAAACAAGTGAATGTTTAATGTTGGCCAGAAATGGATTTATTAGAATGAAAAAGCGTTCTTTAAGCGTTAAAAACTTACATTAACTTCCATCTTGCCGGCATCCGTGTTCAACAAATTGGTAATAACATCTCCATTCAAATGTGGCAGCGCTTTTGCCAAGCCAAAACGTTCCTTTGGCAAGAAAAGCAAAAACTTGACGGTTTCAAGCAACGATCCAGTATCGCAGTCTTTAGTTCGGGTTGTTCGATTTATGTCCAGCTTGCAGTTTCGGTTGGAAGTTTTACTCAGAGAACTGTTGAAGGCAAGTCGTAAGCCGTAGAAGTAGGTGGATTCCGAGAAGCCGAATTGATTGCTCGTTTGTTGCATCATTGTGATCTGAAATTGCGAGTTTTAATAATCAATGAATATTTGGAACGTAAAGCTTTCCGTACTTACTGTTTTGTTAGCATGTTCATTGATGAAAAACGTCCCGTTGGCTGGCTCATTGAATGCAACTTCCCACTTATCAACGATCGCTGCAGCTCCGAGAAGAAAAAGCCTAAAACCAATGCTGTTAATGTTAATTAAACTTTGCTTAAAACTCACTCCAAATCCGGATCAAATTTGTTTACAATTTGCTTGATTTTCTGGCCAGTGAAGTTGCTTATTCCAGCATTTATAAGACGAAGAGTTTTTGGATCTTGGAAGTCAACATAATTTAATCCAAGTTGTGGGACTTGCCTGTAGAAGTCCAAGTATTCCGGTTTTAGAATGACACCGTTTTGGACATACATTTGACCATACTCATCGTACTTGGAAGCTCTTGGCATAAACATCTGGACATTTTGGTGAGCGCTAGAGAAACTTTGGCCTGAAAATGTTTGTTGTTTTGAATCTTCGAATGTTAAAAGCTTACCGCAAGTTGCAAATTGATACATTTCCGGAATGCACAAATCTCCGGCACCAATATACGCCAATGACACCAAAGCAGTAGTCATGGATGGTGAAATTAACATCGAAGTGTTTGAACCTCCAAGCGCTTGTATAATTCCAAGTGTAATTTGACATTGGCAATCCAGAGTCCAAAACTGTGGAATCATCTGAAAGTGTATTAGGTTATTAAACGATAAATAATAATTTACAGATAAATAAGCTGTAAAAGTTTTCGCTAATTCAATAAAAAGTAAAAAATCGAGCAAAAAGCTCAAAGCCTCCTTATCCATCTGCATGTCAAACTGACGGGCAAACTGAAAACAGGTCGACCAATATCCGTGCATGTCCAAAACAACGCATTCAACGCATTGCGCAAAGGTCAAAGCGCCTTTTCTTTAGTCGTTTACAATTGGCAATTCTGCTCTGTCTCAACTAATGACAGCCAGCTTCAATAAAATGATGTTAATAAGCGACGCATTGCCGAAAAGGTTGGTTTGTTTTATGAGTTTCAAGTTTAACTCAAGCAAAATCAAAACACAAGGCGGAGCATGGGGGAACAAAGGGATGTGCTAGAACCGGCCTTTTTACAGTACTTTATTAGTTGTTGTTTTGCAAAGAATGTATTAAGTAACAAAAAACTCAAGCAAGTAATAAGAGATCATAATTTATTCGACAAGCAAAGTTAACAAGTAAGAATAACTCAGAGAGCGGTATCAAAGCACAACACATCAGTCTTCAACGTTCGCAAATTCAACAAAACAACTTCGTGCTTCACTGAAAACTTGGGAATCGTCATAAGCAATGTGCGCGCACCATTCTCGAGTTCACACATCTGAGTTTCATGATCAGTCTGATTGCCGGCAAAAAGAACGTGAGGAACATCGTTGATAATGAACGGATCTTCGCCTCTGACTGGATACCCATCGATTGTGTCTGGACTAGTGGGAACCAAGTAAGAGCGTTCCAAAAACTGTTTCATGCACTCCATTCGCGAATGACCACGAGTATACTTCAATGAATCGTTCAAATTCTGTCCTAAAAATTAACTCTCTTAAAACTTTTGTTGCAATCGAAGTTATTACCTGAAGTGCCCAATAATTTAGTGTCTTCAATCTCAAAGCTGTACGGATTTGTCACAGTCTGAAACATATCAGCGCCGTGTCGATAGCATTTGTCAAAAGCGCGAACGACAATTGGTTGTTGTGGAAACATCGGATCGCAAATATCAGTAGCGCCAGACATCAAATCAACCGGAACTGTGTTCTAAAAAGGCAATTAAACTTTGTACAATTGACTGAAAGCCGTACCACGAAATAATCCAACACTCGGTCTAATTGTTCAACTGCAGTAGGATCATAAACAGGCTTCTTGATGCCCAATTTAGTAAGCATCATGTCGTAAAGGTTCTAAAAGCATAACTAATTTTGAATTACACACTCAAAAACTTACTCGCTCACGAATCAACACACTATCACCAGCAATAACAATTCGCGCCACTCGACGAGAAATTTCAGCGTCCTAAATTGAAACCGTCAATTCAAATGAATATTTTAAAGATTCACCTCATCAGAAGCTCCACCGCCATGAATCCAGTCCACAAATTGACTCAATGCCAAGCAAGTTTCTTGATTGAACGAAACGTCAGAATCGATATCAAGACCAGACAAGAAAGCAACATACCTAAAAGCAAGCAACATTAGAACTTAAATGCTTTAATAAAACTTACAAATCTTCGTTGGGAATAGATCGAGGAATCTGATCAACAAGCTTTGGAAAAATGATTTTCTCGATAACAAAGTTACCGGCAGCATCTGGAGCTCCATAAACCGCAAGGACGTAGCCAGTTGTGAAGTCATTCTTGTCGATATTTCCGATCAAAGGAATGCGCTGTGGGCCATACTCCAACTCAATAGTGTCTTCTGGCGAACAAACAGAATCGTAAATCGTCAACACATCTTTCTCTTCAACTTCAACGTCATGCTCCACTTCACGGCGAAAATTTGGCAATTCAAACTCGTTGAGAATACTTGGACGCATTTTCGACTTTTTGTGAATGATTCCGCCAATCAACGTTTTTTTGCCAGGTTGCAACTTTCCCAATGACTCAATTTCACATTTTTTACCTGAATACTTCGTAGTAACATAAACTTCTCTCTAAAACTCACCCAAAACGTTAGCTGCTTGCTCCAACAAACGGCTAGTCAATTGATCAAGACGTCGTTCATAGAGAACATTGAATTGTCGATCACAGATGTCAGTCTTCGTAAGCTCGTTGATGCTAATTAAGAATCGATCTGAAGTGTTCTTGTAGCGAGGAGTAACTCGATTATTTTCCTTATTGGAAGACATCCTTCAATTCTTCAAGAAAAATAGAAATAAACAGTTTGAAAGAAATAATAAAAATCAGTTTGGCGCCGAAAAGTCGTTTCGCACTCTGTTGGCCTTTCGTCTCACCGCTCGAATTGCATCAATTTTATTGTTACCTTTTAAGCTTTCCACATTTAAAGCTTTTGGAAGTCAGCCTGGTTAGCTATGTCTAACATTCAGAACTTGAACAAGCCAAAAGGTAAACGTCCCGGTGTTGAATATTTATTGAGTATTCCTTTTCAGATGCGTTTGAGCAGCTAGAAGAAGAGGAAGGAACTCGTCAGAGTTTTATTCACATTCGAATTCAACAACGTACGGGCCGAAAAACCATCACGACGGTTCAAGGTATAAAACAAATTTGTTCTGAATTAAATTTGTGACAATGAATAACGTTTTAATTTAGGCATTGATCCTGCGTAAGTCCTATTTCATAAAAGCGGAGCCTTTTGATTCGATTAGACAAAACATATTTGTTTAACAGGAGTAGTTTTAGGTACGACCTCAAAAAGATTGTCCGCTACATGAAGAAAGTAAGTTGATTTCGGAGTTTAAAAGATAACGATTTCACTTTTACAGGAATATTCTTGCAACGGAACAAGTGAGCAACACACATTGCTTTTGTTATTATTTATTTTGTCCTTTTTAGTTGTCGACCATAAAGAATATGGCGAAGTCATTCAAGTGACGGGAGATCAACGTCAAAACATCAAAGACTTCTTGTGCAAAGTCGGAATCGCAAAGGAAGAGAATTGCAAAGTGCACGGTTTCTAATATTTTCGATACACTTTTTGTTGTTTGTTTAAAATAAACTTATAATTATTTACACATGTTTAAACTTTTTCGATAAAATTAGATTCTTCAAGATTGCATTCTTTGAAAAGAAATTCCTCAATCAATTCAACTCGTTACTCCTCACGTGTCAACAACAACTCACCGGCCAATCGGGTTCAAACAAACCGCTTGCTCTCAAGGCCAAGCATCACTTTTGTGGACAAGAAGCGCGCTGATTAGCATGTGTTTCCGCCGCAGGTTTGCCCAGCTAACCGGAGTGTAAAGATGCGTGAATATCGTTGGTAAGGGAAGCGCAAACTTTTGCACACGATCCCCTCCATCTTATTGCGTACGGATTTGACGATTGGATCCCAAATTTGTTTGTAATCCGCGCGCCTTATTGCTCTCTGCTCCAAACCAATCACCCTGGTTTGCCGACTAAACGATTGCATAAATAATCCGATTGTTGACGTTTTCGTCAAGGACTCGAAAGTCTCACCTCGAAACGCCTATTCATTCACTTTTTTGAACCTAATCGGCTTGTCCTGGATTCGATTGCCAATTTTTGTGTAGAACTGGGTCATTGTTTGTGCAACATCGTTTGAAACCAATTTGTCAATTTGACCTCCAAACTTGTACAAAACCTGTCCCAACTTTCACGCGTTCCTGAACCTTTCTCTCCACTTAAGCACTAAACGACGCAATTTGCCCGGAATTGGATTTTCTTCTTCACGTCTAATTTGACTTTTTATCAACGCAACAGCGATCACTTTCCATGGAGAGAATCTTTTTGGGTTAGTCAATCTTGTGTAATCCTGCCGCTATCGTTTACTGCATCTTTTTCGTTTTGAGTGTGCCGGTAATTAACTCTAGCTTGTTTAAGACAGTTCGCGGTGGGTCAAGGCTCTTTGCTTATGCACAACAACTTTCCGCCAATTTTCTGTTAATTTAAAGCAAATTGCTCGACATAAATGTTTGTGTTTTCGCTGTACTCAATTGTGTAAACGGAAGTGATTCGTTCCTTTTTGAATACCTTTCTTGACTATTCGGATTTTATGTCAATCGGTTTATTGCCCGACAACGAGCCTTGCCATAAAATTGGAGCAAATTCAGCCGTGAACTCTGTTTGTTTGACAGGGCGAAGAAACGAGGAAGAATAATGTTTGATCGGAACAAGTGGATTTGAAGCGGAGAAAAAGCACATATTCCAATGTAAACTGTCTAATAAAAACGCGTTGACGGACAAAGATGTATTGTTGTTGAAGCATAAACAGATGAGACGTCAATTTTTACGGCAAATTTAGTTTATTCAAAGAATTGTTTCCGTCGATTCATGTTTGTTTTGATAGTGAAGAAATAGATTTGATCTGAGCTGTTTAAATTGTGTTTTTACAAATCTCATGCTGTGTTTCAACCCGTTCCGACGCATTGTCAATACATTAAGACAGTTTTCGTATAAAGTTTTTGCAAGTAACCGAACTTATTCGCTCGAAGTTGGCGCATAAATTAGTCAAGTGCCCGAAATTGATCCTTCCACTAAACTCGTTTGATCGCCGAGCCTTCCGATCATTAGGCGCCACCAGAATTTTTGTGCCGTTTCCAGCTCTTATTTAATTACGCTAATTTTTCTCGCGACGAACGCAAATACTTACTTTTACGAGCTCCACTGCTTAAAGAACAATATCAGTTTCAGCAACTGGAATGTCATAGTGGACATGAATTGCTCATGACGTAATGGCAGAAGAAGAACAGGTACCATATTCGTTAATTTAAATCTAAATTGCGATTTTAAGGACAGCATCGGCGAAGAAGACAGTGGTAACTTTAGTTCACTGTCCATTGATGACGCAGATGATCAACTAACCGAAGCTACTGACGAAACATGTGTCTCATTGCCAAGCTCAAGCCCTCGCTCAAAGCAACGCCAATTTGTAACGGGTCGTTTACAGAATCTAAAAAACTTGGACGCAAAAGTTTACTCCGAAATTGTTGTTCAGCCCATTTTACAGGTAAACTTTAAAGTCAATTGTTTCAAACATTCATTTTGTGTTTTAAAGTCAGTTGTTTCAAACACTCATTTTGTGTTTGATATTGACAAATAAAACAAGACAAACATTTGTATAATAGAAAAGCCGTTAAATTGGTCGCCAATTTCCGTACATTAGTCACGAAAAACAAAGCGTCATAAACCTGTAGTGATAAGCTGCTCGTGCCCTCTAATAGAGTTTTCCCACTCTGCAAACATCCTCCGGTTGCCTTTTTGATAAAAACTCCACTTATCGACCAGCTGTTTGTTCCAAATTGGATCTGTACAATTAGTATAATATGGATGATTGGGAATTGGAAGAGTGGCTAATTCAAAGTTTGCAGTTCTTTCTCGCCAACATCTGCGACCTGGAAGTCGATGCGAGCAGACGAAAACGCTTGGGACTTCGTTATGCACAAACTCCAGGTAACTTTTACATTTAATTCGCAAAAACTTGCGTTGTTTAGAAGTCCAAGACTTTGCCGAACGCCTCAAAAAGACCAAATTGCTACGTCAGGAAATTGCCGACGCCGATCCAAATGTTATTATTTCGGTTCTAAAACAAATTCTTACCGACTTTCCCGGCGGCATCTTTGACGACCGCAATGAAGAGTTTTTGTGTGTAAGCTTAAAAAGCTCACTGGAACTTGCTTTGGACTTCGTAAAAGGCTTGATTGAAGCACTTCCCATCTTTTTGCGCCAGTTCACGTTTTTGGTCTGCAAAGCACTAAGGAATTTGGCACGTCAAAGCTCAGGCAATCTAACAGATTCATACACAGGTATTTAAATTGCTATTTATCGCTGTTTATTTACTGCTGTTTAGATTTACTTCTTCTTTTCACGCCCGTACTCTTTCCAAACTCGGTGGACGACGTTTCAAGATTTTTACGTGCCACTCGAATAACTCTTATGTAAGTTGTTAGAGATTGCTTTAATTGTATTAATCTGTAAATTTGAAGTTTGGTCGATATGTGCGACAACGTGTTCAGGCCGTTTCTTGATCAATCAAACTTGACAGACTCTGCTTACCACAGTGATGACGATTTCTTTGCAGGCAAGTTTTTAAAACAATTTGAAATGCTTAACACAACTGTTTAGATGTTCTAAACACTCTGAATCAGTTGCAAAATTCATTCCATGTCAGCAAAGACGAAGATGACGATAGTGGAAATGAAAACGAATTCTGGCTCGATTTTGAAGTGAATCCGACGCCCAACGTTTCGAATAACAACAATGAATACTACCAGATTACGTACATGTAAAGTTAAATTCCAGCTAATGTCACACATTCAATCAGATTAATAAACTATTTACCTCAATTTGATTGAGCACTCTGGACAACTTTTTATTCAAAAAGCTTTTGTGAACAAGAACTATGCTTGCGAATGAGCGAAATATAGTGAGCACGACTTCCTGTGGACAGAAAGCCAAACGCCATGCGAAAATATAATGTGTATTTTTCTCTGGCCTCCGACTCAACCCATAAACACAACAAAAACGTGCAGGGGGTAAACGAGCGCCGACGTCACGCATTCTTTGTCTATTTAATCCATCAAGAGCTTGTTGAAGCTCTGGAGTACAATTTTTGGAGGTGCCGGAAGGTACTAATAATTACAAAATAAGTTCAACGAAACGCTGCTGCACGTTTCGACGAATTAAAAAATGCAAATGACTAAAGATTGTTGTGAAGAAGTTGAAAACATAAGCGTTTCGACGAAATCTTGTTGATTGCAAGCGTTTTGTTGAACAATTTAATCGTCAATTACAACGTTTAAAGTTTCTTTTTTGAGCCTTTTAAGCTCATTAATTAACAACAATTGCAAACCACTTGTTTCTTATCGGCGCGCGAAAGACCAAAAATTACGCTTATGTCTAGCGCTTTTTTGATCAACACTTGCTTGCCTGGTTTCAACGCTTTATGCATGAACACGGTTGTTGATGCCAAAACAGCCGTGAGACGTGATTGATCGGGCGCATGGAATTGTTTGCCCGATTGTTTGTTATCATATCGTCTTCATTAAGTGGAATCTTTAAATATAGGAAATAAACAACAAGTTATTGCCCTGTTTACTTGTTAAACTTTCACACGTTACCTTCTTTTATTTGATTGCCTACACTTTCCAGAATAAATGACTGAATTCGTGTGATAAGATAATTTTCGCAAACAATTAACTTCAAAGAATAGCGTTCACAACATTCGATTGTCGAGTGCACTTTTTTGAACTCATTTAAAAACATCAAATTTGTTTTTTCTTCACAGCATCATCTTTACGAAAGATACTGCGTGATTTCCGCCGCCCAGACTTGGAGTGATCGTTGCTCGCAGTGCGTATTTTGATCTCTAAAGAGCGCAGCTATTTAATAATCGATTTTTAGATTCCCAATCAACAAAATGGTTGTCAAAAGTACGAAGCGTGTTTGCGTTCTTGGGTCCGGAGCCTCTGGTCTGTGTGCAGGTTTTCCCTTTAAATTCGAATTGAATAAAACAATCTTGTTTAAGCGCGCCACGCCGTTGATGCAGGTTACGATGTCACAGTTTTTGAGCAACAACAAAGTTTGGGTGGAACATGGCTGTATTCACCGCAAATCAACTCATTTTCTAGCTTGTACGAAAAAATGTTTACAAATCTGCCAAAACAAATTATGAGCTTTGAACACTTGCCATTAGATACGGCGGGACCGGAGTCGTTTATTCATCATCGAGAAGTTTTGGCTTATCTGGAACGATATGCAAAACCGATTCGTCAGTTGATCAAGGTAGAAATTAGGGATTACGCATTACAGTCATCTCGTTTCAGTTCAGCACAGTTGTCACAAAAATCCAGCGCGAAGGTGCCGAATGGCTAGTTACAGTCAAACCCGTTCAAGCACCTCTAACGAATGGACAAACAAACGGTGCCATAAACGATCAGCTGACAAAAACTGAAACATTCACTTTTGATATCCTGTTTGTTTGCAATGGACACTTCAGTCAGCCAAAGATTCCAATTTTTGCGGACAAGTTAAAACTCCCATGGCTTCATTGCCACAATTATCGAAGACCACACGGCTACACTAACAAAAATATAGTTGTTGTTGGAGCAGGGCCCTCAGGTGTTGACGTCGCAATGCAAGTTTCCAAATTTGCCAAAAAAGGTTCGCTTTTTTGACACTTTCAAATTGTATTCGCCAGTTTCTAGGTTTACATGCTTCATAATCGAGAACACAAATTTGGCTTGCCAAACAATGTTGAAGAGAATGCTCGACTGGTCGGGGTAGACGAAGATGGCCGGACTTTGTTGCTTGAAAACGGTGAACACTTGGATGAAATAGATGCGGTCATTTTTTGTACTGGATATGTTTGTAAGTTTTTAATTGTGCAATTGACAATCAATTCATTTTAGACGAGACGCCTTTTTGCGACAAAGACATAATTGAGATTAAAGAAAAGGGCCGCTATTTATCTCCACTTTATTTGCACTGCATCCACACTCAATATCCAACCTCGTTGTTCTTTATTGGATTATGCTGGAATTTGATTCCCTTTGTCTGCTTTGATCATCAAGTAAATTACGCCCTTGCATTAGTTGACGGAACAGCTCAAGTGCCTTCAAGCGACGAAATGGCTCGTTTTGAGGACGACAGATTGCGGTTGTTTCTTTAATATTACTTTCAATTTGTAAACATGTATTTCAGTTACTTGAAAGAGAACGGAAAACCTCCAAGCAGTTTTCACGGACTAGCAAACACGCAGTGGTGTTACTTCAATTTGCTGGCAAAACTTGCTAATCGACCATGTCTTCCACCAGTTATTGAAAAAATCTACGACCATGTTCACGACCAAAGAACGACAAACTTGGCCACGTTCAAAAGCTTCCGCTACAAAATTATCGACTTTAACAACTTTGATTTTGAGCCACTTGTAGATTTGGATTGCAATTAGTTGTTTTGAATTTATTAGTTGGAATAAACACCTACATAATCTCTTTAACTTGTGAGTTTTGACGGAGTGTGAAAAAGATGACTTTTGACGAAACAAATGACTCTGTTTGGCACTTTCGATATTTGCAATTTTCTTGTGTTATTAAAATGAATTAGAGAAATATTTCAAACTAAATGCTATAAACAGTAACTGATTATTTAAAATGGAACAACCCGCTGGAATTCTACCTAACAACATTCCATGCGGCCCAACTATTTATTTATCTTTGCCGAAACCTTCGGCGCGAATACGGCATAATTTTGCGAAACCGGCAAGTAGTTATCCGATAATTTCGACAATCGATGGGCGCTTGTTTTATTCGTTTGGGCAATCGGGAGTGGATGTTGTAGACATTTTTTGCCACTCAGTAGTGTGAGTTTCGGACACTGTAGCTTACATAAAGCAATCTTGAATTTCAGATTTATTCCATATCACTTGGAGCGAGCGTATGGTCCTGAATTTTCTCAAATAACTAACGACTTGTTTATCTATCGTGTCAACAATGTGGTCTTAAAGATACGCGTCGACCTGGACAAACGAAAAATGGAAACTCTCGACGAAAACCTTATTGAAAACTTGTACGGATGTTCAGAACGAATAGTCGGCAATCGTTTTATTACTTATCAATGGAGTTCTTCTCGTGAATTCATTCATTTTGATCTCTATCACATCAACAACATTCACTCGTCATTGCAAAGTTTTCGTCTAAAAGCCGAACCGCCGAATTTCTTCAACTTCTTTCACATCTTTGAAGACAAACTCTACTTTTTCTCCAAATTTGACCAACGAAATAGAAATGCGGATCCGAATATATTGAACTTGGGCGGCTTGCACGTTTATGATCTGAAAAGTGGAGAAAAGGAAACATACTCAACGACCGCCTTGCCTATTTTTCACTACTCTCCTCCAGCAAATATAATAAGACTGGTAAGTTCTTGGGAGTTAACATTTAAGACATTCTGTTGTTTAGCAGAGACTATTTATTCAAAAGGCGTTCTGGCTAGACTCAAAACTGTATGTTCGCGTTAAAGAAGTTGAGAACAATTGTCCGTTCTATCATCTGATTGTGTTAGATATTCTGACTCTTCAATGGCGTTTAATTGCAGGTAGTTTATTGAAATACTTGTTGAGTAAAGTTTGCATTTTCAGATGCAAACATTGAAATGAAGTTATCGGCGTTGGTTGACGAGAATGGAATGTTGAACCTAATTAACATGGACAACAAAGAACAAGTTTATTACAGAATAGGACTCAAGTACGTTTAAATAAGCTAGAAAAACTTTGCATAAAACTCGTTAGCCCAATCAATACAATTATAACCAAGTGGATTCCTGTCTAAGCCGTCAAGCATCTCGTCATACCTCTAAACATCGAAATTGATAAGCTTTATTTTTTACAAGAATGATCTTTACCTGTTTAACAAATTCATATTGCATGTCAATGTTCCGTGGAGTTTTCACTTCCTCGACATGTTTTGCTTGTGTATTGACCACAACGATTACGTTTTTGCATTGTAAGGCAATCATAGGTCACATTGTAGTGTGATTGCATTCATTGCAATTAAACTCAAATTGCACATAGCGGTGATAGGAACGACCTAAACAACAGGCTAACTTTTTAGTGCAGTTTTACTCACGTCCTCCAATCCACATAGCGGTAAACATCAAACCAAACAAGATTGAAATTATTCCCACAGGTATTGTAATAAGCAGAGTTAGTAGAGAAGGGTGGGCTGGAATGTGAACGTTTGTTAAGTTAGGATCTGTAAAATTCCAGCAAACTCACAAATTCCACAGGTAACTGCACCTACTGCAAATGATACACATATGAGCACGAGAATTATTACGACGATTTGATATTTGATGGGTTGCAAACGGAATTCGGCCAACGAAATAGTTTTAGCATAGAGATGCTTATTGGAAGAACATTCGCATTGCTCTTCTTTCTTAAAGTTTCCATATATTCCATTGATAAAGCGTGCAAAAAATCTATCCGTTCGAGTTGGACGATCCATTCTGATTAGCTAAAAATGCGGATTAAGAAACTTCGATTTTAATTGCCCGGTTGCATTTATTTAAAATCCGACATTATAATTGAACAATATTTTTAGATCGCCTGAACCACTTAAAAACTTGGCACAATTTGCTGTGATGCGAGTCTTTCGGAATTTGTACAAAATTGATCTCGAAAAGCGCCCGTTCTATGGTCTCCCTCCATATTTGCCATTTTATCCGCTTGTCGGCGATGATGACTATAAAGTTGCCAGATATCAGACTAGTTCAATTAAATTACGATTAGCGGCATTCTTTCGTCGATTATTCAATTGATCCCGTTGAAACATTCAAAACCGGTTAAGTTCATCACGGGTTATTAACTTATTTGCTGTTAAAGTACTACTGTGAATAAATAGTTTTAAATAATTTATCGATTTGTCGTCAACATCACTTTGGAATGATTTCAATAAAAAGTCGCTTTATAATATAATAAACAATTTAAAACAACATAATAGATAAATATCAACACAGTTCATTTAGTCATCTCCTTCTGAATCCGATCCGCTTGCTTTCTTTTTAGCACCTTGTTGCTCATCGGCTTGGTCAGCTTCTTGGTCCAATCCTTTTGGCGCCACCAAGCCATCGTCATCTTCTTGTTCAGAACCGGATTCTCCCTAAAACATGGATGTTGTAAATTTAATCAACACTAACATTGTTTTTTACACTGACTAAACTAACAAAGCTTTGCAAGTTCTAAACGCCAACTAACTACAAAATTACTGCGAGCCAAAATTAAACAGACAAGTTTATTACTAAACGCTGCGATATCTGATTATAGTTACTGAACAGAGCGAAAAGATGCGCGCATAAACAGAGTTACTCAAGATCTTCCTCGCCACTAACCTGTTCTTCCTCGTTCAAGCCCATCAATTCCATTCGCTTTTTGATCTCTTCCTCATCCTGATCAGTGACAACCTTCGGCGGCATAACAACCTTGAACGTTCCACCTGATCCCTCAATAGATTCGCGGATAGCTTCGAGTGCTTTGTTCACCGATTCAACGCCCTCAACGCGCTCCATGGTTTGCGCAGTAACAACGAACGAAGGTGCAGCGATAAGTTGAATCTAAAGAGGAAAGAATTATACAACAAAGCATTGAAATCAACCTTGATTGGCATCTGTTCTGTAGAGCATTCTTTTCCTTTGATGAGCGCAGCTTTCACAGCCTCAATTCCTTCGTAGTCAAAACAGCTAACCTCAATGTCGGCACGGATCTTTAGCGCTTGAGGAGTGAGCTTCTTTCTGATCTCTTCAAGCAACTTGTTCTTGACCTCGTCCGAAATGTCGCATTCGTCAAAGACAGTTGGATCACTAAACGCAAAAGTGCTTAAAGCTTTTTAAAACTTAAGACTTACGTAAGGGCTTTTTTGAAGACTTCGTTAGCGGCAGCCTTCTTTTTCAATTTTCTGTCGAAGTGCCAAGCAGTCTTCTCGTACAACTCCTCCAACTGTTTGTCTTCAGTGTAACCCAACTGATCAGCAACATGACGCAAGATTCCATTAACGGCTTTGGCTCGTGAAAAGCGCTCTTCGCACTGCAACAAATCTCGAGAATAAACACGTCGTTTTGACAAATCAATGTAGCCTGGAATCAATGATATTGCACATGTTTACGAAGGCAAAATTACCTTTGTTCTGATCAACACGAATCACAACCACACATTCGCTGCGACCAACCCTAATCAACTTGTTCACAGAACGGATACGTCGGCGAGAGAGTTCAGACAACAAAATCATGCCTTCCTTGTTGTTGTACTCGATAAGCGTCACATAAGCACCCATTTCCGCAATTTTGTTGACCTTAACGATCACAGTGTCTTCCAACTCGGGGAATTCATTTGCATAAAAGCGACACGCAAGAGGCATTTTGGAGTCTAAAATTTGTAAGTACAGAATAATTGTAGAAGAATTGCAAGAGAATAAGTCTAGCTTAAAGCGATAAAGAATTGAAATGAGAAAATAACTAACTCGAAGCAAACGAGTCAAATAATGACAAAAAACGTGTTTATTATATGTGTTTATTCTTATAACAAATTACTAACTCCAACAAAAACAACTATTGTAGATCATGGTGCTTTATTGAGGCAAAGCCAACAAGGCGTTCAGATCCTTTGGCAAGTAGGCCACATTCTTCGATTTAGCCAACACCTCGGCGATCTCTTCAGCAGCCTCCAATTTGCGCAATTCAATCAAACCATCACCAGCTTCGGAGAATGCTTTAGAAAGGAGCTTAGACGCTTGAGCATCACCTTCGGCTTTTGTAACTGCGGCCAACTTCATTTGTTCCGCTTTCTCGACCAAGTATCGGGCTTTCTCGGCTTCCTGTTGAGCGACCTGTTTCATTTCGACGGCTTCAGTGAACTCACGACCGAATGAGAGATGTGTCTAAATGCATTGAATTAGTAAAACTGCTCAATATTCTCAATGCATATTCAAGAATAGAATTAAGATATTTTGTCATACAATCGCTGCGTCACTGAAATGCATTCTCGATTGTTCAAAAACAATTAATGCATTCTCTTAACTTCTCGATATAATCATTCAAAATTCTTAATGCAAATAGAACACTTAGAAGTAGACTTACGATAGAGATGTCATCCAGCAACAAACCAAACTGCTTTGCGCGCTCGGCCAACTCTGCAGAAACACGATGACTGACGCTCTCACGTTGTGTGATCATTTCATGCGCATCGAATTGAGCCTAAATTGGTGGATAAGTTCGTGCGAACATTGCAGAGTACTTACAACAACAGCTTTCAAGATTTCGTTTGTGATTGAGGGCAAAACACGTTCCGCGTAGTCTTGGCCAATGTTCAAATAAATCTTGGGCAACTGGGAAGGCTCTGGACGGTGCAAAATACGGAGAGTGATAGGAAACATTTTGCAAATCTAAACAAGAGAGTTAAGGCACGCATTCAAAAATGAAATTCCCACCTTTGCTACCAGTTATCGTGCTCACAACTCGTGGAGTAGATCGAATGTCAAAAACGATTGGACGTTGAACCCACGGAATCAAAAAATGTGTTCCTTCACCAACAACGGCATCTTTGACTCCACTGAAACGGTCGAAAATAACGGCGCGCTGTCCACCATCAACATTGTACAGAGCAGATTGAGCAATTCCACCGGCAACAGCCAAGCCAATGCCAAGCTGACCCAATCGTCCCAAAATTTTTTGTGCTGCAGCCATCAACTTAAACAAATCAATTAATTAAGTTCTAGAGTGAAAAATGCTCGACGAAAAAGATTCGAAAAGAGAGGCTTCAATTAAACATCGATTTTACATTAACTTCACAAAGAACTAAACTGAATTTGCTGTTTAATGAATATTTAGGGCCACTCTAACTACAAACTTTTACAGCGAAAGACTAGAACGTAAATCGCACTTTTTATTGAAACAGCTATTTGTACTATTAAATCCAGGTTTTGAGAATAAGCTACGAACGATTAAAATCCTGACATTGAACATTAAGCAAAAATATCATCACTATAATAAAGGAACAACAAAGAAATTCAGTTTCATCATGCAGCTTTTGAAAAGGAGTTGTCTCCTGCAACGAATGCCACATACTGTACACTTTTTGGGTCTTTTTTTTATTCCGCTTGTTCGTTGTAGGATTTTTGCGTCTTCGATTCAATTATTTTTGGTAGTTTAAGTTGATTATTTATCTGTTTAGTGATCATCAGCTATGACTACTTCACTCCGCAAGACCCGCAAACTTCGTGGCCACGTTTCACACGGTAAGCTCTGCAGTTGGAATTCAATTTACTTATTTAATTCGTTTAGGACATGGTCGTGTTGGAAAGCATCGCAAGCATCCAGGTGGTCGCGGTAACGCTGGTGGTATGCATCATCACCGCATCAACTTCGACAAGTACCATCCAGGTTACTTCGGAAAAGGTAAGCAAATTTGACAGTTTTGATTGCGTTCTTCTCGTTTCATATCTCGATCTAAAATTTGAGATCTGTTCTATATGAGCGCTAGATTAAAAGAAGCCCGGTTTTCGCTAACCCTAGTCACTTCAATTGATTAGTGTTTGATAGTACACTTGGGCACAACGATTATTCCATCGAACGAGAAACTAATCTTTCGACTTTTAGTTGGACAGCGCAACTTCCATCTGAATAAGAATCACTCCTACGCGCCCATCATCAACGTTGAGAAGTTGTGGTCTTTGGTTTCTGAGGATACTCGCAAAAAGTACGAGAAGGACACCAAGAAAGCTCCCGTCATTGATGCCACACGCGCTGGATACTTCAAGGTCTTGGGCAAAGGAACTCTTCCGAAGCAACCGGTCATTGTCAAGGCTAAGTTCTTCAGTCATTTGGCCGAGAAGAAAATCAAGAAAGCCGGAGGTGCCTGCATTCTTGTCGCCTAAATTGTTATGATGGGTTATTGTTAAGAATAAATTGTTCAATATGTTGTTTTGTCTATTTGCATAATTTTACTGGTTCAAGACCAGGTCGATATTTCACTGTCTATTCACTTAACTCCGTCTTCCGCATTCTATTTAACTGTCTTTACAAAGCTTTAAAAACCTATTCTTCAGTGTACTGTTCCATAAAGGTTTAAGACTTACGTCGACGTGCACCTATCTACAATGGCATCCAAGCAAGAACTCGCTATCATCTACGCTGCTTTGATCCTCGAAGACGACAACGTCCCGATCACCGCCGAAAAGATCAACAAATTGTTGCAAGCCGCCAATGTTCAAGTCGAGCCATTCTGGCCTGGTCTCTACGTCAAGGCCTTGGAAGGTGTCAAGGTCTCGGTAAGCTTTTTGAACTTGCATAGAATTCGGCACATTTTCCATTTGACTCACTTTTTAAAATGGGTGTTTCACTTCCAAATGGTGCAAAAGCAACCGCCTATGTCCTTTAGCAGCAATTGTAATTTGAGCAGTTGATGTGTAATACTATAGGAACATTTAAACTCATTGAAACGACTTTCATTAATCACATAAACTTTCAGGAGTTGATCAGCAACTTGTCCAGCGGTGTTGGATCTGGTCCAGCTCCGGCTGCTTCATCTGCTGCCGCCGGTAAGTTATTTCGGAATTTTCTCAACTCAATTGGTAATTTTTAGCCGCTCCAGCTGCATCGGCTCCAGCCAAGGAAGAAAAGAAGAAGGAAGCTCCCAAAGAGGAATCCGAGGCAAGTCATTTTTGGACGTTCTTTAATTTATTCAAATGTTTAGGACGAGGACATGGGCTTCGGCTTGTTCGACTAAGCGAGACGAATTATTCTCCTTCAATTGTTGTTATGTTAAATCAATAAACTTGTTTTAAAATTTATTGGCTTTGGCAGTGATTAAAGTAGTAATTAGTTGAGAGTTCGCGTTGTCATGCTTTCTTCTAATGTTGAGCTGTCTTTGCTGATGTGATTTGAATGGTTGCGTAAGTTTGATAGTTCAATGTCTGTACTGTTGTTGTTCATCAGTAAACGAGGTCGATTGACTGAAATTTAAACGATTCATTAAAGTGCTAAACATAACGTTTTTAAGTACCTTGCTGAAATAGAGCTTTTGAGTCGACGCTTTTAGTTCGGAGTGGTGATCGTCTTCTGTCAAGCTTTTCGGAATTTTCAAAAACTTTATAATCAACCATCCCGTCTCTTGATCGCACTGGTTCTTCGATATCAGCCTCCGGAACAACCTAAACAACAACACTTAAAAGGTTTTTGAACAAAACTCCACTTACTTTGTTTGCTCGTTTTAAAACAACGTGATTTTTGTTTATTCCAGCGCTTTTTGGTCTCTCGTTTACTGGAGGCTCAGTCTTTATCGGGCTTTGATTTACTGAAGTTGTTGGCTCGGGATGATATTCAACGTAGGCTTCAACAACGCCTTTTTCAACCAATCCATGTTTGTGATTCATGCCAATAGGCGAGTCGTTGTGACCTAATATTCCGTTTGGAATGGAGTGCTTTTGAGGTAATTCATTGACCACTGAAGTACTTGCAATCGGCTCAATGTCTTCCATTTGAACGTCTAGCTGAGTATCTATTTGGGAATCAGTTTTAACATCAGTTTGGCTTTCTATTTCTTCTGGATTTTCCTCGATTGCGGAACGACTGCTAAATTTATGTTATGCAGCTTTTAGTTTTACATCTCAAAATAAATTAAACTTACGCTAAAGTAGCAAGTCTGTGTTGTCTTTGAAGTCGTTCATGTGCTTGTCGTTCTTTAAGAGCTTTTAGTGCTGTTTCAATTTCTTTGTTAAGTTGATCAAAGCGAGATAGTACACGTTCAATGAGCCAGCCGACTCCTTCGGTTATCATTGGATCAATATCTCGGCCGTGTCCTTTAATAGCGCAAACACCTTCCTTAAACAATGTGTTGATTAAGAATGCTTTTTAAACTTACCACTCGGATGTCGGTTTTGTTTTCACAGGCCATTGTATGCAAGGAAAACTGTTCCGAGAAGGACATTTCGTCAACAGCTTCGGGCAAATCCTTTTTGTTCAATAGAAACAGAATTGGTTTGTACATGAGGTCAGGATGGGCGCGTAGCGAGTCAATTATTCGTTTGTTTTCATCCAGTCTTGATGTTGCCGCGCTATCAACAACATAAACAATTGCAAATACCTGGAAAGATGAGTGTGTTCTGTTCAATGCATGTTTATCGTTTACAAACCTCGGAATAGTAAATCTTCCAAATATCCCGTATTCGTTCGGCTCCACCCAAATCGTATGCCACAACTTGGCATTTGTTGAGCGCAAATTCACCTCGCGAGAATCCCATCGTTTGATGAACAGCTTCGGTGCCTTCGCCTTGCAGCGCCTTTACAATTGTTGTTTTACCTGCAGAATCGAGACCCAAGAAGGCAATTACAATCGTCTTTGAATTTCTGAAACCGATGTTTTAATTAGATCAGAATTTGACAAACAAACCTGTTTTTAGGCCAAACAATATTCCTCGTTTTTTGCTTGAATCCGCCGACGCAATTGCCCATTTTTGTTTACGGGCAAGTGAGATGCATCGCCAGTTTTGCTGGCGGATAAATTTATGTGGAGAAATCCAGCCTTCTAAATGGCATTATTTGATGAAATGTTGTTTCGTTGACAAAAGCTGCAAAAAGAACAATAGTGACTGAACATTTAAAACGTACAAACGCGAATTAGAGTTTGATAACCGGATCTTGTACGTTCAGCTTTAATTCTAGAAGAAATCAAAAAGTGTCTTCAAACTACTAAGGTTTTAAATAAGTTCTTAAAGCACTTTTAAAAAGACTTTCATAACTCGCATTTACAGAGTGGACAAAAAAACGTTAACACAAAAAATTGTTTGTGTTTGAAACTTTTTGTGTTAAAGTTTTTTTGGCCCACTCTGTAAAAAGTGTTTGAAAAGCCTCAAAATATTTGTAACAATAGACATGCAATTCTTTAATCAAACTATTTTGAAGCAATTTCAATATGTCGATGAGGGTTCAAAATAAGCACGAGAACAGAAGTGTTTATACTATTTTTAGATCAAGCATTAGCCACTATGTGCAAAACAATACAATTTAAACTACTCATTATCACATTAATTGCAGTTAATCCAAAAGTGCAACGTCAAATAAAACAGCCAAAATTATGGCTTCCATTGCCTACACCCAATAATTAAACAGTCGAGCGGCAAATTCTTTTTGTGCAAAAAACGGGCCAAAAATGACTAGCTACAGAGTGCAAAAGAACTTAGAAAATCACCAACAATTGTACAGTCCGAAGTTCAAACAACCGAAAACAATGAGTAGGAGACGTGTTCCGACGGACAAAGTCGGCGGGAAAACTAGGAACTTATGCCAAAGAGCCAATCCAAAAAATTCCCCGACCGAAATTTCTTCTTGCCAAAACCTTCGGCGCAATTGTCATGGAAACACTGCTTATGTCGCAAACTTTACCTTTGGCAATAAAGCAAGGAACTACAAAAAATACTTGTGTTTTCGGTGACTTGCTCACAGCCTAATTGATTTCCAGTGAAAATTGACTCTACAATTTGCCCGACTTTCCCGCATTAATTGCTCGCCAGACAGATTCATTAAAATCGAACCAAACAAATCAAAAGTCAGTATTGTCACAACTAAAAAAAACTTTGTGTTGTTGAAAGCTTTGTGTGCGCATTTTCTTGTCTCGAAAATAGTTCTTCAAGCCGATTACAGTTGCTTTGAATGCAGGTCTGTCCTGAAATCAAATCAAATTGGCACATCTTTTTAAACTTACGTTTTCTGGAATTGCATAAGGACAAGTGAAACATTCGAACACTGTGACACCAAAGGCGCAACAGCAGTTTCATAGACTTCAGGAGATATCGATTTGTTCGGATCAATCTTGTAATTGTCCGACTTTTTTGATCGTCCAAAATCTGCAACCTTAACTACTTTGTCGATGAGCAAGTTTCTGCAAGCAGGCAGTGGCGTCGGATTGGCAGTTAGAATAAATTCCTAATCGTCGCTAACTTCTTTAGGTCAGAAAACAAAATCGCACATTTAACCAAACAGTTCACATGTGTTTAATTCGTAATAGCGTTTAATTTGTAACAGTTGAACAACAAAACAACAAGAATAATGACAGAATTTACATTGATTGTTTCTGTCTTGTGCATTTTTAATAAAACTCACAAACGATTGCATCGGTTGGCTGCTCCTCCAAATCCTATTCAAATGCCAAACAGGAAACAATATGACGATCCTGGCTTCCAACGAGTCCGTTTTCAATCAAATGGTTATTAAAGTGTCTTTAAGCTTTAGGCCCAAAACAACCTTTCATATTCCACATCGCTCAAGACTTCATGTCCGCTGCCGTCAACTTCCTTTTCAATTTTATGATTTAAACTGGACTTGGATGATATAAGTTGATTAAACAGAATTAAAAGGGACGCGTTACAATATCTTGCGACAACCTAATATTTTGAGAATACAGTAACTCACAAACTTTGTTTTAAAGCTATAATCAATTCGAAACTCCGCTATTGGGGTACCTTTTTATTCTTAAAGATTCTTTTAAACGTTCAACTATGAAGACTCTTAAACTGCCGCCTTACACGGACAATCTAGAAAATCGTAAGCAACTATATTTATTCAAATGCCTATACAGTTTTAGGGCTCCCGTTTACAGGAAATCGGTTCTGTGATCGTCAAAGTGGACGCTGGTTGTTATTTGACAACGGCCAAAAAGGTAATTGTGGTCGACAGTTTTTGTGGAATAATTCGGTAAGCATGTGTTCTCAGTTGTTGTCATAAACTTCTTTTAGTGAATTGAATTATTCCAAAGGATTTTGCGCTGTTCTCAAAGCATGCAGATACCATCGTTTTGTGCCAGACGATCAGAAACAAGCATGGATTTTAACGCACGGTAAATATTAAAACAATTTAATTGCTTATTCTTTGTTTAGAAAATCCTGACGACGGCGCAAGTCTTATTAAACTATTTCAATTGACATTTGACTACGAGAAGAATATTGTTGTTGCTCAAAAGAAGCGAGTTTTATTGGCACCCGAAGACATGCATCAGTTCCATCCGATCAGTTACACGTTCAAAGTTTTTTTCGACAACGACTTCATAACAATTAAAGCACACAATTTGCAAGCTCGTAAAAGGGTCATTCTGATCTACAAATGGGACAATATACTCTGCAAAACAACGCCAGACTTTACTTACGAAGGACCAGATGCTTTATATAACCTTTGCAGATATATGATAGGGAGCCGTCTTTACTTTTTCGAGAGAGATATTATGCGTAGAGTTCGTCTCAGAAGCGTGATTTCAAAATTAAGCAAACTCCATTATTATGACTTTGAAAACAAGTCGAGGGGAACAATTGAGCTGGAAGGAGCTGCTGACTGCATACACATCAAAGAAGTAGTTTTTGATCGGGTAATAAATATTACATTAACTTCATTGCTTATTAAATCATTTTAGAGAGAATCAGTAAAGACTTTTGTACAGGAATGGCACAAACAGCGTTTATTCGTTATTTCCTCTATTCAATTGCGTGGCGGTAATTTTATGAATGCATTGATTATGTTGGACCTTGAACATCGTGAGTGGAAATCAATCAAATTGAATAAACAGCAGTGCTTTACTTCCAATCCTCTGTTTATGAATGCAAGTGACGGCGTGCTTATCTTTACGAATACACACGTTCGAAATCCTATGCGTGTTCTGAGTGAAATCGATCCTAATACTGTGTTTATCAATTGCGCTGCCTTCGAAAACAATTCTCAATCACACATTTACCGAATGGCAATAGGGTAAGAAGTTTAAAAATTGACTTTACTCTACTTTTTGCCTAGATGCCCCGAGAAGCTGGTAAACTTGGCATATCTCTGTGCCCAAAAGGTCCGAAAGCAATGGTTATTACACTATGGCGCAATTTGTAAAGGATTAAGTTCTCTTTAGTTCGGAAACCGATATCTTGAATGACATTGTTGACTGTACCTTTCTGAAACAAATAAACATTGTTTGTAGTGTTTGTTGTTTGAATTAACTTGACTCAGAAAATTGTTTGTGTTTGAAACTTTTTGATCGACTTCTTTTTGACAAAAGACTTTTTTGTGTTTGTATTAACTTGAGTCAGAAAATAATTTATTACATCAATGTACAAGCACTATTTACAACAAGACATTATAAACATCTATTTACACAATTATTTACAAGCCACTGATTATTGGACAAGGATTTCATCGTAAGCCGGCGGAGCAATTGACATTTCTGGAGCGAAGGTTTCAGTCATCTGAGTGCCAATTTTGATTGGAACACTTATGTGCAAGAGTGCAGCGTTTGGCGAGTTTCGGATATGACCAACAGCCAATCGAATTTCATATTCACTGTAAATACAATTGGGAACATTGAGTTGAGGCACCAAAGCGGGAATATAGAACTGAATTGGATATGAAAAGCTGGTTCCCGCTCGGATCTTGTCTCCAGTAAGACCAATTCCGTGCTCTTTAATTTCGTAGTTGTGTTGGCAGAAGTGTGGCGTTTTGGCAAAGCAAGACAACTTGTGCATAACGTTAAAATGAGAATATTTAATCGAACGTTTTGTTCTAAATGTTTTTTGTTTGCATTCGTTATAACAATTTATTTTACTTACTTGTTGTGAATTACGATGTCGCCTTCAATTGCGTCTCCAGGTAAAAAGTTAGTTTGTTGCAATGTCAATTGAATGCTCAAATGTTCGTTCCTGAAAATAAAAGCCTTACTTTGAGTTATCAAGTAAAAGTTAATACTTGGAGATTTGCTTGCTTTCTATGAAAGCTTGGCCTTCTTTCCCAAACGGTCTATCGATAGTTAGAACTTCTGGACAAACAACTGAAACCAAGCCTTCACCACGCACAATTTCGGCGTCACTGTATTGAGTTAACACTTCAATCACATATCGGACTTTTGCTGGTGATCCTTTGGAATCAAATGAAGTGTAAAGTCCGGTTTCGGGCAGTTGAAAAGCAAAGTTAAATGTGTGTGCACCAGCTTCCAATCCCACCATACATTTATTATTAGACTCCGAATCAGTGCTTGATGTGGAAATTCGTCGAAAAACGTCTTTTATCTGCAATGATTGTAAATGAATTTAGACGATTAGTTCTTTTTTGACTTACAAGCTCGCGTGGACTCCATAAAACGACACTTTTGATTGAAAAGCTCCAAATTGTTCTTGTACTCGATTGGAGCCGGTGGAGAGTTGGGCTGTCTATATCCGAGTGAGCTTTTTGTGTCCGGCTTCATGTTGAAGTTCACGTTTACTTCGCCACGCATTGAAGCCAATAAACGATCAAAGACGAGTCTTCGCTTCAAAGTGAATATAATCTGGCCAGTCACTTGTTCACCAGGTGCATAAATATATTGATCCAAAAAGACTTCGGCATGATAGGGCTTTGGAAGGGCGGCGCGCATTTTGCACTAAATGTTCTTTGAAAAGCTGTCTTCAAAATAATTAAGCACGTAAAAACAAAAACGGTAGTAAGCAAATTATCTCCCAAATAAGAACTAATAAAAACAATAACAATTTCAAAAACTTTAGATACAAACAACTCTACATTCCCCGCAATCATGTGGACTTTGAGGCAGCTGACCCGTTGAGACGCCGTCGCTGAAACTGTTTGTTATTTGTGCAAATTTGGAGAGTGGGCCGTTCTTTATCAGTGGAGGGTCAACGATTACTTTCGTACAAGCGCGAACACCTTCAGTTCTTTACGATTATGGAGCAAGAGAGCCGGAAAAACGACTTAAGGTCACATGTGTTGGAATTTTGAAACCTAATCGGCACTCGTTTGCACCGTTTGTTTACTAGAATGCTGAATCACGCCAATGTTCAAAACTTTAATGTACACCAACTATATTTTGATGGCATTAATCATTGAATACGATAAGCCGTAAAAGGACGAATAAACAAGGAGCCGTGTCGCGACGTCCTTAAGAAATTCTAGAAGGGTGTGACCACCACAAAACGCTTGTTTTTGAAACCCTTATTTGCACACTGGCTATTCACGGAAATACAAATGACGTCCGTACGTTCTGTCTCGATAATTTGGGAGATGATTAATAGACAGATAAAGAAACAACTTGCACACAAAATATTTGTGTACATTTTGTTTCGAGCAGAAAAGTTGCAGCCGAACATTTTAAAAGTTAAAAACGTCAAACTAGAAATGATTCAGACTGTACAACAAATGTTAAACTTTTAAAGTTAGGAACTTGTGCAAAAACTGTTTGATTTGTGTTGAAAGAGTGACGTAAATTGCTTCCGAATTGTCTATTTCATAAACTTTATTTTATGATTCACAAAGAAACAATTCAAATTTGTTTTTGCAACAAAAGAAGAAACTCAAAGAGTTTTCATTTTCAACTTGAAATGCCGCCCAAATCAAAGAAAAGAAAAGGCAAGAGCGCATCAAAGACCAAAACAGAAGAATCAAGCGTTACAGATCCGCTACCAATCACTGTAAATTCCAACAAGCGTGAGCCTCTTCGTTCATGGAAGCTTCCAACTATTCGTCATGAGTTGATTCTTTACACCGAGGTGAGAGCTTTGCAAGTTTGATTAGCCTAACTTTTCAACTTTTAGTTATTTGCTGTATGCTGCTTAGTTTTCATTATACACTTATTAGCAATGGTTCCGTGGTAATTTTCAATAGTTTTTGGCATGTTTGACAATAATATCTTTAGGGACCACATTGTTCGTCTAAACGGATTGATATTCCGACGTTTTTACTCCAGCAACATAACAATGAATGCCACCGACTCTGATTCGAATTGTAAAGGTAGTTTTTGCAAATCTTTCAAGTTAATTGTTTACGATTTTAGACGGCAAAGTTCTTCATGGGATTGCAAGACAAACTAAAAGACTCTGGATCAAATTCTACACTATATCTGGTTTATTGTGAATAGGTGTTTGCTTACTCAATAAATTGTCTATTGTAAATTGTTTGTAACAGTTGCATTCTTTTTAGCCGAGCAAAAGTCGTGTGCTACAGATTGGCAGTTTATACTTTTTGTTTATGTGTAACTTATTAGCTTTCTCGTAAGTTCCGAGAATAAAATCCTATCGATCACCATCATTTTTAAATTTATTTATTGCGAACATTTGGAAATCTGCGAACACTATAAAATCAATACGTGGCAAGAGTTTTTTGCGCGTTACTTTTAAGAATCTTCTAGCATTTGATTTGCACATGCTTTGTCATTAAAATCACAATATTTTAAATGATATTAAGAGTACTTATTGAATCTGTTTTCAGAATATTCAATTAATGCACTTCTAATGACTCACGGAACAACCAGCCAAAAGTGCCGCTTGCAGAACACAAAGGTAATTGATTTAAGTGCATTCATGTTTTAATAACAAACTAATTTAGCGCCGGATGATGGATTCAGCATTCCATTATTGCCCTTCTTTGAGAACAAGCACACTGTATTAGAACCAACTATTCTTGTTTCTAAAAAGGATCTAGGCGACTCTGTAGTTGCGGCCGATTATGAATTTCGTATTCCACCAAATTGCAAAGAACTATCTAATTTGAATGCATATCCAAGACAGGAAGTCCAACTACGATTATTAAAACTTGAATACGAAGAAGACATTATTGTTACTCCCGACATCTTTCCTGTCAAGTTCATGGCCAGACTAAACGGAGAACTTCTGGATTTGCCGGTAAAAAGAAAACTGTGAAGATTTAATTAATTTTTAATGTTTAGCCCTTTGAACGATACGAACTTAATGGAAGAGAAATTGTATCCGAAAACCGCAAGTCCGGTCCGGTCAACATTACATCTAACTGCCTTCAACTCACAAATCTTCCTTATCGGCTATCGTTTGAATGGAAGGAGACCGATAGAGATGCAGATGTGGATTATGTTCTTGGCATTTGGATTGTTCTGCACACGGATGCAAATTACGAATTTGATCGGATAATGAAAGAATGTACGAAACTTGATACCACCACATCGCAATCAATGATATTGGAAAAGCTTCTGAATCTCAATAATGATGGAATTGCTGTTGTTGATCCGTTCTTGAAGGCCAACTTCAAATGCCCTGTAAGTTGATCTTTCAAATTCAACAAGCGTTTAAATATTACTTTTTCAGATCAGTACAGCAGCACGAATTGAAACTCCAGTCCGTTTTAAACAGTGCGAGCACTTTACTTGTTTTGATTTGAGGAACTTCTTAAATTTGTACGAAACTAGGTTTGAATTGAAGTGCCCAATTTGCATCAAAAAGGGATCATTTGGAGATATAATCTTTGATAGGTAAACTAAACTTAAATGTTTAATTTTAAATCATTTGATACGTTTAGTTATTTCGACAAACAGATAAAAACTAATACATCACTCATGGAGGTGAAAGTTTCCTTTAAAATTGAATGGGAAGCAGATGACTCAAAACAGAACAAGCTGTCCGTGAACTCGATCAAGAAAGAAAAACTTGAGCTCAGTGATCCGAATTCAAACACTACTGACATAATTCTGGTTGACAGTGACAGCGAAGATGACAAGAACGTAGAAAAGTCAGCCAACATGCGAGCTTCAAAAACAGAGAATGGTCTACCAAAACGAGTTTTTGCGCGACTGCCAACGCCATCACACTTTCCGGCTCAAATGAACCTCATTAAAAAAGAAGCCAAACCTCCAAAGCCTTCTACAACTCAGCCAGTTCAGCAAATGCAGAAGAGGTATCCGAGAAGACAAACGAATGTAGTAACATATGCAGAATCTTCATCTCCTCCCACCGAGTCTAATAGAAAACGGAACTTGAGCGAAACGTCAAGCATCGTTGAAACTCCTCCTCCAAAGATCGCAAAGTCAACGCCTTCAATTGTTAGTTTGCCGCAGAAGTAAGTTTCTTAAATTAATAAGAGTAATCTTAAAATTGTTTAGTGGACGAGAAGCTGGACAAGCAAATGGCCAAACAACCAAACAAGAAGCCGAAAAAGCAAACGGACAAGCAACTTCTGCTCAACAGCCTGCCACTCCAAGTGCTGGACAATCATCTCCGTGGCCAAGTAATTGTTTTCAAGCTTTATTCTTTTGGCTTGGGGACACGGGCGGGGGGGGGGACGGACGGTGATGGAGACACGTAAACACCACACAAGAAAGGGGGGGGGAGAGTAGACGGACGGCTCTCCATTGTCCGGTCATTTCAACAACGTGGGGGCCGGTCCGTGGCTGGGGGGGCCCGGTTCTTGTGTGGGGTTGGTGGTGTGGGTCTGGTTGTTGTTGGGCGGGCGCCCCCGCGTGTCGCGGGGCGGGGGGGGGGCTTGCTGTGTGGTTCTGGTGCCGGGGGGGTTTTGGGGGCGCTGGGGGCCCGGTGTGCGCCGTGTGCTTGGGGTCTTTGTGGGGGCGGGCTTCCCCGTGCCCTGGCTGCCCGGGGGGGGCCGCCTTGCCCGCCGGGGCCCCGCGGTTGGGGGGCGCGTGCGGGGGGGGGGGGGGGGCCCCCGGGGCGGGGGGGGGGGGGCTTAAATAACCTGTTATTTTAGTGCAAACTAACTACCGCAAGCCTGTCAAAGTTGAACAAAGTCCAAGGATCGAGTATCGTAAGAATATTAATGCAATTCACATTTATATTCACTGTTTTAGCTTATGATCCAGACTTTGAGAATCCGGAGCCGTTACGAGGCAACGAAGAGAGGAAATTTAGAGGATTGCTGGGTAAAATAGTTGCAATTTAAATCTAACCGAATTACTAATCTAGATTATCATGACTGGAAGCCTGTAGACAAGTTGTTGGAGGACTACTTGAAAGCGCAAAACAACTTTGTGGGCGATGGACCCAAACTGGACAAACTTTTAAAACAAGTTAGCATGAAACTGTACAGCCAGCCCGGAAAGGTCAGCGAAAAGGCGTTGTTACTGTGCTTGACACGCAAAGCGAGCGGTAAGTTGAACACATTTTTGTTTGAAAGAATGTTTTTGAGAGAATGCTTTTTAAAGTATCTTTAAACAATGAGAAAACTTAAAAATCAACATTTAGGAACTGGCATATGGGCAAATAAAAAAGTAGCGTGCGCAATCAATTTCGCTGTGACTAAGAACAGCAACAAAGACATCAAAAGCATCAAAAAGAAGATGCAAGATGATATTCTAAAAGAACACGGCATAAAAATTAGCCCCGAATCGATTGAAAAATGTCTGGAGATTTACGAGCGTGAAAAGTCTCTTAACGAGTATGTGTTTAGCTATCGTTTCAACACTTTGTTTGGCCGTATAAGATCTGTTGTGTTGAAATAGTTGTGGGGAAATGTTTAAAGCGCTCCCGAAACCTTAATCTAAATATGATTATGATGTAGACTAACAAAAACTCCAAAAATTATGCCAACCAATGAGACTTCCGGAAATCACTATTCACTTTTAGGAAATAGTATACTGGCATTGCATGATCTTCGTAGCTTGGTTGATTTCTGGATTCGTAACCCAAAAAAGGAAACGGAAAAAGAGCTTTATGAGAAAATCCCTCAAAGATGTCAGAGAAATTATGAAGACTCAGCGGCCAAGATCAGCATGCGAACTTTAAAAGACAGCATTTCAATGTGTCGCAAAGAAAAGCATCTTTCAAGGTGGGTTGGGTTGCTGTCGTTCAGCGCGATTTTACCTGTAGAATGTTTAAACTTTTGGAATTCAGTCGATTGCTAGATAGTTTAAAACAAACCTCAAATTAATTCAATGCATAAACAACTTATATGGCCAAATTGCGTTGAAACGATAGCAACCCTCTAAAGAGATTCCAGTATATGGGAACGTCCGGATATTGCAAAGATCTTTGAGAGCTACTTCATCAAAATGATCCTGCCGGAGACTTCATCTGTTTGGCTCAATGAACGGCTGTACGTGTCGACAGACGAACTTCTTTTCGACTTGAGAAATGATCTCGGTAAGTTTCGAAAGTAGTGTATAGGGCTTATAAACATTAATCTTTTAGATAAGGCAGTTGAGTTTGAGATCAGTGATTCGGCATTTGACAACGCACGGCATTCAAAAGCGTATCAAGAAGGATCTAAAAAGTTCCCGCAACGCATGAACTACGAAGTTTTTATTAAAAAGTTACTGAGCGAAAGCGACAAAAAGTAAGTTGACTTTAGATTCCCGCATCTGTCTAATCTTGGAATTTCAGATAACCTCATTCATTCATTATGTTCGTAAACGGTTCACTCTATCACAACTACAGGTCTTGAAACTTCTCTAATTCAAAAGGAGCTTTATTACTTCTAACTTTCATTGTTGTACATTTTGTTTCAATAAATTTATTGTTTGAACAATTGAATAAGTTAAGTATGTTTACAGAGTGGACAAAAAAATGTTAACACAAAAATTGTTTGTGTTTGAAACTTTTCGATTGACTTTTTTGTGTTAACGTTTTTTGGCCCACCCAGTACAACTCAATCAATATAGAGTTTAGCTGAACGGTTAATGTCAGGAATAGAAGCAATGACTTGATCTTCGATTCCACATTCGTTTGTTCCTCGACGAATTCGGAACCAACCTTGTTCGCCCCAAGATTCATTCCAAGAATTGGCCACTATCCAAAAATCAGTTGCGTTTTCAGTGCCCCAGCCAATTAATTTGACTGCGTGGAAGCCTACAAAGTTGCCGGACAACTTCTAAAGCTCAAATTGCAATTATAAGTTAAGTTTAGCAGGGTTACCTCGTAAATGCCGCTTGAATAGTGTGTGAAGTCTTCAAAAACCATATACGTCGCTACAACGCTGCCTTCTTTCATTATTTCATTTTGAATTGCTTTGACGTCTTGAAACAAGCCAATTTGTGGTTGACCTAAAGTGATTTAAATAAGTTTGAACAACTTGCCAAACTAATTGTCAAAACTACCATAGAACTTGTCTTCTTTGTAGTTGATTTTGTAAGATTGCTGGCACTTTTTAGCACACTTTGGACTGGTGTAGAAAGTAGACGGACAAACAGGCAAGCTTGAATTTGCGTAAAACATTCCATGATGCTGGCAAGGAGCGAAAGGGTAAGGCATGCAGCCTTTATCCTGTAAGTAATCGCTTCCAGTCGCAAAACCTCCTTCAGACCATTGATCAAATACTTCGTCAACAAAGCCTCCGTTACAGCCAAATCCACAAGAAGCGCAACAACTCATGATATCGAAAGCGGAAATAAACGTTTGTATTTGACCTTGCGAGGCAATACACAAGCGATCTGCCATAACACTTGCTGATGCAACAGCATAACAAGAGCCTGAAGATTTGGAATATAGCAACAACTTTGCAAGTATTCTTACCACACTCCGACTGATCAACAATTCGCTCAATGATGTGCTTGCATTTCGGCCAATTTGTTCTTGCATCGAACTTTGCCGGTATTTCGTCGTTTGTTTCGCCACTACTCGTCACTTTTATCAATTTAGTTGATTTGAACTCTTTCCTTGCACCCATCAACTGTTTTAAATTCGCTGGATCGGAGAATTTCGGATTCAGTTTTGCAGTCCCATTTGTTTTGGCTGTTTATGTAGTCAACGAGTGCTTGGTCTTTATTTATTGGTTGAGCGTAGATGGCGACCAAACATGACAAACATATTAAAATGAATCTCTAAACATATAAGATCTTATTCAATTCAAAAACAACTATCCCTACCATTTCAATTCATTCAAACAACCTGAACGTCGCCAAACAGTTATTGTCTTTATATTAAGCGAGCACTAATTGAGAGTTTATCATTTGCATACCCACGTAATTCGCCTTTTTTCACAAGCACTCGCAATCGATTTGTTTCGTTTATCAGTCATTCGTGATTGACACTTTGTCATGTTTTCCGGTTTTAATTAAGTTTGTTATTTCTTTGAACATTAAAAGTGTTTTAAAACGTTGAAACAGTTTGATTCCAGAAGTTTTGCAAACAATGTTTACTTGTTAATTACTCATTCAAAACACCTGATTGTTACGTAAAGACATCACTAATCGAATCTTGACTGGCCAATTGCAGTGCTATTTCGGTCCACACTTGTGACGTAGATTTCTTTTCTGCCGTTCAGCAAAAACACTTGCCGGCCTTTTTACATTTTTGCACAAAACAGCCGTCCGCATTTCCACACTTGATTCAAACAGCAATTTACGTTCACTACCGTATGATTTGTTGTCTGTCGGACGCAAACACTTGTGAAATTGTTTTTTGTTCTCCGAACTTGCACATGGCCCGAGTTCTGTGCGTCAGCAATTGTATAAAAGTGGCCAGAGGGACTGGAAACTTTCCCGGAACCGACTTGTTTGAAAGCAGCTCAACCCGCTGTTTCGAAATGACCCGCTCCTTCCTGCTCACTGCTTTTTTGCACAGAATTGGCCTAGTTCCAAACGGCTCGCGGCGTGAAGTGACGTGATGCGCAATCCATATGAGGAAAGAAGTGCAAGGACTCAAAAGGTGATGCCAATGTTTGGCTGGTCACTTGTTGCGGCAAGTGATGTTTGTGCTTGGGGAAGGAACTCGCCAAATTGTATAAGACATTTGCGTACACAGCGCTCGTTTGTCTATTTCCAAATGCATTTTTGTACAAAAACTGTCGAAGATTGAATTAAAATGACGAGTTGTTTTGTGACTATAAATAATGTTCATTCTTTCTTTAGTCAAGCGCCACTTTAATGAGTTAGTTGAGATAAATTGCTTGATATCTTTAAATGACATCCTGCAAAATGCGTCATCATCTGCAGTTCATAGTTGAAAAGAATAGGTCATGAATTCTCTTGGGAATCGGAAGTCTTCGGCAATTTGTTGATAAAGCGTTTGTTTAGAAGTTGAATTCAACTTTGACCTGGTCTTGTTTAATAAACATTTTGTGTTTGAATCACTTTTACAATGAAACAATTTCACTGATAACAAACACTTTTTAACTCAAAAATCTCAATCCATCAATTCTGGCAAGACGTTTGCTCCCGAATGTCTCCTCCATTTTGACACACGTTCCAGTAGAGCTATCTTTGTGTGGAACAAACGGAAGAGTGCATGGCTTTTAGTTTGAGCTCTCGTTCGGCCGCCACTGTTTTTGAACTTTTTTGCTGACCGGCGAGACGTTTGCGGATTGTGTTGTGGAACTGTTTGCTTTTAATTTGTTTAAACTTGCAGTTTCAATTTGAGCAGTTTAAATCAGCACTCGAATTTGAACACTTTTTATATCCACTTTCAAAACCACAATAAAAGATTTCAACAATTTCCAAGAGCGCCAGAGATCTTTGTTTTGTTCAAAAACCAAATTACGCACAAGTTAGTTCACGGAGCACCCAAACACTAGAAATAGCCGCATGCCGTCGAATGTCCCCTGCTGGAATTAGAGGATGGCTGTTCCAGAGTCACGTGTTTTCGAGGCCGTTCGAGAATAATTGGAACGTTCGCTGAGAATGTTCGGAGCTTTCGATTGAGCTCCGAGATGTGTGGCGTGTTAATTGCATTTCTGATTTAAGTTGTGGAAACTCGTGTTTTACAATAATGCCCAAACACCCCAAATTAATCATTAGAGCCACTATTCCGAGATTCCAAGAAAACACTGCAACTAATCTGACAAACCGAAAATAGCGTAAAAGTTAGCAGGTGATATGGATTCAAGATTATCCAATGACAGTCGGGGGAGTTTAATGTAAAAGATGTGCCAACACCATCTTTTTCGGTCTTTTTGTTTGTGGGAGGATGTGAATAGGGGGCGTTTAATGTTGTTTACCTTTTAATGTATGGACTTCATAATTGCTATATAAACAGTTGAATTCTGGCAATTAAATAACACGTTTTGTTCAAATTAACGATTAAGTTGACTCGTGTTCATTCTAATTGTTTGGCTATTGTCGTTTGTTGCTAAAAATGACGTTTCTTTTTCTATTCTTCCTTGGCCACCGTTAAGAGAACAGTTGTTCGGAACAAGAACTTGTTTTCCGCTGGTCATGAGTACACGGAGGGCAATCAGAGGGTTTCAGTTGGCAACTCATTTGGGAACACGCCTGTTTTAGAGCTCTTATTGACCTTTTTTGTTGGCCGTTTTAATGAGCTGCTACGTTTAAGTTGTTTTTGTGGCGCTGTAAATTTTCTGGAGATAAAAGTCTTTTTTTTCGACCAACACCTCCGCTTAATTTAAATGTGTTGTTTGGTTTCGGTTTTAAATCATCAAAATTATGTTCTATAACGTCGGAAACAGTGAAGAAGCTCTTATTTCATAACTTGTTTGCGCACGTTCTTTGTTTACATAGAATATTTTGCAGTGTGTTTGCAACATTAGTGTTTAAAAGTTGAGTCGAATTTTACGCGTGATTTGAACTTGTTTTGTTGTTTAAGTTAATTGAGGAATTTTATCAAAAGCAACGATAATTACTTACCGATAAGCGTTTTGAAATAGCCAATTGAATGACTAGTAGTTATTTCTATAAACAGATGAGGTTAATGAGATTTTTGGAATAAACAAAAATGAATGTTTTGCGATTAAATGCATTGTTGTTTTGACGCGCGCGTCGTTTAGTTTTTAAAGCTACAAGTCCATTAAAGTCTATCTTGAATGTCTTTAAAGTTTAAAACTCTTTTAAACGTTTGCGCTATTTGAAATGAGTTGGAAGATTTGCGTTGGTTCGTCGCCGTCGAACACCTCCAGTTGACCGCTGCTGTCTTATTACACGTTGCTTTAGCGCATTCCCTTACACACAAAGCGCCGTAGCGTATAAATACAAAGATCGTGGAGGGTTTTGAGATTTTCTCGGTATTGTTAACAACTTCTTACTCTTTAGATATCGCTTGTTGCTGATCTTTTAGAAGCAAGCAAAATAGCCGAACAGCAACAGCGACTTTTGTCCGAAATTCAAATTAGATTTCCATGGCAGCACTCACTGGAATTGCCGCAAAACAGATGCACTTAAAATTGTGTTCATTTGAAAGTCAAATTTGGAACACTTTTGGATGTCCAGTTATGAGAACAGCTTTGCTTCCTTTGTTTAAATTACTCATCTCTTTTGATTACTAACAAAAATATTCAAAGCAAAGAGCGCGACGAAAATCGATAGACAAATTGTTATCGATTCCACCGTAATTTCAGATTACGAAACTGTGATCAGTTGGAAGCCTCGAACACCGAGACGCCAAGGTCGCTGGCTTGTTTGCGCGCAACCATCTGATGAGACAAATTCGGCATTTGCAAACTTTTCCAGTGCAACGTCCTTGCGGCATCTAAGCACCTCAAAGTTTAAAAGCATTTAAGCGCTAAAACTCTCAGCACTATCAATCAGGATGCACACGACAGATGAGTAATCCTTTACACTTTAGAAAGCGCGCACTATCACACGCCCCATCATTTTATTAATTGATCAAGCATCTTGTACGGCAGTGTGGAGTTTAAAGTCAGTTGAATGGGAGGTTCCGTTTTATTTTTGGAGTGATTTGCTTTGTGTTCAGCGAACAACAATGGTGTTTCAAATTGACCGCATTTTGCAAATAAGTGCTCTAAAATATGCTTTGACATCAAAACGATCTTTGACTTCAAGAAAATCCTTGCTTGTTTTACATTCCGCAATTACCACTCAAAAATTAACAAATTTGCACTTTTCACAGAACACTTTGTGTAGTTGCAATTCCGCTATTCACACTCACTCATTAGACATTTATTTGTTCCGTTGATTGTGCAATAACTTGGCAGATGTTTACACTATAGTTCACGGAAGCCCCGCAAGTTTGACCAAACTCTGTGTTTTAATTCTCGAGCAATTGAGACAGGTGTTGAAATTAATAACGAATTAATAGCGAATGCTCTCTAATTTGTGGTCACTTGGCGTGCGCGCTGGGCGTGCGTGCCAACTCGTTTAGGTATTTTTTGGGTATGGCCATTTGTGTGAAGTGCGACTGGTTGCCTGCAGCAACCATTGTTGTTGTGGCACCTGAGAGCACCGAAACTTCACATTCTAGTGGCCAAATTGCTATGGAGTTTTCGGCTTTTGCATGAAAATGTTTCCACCAAGGCCTGTTTGTAGTGTGGGAGTGTTTGTGTTCGGTTAATTTGGCATTTTGTATTTTGAGTTTCGACACATTTTGAAACTTTGTCGAAAATGCTTGAAGTTAAAAGCGAACTATTTTGTTTACAAATTTTGTGCAAATTTGATTCACAAACGTATCCAATTTACCCCGAAACACCCACAACCGAGCTTTTAAAATCGTCTGGCTCGATCCAATTGCAAATTGATCTAAACCGCGACGTGAATTCTGCAAAAAGTATCCGGTTTACCTCAACAATTCAAAACACCCACAACCGAACTTTTCAAAACACAAATCATATTCGATCTTGTTTTCGAGCTCGTCTTTCGCCTTCAAAAGTTCATTAATTCATCTCTACTGTATCGATAGGCATCAACTGTCACTTACACCCGCTCATTTTGATTGCTACTTGATTGCCAAAACTCGGTTGTGAAATCCAGCGAGCAGGTAACCGCTTTCAAACAAACAATTCTTTGGCCTTTGAATCCACCCGCCGCTAAGATGCCAATTGTTTTCAGGGCGCGTGCACATTCCTTCCCGTGTACTTGTGAACTCCCAAATTTTGCTGTGAGGGTGGAGGATTAAGCAAGACAAATGTTGTGTGTGATAAGACTACTGTAACGTTCCGGCATTCTTCGAATCGGTGTCGAAATTGGCGAAAACAGTTGGTCTGCCGAAGAACTCCAAAACACGGGACAATCTTTGCCCTCCTCTAAACGTGAATATTTTGTGAGTGTTGCAGACCATAATCCCCTGTTCACATTGATTACCGGCGTGACTAATTGTGAAATCGGCTTCCGCATGCCCGGTCATCAAATGGACAATTGGGCAATTAGTTGAGGTTGCGGGGGTTCTGTAGCCAAATTGTAGAAGCTATTGTAGCCGCCGGCTTTGTAGTCTTGGCAGCTAATTGGCATGTTGTTTTTTGTGAATTCGGCGAAATGTTTAGAGGTTACAGTAGAAAGTTAGTAATTAATTACTTTATTTGGATTAAACAATTTACAAAGTTTAAATGATCACTCATTACTGTCACTGCTGCTTCCAGACTTCTTTTGATGTCGGTGTTTTTTGTGACCATGTCGTCTTCGTCCATGATTCTTGCGGCCTCGTTGGTGATGTCTGTCGTTTTCATCACGACGTTCAGATTGGCGATCTCTTCCACCAGACTGACGATCAAAATCTTGATCATTGCGACCAAATCCAGATTGTCGATTAAAATCATCGTTGTTTGGACCTTGGTTTCTCTGACCGAATCTATTTTGCCCAAAATTGTCAGGTTGTTGATCAAAACGGTCATTGCTTCCACGTCCAAAATCATTATTGTTATTTGGACGGTTCATTCCGGAGTTTGGCTGACGATTACGATCTTGAAATCCGTCTTGATCTTGCCCAAAGTCTCCATTGCTGCCCCATTGAGCGTTTGCAACATGAATAGCCAACACAACAAATAAAGCCAAAGAAAACAAACAATTTCTTCATTTTGAGTTGAAAAGAAAGAACTTGTGTTGAAAAATGAAAATCAAAATGTCAATTTATAGCCAAACAAAGAAGTGTAAAAAAAGAGCTCTTCGGGTTTGACTGTAAACTAATCTCGATCTTTGATGACGTTCAGTTCATGTTCGGCAACTTGAGTTGATCAGTTTGACCGCTAATGAGTGTGTTAAATTGAATTTTGTAAAAGCTTTTCAATCAACATCCGGTTAAACTGTTTTGCGGAGTATGTGTGAGTCAGAATTTTTGGATTAGCTGTGCAATTGACGTGATTTTAATACTAATATTTTTAAACAACGCAAACGTTCTTTAAAGTTGAATTGCTTTCACGAGACTCTTTGACCAACTCCGTCTGCAAATTCCGTCGACTTGAGCTGCGGCCGCAAAATTCAATTGGCTTGTCCCCGAAAGCCCTACTTGTTGTTTGTGCATTTGCCTCTTGGTTTCGCAACAACTACACCGGTTCACCGCCAAACTAATTGCACATTACAGATAAAGCGCGCACCTCGTCGCACCGCGTTTCTGCGCTCCTTTGTGATCATGGGCGCTGTGCGTCGATATGGGTGGGAAGTTCCTTCCACACTCTTGCATATGAAAATTGCTCCTTGATTTACGTTTCTTTTTGCAAACAGACTTAATTAAAAAGTGTCTTCAAAGTGTTTTTAGTTTAAATGTTTTTCAACTTCTTCGGACAAAAAATGACCACTTCACTCAATCACGTTCCATTTGATTCTTATCTCATGGACATTCTTTACTTGTCTGCTAAGCAACCAACTCAGTGTGCGTAAATTCGGGAACTGTCTCTTTCGGCGCGTGTGCGCAATAAAAATTCCGAGTTGTCCCATTTGGCGCCATTTCTTTTTCGGCCACATCCTTTGAGTCACACTATTGGAAGCCTTTCAAGCAAATCTTTCAAGCAAAGTTCAAAACTTTTCATTGCTTTTTAAACAGCTCTAACGAATTCGCGCATTTAGTAATCTGTTTTCTGCTCTCTGTTGTTTTGACCATAAAAGCCGTGAAATTTGACCCTCACAGTCATTGACTCCAAAACAGTGGCAGTGCGCAAACATTCTTTTTTATATGAAACTCGTCGCATGCTCGAAGCCGTTGGTTTAGCTAGCGCTTGTTTTTTGGAACATCGGGTTCTTTTTGCACTCATTCAGTCCAGCCGTTGTTTTGAGGGCCGCCCCACGGAACGATTTGAACCGGGACGATGAGTCATTCGTTGGGCGCAAGTACTGGCATGCTTTTCGACGGAGCGGGGCAGCACAAGCTCTGGAAGTTGCACCTCTTTTTGATGATGAAGATGAGAAGCGATGCGCGTAGCTGACTGGGGGCGCCACGAAAATCGCGCAGTATTGATTTTTGAGTGTTGTTATGAGTTGCTTTGGCGCTTTTCGGATATGAGAGTGGGTTGTCTCGGTGCACGTGATTTATTGGTGCTGCATTTGGTGTTTTGTTTCGGGGAGTTTATTGTTTTTTGAGTGATTCATGATTTATTATAGTTTTAAACCTAATTGATTGGCGCAGAAATCCGGCTTTTATAATGACGTGTTTGAAACTGTTTAAATGCACTTCTTTAGTTTGTCCAAGAATGTTTACTATGAAATCATCCAAACAAATTTGAACTACAATTCCAGCACATGTTATAATTAGCTACTGCGCGTGTCCTCGTAGCAATTCATCAAAACTCATCAATTCTTTTCGTCATTTTTGGCTTTTTGCGCTCCTCTCGACTCACGATCACTCATCGTCACGGTCTTTGTGTTTCCGGCTATTTAACTGATATGTTTGAGTGGTTTTTAAGCAAGGGGTTGGCGCTTCGGCGCTAAACATGTGATAAGTTAGTTTGCAAGATTCCACAAAGGTGTATTTGTATTTCGGTGCGTCTTATTCGCTGACATGCTTATCACCCTTTCAGGAAGGCTCGGCGCAACGGTGGCTGCCCAACAAACACCATGTTTGAATTGTGAGTCAGAATGGGGGAATTTGGTGGACGAGCCAAAGGCGATGCGATAAGCAACGCGTCTTCGTCCACACATTGATTATTGAGAGTGTCGGTTGTGGCGAGGTCGGCACATTGTCTGCAAGTTGTTTGTTTTTTTCTTCTGATACGTTGCACAAAAACTAGAAACTACTAAGTGGCGCAGCCTCGCTTGCACTTTGAAAGCCAGGCCGAGGCCTTCTTTTTAAATAATTGGTTGGCATTTCAATGTCAACAAATTGGGCCATTGTCGCAGTTGTTGATCCTTTCCGCCGAATGGCACAGAGTGTGGAAGGTAACTTGTACCATCGATAGTTCAAACTTGTCTACAATCTTCTGATACGTTGCACAAAAAACGTCTTTATTTTGTAGAAACAAATAAGTGGCATTTAATGTCAACAAATTGCATGCGTTATTTGACTAAACTATGAATAACTTGTTGATAGAAACGGACAGGAGAGTCGATTTTCTACGCACTTTCAAATGCTTACGTCAATGTCCCTTGTATGGGAAGAATGCAATGAGAGAGCTGTCAAAGGGGTGTTTACAGCACAATTAAAGGGATTATTGTTAACAATTGTCGATCGCGCCATTTTGTTGTTTGCGTTAATTTAAAAACACGTGGCTAGAAACAGTTACTTTAGTTTAATCACCGAAGTTTAAGATTTTTTCGAGTGCTGATCGCTGCCGCCATAGTCATAGAGGGCGCCTTGGAGGTGCGCGCGCCAGATCCAAATTCACACGGGCCCAACAATTCTTCGTCGCAGCTGACCAAGGCTTCTAAAACAGCTACGGGTACACGGCCAAACGCAATTGAACAAACTCATCCTCAACAAAAACCTCAATACACAAAAATGCCTCCGGACAGTGAAAACAACATGCCAGGTAAGCGCTTGAAATTTTACCATTTTAGCGGGAGTTGTGCAAAACATTCAAGACAAAATACCTGTAATTTTCGATGTCTTTCAGACAAGTTTTATCTTGGATTTGAAATAATCGATCATGTCGAAACAGGTAAACACAACAAAGGATCAACTAATCAAACAATTTCCAATCTTTAACAACAAAAGCACTTTTTGCTTTTCAATTAAACAGATCCTTAAATTGCATTAATTTTAGTGCTCCCAAGTTCAACAGCCACTACAGACCCTATTGTTCCTCACAATACCTACGCAACAACTGGACAAGTTCCCAATACTCATACCTCAACTGGACATAACGGCTTAATTGGTTCATGTTTCCCTAGTTTGAGTCATCTGTGGGGGAACTTGGAGCAGAAATCCGGCTCCCTTGACAAACCGCAGCATCGACGGAAACGACAACTACGAAATCCGACTGGACTGCATCGAAATCAACTTCAAAGAGAACTATATCGGTGGTGGTAATCAAAGCTCAGTGTTCCGTGGAAAGTGGAATGGCCGGTAAGCTTTTTAAACAACGACTTTTAGTAATCAATACTGATTTTAGACAAATTGCTTTGAAGAAGCTCAACCGCGCCTCTGAAGTCGACATCCAGAAGCTAGTGTCACTCAAGCACAAGAATATCGTGGAGACCTTAGGCATTTGCTCGAAAGACATTTATCCATGTATCATAATGGAATACTGTGACCGTGGAGCACTTTTTGAATTGATTCAAAAAGAACACATCGGAAAAGACAGATTCTTAAAATGGTTAGTCTTTTAAATCAAGTTGTTTGTGAAATAAATCCCGTTCATTTGCAGGTCAAGACAAATTGCAGCAGGAATGAACCACTTGCACATAGAGAAGATCATTCACAGAGACTTGAAATCTCCAAAGTACGCATTTTAATGGATGAAATTACTTACATTTCGAATTTTCAGTATCCTTGTTGATGGTCACGATTGCGCCAAGATCTGCGACTTCGGCTCATTGTACACTTGGAACAACACTTATATGCAAAGCCAACAGATGTCAGTTGTTGGAACGAGTTCATGGATGGCTCCGGAGATGCTCAAGAATGAAAACTGCACAGAGAAGATAGACGTCTGGTCCTATTCCGTCATTTTATGGGAGATGCTGATTCAAGAAATTCCATACTCCGGAATTGCATCCATGGCTGTTATGTATGGTGTAGGATCTGGGTAAGCACTTTTTGTAAATAAACAGAAAATGTAAAACAACCTATTGAAACAAAAAGAACACAAACGACTGAAGCAGTCGGCAAAACCTGCTGCCAATGCTGACGCGGTCTTATTTCGTAAAGCGTGTTCAAAGAAATTGCGAAATACAAGGTTTTGTAACAAAAAATTGCTGCTAAACGTGTAGAACTCGCAAATGTCTAATTAACTCGTTACTTTTCTTTAAATTATTAAAATCAAATGCTTTTCAGAAGTCTCTCGCTTCATCTGCCTAAAACTCTTCCGGACACTTGCAAGCTGATCATGAAGCTCTGCTTTAGCAAACGTGCCAGAAATCGTCCGTCATTCACTTATATTCTTGCACACTTGACAAACTTGCAAGCTGAGATTGAAAACATCAGCGAAGCTGCTTGGACAATGCGTAAAGAAGTTTGGCGACGAGAAATCAACGACGAAGCAGCAAAATTGCGCCAAACTAGTCAAAATGGAAACGACATTCAACAGTTGAACCAAGAGCAAGCCAAAGAGTTGGAAACAAAACGAATGCACGAGCTGAGACATGCAGAAGAATTACGGCAAATGTATATTAAGAAGAGTGAGCGTGCCGACCGGATGCTGGAAAATCTTCTATTGTGCATGCAGGAGTATGACCAACGTCAAAAAGAGCTAAAAGACTGGGAAGAATCGTTACGAATGAGGTCCGGAACAGTAGCTCCATCAAACTCTCATTATTCGCCTCCACCTGCACCGAATAAGCGTTCCAGCTTCAGTGTTCCAGTCTCCGAATTGAAGTCCGTCAAAGTTAAGAAGTCAACAATCATGCGCGCAAATAATAGAGGACAAAAAACTACAACAGAGTAAACAATTTAATTAAACTTCTCTTTTAACAAGAATTGTTTTTAGTGTTTATACTCGAGCCGGTCAACGTGCTGTTCTTACGATGGAAATTGAAGATGATAACAACAATTTGACTGATGAAGAGTTGTACGAATCAGATGCCGAAGAAGCTGAACGTTTGGCCAACAGAAGTGATCCAAACATGTGTCACCATCCAGATCATTCAAACACTTCTTATACTTTGTCACCGCCAATGCACGAAGAACGTCTGGTTGATGGAGGTCACATTGTACATACTCCGAAACGCCAAGTCTCTCAATGTTTGTCGATTTCATCATCGGACGACGAGCGCTATGTTGGTGTTCCCCGGTCTCGGCATTCGTACACAACTTCACATCAAAACTCATTTGAAGAGGCGTCAACAAGCAAGTTCTCATCAAGAGCAACATCGGCAAGAAGTTCGCTCAACTGTGCAAAACGTCAATTGGCTGCCGACTTTCGTGCAAACCGCAACTCGATTTCTCATCTGCCTCCTTATGAACAACCTAATGAGCCTCAACAACCGTTTGTTTGCCCATGCTGTGCTTATGAATTCCGTCGCAACTGTACTGCTCGTATCTCAGGCATTTCGGCCGACAGTGGAGTTTCATCAACAATGAATGATCGTCAAATGAGTGCTTTGACTTTGGAATCAACAACTCACGACGACTGTAATTGCTTGGAGCACAGATGTTGTGGTTGCCAAGACGCTCTTCCGCTCTACAGAAATGAAGCTGCAAGGTGGTCAGATGGTCGTATTCATCGCCATAGAAGCAATGGCCAAACTCCAGTAATGCGTCAAAATCGAACAAACATCAGAAGAACCACCACCTCCTTTGTTCGAAATTCACCAGCACGTCGTGTGGCTTCAGCTTCGTCCACTTCCAAACGCCATAGATCAAACTGCAACCGAAACTCAACCGGCTGTTTGGAAGAATCCATTATTGCTCATGAACATCATCATCAACTGCCTTGTTCTTCGTCGTCAAACAATTGCCGATCTCATTCCGTTCATAACTCGAATCCAAAATTGATCAAAGATGATGATATTGAAATGCAGCAAGAAGATGAGAATGGAAGTGGTCTGTTTCTTAACTACCATCCGCCCCTATGTGAAGCAATTCAAGAAATGGACTCTTCTATGTCTTCCAAATCCAACCGATCACCCAAAAAGTTGAATAAAATGGAACAGTCATCGTCTACAATGGCTTCTTCGTTAGAACGGTCTTTGGAACTAGGAATCGCAGACAACTTCTCAGACAAGGAGGCAAAGTTGAAGGCAGTGAAGTCTACGATTCGAACTCATCGGCGTTGTGCCTCCAATCCTACGAACATCATCGAGAAGAAGAACATCAGCAAAATAATTGAGACAAGTACTGAAAGCGAAAATGAACCCGTCCATTGTTAATTTCCCCAACGATTAGCCAGTCTTTGAACGATCGACTAGAGAATTGTATTGTATATGAGCTTGCCAAACTCCCCTTTGCATTGAGATTGGTCTCATTTCCGTTTCCTTTGTAGGTTTAGTGAACGAACAGTTGTTATCAAAACGTTGTATCTATTCTATTTTCATCTTTCGAACAAAACGTGTTCTTGTTGTACAAGTCAAAGATTGTAAATATTCATTCTTCCATTAGTCAGCTAACTAAGTAAACTTAAACACTAGTATAAGAATAAACATTTATTAAACAACTCGTCGGAACGCAAACTCAACAAGAATAACAAAGTGCCAACAATTATATCTCTTCACCTTTCTTGTTCGCTCCGTTGCGAACTTGAAGTGACAATTGCCGTTGATTTTCCTTGCCAATGTCCAAGTGTAACAATTCACGCAAACTAACGGTTGCATAAGTGCCAGAATTCAAGTCAAACTGTATCAAGAGAGCTTTTCGGAATTTCTCAGTCGGCTTTTCAGAAACCTCATCAGCTTTAGTTTCAGAGAAAGGCGGAAAGTTATGAACAATTGTATCTGGAGCGGCGTACCAACTTAACTTGTAGTTGACATTACGTGGCTTCTCAATATATTTGCGCAATGATTCAGCCAATGCAAATTCGCTAAACATCAAATACATTAAAGTAAAGTCCCGAAAAGCTTACCCTTTGAGTTCTAGAAAAACTTCCTTTGAAACGCCATCTTGTTCAAGAATTTCCATGTACCAATCTTTGACCTCATTTTCAGGGAACTTTGATGGAAAATACGGCAACGGCAAAACAACATCTTCAACCAAACCTTTTTCTACGACTTCTCCATTGACCATAAACAAATCACCATCAATCACTTGCTTTCCATATTTCTCAGCACGTCTAAACAAAACAAGACTAACTCACTAAAAAATAATTTAAATGCTTACTTTGACACAATTTTGTTGAAGACTAGACTTTGATAAGCATGCACGTAAAGACTGCGAACATTCCGTGGAATCGATATCAACGAATTCTTGAAGTTTTTCGGCTTTGTGCTCAAATATGTTAGAATTTTGCCTTCCGTGGTTGTTGATCGCAAAGTGCCGGGAACCAAAACAAGTGCTTGTGCTGCATCTTTTGTTTCTTGATACTTGAGTAGTGCTGCATTCAGTTGAGCTGCAAAAAGCTAATTAAATTATCAGTTAAAACAAATCGCTTACTATCGCTTCCGCCTATTGGCTTCAAAATGAGCGCAACAGTGCCTTGCCAATCACGTTGCAGAATCTTTTGTCCAATTTGTGCAGTCGTAGTGTTCCAAGTTCCAAAGCGTTGATCTCCATAGTAGTTCAAGAATCCATCATTTTCCCAGTCATTAATTCTTTTACGAAGTTGATCGTCTGAGATGTCTCCATTGAATTCTCGCAATGCAATTGAAAAACGATTGCCACACGCCATTCCAAGTGCCAAGTTTTCATCTTCGAATTTTGCATCTGAGATTTTCAATCCTCGCAAACGTGCATTCAACTTGTATAGCTAAAATCCGCAAATTAAGTTAGTTAAAGTATTTTACAATGATTAATTACCTGATTAGGCTCTACTTTAAAAAGTGAAACGCGCTGAGCTGTGATTGCACGACGATCTTTTGTTCCGCAATAACCAAATGAGTTCGCATTCTTGTTGAGAAATTTGCCGAGTATATTGATTGCGTAAGCTGTGTCGTGATCCATTTTGGCCAATGTAAAATGCACATAACTCTTTTGAAACGCTTCTGTTCGACGTCGCTTTCTAAAAGCATAAATATAAAACTAAATATGTAGTTGTAAATAGTTACCGAGTACTGCCAAGACGAGAAATCTCAATTTCATTGCCTTTAGTCGTTGAGTCCATACCGCCAACTGATCGAATGTAAACATGAAGATCTCGACGTTCATCTTTTGACCAGTCTTGAACATTAATTGAAAATTCCAAATCCTTGCTTCCACGAAATTCAGCCAACTGCTTTTTCATTTCTTCTGTAAATTTTGCCGGCGGATCAATACTGATAGCTGGCACATTTTCTACATTTGCTTCCGATGCGGTATAAATTTGAGGCTCCGCTGTGATCTCACACACTTTTCCACCATCCAAAATCTCCTGGACAACAAAGTCGGATTGAAGATGCTTAAACAGGCAAGGCCATGAGTTACCATCCTGATCATTCAAAAACGCAGTAACGCCTATCTCCGGTCGAAACATCCTTAAATCTTAAAGTTAAAAACTTCAAATCAACTCAATCCTCTGCTAAACAAAAATCACATAAATTTGTGGGAATCTAACCAATCGAAAGCATTTGAACATTTTTATGATGACAAGTTTATTTAATCGCCAACAACAACAAACAAAAATAACAATGTAGAACTTTATATTTATTCCGTCAAAATAGTAACAACTGCTTGATATCCGGTCATTCTTTAGTCTTCATCAAGATCTGCGAAAAAGTCGGCGTCAACTTGATTTTGAGCAGGTCTTTTTCGTGATTGAGAAACAACCTACAAATATGAAAATTAAAAATGTAACAAACGCCTAATCGCAAGTGAAGACAACGAAGCTCTATAGAGTTAGATTTATTGTGACATCGCAACAACTATTTGATAACTAGGTTGTACTCAAAAAAGACTTACATTTGTGCTCCAATTTTGAACAGTATCAGAGGTCTCCCAGACTTCAACATCAACGCGATCTTCTCGATTCAAGCTGACGATAATTTGCTCAAAATCACACGACGAAGCGACATCACAGGCCAATCCAGTTTTCCCTTCTCCGATGATCTTATGCTCCGCAGTTGACAAGAGCCTAAAATTGAAAATTAAAATTGCAAAGAAATCAAACACATACACCAAATTATCCAGCGTCATTTGCTTCACCAAAGCATGCTCGTTGGAAATTGGCTCGATTCTCTCAATCATCAAATCATCTGTCTTGACGTTGAACAGGGTTCGACCATTAGTCACATCAATCCAAAGAATTTCACCTTCGTCTGTCGAAACAACCGGTGTCCTAAATAGACACTCAGTAGAATTTAATGATCCTCAAATTGACTTACTTTTCGTCCATGAAAATGTGCGTGAGCATCTTGTCGCTGAACTCATGATCCATTACGAAACCTCGCTTTTTCAAATCAAATACTTCGATAATTCCATTTTCACATGTCATGTAGACAAGCTTGTCGTCAACGGCCAGACTTGTGATTGAAACTCCTTTAGTTCTGCCATCAAACAATCGATCTTTCGTTGCCGTTGCTTCTCGCGTATCAATCAAATGCACCTAGACAGCAAGCGATGAGTTAAATTTAGCGTAAAAACTCACATTTCCGGCTTCATCGCCAATAATCAAGTTGTAGGATTGGTTTGCAAGGCTGAACGAGGCAATGCTTGAAATAGGGTCGCTGAAGACGCGCTTGTCCACAGCTTTTGTCAAATCTGCAGGGTCCATTGAGCAAATAGTTGATCTGAGTGCGCAGCTGATTCGGGTGCCATCGGTGCTAAATCTGAAGCAACTGATAGGATCGTCCAATCCATTCTTTTCTACAACGGTCGATTCTAAAAGAGAAGTTATAAATGTCTGCAAAGCACAAACTCACCGCTTTTATCCCAGTCGAACCGGCATAACGTGAATTGGTCGTCTCCAGTTGCAGCAAAAACGGAACTGTTGGTCGGATGAGCTTGAATCAAGCTAACAGCGGGCTCAATAAAGAGCTCTTTGAAGACAATTTTCTGCTTGCTCATAGTGCTCCAAACTAAAATGAATTTTTGTAAAACTTTTAAAATCGAGGTCGCAAATAGATAAACGACGAAATGCAAATATCGATTAAACAAAAACAGAGTTCAAAAAGGCGAACAACTAAAAGCAAAGGTGTTTAACAACACAAACAATTTGAAGCTTACTTGTGTGTGTAAAACTAAGATCATAGTGGATTGTTTAACAATGCAAACAACTTTGAAGCTTACGCCAATAATCATTATTTTCTCCAAACATTCTGATTAACTCTAGTTTGGATAGGCGTGATTGTTGAAATTGAAACCTTTTCTACATACAGTGGCAGTTTGACAAATGACTCAAAAATCGGTTTTAAGTGTTTATTCCTATTCTTAAAAATAGTCAATATGTAAACAAACAATGTCCGAGAAGTTATAGAAGTATTGGGTCGGACAAAACGAATAGTTTTAGGCGCAAGAGCTACTCCTCAAACTACCGGCAAGAACCTAATTTGATAACTTTAAAAATAAGGCAGCATAATTTAGGTGTTCAGGAATTTACAATAAAAGAAAGACGTTGACTTAGAAGAGCAAAATTCCTGATTTTCCGAAACAAAACAATGGGATTTGGTAGACCTGCATGTTTATACAAGTGATTTTAGACGTAATTGGCTCTTTTTGTCGCAATCATTCTAGAACCTCGAACAACTTGTTTCGATAATTTCAATACAAATTGCAGACTGCTACAAAAAGAACCATTTAAGGACCCTGCTTGATAGTTAAGAAACATAGATTTCTAGAAAAATGAAGGTAAGCACCGGATAGGCAACAAAATAGTTGAGGCTACATGTGTTCAAATGAGCTTTTGAATCTCAAGTGGTTTTCCGTTGGTTTCAATAATTGAAGGCTTTTTCGGCGTTTCGTCTTCTTCGACGGCAATTAAGCTGTTGTTTGAGGATCCCCATTCTAAATTTGACGAATAAATTCGGTCTATATCAACATCCATACCTCTATTGACAAAACTAAATCCAACAAACCTAAAAACATGTTATTAACACAAGAATCTCATTTAAAACTAACATTAACAAGTGGCAGCCAATGAAAGAATAAATTAATGGATCCAGCCAGCTTCTATTGAGCACACTCCTCGAAATCAAACTGTCGCACTTCTGAAAGCGTTTTAATCAATTTAACTGTAAAGCTAACTAATTGCTGATATTGCAAACATTTACAAACACAACACTCATTAACTTGACAAAAAACATTAAAACAATTTGTGCTTTTCGACAATCATCAAGAAAAAACAGAGGTGCAATTGTTTGAAAGTTTGAGGTTAAGAATAGATTCACAGCACGAATACCCATAGTACACTCGTTTCCTTGTCATCGTCTGATTCGCAATTAAGCTGGTTTTCGAGTTCGGACAGGAACGATTCTTCTTTGTGTGACCGGTTGAAGAGATTTTGAAATAGGTCGTAATCATTTTGACAAGTGAACCACTGCCATGTGAGAATTGAGCCACACAGAATTATGAGCAAAATTAAAAACGGCGCCATAATGTAGCCGAGAATCGGCTTTTTAACGCACTGAAAATGTTTAGTGTGGAGAGTCTTTGGATTAAAAACTCACAAATGTCACTTCGGTGCCGTCTGACTTCTCAAGCGTACAAAATTGTGGTACAATACACAACATAGCGTATAGGATGGTGATTGTCGAACAAAGCCACATAGAGGCTAATTTATATTGATACTGAAAAGTTGGCATGATTCTAACGATTTCAAAAAATGAATACCATTTGTAACTGTGCATATTCCGCGCTTGTCCATTGAAAATCTGCAGGCTCTCCTAAAACACGTAGTGTAAACACATCTAACAGATGCTTTGTTTACCTTTTGCTAGTGTGTCGTTGAAGATTTTAAAAGCAGTTGGGAAGATCTTTGTTGAGAGGTCCCAGAACTTCTGATCTAAACGGAAAAATTAGAACTTTCAAATCACACAAAACAATCAAACTCACTAATTGCCATAACAAATGCATTCCACGCAAATTCTAGGCCGCAGAAGAAGAAAATGCTCGCCGGGTAGAAAGGTGGCCGAAACCTTTTTGCACATGCCATACATGCAAACGTTTACACCTAAACATTTGGAATAATTGAAACGAACCATATGAATTAACCGCGACAACAATAGAAGCGCGCACGAATGCCAACAATGAAGAATGCAAAATTAGTTGTTTAATCGGGGACACGTTCGGCCAATAACAACAAAATATGCTCATGCAACAAAGCGGGAAGGGTCCGGTTTTCCTTAATTAACGACTACAACCCGGCGTGATGACGTAGTTAACCACCTCACGAACGCAAAGTCCAATAATTTATTGCAAAACAGAGGGAGTTGTGGACTCAAAGACTAGCCAAATTAGTAATTTGAACGTGTTTTGAAAACGCAACAAAGTTGCACAAAAGAAGTGTTTCAAAAAGGAAGTAGCGGAGAGGTTGGAATGTTTCGATGAAAAGGAAAAGTAGTACTCGGAACGGAAACTCTACTTATCCACGAAAGTTGCCAACAATCTGGTGAACCTTGGCCCCTAAACTGCGTGAACAGTCAATTGGCGCTTGAAAGTCTCAACATACAATTATCGTGATTGCTTTCCGGCTCCTTGTTGAATGTGGTGCGTGTGAAGCCTATGAGGGTGGTGGGACATTGGGCCGAAAAGCAGGGTGACAAGCCGAAAGCTCGCCCCAACCCTAATGCAATTAAATTGCACACACAAAGCAAAAAGAAAAAACAGTCGAGTCTTTTGCGCTCCCATCCAAAGAAGGACATAGCCGCATCCGCTTGCGAATTCAAATCAAATTGCGCGCAAAAAATCCGGCAAAATTCTCACAGTTCTCCACTCACATCTACGTAGCATTTTCAATGTTCTTCATTTTATCCACGCCCTTGCCATCCCCAATCGAGCACACCAATTCCTTTTGTTGTTGGTGCACAGAAAGAACAATTAACGTTCGGTGCGAACTGAGAATTATCTCGTTTAGTGGCCATATCCACCTCAACCAAAACCAATCGTCTAGAGTGTTCAAGAGGAAAATTGCTTTTTGCCAAAAGAAATGTTGAAAACAAAAAGTTGAAAGCATTTTATGATTTAAACGCCCACAAAGTCGGATAATAAAGAAGACAATTCCAATCCAAAACACCAAATGAGAACCATCAAATTAGCGAACACCTCAGCATGCAGAACAGAGGCCACATCTCAATCGACGGGGATTTAAGCGGACGGTCTAGTCGGCCATTCTGAAGAACTAATCTCCACCTAAATTTTAGACTCCAGTCGTTTGGTCGCCAAATCTGCAAGTCGTCGGACTTTTTCCACATCAAGCAGAAGTCAGGTGCAATTGAGAAGGCGCGAACTTTTTATGTATGTGTGGTAGAATTTACGGGGGTTGCGTTTTTGCATGGGTACAGAACTGGCAGACTTCTTCTTTAGCACGCAACAACATAAAAAATAACCGAACAGGCAACTCGAAACAAGTCTACAATGAAATAAGCTATTTGCTAGGAATAGTAAGTGCCAACTGCAAAATTAAAGAAGCTCCTAAAGGTGAAGCCAACGTTGTAGACAAAGACAAGCGTGCCGCAATAAACCAACATTAGCATTAGCAATTTCGCCAAATCCTCCCGTTGTGTCGTCGACGAGCTGACTGCTTTATAAACCCAATTAGACTAATCGAGAATGCCAAACCGCCCCAAAAATGTGCCAAACACCGCAGCAAAGGTCCTGAGCAAAAAACTCTCAGGAAGTAAACAAAAATCAGCTACTTTGCAGCCATTTCCCGTTTCTCCGGCCACCCAATTTGTTTAACAACGTTCGGTTCTCAATTAAACTTCTCGCCAAAAACTCATATTTACAAACAGATTGGTCAATGAATGTGGCACGCCGATATTGATAAGCAGTCCCAAGAACCCAAACAACGATCAACACACTTCTCCACTTTTATTACAGCAATTAGTGGAAGCACACAAGATCAACACTAATTGGAATTGTGACAAAACTTGCAAAACAATGTTCGTGTGCGCGCTAATTGCATAAGTCATATTTGTTGAAAACAGCAGTGTTATCAGTCTTTGGAGAAAGTCAATAACAAATGCGGCCTTTGATTTGAGTGAAAATAAACTTTAAAGCAAACTTGTTTTTGCTGAAGCATCTAAACTGTTTATCGGTTATAATCTTCTCTTAATTAATTAACGCTTTCAACTCTTTGTTGAGATTAAACAAACTAATCGAAGTGCAATAAAATTGATAAACACTTTACGACTCGAAGCTTTAAAGTTAATTAATACACCAGAAATCACGCACTTTTAACATCATTCCTTAAAACATCATTTAAACGCAATAATTTAAAAGTAGTTTGCAACCGTAGTCGGCATTTACCGCAAAGCTCAAAATAGAAACGAACAGGTGAATTTGAGTCTCCAAACTGTTTTCATTGAATTTTGTTTGTCTTGTTTGGTTAATCAAATTGCACCAAGGTGTTGTTTAGGGACGGAAGTTCAAAATCTGGAAGCTTTGTGGTCAAAAGGGAGTGGAATGTGTTGATCAGTGAATGCACATGCAAATCTTTATTTTAATGTTGAGGGTGGATGCGGGCAGACAGATTTGAATAATAAAAGAATGTTTGGTAAAAAGAGCAGCGGACTTTCAAGCATCAAAAGATATTTTCAGCAAATAGTTTTTGGTTTCGATTATCATCGTTGTTGATCAATGTTCACCGTTAAATGTTGTAAACTTCCAATTTGTGAATCATAGGGGTTTTCAGAGTAGCTAATTGAAGAAATAACTCAAGACCGTTTTGGGCAACCACCCCAACAATAATGTAACGCGACGAGACACAGGCGCATGAAGATCACATCGACAAACTGAAAGGAGCCGCTGCGCCTTGATTTTTTTTGTTGTCGACCGAAAAGGAGAAAACACTGCTGTCTAACGCGCTTATCAAACCCGTAAACAATTTATACTTAAACTGGTGGGAATTGGATGATCTAAAGATTATCTTGAAAAGGGACTCAAGCAATTCATTTAACGATTCAAATCAGTTAACAGAATTTGCACAATAACCACGCCTCGATCACAAGCGCAATGCAAACAAACAATAAGAGTGAAATGATTTTATGGCCTTCGTTGCGTGAAGACACCACAAGTTAGCCACCTTCCAACAAACTCAAGTGCTGTCTCGTGCAAAAGAAAACACGCAAAAATTGCAAACAGATGCCAAATCAAAATGGTGAGTCTGTTAACGTGGCGCGGAGAACATGGCACAATTATGTTTTGGTCGGTGGAGAGCGAGCGGCAATTATCGGCAGCCGAATAGGTTGCAATGTACGCAATGGAAAAATTGGCCAAATTTGCATGGAGTATTGGCGATGGAATGTGCGTAAACCCGCATGCACAACTTGGCAAAAGATCGTTTATGGAAGGATAAGTTTGTATTTGCGGAAATGCAAATCTCCCCAAAAGGACAGTCAAATTGCAAGCGAAACGGCTATAATTTAGTTGAAAAATTGCTATCTGGCCTTACACTAATTGATACGGAATGGTGCACAAAATTGGAGGTTTGTCATTAATGTTTTGCATAGTCTTTGTACACTAAAAACAAGAAAAATGCGCGAGGAAGTAAATCCCGACTAACTAAAACCCATTACCTAATATCTCGCGGGACTTTAAGCAAATCGCCGCTATTGGACCAAAACACACGAATGCGTACAATTCAATTCGTCCTGTTCTCGTGAACTTATTCTTTCTTTTGTGCTCGTAATGGGAATTCGGAGAATGTAGTTTACTAGCTTGTTGCTCTTTGATCTCGGTCGTGAGTACTAAAGTGAAAGGCATAATCTAATTAAAATATGTAAAGCAGGTTTCGTTTTCGAGTTTAACTGGCATGAGTTTAAAAGACATAAGAGTGCTTTTAAAAGAAATCAAAAAAGTTCAAAGCTCAAATCGAAAGCAACTCAAGAGACTAAAATCAGTCAACCTGACCACCGGATGAATGCCCGAACAAACACACGAATAATGTGTTGGAGGCAAGCGCCAGTCCAAATTGTCGGCAAATTATTCGCCACTGCCTAAATTTGGCAGTTGGCGCTCGGACATTCCACTATCTACGTCACAGAACCAACCTATTTTTGGCTCGCCGACCAAAGGGGAAATTGGACAATTTTTACTGTGCTGCTTTTTGTTTACAACATTCTAAATGTGCATAACGGTGATTGTCTTTAAACAACTTTGTTTGACAGTGTAACGATTCGAAACATTATTTAATCTACTTTCGCCACTTACACCGCCTTTCTCACGATAAAACGTAATAATGGCTACTGGTAATAAAGCCACCGACTTGTTTTCAATTCAAACATACTTACGCAACACTTGATAAAAACATCTCAAACTGGACAACAAAAGAAGGAGACTGTTTTTCTGACTAATACTGGGAAACATCCAATGATGAACAAAGGTCGCTTGTGCAGTTGCGTCGTCTAATTTATGCAGTTTGGAGAGCGGCTATTTCTGAATTCGAAATTCTTGTAATTTCTGGTTTATGAGCGACACGTTTTTGAGACTTGCTAAATGTTAATTAAGGACGCGAAACATTTGAATGGAAGTCAAATGAATTTATTAGCACATTTAAAGTTCAGCTCTTAATTGAATATTCAAAACACAATTTAACAAAACTGCAAGATTTAATCGTATTCTGAATCAATTGGAACTGCTCGAAACAGATGCAAAGCAGTGAGATTTCTTATTTGACTCGAGTTGACGATAGCCATTAGAAAACGGTTGCCCAGTTGAGTGGGTTTAAAGCGTACATGAACTTTGATGCGTTGACCAGGATGGATTTCGCTAAACTCGCTTTCGATATAATAAAAATTGATAAAAAGAACCTGGGAAATCTATTTATGCGTGTAGACTTTCCACTGTTTCCGCTGTTTAAAAGTAACTCAACGTTTGTTAGAGTTTCAGACAGTGGATTTCTGACAGCGACGATACCTAAAATGCAAGGTTTGTTTGGAAAGCATGAGGTTATCAGCACTAACCAACCAACGTCTCGTTGATTTGTCCCATTGCCGGTGCAATTATTGCAACCGCCGATCCTGCCAACTGGATCTTTTCTTCTAAACTAAAAATTTAAAATAATGACAGCAAACTTCACCATGATAGAATAACTGGGAAGTTTGTTCGACTGAAGCAGAAACAATTGCAACCAATGATCGATGTGTTGTCATGTGCCGAGAGTAATCAGCAATTGGAGTGAAAAGCTTCAAAGATTCGGCTGAAAGCAACGATTACAGTTTAAATGTAAAGTTTAAAAATTACATTCAAACGGCTTCAATTCTATCCGATCTTGGAAATTGTTGATCTGAGCAGCCAGCCCATTTGGTTTTTGAGCGTGGACACGAACCGAAAACTGGATGTAACGTTTTTCCGATGAGACGTTTTTGAATTCAACTTGGACACTTATGTCATCGCCGTAAACAACCTAAAAATGTGAGTTGTTTCTGCAGGAATGCCATAAGTTATACCCATCCAATCTCTTTTACTACAAACTCAACATCCGTAATATTTGGGTTCGAGTCATTTGCATACAACAACCGAATACGTTCTTGCCTATCCATTAAGCCGGTTGACTTTACAGATTTGATATAAGCGGAGTTTTCAATATCACTTTTGTACTCGTTTATCAAGTCCATTGGATAGCCAAACGCACGAGGATTTGGTGTTAAAACTGCTCTTCCAATGCTAGACAACAAAATAACAAAGTTACGTTAAAAAAAGATAATTCTTACCCTCTGTTTCCACATTTAAAGTCCGTTTTAAGCAATCTGTATTCGTTACTTTCTTCGTTGTGTTCGTAGAACCATCGAACAACATCCGCATTCAACTGACCCCAGAAGAACCAGCAATCATAAGGCAATTCGAAACGGCCTTCACGTATTGCTTTTATCGAAGCTGGACCACATTGTGACACGTCTAAATAGCAATTGCAAGTTAGTTACATTAAAAACAACTTACTAGCGTTGTGTTCTTGCGGAGTTGCATCCAGTACTTGCCATCCGTCATATTCACTTGACAAATCAGGCCGTTTTATGTACAATTCAGTCCAGACATGGTAATTGGAATTTGACTCCCATTCAAAGTTCTGGAACGTTAGTGATTATTATGTAGAACATGCTCCAACTAACTTCGTTTCTTTTCATTGGCGCAAAAGAATGTCCACCTGCTGCTCGAAAATAAGCTCTATCAACTGTTAACGACAAATCCGAGTCATGTGCCGATTCAATGCAAGTGACAGTGCGTGAACAAATCCCTACAGAAACGATTCTATTTAACTAAAGAAACAAAAACGTTTATCGAACTTTTTCAATCTTTTCAAACTTTTCAATTTCATTCACTTTTTCAACCTTATTTGACTGACCTATGCATCTTAGTAAACTGACGAACGCATTTGCATAGACATAAGAGTCGGAACAAGGGACAGGTTGTCGACTTTGAATGAACTCGTCGATTATTTCTTCTGTGCTAATCCACTCATTTAATGGTCTGTCAAGCGAAGACAATGATCCTTGATTTGATTCGTCGTGTTGATTTAAAAGTACGTAATTGATCTGAAGTTTGTGCTAATCTTTCGAAGAAGACATCAGACTTACCGCAAAACTCAATTTCCGTGCAATTCTCACCACACATCTTCGATCAGCATATGTCAGACCTCCACGCAAATGTTCAAATTGCCAATAACTTAAACGTTCCAGCAACAACATAACCGTCTTCATAGTGTTTTCTTCGAACTAAAAAGCAATTTGAGATCAAAGCTTTCTACACTTGCAAACCTGTGAATTCAACCATGGCTCCTTGTGGAATGTGTAATTGTTGTTTGTTCCGACTGCTGTGCCGCTAAACCAAAGATCTGCTTGCTGATTTAAATAATAGTCTCGGAACGACCGCTGTTCAAAATAAGTGTCGTCTTTCTCGTGAAATGGATTACAAATAAGGTACAGTTTGGTACGCTGCTGAGCAGAAACATAAGATTCGTGGAGAGTCAACGAATGACTTTCAGTGCTTTGTTGGCCGATGAAGACTCTTAAACGCCAACAACCAACTATTTCGTTTACCGGAATGTTCAGCTAAACTGTTATTGAAGCAGTCTTTCTTGTAATTCAATTATACCTGAAGATCAATTTGAGTTCCGTCTGCTTTGATCAATTCAGCACTCCAAGTTTGTTCCTCCTTTTGATTTAATTGCTGGTTTAATTTCTGTTCTAACTGCACATGTCGATGTGTTTCTCTGTCTGGCTGAGACGCATTTCCGTTGTCCAAATCAAATTGCAAAATGATTGTGTGGTTTTCTGGATCAAAATCCAAAGTCCCAATAAGCAATATCTGCACAGGAAAGCCACGTCTTGCAACTAATTTGCGGTGGCTTTGCCACAAATAACTAAAATGAATTTAAATTACCATTTGCTGGCATGAAAGCATACTTTTCCGTAAAATGGACGCTGTTGTTAATGTTTGGCTGCAGAGTCAGACGACAAAGATCAAAACATGCTAAAAGATTGACTTAAAGAAGCCCAAATATTTAAAAACATACTCGACAGCAGTTTGCCACCACTCATTTCCAAAACAACAAAATTGGACACGTAGGCAGCGACGAAATTTGTGAACAAAAGTGGAATTTTTGCGAACATTTGAAATACTGAATCATGTAGGCGACGTGCCCAATTCTTACTTGCAAGCAAACAAATAAACAGTCCACTCATCAGATCGTTTCTTCGGAAATTTTAGCTTAAATTTGCTGTAAAGGTTGCTGTAAAGATTGTACGTACCAATTGAACAAATGCCAAAAATTACATTATAATCATTTATTTACAATACACGTAAAATCGAAAGCACAGAGATCAACCTAACAGATGCTACGATCTAGTCTCTTCTTACTGAAACAAATAGAAATTAGTGAAGACAATGAGCATTGAAACTTCTCACCCTATGATCTTCAATGTCGAATTTCGCATCCTTGAACTTATCGTGAAAACAAATGTACTTTTGCAAACCCTTGAAGCCAAGGACGAGATCACCTTCTTTGACAGTCTCATAGAAGCCGGTAACATAGGTGCATGTATTCTAAAAACATGGAATTGAATTAAAAGAATGCAACAAAAGACTAACCTTCAAAGTGACTTTGTAGAGGATTATTAAATTTTGCGCCTTAGTACGGACAGTTTTCAGAAAAACCTGTTTGCTTGACGGAACGAAATAGGCTTTTTCTTTTCCATCATCAATTGTTATCAGGTCATCTGTAACAGTGAGAGTATAATTTTCACTCACTTCAAAGTTGAATGTGAGCATTTCCTTAGCTGTTTGAGATCTGAAAATTAAAAATAATGTGAAAAGAAGAAAAACTAAAGTATAAACGATTTTTGTTAAACCTACTGTTCTTGTTTGATGTATAGTTGTTGAAAGTTGTCATTCAGCTCTTTTTTAATATAAGAATCCATTTTTAAATGCTAGGAACAACAATAGTTCGTAGCTAAAAATAGTAACGCAATAAAACTGATCAAAACGCAGAACATTGGTTTAAGAAAACATCAACTTAAATTTCCTCAAACTTTAAACAATGTTTACACAAATCGAAATTATGAAAGTGGAAGAGGTGACTGCTTGTATTCATATTACTGATGAATAATTAAAAGTTGCCTGTATGCTTGCCAAAAAGGTTTAAAACGTACGGAAAAGCCTCAACATTGTTTGGAACACTGTTTAGCGCAATTGTGTAATATTGTCGAAAACATATTGGAAAGTTGAACGCAACATTCACACTAATTACTTTATTTTTACAAGCATCGTGTCTAAAATAAACAAAAGCTTTGAAGAGATTAAATGTTTAAATCAGGTAAGTTTTGCACTGATGCTCCAAATCTTTAATTCCAAGACTATTGCTATGTCTTTAAAAGCTTTTAAATAAACTTTGCACACAAACGAGGTTTCTAATTGATTGCAATCTGTACAGTAAACGTTTTCGAATTACTTTATTTTACAAACATTATATTCACAAACATCGTGTTTAAATCATAAAATTGAAAAGGAAGTTGACGGCAGCGGACATGAAGTCTTGAGCGATGTGGAATATGAAAGGTTGTTTTGGGCCTAAAGCTTAAAGACACTTTAACAGCTATTTGATTGAAAACTGACCTCGTTGGAAGCCAGGATCATCGTGCTGAAACATGTTGTTTCCTATTGGCATTTGAATGGGATTTGGAGGAGCAGCCAACCGATGCAATCGTTTGTGAGTTTCTGCTTGGTTCTAGAAATAGATTTTGTACTTGTTTAAAAACACAGATAAACAAACCAGCAAGACTTTCGTCAAATCCGCAAACGGTATCGGTTGAGGCATTTCGTTGGCAACTTGCGCTTTTTGCATTCCAAACAACTGGGTTTGACGTTTAATTCTTCCCATGATATGTATGTTTCCATCGACAGCGCAAATAACAATTGTGGAAAGAAAAATTAGTTGAAAGAACAAAACAGTCATCTCGATGCTTTTAGTCAGTCAAAAAACAAAAAAGCTCGACAACCGAGTTGCGAGATAATGCCGATTTTTTGAGATTTGGCATCTTTTTTAAAAAGACGCCAGGGGCACTGACCGACGCAGTTGAAGGACAGTCGAAGTGCACTTGTTTGAGTGACCTTCAATAAACACGTTTCGACTGGTCAAAAAGAAATGGAAATTAGGGCAAGTCGAAAAATTTAAATTCAAACATTTAACAATTACTGTAAAACTTCCAATAGAAGGGCACTTTTGAATGCAGTACTTTCGGTTAGAGTATAAAGAAGTATAGCATTTAATTTCACGTGTTTCTAGACATCTAGAAAACAATAACATGTTTAAACACTTTTTAATATTAAAAAGCAACTCTGTGTTTATTAAAAGTTCTTTTTTTCAACAAATCGAATGCAGTTTGCAAAATTGCAACTCAATGAAGACAACGAAAATGTTCAGCCAATTTAAGGCTTTCTTACCGTGTTGCCGCGGATTTCTTTTTTGTGAGGAAATTACGTCAATTTGATAGTTTTTTGTCGCTAATCAATTATTGTGTAGAAAAAGTTGAGGTCGCAAGTGGATGTCTGCGCTTTTTATTTATTGACTCCGCAACGTTTGATCCACCTTTTCATTTCACCTTGAGGCTATTCAAGAATGTCTGCTTGGGGAAACAAGTGAAAGGGGATTTGTGTGGGAACAAGTGGTTTTGGTTAAATCTTTTGATTGGGATTTCCGGTCTACCGTAACTAACAAATGGCATGCATTGATTTTAATGTAAACTTTAACACTGTTCACTTTTATCAATTCAACTGTTGTTTACTTCAATTCCACATACAACCTGGTGTTTATTTTTCCAGACTGCGCATCTATCTTTTTGTCCACTGTGCTCATTAAAGGGTCTGAATGACGTCTCTGTTACGATTACAGTCGATAGAAAAGGTTACGAAACTGATTGGCGTTTCAAACCAACGGGTGTTCAGTTGCAGATCAAGAATTCAAGTTCTTCTCGACACGGCAATCATTGAACTTTTTTCATGTGTTGTTTGGAGAGTGTTCGGCGTGCAAAGTTGTGGAATTTATTGTGTAAACTTTTGCCTCATTTTGCGCTTACTTTTTGAGCGGAGTTTGATCTTGATTGTCAATCGGGAAGCGTGCACGTGTTTGTTTTGTTACCTGTAAGTTTCGACCTTTCCTGTATCTTTGTTCTACTGTTTGCTTGTTTTTTAATTCGTGACATTTGCTAAACTAATATTATCTTAACCTCAGATCCCGCGCAGACAAGCGGAAACATTATAATCAATTAAACGGCATACTTTTACATGACCTTCGACAGTTTTTGCGCGTTGCAGACGGAAGTTTACAAAAGGCCAATCAATTAACAGCAAAAATCCGCCAATCATCGTGATTTATACGCCTTCTTGAACTAATTGTTTTTTCAACCGCAAGTGGGCCGACAATGAACTTTTGTTGATCACTAGACAAACGGTTGTGTTGCACAATCATTGGGCGTGATTGAGGCGCCAACGCAAATTAAATTAGGTTGGCTGATTTTTAAAAATGATATCTATAGTGTTTTCTTGTTGACTTTAAAGAACAGTTTGTTTCGATTACTAAACAAACATTTCAAAGTCCACTAAATTATTGACAAAAAAAACTTGGCCGAAAGCCAAAACTAAAAGTGGAACACGTTTGAATCAACAGCGCGCTTAATGGAGCGAAAGTAATCCGTTGCGGGTGGTGATTATTACGCAATTCGAAACAAGTTGCTCCTCCAAAAGTTTAAAGTCAATCTTACGTTTTGCCCCAGGCGGTCTGTTCATTTTGAAAAAATTCGCGCTTTTGAAATTCCTTTGCACGACGTCAAAGTAGTTAGAATTGTTACGGGAAACAAACATACTACAACTAACTCAAACATTCTCTACAAAAAACAAAAAACACACTACATAACAATTGCTTACAACTTGAAACGAAACGCAATTTCAAACAATTTTGTGAGAATCATTTTTCTGTTCAAAAAAGCATCTTCGTCGATATTAGTTTCCAATTGAACAGAAGTGTGAACGGGAAGTGATTGTTCGAGAACGACCTATTTGGTGGTGTGAAGGTCATCAAAAACGATGAGGTCTTAAAATGCTTTAAAGTCAGTTATTGATCTTGCTTAACTACAAATTGACGAGTTTGTTTTGATCAAGTGTTTGTTTGAGCAGTTCTCGTTTTGCGACTTCTGGATCGATTTTGTAATGCGTTGTTTACGCACATGTAAGTTTCTATTTAAGTTTTTGCAGGCAGTGAACACAGCTTTTGCAGTACAAAGTCGCACAACACTTTTAAAGACAATAAGTTTCATGGACTGAACCGGAAACAGTTTGCAGTGTTCGGATGGGCGTCAATTTTTTGATTTATCACCTATGGCATAACCAGTTTTTGCGCGCCCACTACAATTCACATTGGAGGTTTTGGCGTTCGCCGCTGTGCAACCACGAAGTTTCAGGCCTTTTGTGAGAGGCACGCTTTTTTGAACGTATTGTTGATTCCTGAGTCAAGTCAGTTATGATTTTTATTGATTTGTTTGGAAACAGTTGAAGTTTGTACGAATTTTTTATGTTCCGGCGTGTTCCAGATTACTTGAAGGTTAAAGTCGCTTAGGAGTTTTACAGTCCGGAAGAATTCAATCAAAGCATAAAACTCCAGCTCGATTCTAAACCAAAACTTTTAATTCCGCGCAAAATTTACGCCGTTTTTTGCGCCTCCGAATAGGTTCTATGGTTTGGCTCTGTTTCCTCGAGTGCGCGTTACGAGACGTGATTCCAATTTTATTGACAATAAATGTCGTGTTTTCTCTTCCGCCTGAACAGAACCAAACTCCTTCATTTTTATATGCATCGTGTTGAAAGTTACTTTTGGACATCTTTGAACCTTTTATTGTTTTAGTTGAGCGCTCAATTTTTATAGTCAATTAAAAATCAACTAATTTCGTTTTCAAAGCTGTTGATCGTTTAATGGCCTCACTTTCGTTTTCAATCGAAGCTGTTGACCTGAGAAATTTGACAGAGCTGTTTAAGTTAAATTGATGAACAAAATTGACCATTAGAATTTGAAACTTCATTGATCGGGTTCGATTTGAGTGCGTGTTTGCTTTATAAGTCGAGAGTGGGTGGCTATTTGGAATGATCACGTCGATTGTTACTTCTAATTTGACGCCTACTTCATTTAACAAAACTGTCAACCGTATTTGCTTAAAACGTTCAAACTATTCAATTACAAGCCCAAAAGTGCAATCACTTTCACTCCGACGCGTCTGGTCATTCAATTGTCTCCGAATCATCAAGGAAAACCTGGAGACGTTAAATGTGGCGTGGTATAGGTATCGGAAAAGGCGCCGCTTATAAAACCGATGATGGCCTTGAATGTTCATTGCCAGCGATCAGACCAATTTGCCGATGACGCATTCAGCCGATCTACCTCCTCCTTTCTGGGTTACACTGATGAGTGGGGGCGTTTGACTTGGAGTTTTCATAAAATGCCCTTACAAACTAGAGCAGAAACTTGTGCTGAAAAGCCGAAGTTGCGAACAACCCGAACAGAATTCACCTAATTTTCAGTCGAAGAGTGGTCAAGTTTACGGTTAAAAGTGCAATTCTGCTAAATTGGCGTTCGTACAAAAAATTTACTTATTTTGCGTGGAATTTCAACTTTGACTGTATTCATATGCTGTTTAGTTTCTGCTGAAACCGACTCTGTTCAAGATTGGAGTCACAAACAAACAAAACAGCTGAAGTTCATGGGCGGCTTGCCAACGCCGAACTCCTCCGTTGATGGAGACAGTGCGTCAGGTATGAAGTCTAATCATATGGAACTTAATGCACTTGTTACAGGTTCTGCCGGCACGACCGGAAGCGAAACAAAACTTATACGAGTAGTTCATTCGGCTTACAAACGATGGGCTTTCTTTATAGTCGAGAATACAATTGCAGGTAAAGAATATGTTTGACAACTTTATTGACAATCTTTTCTTTCAGTAATCACAGTGTGTACTTTGTTGACTGCCATCTGCACAGTTAAAATTCTTCTGACTCCGTAAACTTACATTCATTATTAAATTATTAATTGTATTTTTAGACAGAAGAACGACATTACAGGTTACACGCCGTAAGTCCATCAAGATAGTTTAAGTCTCAAATTGACATTTCAGTTATGGAGCAAGATCTTTAGGAGAACTGGCCATTCGCAATCAGTTTTTTGATCAAAACGGCATCGGAATAGCTGTAATGGTCCTGGCTGAACCGAAGAGTGGCACAAACATACTCAAACTTGAATACCTAGAAGAAATGGTTAAAGTGGACGACTATATTCGAAGCAACTTTACTCTTTTCAATCACATCAAGAACAAAGAAGAGACTTTCAATGACTTCTGTACAAACTATTGCAAGTTAAACGACCCGCTCCGGAGCTATTACGTAAGTTTGTTAGAGTCTTGTTTCAAAAGAATTCGGGGAATCCGCCAAAATTATTAATGACTAGTTGATTCGGTTCCTTTTCACATCAATTTTTGCAACCCCCGCGTTCGGCAAATGCTATGACGCAAATTAGGGTGTTAATTGACTAGCAGCGATGTTGTCGGTGATACTTTTGAACGAAGTTTTGAGTGTGAATTACAAACAAAAACGGACTTACTTAAATATCAAAACACTTACAGAATGGTCTTCAAATTCAAACAAAGCAACTCGAACAAGATCTCCCACTCAACGACCGAATTCATTTGGATTATCCACAAATTGACCTGTACGGCGTGAAGATCAACATACAAGCAAGCATCTTTGGCGTTCATTTTCGGCAAAATGGCACAAAAAGCGCATCTAATTTGGAAAGTGCTGAAATGCTTGCATTAATGTGTAAGTGAAACAGTTTATTGCCGTAAATCTCTAATAGAAAGACAATTAACAATTGTGTTTAAAATAATCAAAATAAACATGCTAGTTTTGCAAGTGTCTAAAAACTATGTTTAAAAGGAACTTTAATTATTGAGCAAGCGTGTTGAGCTAATTTACTGGGTGGACCAAAAAAACGTTAACACAAAAAAGTCAATCAAAAGTTTCAAACAATTTTTGTGTTAACGCTTTTTTGGTCCACTCTGTAAACAAAAGCATTGATTACATTCAAAATATCACTTTAATTCTTTTAACTTCTTCAAAATGACAATTTTAGACAAGGCAGAACGTGTTGGCGGTTGGTCAAACGACGAGATCAAAGATTATGAGATGCAGATTTCACACTATTTTGAAGAGTGAGTTTTCAAATTTTCAGTTAAACACTTTTGACTTCAGAAAATACAAAAGCGACAACTTGAAAGTTATGACGATAAGCACAACATATGTGGAAGCAGAAGTTGTTCGTGCCGGACTTACAATGCTCCCATTTTTGGTCATTGGGTTCGTCATTATGGCTATTATTTCTTCGTTCACTGTCATGCTTTCCGCCGCATACTTCCAGCAAATAAGTCATCAAAAGATCATTCTTGCTATATTTGCTTGTGTTTGTCCGTTCATGGCAAGTGGAACAGCTCTTGGACTCATGTTTTATGCAGGAGTGCGTTTTGGCAGCATTCTTTGTGTAACGCCCTTCTTAGTTCTTGCAATTGGCGTCGATGATGCTTATTTGATGATCCATGCTTGGCAAAGAATTGCAAAAGAACAGCGTCACAATCCAACAAGTGACGACAGTGTGGCACAAAGACTCTCATTAGTATTGATCGACACAGGTCCAGCAATTTTGATCTCCGCTTTAACTAACATCCTCGCCGACGCTGTTGGGTCATTCACCGGATCGCCAGAAGTTACATTGCTTTGTGCCGGAAACATGGCTTCGATTTTTGTTGACTTCATCTATCAAATTACTTTCTACTCGTCTGTCATGGCTATAGTCGGAAAGTGGGAGATGCGAGACGAAGCAATTAAGTCACAGAAACACCGCTACAAATTGTCGATTCCAATTGGCGACTCGAGTTTAAAGATGCCTCAAAACTGGAGAGTGGAAAGTCGACCACAAAAACGAAAGTTCTTTGAGGTTTGTCTCCAAGTTAATTCCGTACATAAGTATTGTTTAGCCGTCTGACAAATTCCACAACACCGTAAAGACTCGTTTTGAACAATTTGTTATGGCTTATGTTGACTGGATAACAAACATTTTTGTGGCGTCTGGAATTTGTCTATTGTGGCTTGCATTCATTGTTCATTCAGTTTATGTAAGTTGTTCCAAGTATTGATGTTTAAATCAATCACATTTAGTGGGTGACAAAGTTTGAAGTTAATTTAACGACACAAAAAATGTTTGCTGCCGACTCGCCGTTGCTTGAGGTACAGAGTTTAAGTTATAATCTAATCCCTAATTGCACTTACAGATTGACTACCGTCGCGAAAACAAAATTCTGCCTCATTACACAGTTGCCACAATATTTGTAAACACTCCGGGAGATTTAAATGATCCGAGTCGAAGACAGCTTTTCTATCAAATGGTCACGGAACTAGAGTCTTTTCCGGAGAGTTGGGGGCCGAAATCAACAGTTTTGTTTCTCAACGACTTCTTGACCTACGAGAAAGAGAATGAAGCAGTCTCCGGTACCGAAGACGATGTTGAAGAAGATGAAACTACAGCACTGGCACTGGCGAATTCAACAGAAATGACTAAATTTGATCCAGATGATTTGCCGTTCTTTTTGAAATGGCCCGAATATGACTACTGGAAAGGCTTTGTGAAACTGAAGACACAAAAGTAAGTTAGTTTATTCGAGGAATGTTAAGTGACAACATTTTTGTTTAAAGATAGAATTGAGTTAGTCGTCTAGACTAAATTTGGAGTTAATTTGTGGCGTTTGTAAGCGTGGCCAGGATCGAAGACATGAAACTGTAGAATTGAGCTTTTTCCTAAAACAGAACATAAAGCTTTCCAGTTAACTATATTAATCAATACTTACATTTCTTGTCGGCCTCTTCTCTGGCTCTGACTGCAACTGGGCATCTGTCGTCTTGACGGCATCTAGAATCTAAATAATTTTGATATTGACTGCAGTTGAAGTATAAAATTACGAAAGCACTGTTGGCATACTGACTGGTTGTTGTCACGCTTACTGCGTGAACTGGCGTTAGCGCGAGCCCAATCGCCGCTCATCTAAATGTTTGAATTAAAATTGACTAAACAAACTGCGCGTAAAACGAGAAAATTAATCATTTGCAAGCAAACAAGATCAATTTGTAATTGAAAAAGCTTTCAAAAACTATCACTGGAAAAGGAATTTAAGAGAAAAGCATTAATCAACTAAGGATTGATGGCTGATGGCGAATGCGTGGACGCAAAGATGTGCTGGCTGTTCTTTCAATTGATTTCATTGGCCGGATTTGCGGAGATACGTTGCCAGGATGTCGAAGACATGCATTTGTTACACAATGCAGAAATTCCGTGAATCACTTCTACAAGGCGTTCAACTTTATAAACAATCTAAACTTAACATTGCAAACGTGTTAATTCACTAATTTGCGTTTAAAAGTTGTTATTATTTATTTGAACATAAGACACTTGCTTACAAATGGAAAATCTTTTACATATCAATAGTACAAATAGTCTTTAAACATAAACTTCCTAGAAACTGGAACTAGAAGTTTATCATCTTCGTTTATCGCTTCCTCGTCCTCTTCTACCGAATTCAATTCAACTACAAGGCGCACAAATCCAAAAAATAACGACGTGCTCCATTCAAGTTCGATAGTATAGTATTGCCGAGTTGGAAGATTTTGCTCGACTTCTTCGGCATGTTGTTGGAAATAACACAAAAATTTGAACTTTGTTTGTTTCAACAAATACTTGACAGCTTCTTTTACAGCCTAAAAGCAAACTCAACTAATATTTACTTGTAGACGACTTACTTTCTTTGTTTCCCGATGACGAATATGGAAAGAGTAACAAATTTGAATATATGCAGTCGACGGACAAGATTCTCGCAGCTGTTCAAGCCTTTTAGATTCTTTGACCAACCAATTAATAAGTTGTTGCAAGTTAAACTAAAATTGCATAATTGATTATTGTTGCATTTGCTGATCAAATTGCTTGCTCTGAAGTGAGACGATCGGCGAGGAGGTAGCACTCGAGTAGTCTTAAATTTGGAAAGTAACTGGCCATTTGTGTTAGCTTGGATACAATATCTTGCTTCTCGTCTAGTCGGCTACACGTAAATATTAGTTTTTTGAGATTACAGCATAGTGGAAAATTAGCAAAATAATCTTCATCAATTATATCTGAACTTGACATTTAAAATAATACTTTTTAATAAGGTTCCGCCCCCTCACAAAAACGAACTTGAATCAAAACGCGGGGGGGCGGCGTATTCGCGGTAGCACTACTTTTTAATAAAGCTCACCGTCGAATCTTGTGTTAGAAACGCGATAAATACTGTGAATGGAAATCCTTTCATTTGATGATTAGCAAGCACGTGTTTCCATTGATCTGTAAATGAATTAAAATGATGACTAAAGGACAGAAAGATAACTCACAAAAAGTGTCGACATTGTTTAGAACACAAACACGCAAATTCAAGCGAGGCACTTTTGTTAGATCAAGCAAAAATTTAACATCACATATAACAAGATATAACTGTTTGTGTAACTGATTGAGTATATTAAAATAAGAAGCGTTGTTTATTTCATATCCTTGGAAACAGTTTATCAGTACGTGGCCTGAAATTTAATGATTAAAGTTAAGTAATGTGTAATTTCAGCAACCTTTAAAAAGTTTGCATACATTCGAGTATTCGTCGACGTTCTTAGAATAAGCAATCATATGAAAAAACTTTGAATTTAACAGTTGATTTAGACGCTGGATTTCAACTAAAGTCAATTCAAGCGCTTGTGTTCCTTTGCCCAAAACAACAATATCGGAAAACCACACATCAAATGTGTTGTTTGAGTTTAGCCAGCCAACTACAAATTGATAGACCTTGTATAATTGTGATGCGGATATGAATTGTCGGGAGATTAGCTAAAAGTTTCTTGTTATAAAAGTGTTGACAACAACTAACCAAACATTTGAGAAATTCAGACGTGGGAACAAGTTCTGAACTCATACTTTTAAACACTTTGTTTCCTCGATGTTTGAGGAAAACCGATTTAGCATGTAGATTCAGTTTTAGCAAAGGCATGATGAAAATTCAAAAATCCAAAGTGTGCCAAAATATGCGTTAAGATTGCTTTTTTTGAGCTGCGCCTTTGTATTTGAAGACTTGAGTTTAAGCGCAATTTTTATGCAGTTAAAAACGGGGAAATAACACAAAGTACATTAAAAGCTACTATTAAGTAATGTTTTTAGAAATCACACGCAACTCGAAAGCTTCTTTTTCCAAACAGTCTATCAAGGAGAGCATTTAAAGTTGTGGGCACAAGTAAGTTAATAAAGTTCAAAAGGTAAAAAGTAGCTTCTACACTTTCAGCGAAGTCAAATGCTCCAACGCTGGAGACGAGTAATCGACCGATATCCAACTTTCAACGCTACTGTCTTCCACGATGAAGGCATTTTCTTGGACTTAATAGAAAACATGCCAACCGATGCGTGGCAATCAGCGCTTGCTACACTGGTCGCCATGGGCTTCATCTGTTTTGTGTTCATGTACGACAGATTCACAGTTTTGGTTGCGTCCGGAGTAATTGCTTCGATCATGATCGGTGAGCTTTAAACTGACACAAGATTAAATGCTGGCCATTAAAGTGCAAAAATAAACGCCACTTTCTCTAATCAATTTGATCTAACACAACTAGCGCCGAACACGATTCATTTTTGCATAATTGATTAATCACTTTTGCAGGTATGCTCGGAACTTTGTGTTTCGAAGGCGTCTCAATGGTAAACATTCAATTCAATGCACATAATAGTTTACTTACTTGCAGGATCCAATTATGATGGCAGCACTCGTAATCAGTATCGGCTTTTCTGTGGACATCCCTGCTCACGTTTCATATCATTATCATTCAGCAGGTTAGATTTGTGTGTTTAAGTCATTTTATTAGGTTGTTTAGGTTTTGAGAACCCGTCGGCGACTGTCAAAGAACGATTGATCCTTACTTTGTCATCTGTTGGATTCCCTGCAATTCAAGCCTCAATTAGCACAAATTTGGTCGTCTTATCACTTCTTTTTGTTCCACTTTACATGGCCAAGGTTTGTTTCAAATTGCTTTCAACTTAAACTTCAAAACAATCAATCATGTCGATTTCAAAACTCTTCTAACTTCAAAAAAGCCGACAATCACGTCTGCAAAAAGCACTCCAATTACCAATTAAAGATTGTTTTTTCGACTGTAAACCAAAACGGTTTCATTTCCGGAAAACAACTTGCGCCGTCCCCCTCGATAATGATGATTAATTGATCTAACTTTTTCTAGGTGTTTGTGCAAATAATGTTCCTGTGCATTTTATTATGCGTGATCCACAGCTTGATCATCCTGCCGGCAGTTTTCAGTATGCTGGAGAAAGTGATACGAAGGCCGGTAGCGCCAAACAAAGAAGCGCCTATTAAGGCAATTTCTACAAACGTTACTGTTTAGATGTTTGATTTAATTATTTAAACTCATCCCAATAGCATTTACTTGTCTACTTAATAGTAGTAATTTAAACATTTTTGTTCAATTGCGGGTATCCTTTACGTCAATATCACAATCAAAACACTAAAATTGCTCTCAATTGACTGAAAAGAGCGCTTTACTGTTTCTTTCAAACAACGTCCACAAACGTTTCGATAATTTCTCACTAGGGACTTTTCTCTCGGTGCTTTGCGCTTTTTTCGAGTTGACCCAATTTGTCATACTGTCATTTTTGCTTCTCGAATGTGTCGGCCAGAAAACAGACCGCTGGAGAAAGTTTTAGCCAAAAATACCAAAAAGAAGTCAATTACTCTGTGAGGTGTTTTGATTGTTGTTTAATTGGCGAGTCATTGTGTGAAAAAGTCAGCTGTTTTCGCCAAAACTGCCCAATTTAATTGTCCTTTCGTTTGATTCCATTCCTCATTCATTCTTTTTGATCGAGTCCTTTCAACTCGTGCAGTTTGATCCCCCGTTCCTTTTGTTGTGTTACTGCCAAGTTTTTTCCAGCATTATTCGAGATTTGTACCCAGTGGCTGTATTTTTCGTTTTCAAGCATAATTCGAATGTTTTATAGCATACCGGTTCTTTTCTTCTTTAACTTTGCCTCCATAATCATCACATCGTAAACGTGTGCTTTAACTCCACTTGAATGACGTTGTTTTTGATCTTTCGGAATAAAAGAGTTGTTTTTGATTTACAAGCAAATCGTTTTCGTTTTATTGCGTTGTTTTTAATCTTTCGGAATTCGTTATTCCGAAACAATCGCCCGTTTTCGAGAAAATCAAACACATGTTAAAGCCGTCAAAGTTTTTGTTCGACAAGTGTGATCACAATCAGCGGTTATTTGAAAAAAGCGGAACGCCACTTGAGCTCCCGACAAATCATTTCAAGCGCTTGTGGTCAACAAAAATGGCCAGTCAGTTTGGCGGCGATGACGTGTTTGGCTGATTTACATTTTTTGGGCAAATTATTCTTTAACATGTCCGGAGCGCGCAACGTCCGCTGTGGTTTCTTAGTGGCCATTCTCGTGCTAACGATCTTGATAGGAGTCCTCACACATGCGTTCAAACGTCATCGCTACAAAGTGTACAGTGAAGATGGAAAAGGTGAGATCAGATTTCCGCTTTTTATTTGCTTTTGTAAGTGTGCAAAAACATCGAAAGAACTGAAAGACTTTAATCATTTTAGATGTAAAACAAAACTATCGCTATTTAATCAACCGACCAATGGAATTTGTTAGACCGCCTGAAACTGCACATCTTGACTGCCAACAATTGCTCAAAAACGAAGAACTTTCAAGAGGAATATTCACAAGATAGAGTAACATATAAAGATCCGCTTTGGCCAGATGATTTGCCTACAGATTGCCAATCAATACTGCAACGTAACTTTTTTCAACTAGACGGTTACTACAGAGAAGAAGAACGCTTTCCTCTCGCATTTGTTCGTGTTGTCTACAAAGTAGGAGTTTTTAGCTTCAAAAGCACTTTCAACGTAATGTTTTAAGGACTACCGACAAATTGAATTGGAGCTAGCTTCCACTTATGCGCCTCAAAACACTTACTGTTATGCTATCGATGCAAAAGCTTCAAAAACATTTCACGCACGAGTCAATGTAATTTTTCAAGCACTGCGTAAATCTTTATAAGTATGTTCAGGCACTGGCAGCTTGTTTGCCAAATGTTTTTGTGACACGAGTGCAGTTTAGAATGAACAGTTGGGGTAACTTTGATTGCATATTTAAAAACGTTGCCTTCCATTTAGGTCACAATGTAAGCTACTCAACAATGGAGTGTTTAAAGTTGATCCAGCCAATGTCGTGGAAGTACGTGATGATCTTACAGGTAAAGACTCCCTTTTAATCATTAAAATAAACTTAACACTTTTTCCAGAACCATGATGTGTCTCTAAAAACAAATCAAGAACTGATCCGCATTTTTCAACTGTACAACGGAACGAATGATGTCAGTGCACGAGTTGCTCCGCCAAAACGAATACGACAAGGTGTCAATTGGACCTTCAAGTTTCTGGACTTGTTCAAAAACAGTTTGTTTTTAAGAAATTAAATTGTTGACTATTAAACACTGCAGAAAGCCGTAACACTCGAGCCCGGAATTATCAACCTCCTATTTTGCAGTTTGCAAAAAGCCTGGCACAGGTTTGCTTTAAATACATTTGTTTAAAAGGCTGGATTTAGGTTGCGTTGTCTCGTCAAGCAGTAGATGTTATGCTTGAAGAAATGAATCTGGACAAACTGCTAGCCTCTCTTGAATGGAACGCTCACGGAGTTGATGAGCAGTTTATGGGAACATTGAACTCAAACGATGCAGTTGATTTACCCGGAGGCTTCACTCTTCAGTGTCTACGCAAAGGAATTGAAGTCAAATCACTAATGCGGTCAGTCTTTGCTTGTTTAAACAATAGCTACCGTGTTTGTTCTTGCTCTTCAATTAAAAGAAATGCAGAAATTAAGTTTAGACTCACTTTGTGGTTCAACAACACTGAATGTCAAAGCGGAATAAAACGACACAGAATTTGCATATTCGGAATGGAAGATTTGACTCCAAATTTAGTTGATTCTTCTTATTTGTTTGCTAACAAGTTTATGCAAGAACGGTAAGCAGTAGTTCTTTATTACTTTGCATATACGTCTTTGTTTAGAGACTTTGGCGCTTTGGTTTGCTGGCACGAGTTAATGTTTAACAGAACTCATTTGGACAGAGGAAACTATCGTTTAGATAAAAATGAGTATTTAAGCTTGCCTCAAGTAAGAATTCCATTTAAGAACTAAAAAGCAAACACAACGTTCAGGTGCGCTTCAACCGTGAGCGTTCTCAAGGTCCACAACACTTTCGTGCCGCAAATTTTCGTTGTTATTGAATTGCTCACTTGTTTTCTTGTTACCTCATTTGTTGTTTCTGTACATAGACGGAATAAACTACCGTAACTGCCGTTCAAACAAATTGATGTCACTCGAATAACACCCCTGCGCAAATCCAACAAAGTCGGGTTACAAATCCGCGCTGAAATTCGATGCTCCATTTCAAGAATCTACGCAAACGAATCGCACATCTTCAACTCGCTACCGAAGTTTCTCCATGACACCAAAAATGGAAGTTGGCTTTGTTTGGCGAAGCTTGACTTGGATCCGCTTGCTTACATGGCGGCAACGCCTATCCATTTTCACAACGTGGACAAAGTTCTTTGGGCCGCAAACGTCAACTTGCGCTCGAAAGCCCACCCCACATTGCCGACAGTTTTTACCGTCAAATAAAAGTCAACTCGTCCACCGAAAGCGTCCGTAATCCCGACGTTTCAATCATGGAAGTCAAGAGCGCCTTGTTCTGGAGGAGACAAGGTGCCTCTGCATCTTGGTTGATTTTGTTGATCTGCATTCTCTGTGTCCAGACGTGTTTTTGTTATCCGTCTACTTATTCAGTGCTGCGGACCGAGAGATTTTTGGTTAGTTTCTTCTTTAATTCCAAACACTTCCAATAACTTCCTCATATAAACACAAACCTTGTTCCAAAACTCCAAAAGTTCTGCTCTTTTTTGCCGAATTTGATGACTTTTTTGGAGCACACTTTGAAGCACATTGACTCGGCTTTGTTGAATGAGATTTGTCATATTTGTCATTTGTTGAACTGCTCTTGAAATTCTATCTCCTGTCTGATTTTGCATAAATGTGATGCAACGAGTTCAACAAAAGTTGCTCAAACAAACGTTTTAAGTTTAAAAGAAGAGTTCAAAACTACTGTAGTTAAAATGAATGCTTAGGATATGGCCAAACGCGGACTGGATTTATGCGGATGTAATATGGGCTGTTTTTATGAGTCTACAGTTCAATGTGCTTCGTGTTGTGCGATGGGCATTTGGTAAGTCCATTGTTTAACAAAACAAACTTAACTCGCTTTAGATTTCTTGACTGCTCTTGACACTTCCGCCAAACTTTCAAGCACATGTCCGCATCGATGCTTTTTGAAAAGCGATATAGCTTTGTTTCTGCAATTAGTCGCATTTCTGTTTGTATGTGTTAATGTGCCAATAAACATTCCGCATGTGTTGTTAAAGTCTTCCTATTCAACGATGAGGTAAAAACTTATTTATTGAACAAAGTGTACCAAGCTTCTTTGCAAAATATCACAATTTAATGCGTTTTATGTCCCGAATTGAGCCTATTCGTGCGCAGGTGCAAGTTAAATTAGTGTGTGACAAATAAATGTAATTCTGTGTGCATATTTACAGAAATCATAAATAGCGTTGTTTAAAGTCTGTTCTGGATGTACCGCTCCGAATGCAAATTAGGCAACTTGACAGTGAATCGAGCAATTTCATAGGCTCCCATGGCGTAGATCTCCAGTGTTCTAAATGTTTAGTGGTTAAATAAGAATACTCTATCAAGTTGACTCACTCGTCGTTGCAGTCCATCACAACTTGATCATAACTGCTTTCCAAACTGTCTCTAGCTGTGTAGATTTCAGCTGAGTTGTCAAAGACCAACTGAAATTTAAAAATGCATATGAAATGAACACGGAAGTTCTTACTTTCAAATGGAAAGTGAGATCACGTTCATCTGGCAAGTGGCCATATTGCACAACGGCGGTGTAAATTGGGTTGGAACAAAACCGAACTTTTGGCAGTTCAAATTCAACATGGAATGGCGTTGTTCGGCATTCAGGCGCCTGAAGAGCATAATCCCCAGACAAGGTTTGCTTGTATTCGCAAATACGGAAATCGTCACGGTTTCTAACCAACTCATCAAGTTCGTCTGCGTTGTCCATCGGGAAAAAGAAGGCAATTGAGATGTAGCCGTGAGGCAAGCGATTTTCCTCAATTTTTTGGACTCTAAATTAAATCAATAAAGAAACACGACTTTGTTTGAAACACCTTTTTGTTTTCAAATTCAAAACAGCGTGATGCTGCTTGTTGAACAAGATCAACAACCGGTCATCATTTAAGCCTTGCCAGTTGTGCTAAAAAGCTGTTTAAATGCTTCAATGTTTTAAAAACAAACCTGGAAGTCATAGTGCGCAGCAGAAGACTTAATTATTTGATCTAAAAACATCATTAAACACTATACAAGATTAAAACTTACTGTCAATATTCAAATAGCATTCAGTTTTGTGGTTGTGACCATGTGGAGATGTCGAACAGCAAATAACTTCATCTGTAAAGCGAATGCAGTCTTGATAGATTTGACTAATGTTGTGCGAAGATGAACTAAACAGATGAATTTAATGACGTTTTGAGAAGTGTGTTTAAAAAGCTCACATGTATTTTTTGTGTGACGCATCAACTTCCAACTTTTCGCTCTTCAAAATATGTTCGTCTGGGAAGTATTTAGACAAGTAGATGGCGTCTGTCGTTTCGTCGAAGGACATTCGTTGTCTATAAAAACATGAAATTTTTCTACCGCTTATAGTGGGATGAACACACTCGTGCTCTGTGAACGATCCTAACAGCTTCCATTTTACTTCCAAGTCTTTGACCGGTGCTTTGCCTGCAGCTGGAGGCCCTAATGTTGGAGCATAGTAGTCTTCACTATCTGAATCGTCCGATCCACTCAATAAAACCAAAACTGCCGTTATAGCAAACAACAACAAGATAATGCCGGCGAGGATGAGAAGATTGCGCTTGGTCAGATACTGGGTGTATTTTCGATAACCTATAATCCGTGTTAGTCACATAAAGCTTTTTGCGTTAGTGTAAGTGGACAGTGCATATGCATCGTTGCAATTGATTTAAAGGTTTAAACGAATAAAGCCCGTTGAAGCAAAGCAGCAATTACAAAACATACCTGGCGGAGAACGTGTTCGATTGTTAGCTTCTTGTTCCGGTGTTCTTGTGACCGTTTTTGAGCTGCTTAGAAGGCCGGATGCTTGTGCGTGATGTGAGCTGCTTAAAATCGAAAGGTTGTTTAAACATATAATAATCATTAAACCTGTATGGAGGAGGCTGGTCTTCATCTGGATGCGGTGGTATTTTAGAAATCTTAGGTGGAGCTGGACGTACTGGAATGTTGACAACAACTTTGGAAGTTCCTTCCTCGGTGGACGCCGAAGAATCTGTTGATGTGTCGTCGGGCATTTCGATTGAAAAGGCTGAAAACATTCAAATTAAGAACTGGAACATACATTTTAAGCGAATGAACACGAAAAAGTCCAGCAATTAGGGATTAACCATATTTACAGTTGAGTAAAATAGAAATGCACGGCAACAATCCAAAAAGTTACGCTCGCCTTGCGACCAACGAAAATAATCTAGAGTGTTTGTAGTAGTTGTGGAGAATTAAATGGGCGCAAAATGTCAGTCAAAAATCACGCTTGCCTGTGCTTGCGGCAACGCCACACGTTCCCCCAAATCGGCAAATTAGAGTGTTTTGGTGACGAGGTCAAGAATGCAATTGAACAGAGAGCGCGGAGTTGAGAACTTGCAATTGAAACGTTTAAATTTGATAATTTGAAGCAAAAAGTCACACTTTCAAATCTATTGGAAAAGAGCCGCCAGGCAAAAGCAAACAAACCACATTGGAGCTCTCTAGTAAAAAACACTCCTAAAATCATGAAGTTGAACCGCATAGAAATGGAATCTTTTCCCCGCAACGAGGCCTTTAAATTCAATCAAATTACGTGAAAACTTGTTCGGCGCCTCTTTGATCAAAATTTTGCGTGTAAATATGTGAAGGAACAAGTTGTTAATTAGTGGAGTCGGCGTCTCACTTCCGGCCATGATAACCGATTGAGGTTAGAAGTCACTTTTATTGGACATTTATAAAAACAACTTCTAAACAGTGTTGAAATCGCTGGCGCTTTGCCACAAAAACAAGCTGATTCAACCAAGAAGTTCAAGCAGTGTGAATTAGCGCCACTTTGGTCTCCCAAAAAGGCCTTATCATTCAACTAGAACCTCAGGATAGACTATAAAATGAAAGGTAAAAGTGGAAATCTCAAAACTTGCGTTAAACATGCTCGCCGGTGACTAATTAAACAAACAATCGAATGCGAAAATAAAACGAATCTTTTAAGTTGAGATGTTTGACATTCCTTTAATCATCAAAGTGCTTTATGTCTTACAACTGCAACAGTGAAATCAAAAATGTCAAAAGTTTCAAACACAAAAAATTAACACAAAAATTGTTTGGTGCTTAGACGGGGGGCTTTTTTGTGTTTGAGCCCTTTTGGCCCACCGTGAGTTAAAAGTGTTATAAGTCTTTAAAAGCTTTTAAGAAAATAAGTTGTTTTCACGTTTAAGTCTAAAAACAACTTTCTGTTTGGTTATGTAAATTTCCTCCAAACGCGCAAACAAAATAACAAGAGTGCAAGCAAATTGCGGACAACCACGATCGGTGAGCACCCGCTGGTTCTAAACAACTCGTTACCTTGTCCGCCGGCAGCAGCACACAAACAAAATACAATAAAAGTGGAGACAATAAGTGAGGGCATGAGTCAGCAAGCCTTTCAACTCTGGGCGACTCATGCTCCACGTTATTGCATCACGGCGATTCACATGCTAGTTGAAAGTGTTTAGTTTGCTTTTTAGATTCTTTATTACAATTTAAAACATTCAACTAATTCAACAATGTTTCTGCAAACGTGGACCTGCAGTCTGGACTGAGTGGATAACTATAAGAATCTACACTGATGATGTTCAACGATCTAGTCAGTTGTGTCTGTCGAGCCTCTGTCTGCAAAACAATACACGGCGGGACTGTTGTGGTCTAAAAAGATTTAATGATTTGCGTAAAAACCTGAGTTCACTTACATTCTCGAAAGACCACTTACAGTGTCCTATGTTCGGACATTGGTCAAACGTCAACCCATACATCCGCACATTTGAATTGTACCTTACACACTTTTCCAGTGGATCTGAGTACTCGTGAACTGTGGGCAAGTCGTAGAATGCTTGTTTTGCTGCTGGAGTTTTGTTTAAAAACTCATGAAACCTGGCGTCGAGATGTTCATACTTGCTGGCCAGTTTAGAAACATAGATGTTTGGCGTTGGAATGTAGTACTAAATTTAAAAGCATGTAAGAATTGTTTCTATTTGTTTGAACACTTGCATCGTCGTCAAGAACTCGCCAGAACTTCACAATTTGCGAGTCGCTTTTATTCATTTTATGGTGTCCGTAACTTGACACTAAATGCTCTTCTGTCAACGGAGTGTCTTTGAAGATCATCTGAACACGTTTTGGTCGGACAACAGAAGAACCGTTTTGAAACAAAGTTAGAACAAAAGTTTCTGTGAGTAATTCCGGAATCTTGTACGCAGAAGGTTTTGTTTCTAAAATTAAAACGTTTTTTAATAATTTAAATATGTTTTGAGATGTGTTTAAACACTTACGACCACGTGCATAGGACTTTGCTGTTAAGAACTCAAAAGACGCCGCATTTGGAAACTCACTAGCCAACGCGTACAGTTCAGCTTTTAAGTCACCGGTGCGTGGAAACAAAGCTTCTTCGATGTCGACATTCAAAACAAAGTCCGCAGTTTCTCTATAATCGTACATGCATTCCGTATGTGTAATGATGTGGTTGAGCCACTCAACTTCTGCATTCGGGTTGTATCCCAAGTCGCTCTAAAAAGTAGAGTTACAAAAGTTTCTTCATTAAAACTTACAAGTTTTGGAATCAAAGTTCCAGGTTTTAATCTTACTGTTCCGGCGCGCTCATAAGCTTTCAAAAGTGTGTAAAGTTGATCTACTATACTGATAACTGGAATGACCATTAGATCGGCACCGTGTTGTCGATAGATTTCAATAGCACCTAATGTGGCTTGCCACTCATCAAAAAAGTACAAACGTGAAAAGCAAACAACTAATTGCCGAGGAGTTGTATCCACTTGAACAAGTTCTAACTCGTGTCTGACATTGTCATTACTGTTAACAAGAGCAATTTGTCTTGGACGTTCGGCGCTTGGACAGTCCATAAAGTACGTCTTCCACTTGCAGATTGGCTCTCCAAAAGCAGAACTCAAAATAGGCTCCACTAGCTGTCCATCCAAATTGCAATACATGTCTGGATTATCAAAATCCGTTTCACTCAGTATTAAAAGGCGAACAACGTCTTGTGAGTAAGAACTAAATGAAAGTACTAACTGACTCGAAAAATCAAAAACAAACCTTCCAGATTCTCTAACATAATATGCAGAACTCACAAAAACATTCTGTTCTTTTCGTTTGTATCGCGAAAACAAAAACAAACATGAAATGAATATTAGAGATATAAAAACAACTCTTATTCTTCTGTCTTTCGGACAATATTGTAACAGATTTTTGTACCTCAGTAGACGAAGAACAGCTGAACGTAAATAAAAACGCATTTGCGCCGAAATAAAACGCAAACAAATCCGAAATTCTAGTCTAATTATCATTACGCAGATCAAAGGCTTTCTCCGACCTTTCTATCTCGTCTATTAATCAAATTTTGAAAGCGACACTTGAATTTCAACGGCAATCAATTCCTACTAGACATTCTTTTAATTAATGTTTATTAGCAGTTAAGTTGATTGTTTAACAACAAACACATTTTATTCGCAGAAGAATTTCTGAATGCATTCGGGACTGGCCGTGTTTACCATAAAAACTCTCATATGCAATCGGAAGACTTCAATGTGGAAGATGGAGTAAGTTTGATCGGTAAAGAAAGCGTACATCTTCTTAAAGGCAATTGTTGGATGGTAGCCGGAACTTTTTGGCGAGTAGTGAATTTCGACGTTAATTTGGCATATTGTAGGCAGGAGGTGTTTTTCTTCTAGAAAGAATGTGTTGAATGTGTCGAAATGTTGTAAAACTTACGATGCAAGATTGGCAGAATTCCATATTCAGCTCCTTCCACGTCAACTAACAGCAAGTCAATAGTTTTGTTGCCGTTATATTTTTGAAGAAATGGAGTTATTCCATAATGTTCAGTGGTCATGAGCTTTTCGTAGTTTAAGTTCGCTGAAGTGGAAGCTTTTAAAAAACGGCTTTAAACACTTACGCTGTTTAATAATAGCTTTGCGCGTTTCATTACGTCCAGAAACGGTAGCTTGAATAAAACGAGCATTCGGAACTGCCTCCACTACTTCTTTGTTGCCTATTTCAACTGGATCAACAGCCGTCATCTAAAAATAAAACGTCACAATTTTATGTAAACAAAAAATTACTTCACACTGCGGATAGCGTCTCCAAAACATTGTTTCTCCATCATAAACTAATCCGACACCAAACGTGAAGACATTACAAGATGCATTTCGTTGAACAAACGGCAAGTAATACTTGGTTTCTTTGTCGCTCTTGAAGTAGTGCATTATAATGTACGGAATTCGACGCGTTTCGTAGAGCCCGCTCATCAAGATGTATTTTAAACGATTGTTTCCAAGGTTGGTAAAGATTCCAGTTGTTTTGTTCCATTCTTCTACCAAATTGAGTTGAGCTGATCGCAAGCCTTGCAAGAAATCCGTTCTGTTTTGTAGGCAAATCTGCCCTTCTGGCCCCCACTTTAGAAACTGAAGTTCAATTAGCTTCCGGAACTAAAATTTCATTAAACAAGATGTAACACTCTTGACAAGAAAACTCACCTCCCACGGATTAACAAAGTCATATTCATGTTCGTTGTAACTCAAGTTGCGGTAAATAAACAAAATAGAAAAAAGCATAAAAACAATCAAGCCATAAAAGCGGAAATTGAAGCCATTCGAATTGAGTCGTTTAAGCTTTAAAATCTGTTCTGTCGTGACAACGCCGTTAGTTAAATGAGACAGCTTTTGAATAAGTGGATCGAAACGGAAACGCCAGATCATTTCAGAAATGAGGTTTGTTGAAATTGATCAGTCAATCAGATGGAGTTTCATTTGTGTGGACTGAGTTGTACTCCCGGAAAGCAGGACAATCTGATTAACTACGCCGGAGCACGATAAGCTAACTGGTTCCAGATTGCGCGCGTAATTGGCTGGATAGATTTGATCTGCCGTTTACGGGAAGTACATAAAATCCGCATTTTTAATGACTTTATGCAATTAAACGACTTGAATGATGCAAGTTTAAAATGTTCAATTGACGTGGCAACAACACAAACTTTATTTGTTCTACAACTTTAAATAAAACTAAATGCAGATAAGTGTGTTGACGACAAGCGACGTACGGAATCATTTAAGTCATCCTCTAAAACCACGTCCACCAAGGCCAACTGCACGTCGAGCAAATTTCATTGCTCGGCCAATTCCAAAACGAGGACCTGTAAATGCAGTTTGATAAAGAAATATCACTTAAAATGTACCTCTTCCTTGAACTTCCGTCGCCAAAACTAGCAAAAGAATAAAGAAAATCAAATACAACTTCATATTTGGAACGCGGAAATCAAAGTAAAGTCAAAATGAAGTTACAACAAATTTTCCTCCTTAAAAACTAACTTTTGACAAATCGCCGATCACAAAACTGTTTTATTTCACCAAGTTGGCTCGCGATTGACCTTTTAGTTGATTGATTAAATGGACGGAGAAAGTACGGTTGGAACGGTAAACTTATTCAGTTTATGTGCAAAAGGCATTTTCTACAGAGTGGACCAAAAAAACGTTAACACAAAAAGCAAAAAAGTCTTTTTCAACCAAAGAGTTTCAAACACAAACAATTTTTTGCGTTAACGTTTTTTTGGTCCACTTTGTAAATTCTTTAAGAAATTGCAACTTTACTTGAATTAAAAGAACATTGCATAATACCGAATCCAGTCAGAAGTTTTTTTTATTGAAAGCGTGTGTGGAATTGATATTCAAAACAAATCCACGTTGTATTCGAACATGATCAATATGCAGTATGTTTGTCGAATATTTAAATTTGATTAGAGCGCCTGCTCAGTGTTATATATTCCGCACCTACGAATAACTCCGCACTTGCCACCCTTTTATTTAAATGTAGGGACACTAGCAAGAAAGTTATTTAAATAACAAATGCAAAGCCCGCTTTACTTAACGCCGACAAAGTGTGGTGCTTTCAAAAGAGTCAGGTGTGTATTTGGAATAGTAATACTTTAGTAATCTTTGCCGACTGGTTGTGAATACTTGGTGGATTTAGTGAGTTTTTAACGTTAAATGCGGTGCTAAACAATCAATCATTTGTTTCAATAATTGCTGTTTAGCACTGTTATTGTTTTAGAAAACTTCAAAGTCCACTTTTCAAAGTTTAAATGCGTATCTCCTTTCCAGCCGCCTCACACGCAATGTCTGCTACAATAATAAATGCCAGGAATGTGACTCTACTCTTTGCACTCAGCGTTTTCTTGTTCATAGCTTTCTACACCGCTCAATACAGTGCCTGTTTTCCGTCAAGTAGACCTTTGTGGAACTTGCAGCCACCGAGAGGAGAAAGCCAAACCTGAAGCTTTTCATCAATTTGAACAAAGCGAGATGGCAGACGGAAGAGTAAGTAGTTCACAGTGTTTTCGAATTAACGAATCTTTTTGTTTAGAATTTGACTGTTGAGAACAATGTAATCGACAGAGCATGTCGTCGCAACACTGGAATTTTAGTTGAACGTTTGCGTGACACACAGAAACAAATCAACCGTTTCTATCAGCAAAAAGTCACAAATATTACTGAGCGGTGGGAGAGGATGACTTCGGTGTTTGGATCCGCAATGAATGGATTTCGTTATGCGCTTCGGCCATTTAAGTTCTACTCGCAAGACGAATTCAAGTATTTTCTGGAGTTTGCCGATCCGAAAGCGCCGTGTAATCATATCACACTGGGTGTAGGCGGATCTTGGGACGGCGAAAAGGCATTGCGTCGAAAATACCCACAGTGTCGAATGCTTGGAGTTGATCCAGTTGAAGGTCTGAGCCGCAGTGTTGTCGAGTCTGATCCAAACAGTCGATTTATATTGGCAGCCGTTTCTGATAAAGATGAAAATCAAGATGCATGGATTAAAAGTTTGTTCTATCACTTTTTCCGACTGCTTGATCAACTTGGAGTTTTTAGACAAAGACTCCCAATATACTGGAAATCAGAAAATAAAGCATCGCGCCTTGACTGAGTTGCTAATGAACGAGAATCAAGGTCGCGTTGTAGATTTTATGACGATGGACGTCGAAGGAGCAGAGTTTCCATTGCTGAAAGTTTTGCATAGTAAGTTTAAAGAAGCTTTTCATAACATCCAAGAAAATTTAGAACAACGTCTTGAATTGCCTGTCATTTGCCAATTTAATGTTGAGGTACACTACATGGCCAGTAAATATGGCGTTACTTGGGAAGAAGTCGACAGGACATTAAATGAAATGTTTGAAGAGGCTCATTATGTTCTTTTAAACGTGGATGAACGGACTTTCCTATACAAAAGATTATTCTTCTTTAACATAGGCGACGACGAATGTATTAGTAAATTTTTGTGTTAATTAAATGCGTTTTTGACTTGATTGATGTAATAAATACTTTAACAACAGTTTAAAAGTAGCGATTATATGTGCAAAAATTGCCCTTTGTGGACAGAACTTAGTTTAAGACCTAATAGAATGAAATTAAATGAGTTCAATTGCTTCTTGAAAATGTGAATGAAAAAGTTTCTAGAAGAAAACGTTTTGCTTTCACGAGATATTTTAAACATGGCTTGAAAATGTTTGTTGCTTGTTTTAATGCATTAAAGTTGTTACTCAAAGAGTTAAAAACAATCATTTTCATAAAGCAATTATTATTTACTAGTTCTGCCGTGACATTGACTTCTTCGGTAGACATTATAAAAGTTATTATCGAAACTCAAAATTGTTAGTGTTGTTTGTTTTAATGCATAAAGTTGTTATTTACTAAATCTTTTGCAACTCCAGTGCCAGCATCTTCTATGAGTCTGGAACTTTGATGCATCCTAGACTCTTCGCAGGTCAAAATTGATCAACTTTGCTACGCACGCGCAAAAGATTGTTGTTGCTTCATTAAAAGTGTGTTTTGTTGTTGCGCACGATGAGATTGCAGCTTTAACGAGGTTGTCTTTAGCTTGGTCGTCGCCGCAACATTAGATGTAAACTCAGATAGCCGTAAAATTCGTTGAATTAAATCCAATAAACCAATCAGATATGGGAAGCAACACCGCATGGACCTTTTTCGTACAGTTGACCACGGACGATCGTTATCTTGGGGAGTGCTTTAAAAATCGCTTTCTAATTAAGGGCTGAACTTTCTTGCACCCTCCAGTTTTAACATCTTTAGGTTTTGAGGTACCGTATTCTTGTGGTGCACTTTAAAAACTTAGTTTTCGACGTTTTTGTGATTTAGTTCAGCTGGAAAGCGCTCACTCTTGCACCAAGTTGTTATCTGGAAACATGCCAACAATCTTTGATTCTTTAAATTAATTGGTGGTTTCTGCGGTTAGCAAGTTTTAAAGTTTATCATTTACTCTGTGCGTGCAATTTGCTTTTTTAAACGTGCTTTGTGATTAAGTTTGTTTAGATTCTTTGAAGTCATTAAAAGTTGTTTAATAGTCAACACATTTTCTTATTAGGTTGTCGCAAAAAGTTTTTGCAAGAACTGTAAAACAACAAAAAACTTCATCGATGTTTTTCTTGAAAACTTTTTTACAACTCCAAAAACAGTATTTTTATGACTAGCAATTAGAAACTTCAAGCAGAGTCAGTTAGCTAGTTAAAATACCGTTCCAATTTATCCGTTTATAATGCTCCAAATCTTGCCATGTTAAACAATCACATTTAATTGCGGTTTCAGTTCTTAGCACAAGTTTGAATGATCCTGCAACGCAATGATAACAAAGAATCGAGCGTAAGTTTCTAATTTCATATGGTAGTGCATTTTAAAAAATGGCACATTTTTGAGCACTCGCGGAAAAACTCCGGGAACACAGGCATTAATGTAATCTCCGATTTAAATCAATTCGTTAAAATTTGAGCAGCAGAAAGAGCATTTTTAGAAACCTTTTCAAGAATCAGATTTTAGACAAAATTAATAATGCTTGAGTGATCTGGAGTAATTGCAAATTGGAAACCCAACACAAAATTCTGTTTATTTAGACGACTTTCATGCATGGAAACGTTCTTCCAGCTTAGGTGGATTTTTGTAATTATATTGGTTCTGGTGTTGACTGTCTGGCTACACATTCCACGCAATCCAACAGTTGTCACAATTTATGCGAACACAACGGGAAAGATAAGAACTAGCATGAAATGTGAGAAAACTGTCAAAAACGGTCAAGAAATTTTGGGAAGAACTCCTTGTCCACTTGAAGGCTACGATTCGGAATCGATTATAAGAAACAACAGCCGGGCAAGTAAACTAATTTAAAGTCTAAACACTCGTTTTAGCCACTTCCTTCACGTTCTTGGACTTATGATCTAAAAACAGGAATTTGCGTTGGTGCAGGTGCCAAAAATTGTTTGCCTGCTTTTGCACAGCAGCCGGAAACTCGCCAGTATGTGGTAGGTAGTCAATCCAAAAAAGTTGATTATTATGATTTTAGCTAGCTGGACCTACAAAAGCTGTCCATTGTGTTGTGCAGAAAAGTATGTCTCGTGTATTCAAAACGTTGGCATCCTTTCTAAATGATCCGTTGGAGTTCTTTTATGAAGAAAAAGACATCATTGCAGATGTTTTCGATCGGTTTGTTTTTAAATGTTCACTGCTTGCAAAATTGCATTTTTAATTTTAGAGAGAGATACAACGGTGATGTTTGAAACAAACCTGATGATTGGACACATGTAATGATCGTTCGTGATCCAATTGAACGTTTCTTGTCCGGCTATACTCACTTTTGTTTAACGCAAGTTTTTAAGTCAGTTTACGGTAAACTTGTTTGTTTGTAGAGGAAAGCGAGGATCTTGCAGTAGATACTGTAACGATTGTGGAACAGACGTTGCGTGCTTCATTGAAAGCCAGTTTAACAAGTCGTGGCAGATTTTACGAAAAGAAATGGATATGACTCATAAAATGCAACACATGCTTCCTCAAACATGGTACTGCGACCTCAATAAACACTTTCACAAATACAAGTTCCTCCGCTACAACTCCAACAGTGCAATCTTCTTTGATCAACAATTAGGACCGTTCTTGAAATCAAGAAACGTGAGCGACTCAGCATTAAAGTACATCCGCAACAGAATGACAACCACAAGAACAGCTCATTCAACCAGCGGATATGAATTGAAAGATTACATAGAAGATAAAGTCAGGAAGACGCCATATTTATTGGAAATGATGGTCCGACTGTTTTATCACGACTATATTGCTTTCAACATCCCGTTACCTACTACTGTTAACAAATGAATATTATTTATTAAATTAAAGATCGGCGCTTTTAACTGTCATTTTTAAACACATCAATGACACTTCACACCACAAATAAAGCATTGCAATTCCTAAACTCGTGTGAAGCTTTGTTTTTAGGCGCATCATCAACATTTTGTCAACTAAGAAATCAATTGTCCATGCAATAAATATTGAAATTAGCGTTATTTGGACGCCTAAAACATTAAAGCATTGTTTTGCGTTTAAAGATCAACAAACCGTCAATGAAGTTAATCCCCTGACCAAATGAACTCTTCCAAAAAACGATTACTGGCCAGTGCACAAAGTATATCTAAAAACTTTCAATAACTTAACTACTGGGTGGACCAAAAAAACATTAACACAAAAAGCAAAAAAGTCTTTTATCAAAAAAGTCAATCAAAAGTTTCAAACACAAACAATTTTTGCTTTTTGTGTTAACGTTTTTTTGGTCCACTCTGTAAACGTGAATATTTACCGTGTATGCATGGTTTCCAATAAAGACAGCCCAGCAATTTGTCAATACGGTTGATTGTTGTCTTGTTCCGACTATAATAATCAAGAAAGCAAAAATAGAGCAACGAATGCGCGCCAAGTCGAGATTCTCGTTTACAATCATGACCAAAAGAACTAAAAATAAACACACAGGCGTAGCAATGAAGTCAAAATTCTGCAGTGGTCCGAATTTTGCTTTACTTGTTTGCACCCATTCCATTTTATCTTCACCAATTGTTGGGAGATCTTGTTTGTGCTCGTGGTTCCAATAAAAGGCTGCCATTCCGATCATGAACTGCCAAATATGCAGAAATGTAAATTCACGAGCGAATGCAATAGGTGACAACAATTGAGCTAAACAAGAAAGTGCGCCAATTCCAATCAAAAGCTTCTTGTTTGTTGATTCGCTGCCAAACAGGCATTTAAAAAATAGGAAAATAAGTAGAGAAAACTGAATCTCCACACACATCAGCCAGTTATTTGCAAACAGTTTAAAAGTTGCTGTTTCGATTTCAAACGCCTCATCACTCAAAAACGACGCTTTTAGATTGGAGTATAAACAAAAAGCAGATCTGCTCTCTTCAACTAACAATCTTTGCTCTCGAGGCTTTAAATAAAAGTTTGATAACGTTAAAAACAGAGCAACGACAGCAAAATATGTAGGCAATAATTGACGTAAACGTTTATAAACAAATGCAAACATTGTTTTGTACGTTATTTGACGGCGTTTGTTTAAAATAGTGGCAATAAAGTAGCCAGAAGTCACAAAAAGTCTAAAAAACAAATCAGCGAAACGGTTTAAACAACAAACTTACACATCAAGTCCTAAATCTGAATAAGGAAACAAACGTGAATTTAAATTGTGTAGCAGTAACGGCATAATAACAAACGCTCTCAGCCCGTGAATATCATTGCGCTTCATAAACGGTGGCCGTAACGGCGTGGTTGCATACTTTTGCAAATTCATTTTAACCACAAGAATTAAACAAATTTTGCAAGTGAAGCAAGATGCCCGTTAAGAAATGAGTGATTTAAGGGGAGATAAATTCGGAATAAACCGGATAAAAGTGTCAGCGCAAACATAGTTTTTAGAGATGCTCCGATTTGGCGGCAATTAGGAAATGAATAAGGATGAGTCAAAGGAAATGTTTTTAGATGCTTATTTTAAAGAAGTTAAATGCAGCGGAATCCCTAATTTGTTGACTGCTCGTCTTTTAAACAAGAACTTTTAACCTTCAAATTGCTTAAATTGCTTAAATTGATGTGAACATTCTGTGCTTCATAACTTGTTTATGGAATTAATGTTTTGTCAATCAGAAAAGCAAATCAAATAAGTGTTGTAAAACGAGTCTGCTTTGACTCAAAACAGATTATCTGCGGCTGTAGAGAAAAGTAGGCGCATTTGCGTAGGCATTTCCGAAAAACCTTTAAAAAACGATGTTGATCACTGACACAAAAGATCGGTTTCTTTAATAGTTCTTGAAGAGTTCCAAAATCTTGCAACTTTTAAAGCTCATTCGAAGTATTCAATTAAACTGTTTTTAACCTTTCAACGTTTCCGGCCCACATTTATTTTGCTGCAAGCAGCAATGATTGCGTGCACTTGCTCTTGATGAATTGAATCAAATGGATTATCCGACAGGTATATTGAATTTTAAGCCCGTTCTCCGTCACATGCCGACACTGTTTGATCCTTATCTACCTGTCAAAATTAAACATTACTGTTGAAATTTTTGAACAGCTTTTTTTATTCAGTCTTTAAATTTATGCCCTATGTTATTAAATTACTATACGTTGGCTTGTTCGCCACGTTCACGACAAGTTACTACTACTTTAACGACGAAATAAGTCATTTGTCTTCATTCTGTTTTAAAAAGCCCAATCTAACCAAATCAAATAATATTGGAAAGAAATGAATGTGCAAAGAAGGACTTTGAAGACAACAGAGTCTTTGCAATCAACAATCATGTAAGTTCGGCAAGCGTTTTTGAAAACTCATTTATGAGTTTTTAGACAATCCAAGGCAACAAGTGGACGTACAAGAAAACAAATGATATCTGTTCAAAGAAGGAAAGGTGCTTGCCTGCTTTTATTAAAGTTAAAGACAGAGTCGATTATTTTGTATGTTTTTGTGGACTGCGTAAATATTCTAACTCTTTTGTAGGTTGCAAACACGACTAAGACCGCACAGTGCATTATTCGTAAAAACATGTCCAGAGTCTTCAAACAACTAGCTTGTCTTCTAAACAATCCAACAAAGTTCTTCAACACACAAAAAGACTTGATCAAAGATGCCTTCCAAAGCCGTTGCAGTGAGAACGAAAAGAATTTGTTCCATTCTACAAAAAGCCTGTCCAAAGCACGAAAGGTTTCAGTTGAAAATGGCTGGAAGTTTGTAATGATCGTTCGTGAACCGTTAGAACGATTTGTTTCTGGATATGTTTATACTTGTTTAAGGTAGTTTTTGTTTCAAATCTGTGTTCAATTTGATGTTTAGAGGTCGACTAGTAGGTTGTACGCGTTATTGCAATGGTTGCGGAGCAAATCTGACCTGTTTTATTGAAAGGCACGAGAACAATCTGGAGAAAATGATAAAAATTGGAAAAGGTTCCTTTGGAACAAATCACCTCTATCCTCAGTCATGGACTTGTAATCTCCGCACAGAGATCAAAAAGTACACGTTTTTGCGCTACAATACCAACAGTCAAGAATTCTTTGATCAACAATTGGGTCCTTTTCTTCAGTCACGGAACACATCTACTCAAGTCTTCTCTTATATCCGCCAAAGCATGACTTCGGCACGGACAAAGCACTCAAACACAAATTTCAAACTGGCTGAATTTTTAGAAAACAGAATTAAAAGTTCACCTTATTTATTAGAGAAGTTTATCCAGATGTACTACCACGACTACAAACTTTTTAATTACACACTGCCCAATCTCATTGCATAACAATTGTTAATAAACTGTTGTTTAAAACGATTTATTCCATAACAATACTTACAAAGACTCGTTAAACGGTGCCGAAACATTATTGTTTAACACAAAGTTGTCAACTAAAATCGAATTTATCTTGTTCAAAACAGGCGCGCTCTCTTGCACTTCTTTTCCAATGTATTGAGTGCTAAAGTCAAATTCCACTAATTCGTCATAGTCAATATCCTCCGTATACATCCAGCCGTAAAACATCAAACACGAATAGGCAAACAATATAAGTGATCCGAATACAACCAACAATTTGTCGGAAGACTTGTTGATTAAGTTTAAAAGCCTTGCAGACATGTTAAGTACAAGATATAGCCAAAAACGTGGTTTAAAATAACAAACAAATCAACAAAAAGTCAAAACCGAGAACACGGAATAGCAATAAGCTGACCCGCATAGTGCGCTGATTAAATTTAAAGATAAGCAGTTTTTAAATCCGCAGAGTGCTTGTTGCTTGAAAAAAGCCGAGCAGAAACAAAAATCAATAAGTTAAATTTGAAAACATCTTTTTGATTAAAGAACACGCTGATGTTAATCGGCTACACGCGCCAACGCTTTCTGATCAAAAAACTAGACCAAACGTAAAGCGCGTGTTCGAATGATCTCAAAACATTCTAAACTATATTCAATCAAGGTGGGCTTTGCAGAACAAGTGAGCAATTTGATGAACTCTTTAGTGTTTTGTTTGGCATTGGAAACATGTGGAGATTAGTCAGAAGTTACAGTTTGAAAGTATATAAGTTCAGTTAAGTTTGACACATATATCGAAGCAGTTTGTAGAAACTGTAAACAAAACATGCGTTTATTTGTGGCATTTCTGTCTGTTGCGGCAGTTGTTCTTGCAAATGGTGAAGAAAAAGCTACGTTCCAGGTAAAGAAGCTTGTCATTTGAAAGTAGTTCTGTTTTAGGTAACTAACTACCCCGAATTAACTCCGGAAGTACTTAACATGCGTTACGGAACTGATTCTCTAGAATCAGATGACACCAGTGACTCGACCGATGATTTGACTGAAGATTCCGAAAGTGGAGAAGAAGCTGAGCAAAGCGGCGTCCGTGTCAAACGAGCTGCAAAGATTCCAGCTTCTTTTGAAATCATGAACAAGACAAAATGGGCTGCTTGCAAAGATGTTTTTGCAGACATTCAAAATGTTGCCAATTGCGGCGGTAAATTCTTACACGTTAAGCATTCAATTCTTTTGAATTGACTATTTAGGTGGCTGGGCAATGGTGGTTGCTCAAATGATTTCTGATAGACGCTGCATTGTCTACAACAAGCCAAAGCCGTTGATAAGTTCGTGGGATATTATCTCTTGTTGTGTTAATTGCCGTGGAAGTCATGATCCTAAGAATGGGCAAGCAAACATTAAATTACAATGATCAATCAAATGTGTTTAGATGCCGTGGAGGAACAGTTTCGAAAGCAATGAAGTGGTATCAAACAAAAGGAGTTGTGACCGGAGGAGCTTTTGGTGGTATGCTTTTGATCAAAACCATCATTAATTTTAAAATGTTAGAAGGAGGCTGCAAGCCATATCCACTTACTATGGACGATCCAGTATTCCCAAGCTCAACTCCTTGTGAAAAGAAATGCAACTCCAACTATACAACAAGATCTTACAAGAAAGACAAGCACAAAGCAAAGAAGCGTTTTGGCTTGAAAACCGAAAAGGCTATCAAAAAGGAGATTTTAGCTCGCGGATCGGTAGTCACGACAATCAAAGCTTATTCGGACTTCGGTGGCTACCAATCTGGCATTTATCATCACACAACTGGCGGAACTACAAACCAGCACACTTACGGTCGAATTGTTGGATGGGGAGTTGAAAACGGTGTTAAATACTGGAAGATCGGACATGTTTGGGGAGAAGTAAGTAGTTTTTAAACAATGTAATGAATCAGTGTGGTGACTTTTAATTGTTTAGACTTGGGGAGAACAAGGCTACTTCCGCATAATTCGTGGCATTAATCATTGTGAAGTTGAAAGCCGTGCAATGGCAGTAACAGTCAAAAAAGATTAAACATGCTCTTTTAAGAGTTGTCTTTCAATATCAATAACATTTCTGGTCATTTAAGTTGATTGTGAATCTTCAATTGTTAAATGTGAGCTTTAAATAAACAACTTGCATCAGAATGTTTAAAAGTGTGCAGTAGTTTTTAACGCTTGTTGAATTGCAAAGCTTTATGAAATTGCGTGGATATTTAATCTTTGGATTGTTATATAGCGTGGTTCAAGAAACTGACGCAGACTAGTCGCTATTCTTCGCGCAAAAAGCAGATCATTATTGCATTAAATTAAAGATGTAAATCTTGTCGCAGTGTTGAGATTTGGCATCTGATATTAACAATGCCTTTGTTTTTGTCTAGTCAAGCACGCATGTTAAAATTATAAAGTTGCTTTATTTTAAACATCTTATTCATTTTGTGAATTTGTTGTTTGAATCACAAGAATGACAAAGTTTCAACGGTAAGTTGAGTTGCTAATTCTAGTGACTTGACAAGTTTTAGAGTATTATTTTCTGCCGATTATTTGTTACAAAGGAAGTGGATCTTTGGTGGCACTTTTGTATTCTTGTTCATTTTATGGGTTCATTTTCCTAGTGGTTCAATCCGTAAATATCCTTCAACATGTTATTCAGCGTCTTCAAGCATTCATACAGCGGAGAATGAACACATTTCTTTAAATGATCAATATGGTGAGGATGATCAAGAGATTTTGGGACGGACTGACTGCACAATCGATGGCTTTGATTCACAGTCAATTGTTAGAATTAACAGTCATGTAAGTTTTGAACTGCTCTAACAACTTTGCATAATTGACTTAATAATTGATGTTTAGGCACTTCCTCAACGTTCTTGGACTTATGACTCAAATACTGGAATTTGTGAAGGCGAAGATGCTAAAAATTGCTTGCCTGGTTTCCACGATGTAAAATTGTCACACGAGTATACGGTAAGATAATAGGAATTTCTAATGTGCAATTTAAACGCATTTAGGTGTCAAACACAACAAAGTCCATTCACTGTGTTGTACAGAAAAGCATGTCCAGACTATTTAGGACGCTAGCTTGTTTTCTGAATGATCCGTTGGCCTTCTTTTACGAAGAAAAAGATTTTATTAAGAATGCCTTTGTTAGGTTTGTTTTTCGATTATGTTGTTGCTGATTTGTGTTGATTTGCAGAAAGTGTTCAATCGTCGAAAACCCATGGGAATATGGTCCCGATTGGCTGCACGCAATGATCGTTCGTGATCCAGTTGAACGCTTCTTGTCTGGCTTCACACATATCTGTTTACTGTGAGTTCTCAACAATGCTTTAAACACATTTAATATTTGATTTCAGAGGAAAGCGAGGAAGCTGTATTCGATTCTGTGAAGGCTGCGGCTCAAACATGACATGCTTCCTTGAAAAACAGCTACAGAAGACATGGGAGACAGCACGCGGTGAAAGGGAGATGGATGTGGAAATGCGCCACACAATGCCTCAAACTTGGTTCTGCGAGCTCGGTCAGCACTTCAAAAATTACACTTTCTTGCGCTACAACTCTGACAGTCAAGTGTTCTTCGATCAAGAAATCGGACCTTATCTCAAGTCGAGAAACATAAGCGACCTGGCTTCAAACTATATCCGAAAGAGGATGATTTCAACAAGAACATCGCATTCAACTACCGGATTTGAACTGAAAGATTTCTTGGAGCAGAGAGTGCGGAAGTCTCCTTACTTGATGGAGATGATTATTCGTTTGTTCTATCACGACTACAAAGCCTTTAACTTTATGTTACCAACAATACCGATTGTTAGCAAATGAATAAAACTTTTTTAAAGGAGAGATCTTTATCCAGTCAAACAGGCACACAAACTTGAGCAGTTTTTAAATTAAACAACAATCGTTTAATTTCTTCTAAGCCATTCATCGTATTGATCTCGCAAGTATCGGCCAACAAATAAAGAACCGTAAGTGTTCACGTGGTGACGGTCATAAAAGAAGGGTATTTGACGATCTTGATCGACTGTTTCGCAGAGCTGAAACGTTTAAGATCTTCACATAAAAGATTTAAAGACTCACTTCTTCAGTTTCACGACACCAAACTTTAGAAAAGTCAACTTTTAAACAGCGATTGCATTCAACTGCGGAAATTCTATGTCTAGTGTGCGGATGCAGTGTTACAGCATACTAAACATTCAAATTTTAATAGAACAACTCCGCATTTAACAAACTTTGATTGGTACTCTAAACACTTTCAAATCTTCTCCGAATGTAATCTTTCTCCTGAACACAGATAAGTAAGTGTAAAAGCCACTATCAAAGTGCACAGTCGGTATAATAAGGACTTCACGCGCAATTTTGTGCAAGTTGCCGAAGAAAGCGATCATTTCTTGATACAACTGATCTTGTTTTAAAGATCCCTGAAATTTGAACGCAACTAACAAGTAAAGCACGTTTAAAACTGACTGTTATTGGCTGATCTTTGGCCGAATAAGCATGTACAAAGATGATTATGTCAATTGGATATTTCCATGCACGGAGCATTGGCAAGATTGCACGTCTTTCTCCTTTGCAGAGCTGTGCGTGGATCTAAACTTTTAAATACATTTAGATTCATATTTATAAAACGCACATCCGTTGAGTTGGCTCCAACGAAGTTACAGCCGTTTTGAAACATTAAAGTTGCTTCTTTGATCACGTCTTTAAATTGATTGACAATTCCATAAAATGATGCTCTCGCATGGCTGTTTCCAAACACAACCATCTAAATCCGAATAAATTGATGCTATTGCAGCCAAACGACTTACCGTTTTTGTTCCATTTCCGCGGACAACACATGGCTTTTGATTTAAATCGCCCATAGCGGTTTTGTTTAAAAAGTTAGTCGGAATTTCCCGAGAATTGCATCTAAGGCGAATGGAGTACTAAAACAACAAATTATAGCAAAAACGTTATTTCGAAAAATACTCCGTGAAAATTCTTAGCCCATTCAAGAGATTCTTGTTTTGGTAAATGCTCCGGAACGTCAAAGTTCTCCATGAATTCAATTGCTTTGATTGAGACTTCTTTTCTCGCCATTAAATTTGTAGTTTCTGACACCTAAAAGATTGAATTTTTAATGAGATGAAAGAAGTTTTAAAACATCAGAAATTTACATCCAAATCAATTGCATTCAAGCTTAGCAGAGTTAAATTCAAAAAGATCATCGCGTACAAGATGAAAATAACACCGCACAAGTTTCTCCAACACCGTAAGCGTTGCCCCAAATTAACAAACACCATTTCAATTATTAGACCAAGAGTGATGAATATAAGAAAGAATGCAAGGCCGTCTGAAAATGTTATTATAATCTTTACAAACGTGTCCACAGTGGTTTAAATTTCAAAAACTCGCCCGAAAACAGCGTTCCTTTACCAAATGATGCAAACAGCTGAACATTCATGTATTTGTACAATTCAAATAACGGCCAATGAACAAGATAAACAGAGTAAGAAATATCGCCTATGTACACCAAGACGCTCCACCCAAGTACTTTGTTTTCCGGGCCTCTCCAAATTATTAACATTGAAGTTGTGGTGACAATAAATCGATTCAAACGGCTATCTGAAGCCATTGGAGACATTGTTGAAAAAACAAGGAACAGCGGAATGAAATAAGAAGTGAAATAAAGAAATAAAGAAGTGACGAAATCTAAATCAAACAAGCTGAAATTAGCGCTCTCAAACAACTTTTATGAGCTATCTCTTTTAGTCTTTTTGTTCATTCTTTGATTTTCGATTGTGGTTGTTTTCATTTCGATGAATCTTCAATTTCTTTGGGACTGGGCTACACGCTTGACAGAAATGTAAGCTTTTAAATGCAAATATCAATGTTTATAAAGCTTTGTTAAATTTTAGTTCAACTCACTCAAACAAGGTGCCTATAATTGGAAAGCACAATGCAGACCATGAAAGTCAAAAGCATTCATTGGAAATCTTCTTTATTCTCCTGATTATCATTTTTGCCATTTTGATTGTACACGCTATCTTGACTATGAAATTTCACTACATGCCTGAATCGCTCGCAATTGTGTTGTTGGGTGCTTTGATTGGATTCACTCTCTCCTATAGCAAGTGGGATTTTCACGAATTTGAAGCGTTCAATCCGAATTTCTTCTTCCTTGTTCTGCTACCACCGATTATATTTGAATCAGGCTATACGGTAAATAGTCGTTTTTGTTGGTTTATTGGTTTATTTCAATTTAGGTCAACAAAGGGCACTTTTTCTCAAACATTGTTCCTATTTTCACGTTTGCAATCTTTGGCACCTTAATTACAGCGTAAGTCTTGCAACACTTTTAAGAATAATCTAATCGATTGTTTAGGGCGATTATTTCACTTGGGATCTATTTTTTGGGAGCGGTAGGCTTTGGTTGGAAACTAAACTAATCTCTTTGTTTAGAATGGCACAATTTACCAGTTGACGTTGATTGAATGTGTTGTGTTTGGCTCCATCTTATCGGCTATTGACCCGGTGATCACACTTGCAATCTTCCAGGCGCTCAAAGTCAACCCTCGATTGTAAATTGCATTCGTGCTTTTTGGTTAACAATTTTATCTTTATAGGTACATTATGATTTTTGGTGAAAGCATGTTGAACGATGCAGTTTCCGTTGTGTTAGTGTCGGTGAGTTTTCTAATTTATTGCATTTTATAACTCAATGTTTAGACCGCACTTGAAATGAACGCTCTTGATATTTCACAATTCACTACGTTTGGAGTTTGCCGCTATGCAATTTATCGCTTCATGGTGATGTTCTTCGTATCAGCAATACTTGGGTGCGCAATTGGACTTATCAGCTCACTCATTCACAAGTACATTCATTTGCGAAGAACACCGGCTCTGGAGATGTCATTGTTGCTTGTTTTTTCTTATTTGCCGTATGGTCTTGCAGAAGTATTGTCGTTGTCAGGCATCATGTCAATCCTGTTTTGTGCCATAACAATGAGTCACTACACACACAAGCAATTAACGCCTACTACGCAACTGAGTATAAAAATGATGCTTCGAACATTGTCTTTTGTTGCAGGTTTGTTTTAACAGTCCAGATTTTAATTAGTGTTGTTTAGAAACGTGTACTTTTGCATACCTTGGACTTGCGCTCTTCTCGATCAAGTTGGTCTTCCAGCCGATGTTTTTATTGTGCAGTGTTGTAAGTTTTTGAGTTTTACTGTCCTGTTCATAACCTTTCCTGTTTAGGCCTTGATGTTTGTCAGTCGTGCAGCTAACATTTTCCCGTTATCGTTTTTGTTCAACAGATGCAGTCGTAACAAGATCTCGACGAAGAATCAAGTTATTATGTGGTTCAGCGGGATGCGTGGTGCTGTTGCGTTTGCCTTGGCTTTGCATGTGAATGTTGGAAATGTGGCAAATAAGCAAATTCTGCTTACGTCGACATTGTTTGTAGTTCTTTTTACAATCGTCTTCATGGGTGGATCAGTGCTTCCGTTGATCAAGATACTGAACAAGGTGTTCCCAGACAAGGAAGATGCACGCATTAAGTCATGTGAAAGCGGCCGAAAGGAATTTGATGATTCAGATGAAACAGACCTATTCCGCCAATCTAATTTGATCATGCTCAGCAAGACGTACACACTGGAGCACGAATTTGACGAATCGCATCTTAATAATTCTGTACTGATTTCATAATCGTGTTAATTATTGTTCCTAACTATCTGTTATAAATATCTGACTTTTTAATTTGTCTTTGTGGAGTTTTCGTAGATTGCGCAGACTTGAATGTATGTTTAATGACAAAAAATTTGACAGAAAGAATTTTTAAAATTGCCTACGTTTTTCTTTTTGCTTCATCCAACTGGTTTCTTCTAAATAATGTGCAAGGAAGCCAAACATGAATTGCCAAACTCGTCCAGCTAAACCCATGTGTTCATAATCCTTTTTAGAGTTTAACTGGATGGTAATTGAGATAGCAGCAAGTGTGCAAATGAAAGCTATTTGACTAGACAACTGGCATCTATGAAGAATGAACGTAATAAACGGAACAAACAAATAAAATTGAAGTTCGCACGAAAGCGACCACAAATGAACAAAAAAGCTATAATAGCCTTGATTCTAAAACATAGAGCATTTTAAATATAATGATGTTTACACCGACCTGATTAAAATAATCTTCATCCTTTTCCGTCGGCCAATTTGCTATCAACATCAATGGCTTTTTAGCTTCTTCCAACAATTTTGTATAGTCTGTCGGGCTCAATACAAATAAGGCAACAAACAAAACCATCCAGATGCAAAACAAATAAGTAGGGAAGATACGCTTTAAACGTCGGAAGTAAAAGTCAGTTGTTGCAGAAAGTTGGAGTGGTTTGTGTCGTGACAAAAGCATGCACATTAAGTATCCACTGATTACAAAAAATACATCGACTCCCAAGTAACCTGCTTTAAATTTGTTAGGCCATAGATGAAAAAGGAGAACAGCAAGTATGGCGACGCCACGCAAGCCTTGAACTTCATTTAAACGATTGTCTAAAATTTAGAAGAATGAATAACGACTATGTTTTTAAAACTTACGTTCTGATTTCTCTTTTTTGACAACTTTGTTAGGCACAATTACTTCATCTTCAGTTTTTAATAAAGGACAGCTTTCTTCATCTTTTTGCGGCAAAGGCGGCGGATGCATTTTGCAAATGCTTTGATTCAGATTTCAAAAATATCTAAAATTCTTGAGTCGGTTAAAAACAATTAAACCGCGCAAACAAATACACAAGAGACCAATTCCAAATTAGATGTAAATCTACCAAAAATTCAAATTAAACTATTAGCGAACACCGCTTATCAAAACAGTTGATCTGTTTAAAAAAGCTAATTTATTAGTCTTCCGAGTTAGCTGTGCACAACTTGCAAACCAATTATCAACTATGTGTGTTAAATTCAAAATAGGCGGTTTGGAGATATGTTCGGGTGATATACAAACCGATGTCTGTTTAGTTTAATTGGTGATACTTATCTAATTGGAAAGACCTCGCTCGAGCTGACCCGATTTTTAATAGACTTCACTGCACTTTACCGCAAATCAAGAAGTTCTTCAATATTCAATTCTTTTAAAGTTGCGCACATCATTAAAACTATCTTTTAGATAACTATAAAAGTTTAATTGATCAATTTGAATATTTAAAACATGTTGAAAATAAACACTTGCCACGTGCACTTTGGTTTTCCGGCGAAAATTACTTCTAGTTTGAGCTTGCGCAGAGATTAAAATCTTTTGTGGCATAAAACTAATCTGATTTAATAAATGCGAAATCAAGAGATTTTAAAAGACATTTTTAGTTTCACATTTCAATTAACACTCTTTGAACAACATTTGTTTACAAATCAACAATTTATTCAACAAGTTCCTAATGTCACGTTTTTGATGCCTTAGAAGATAAGTTGTTATTAAGTTTGCTGCCGTTTGTTTCATTTTTCATTGCCCACTTGTCGTATAGTTTTCGAATAAAATGTCCGACGTGCAAGGAACCATATGCATTATGATGATTTGAATCGAAAAAGAACGAGAGCTTCCGTTCAAAGTCTATGCTATCACAAAAGCCGGTCTTTTTATCGCAATAAAGATCCACCCAGTCCATAAGAATGCAATTTGTACAGTTAATATGGCGAATGCGTTGTTGAGCGTTTGGCCACACCGATCGAACGTACTAAACAATCAACTGTTTATCTTAAAACAACAATTAACTTACAGAGATCGGAGTTCTGAACAGCTTCAAGTTTTGATTGTACATGATCTCACGTTGCAAAGTTTGCATATGTGATCGAATCCCACTATCAAAATGACTGACTGGAGTAAAAACCACTTCGCGTGCAACACCGCTCAAACCAGTATGCAATTTCTGCAGTTGATGGTACTCCACGTCATCTTTTAAATCTTCCAGATCAAACTCTGGATCGTCTGCAATAGGGAAAGCGTGTCCAATAATAATGATGTCGATAGGATAATTCCACATTTTGAACATCTTCACAATATCTCGATTCAGAATTTTGCAGCCGTTGTAGCGTTCTTTTGAATATGTCTTCTTCATTTTCTGCAATTGAATGAAAGTGCATTGATGCAAAGCCAACAAGGTCAGAGTTTTATAAAGTCCATGAAATGCGTGTTCAATTCCGTAATACATAGCTCTAGCGTGTGAATTTCCAACCAACACGATGTTTTTGGTGCCGCTGCCTTGTGTATGGCACACTTTTGTGAAGTACATGGGAGTGACATTGTATTTTGTTGGAGCACCGTCCCATCCGACATCCTTACACGACCACAAATATCCAAGATCTAAACAATTATTATATTATAACATTGTTTGACAATCACCTTTGAGAGCCAAGTTGTAAATCATTGACTTGGACCTTGTCCACGATGCTTTGTCGTCTTTGTTTTCCCATACTTCCAGCATAGTTTTGTTGACTTCCTCTCTACTGCCGATTTAGCTTTTCGAACTCCCTAAACTTGAAGCAAATTAAAAAAACAAAAGTTCAAAACTCACATTGATTTAGCGGATCTTCGTATTTCTTCAAAACCATCTAAATTGAAAAATAAACTTTTAAGATCCAATCATTCAGTACCTTGTCGCTTTCCACGTTGCTGTTTAAGTAATACATTGTTGCAAAAATTAACAAATATAAAGTCGCAATGACGGCAAGCAATGTTTTCCAGTTTTGAATGTAATTACTTAATTTAGAATAAGACTTTTCAACAACATAGCCTAAAAGAATAGAGGACAAAATCAACATTGCAAGAACTAAAAACAGTTTATGTTAAACAGACAAAGTGCACAAAGTTTACTTGTGATTTCGGGATTGTTTTTGAAAGCGTACAGTTCTTTGTTGTAGTATTTATGAGCTTCAAAGATCATCCAGTGGACCATATAAACGGAATAAGAAATGTCTCCCAATTGAACAAGAAACGTGTTCGTTAAAAGCATATTCGGAGTTCGGCCGGACAATTACCAACAATGTACAGACAAGAATGGAGAGACGATTCAAAACTTTTGAGGCAAAAATGCTGTAGCTAATAAATGCAAGCAATCCAAACGTGCTCCAAAAGTCCAGAGTGAAATCAATAACAATCATAAAATAACGTAGCAGTCTGAAACAAACAAGTTTCACAACATTGTTTTTTAATCAACTTGCTTCTTTCTTTAAAAGCATTTGAACACATTTTTGAGCACATCAAATAGACTTCACTCAAGTAGTACGCTAAATATCCGACCATAAACTGCCAAACACGTGAACTCAATGCCATGTGCTCTTCGTCGTGTGTCGAGTTGATTTGGTGCCAAAATGAAATGCTTGCAATTAGTAACACAACCAGTATCTTCAGTGAAAAGTTGAAAAGTCCAAGAAGCATTGCCAAACAAGGAACAAATAAATAGAATTGGATTTCTGTTGACAATGACCACAAATGGAGAAAGAATCGGTAGTCGTCTTTGGTCTGTGCAAAGTAATTTGTACCGTCGTTTTCTGGTCGATTGGCTATGAACATTAAAGACTTCTTGTTTTCTCCTGTACAGTTGTTTATAATCGAATGGAAAGTACCAAATAATTATTGCAGACAAGTTAAAAGCAAAAATGATAAATAAGTAGATAGGAATGATTCTTTTGAATACGACGATAGTAAAAGTCCGCAACTTTATGGCAATCTAATTTTGAATGACGACTTAACAGCATGCACATTAAATAGCCAGAGATCACGAAGAACCTTAAAAACCTGAATTTAATGAATAAAGTGTTTTTTAACTTACACATCAACTCCTAAATAACCATTTCCAAACAAATCGCTTTTAATGTGAAACAGAAGAACGCCTATGATTGCTATCGCTCTCAGTCCTTGAATTTTGTCTACTCGATTTGCTAAACAATAATTGTGCTTATAAAAACTTAATTTGAAAGACGAACCGGAATGTGATGATTTTGGAGATGTAACTGTTTTTTCAGTCAATAACAATATTCGATGTTCTTCTGGATGTTTTGGGACCATTTTAAAATCGAACTGGTGCAAGTACTAAATAATTATTTGCTAAACGTTGTGTTCGAATTTAAAAGCACGTTTCTGGAATATAGATTTTGTTAAGTTGTCAATTTGCTGATTTCCAAAACACCAAACAATTAAACATCTAAACAAACAAGTGAAGTTTTGCGTAGTTTTTCAAAAAAGCAATCATTGTTTTGCACGACACCTGCCAGAAAAGATAAATTTGACAGAAATTAAAAAACTTTTCCGACAACCTAATAGTTTAAAAAGGATTAACAGCTAAAGAGCATCTGAACACATTCTGAACGTTTGGATTAAAAATGCAACGCTTAGCTGTTTTTAATAATTTCCTGTTACATAAAAAGTGCACAAAACCTGTTTCAAATAAAAGCGTCGTTAGTATGCAAGTGTTTTTCAAATTGAACTCTACATCTTCGTTACAAAATACGCAAATTTACAATTCTAACAACACCAAACGGTTAATGATTAAAGAGACAAGCCGAACAGATAAGACGGTAAACATTTTAAATTGCGTTATTTGCATTGTTTTGATAAGCCGAAAACAAATAGAAAAAGGTGGTGAAATCGCTTCAAAATTAAAGAAGGCTTTTAAAGCGTGAACACGAGTGATTAGCGTTTTTAATTTTCACTGCTTTCTCAAACATCGCTCTCGTTGACCATAACACAAAAGCATCAATGTTCAATGTGCTTAAAAATCAACTTTAATGTATTTTGTTCTCCTTGCGCAAAATACACTATCCGGAACAAAATGCAAATTTATGTTTTTTGTATTGACGGAACTTCCGTATGCACGGCAGAAAATTCAAATAGGAAGGAAACAGTGCGGATTGCTCATAATTTATTTATTGTTGCGTTCAATTGGGATCGCCGGCTATAAAAACATTGCTCCATTGTTATTGTCGAATTAAGGCGATTAAAAGTGATCACTTTCTGTTGAATGCTAACTTGTGTTTTTGAGCAGGCGATGCATTACAGTGTTTCTACTGGGTGGACCAAAAAAACCTTAACACAAAAAGCAAAAAAGTCAACCAAAGAGTTTCAAACACAAACAATCTTTGCTTTTTGTGTTAACGTTTTTTTGGTCAACTTTGTAAATTATGCACGCAACAATTTAATAGTTTATTTATCTCACATTAACAGCATTTCTAATAAAGTTACTAAGCACCAATTGAGTTGAATATCGTTGAAGAGTTTTTGGCTATTTGCCACGCAAAGTATTGTTTTTGCATGTAGTCAGCAGAAATGAGGCTGCCTGAAAGCATTTTGATAATACTTTTCGTTAAGAATACTAACCAAGTGGAGTTAGATGATGCATGTCGGAAAAGAAAGCCAGCCGATGTTTGAAATCAATGAGTTCGCAGTAGCCTTTTTGTTCATCACACCAAAAGCGCTCCCAATCCAAAAGTATACACTTTGGACACTTAATTGCCCGTGTGCGTTTTTTGTAGTTGCTCCACCGGCTGAACTCATACTAAAATTGGAATTTGTAAATATTAAAAGCAGGACAATTTACAGAAATCGGCACTCGAAACACGTCTAAGCTGCCGTTGTTGCGGATTTGCTGACTTAAAAGCTTCACTAACGGAGCGACGCCAGCTTCAAAGTGACCAACAGGAACTAAAACCACCTCCGACGCAAAGTCTGACAGTTTCGTGTAAAATGCTTGCATTTCTTGGAAGAGTTTGTCGTCCAAGATGTTTTGACTTGTAATTGGTGTATCTTTTTGAACATTGAATCTGAAAAGGTCTTTTGTTTGTTTAATTCTTTGCATACAAATCAATTTTCTGCAGCAAACTAGAAATATTTTCTCAAATAGAACAAACAAAGCCGATTTGCATTCAAATTAAATACAAAAATGTTCAAGTGTTTTGTTGCTCCAAAAACAGTCACCAACGCGTTTTGAATTAACATTTTAAACAGAGCAACTCACGCATGACCAAGAATTATAATGTCAATCCGGTGATCCCACATTTCCAACATCTTGAATAAGTCGTCGTTGAACACTTTGCAGCTTTGATATTTTTCCTAAAAGTGTTTGTTGATTGGATGCTTTGAAGTCAACTTACTTCAGTCATAATTGATCTCTGCTGATCCAACTCAAAGAAGACACATTGATGGTCTGCAATAGCCGTGATGTTGCTGTAAGTGTCACGGAATATTCTTTCTATTCCATAAAAATGAGAACTTGTGTGTGAATTGCCCACAACTAGAATGTTTTTGGTTCCGTTGCCCTGAAAGTTGAAGAAACTTTAAACAACTCAAAATTAACTTTTTTACCTTCATGTAGCACGTAGTTGTAACTTTCATCGGATCCAAATTATATCGCGTTGGCACGTACGAATCTCTGGAACTTTCTGGACAACTGAACATTCTTTTGCGGTTCAGAAACAGCATGTCATTGAACTCAATTGAATCCGCATCTTTCCACGTCTTTGTGTCTTTGTTCTTCCAAATGTTCATTACAACTTCGTCTATGTAATAGGAATTGTTCTGTAGAGACATGAAGTTCTCTGATCGGAAGATTGCCTAAAATTTAAATGTCTCCGGATCTAAAAATGACGAAACCTGTTCTTTCGATCCAGCCAAGTACAAATTCAACAAAATGACGCCGATTGCCAGGTAAGCAACAAATATGTAAGTCAACAGAGACTTCCAATTGTTGAAATAACGACTCAACTCGTTGTAGGACTTTTCAACAATGTAGCCGAGTATGACCGAGATTGTTATTAAAAAGAGGGCAACTGAAATTGCGTTAATTAGCAATACAATTGCAACAACTTACTCGGACATGGTGCTTTTTGGCCGTATAAGTAATATTCAAAATGGATGTAATGGTGTGACTCAAAAATGAACCAGTGAATTAAATAAACCGAATATGAGATGTCTCCTAACTGAACGAGAGGCGCATTTGTCAATAACATGTTGGAATTTGGATAAGTAATGCATATCAGTGTGCAGAACATCAAAATCAAGCGGTTATAGGATTTAACGCCGGTCAAATCGACATTTATGCACAAAATGAACAGAAACGTCACTCCGTAGTTCAAAAAGAAGTCAACTAGTTTGTGACGAATACTTGAAATTGAGTTTCCTGGTTCGTTTGCATGTTGGTTGGTTGTCAAAGCTTTAGACAAGTAATATGCTAAAAATCCAATCATGAACTGCCAAATCCGCGAACTCAACGCCATATGTTCATTTTCTTTTGTTGCATTTTTCTGGTAAATAAACGAACTCATAGCCAAAATGCTAACTACAACTATTTTTGCGGGCGGAGGAACACGGCTGAGAAAAAGAATCAAAAACGGTGCAATCAAATAGAATTGCAACTCGACCGACAGTGACCATAAATGAATAAAGAATTTGTAGTTTCCGTTGCTCTAAACACAATTTAAGACTTGAATCGACAGTCTAAAAACTCACTAGTGCGAAATAATTCATATCGGTAATGTGATTGGCAATATAAAGCAACGGTTTTATGGCCTTTTGAGCGACCCAATTGAACATCAATGCGTGAAGCCATATGAAAACTGCGGAGAGCAAGAAAATTAGGATAATGAATAAATAGACTGGAATGATTCTTTTGATTCGTCGAAAATAGAAGTCAATGATTTGAGATCTTCCTAATCGTTCTTCTTTGCTTAAAATGTGGCACATCAAGAAGCCTGAGATCACAAAGAACCTAAAACACTTACGTTTAATGAACAAAATGCTTTAAAACTCACACGTCGACTCCCAAATAACCAATTGGAAGCCAGTCATTTCGAATGTGGTAGAAAAGGACAACAAAGATTGAAATTCCACGCAGTCCTTGAATTTTTTGGATCTTCGAGTCTGAAAGTTGTCAATTAAAAAGCAAATTCATAACTCCAGTTACACTTGCCTGGCTTTTTAACGATTGGAAGTAATTTCTGTTGATCTTCCGGCAACAACAGCGAGTCTGCTTTTTGCTTAAAATCTATGTCGTTTAGGGAGCGGATCATTGTCTAAACTTTATCAACTTGTAAACAAGATGTTAAAATGTTGTTTTCGATTTACGCGGTTGAGTCACGTAAATAATCAAAGTCGTTAAATTTAAAAATCTGAACTCAAAACACCGTTGCAGTAGTATATAATAGGCTTTTCTGGCGCACGTTAATTTCTAATTTTACAAAGCATGAGAAACAAGAGTGTTCACATGTAAATATTTATTCGTTTTAACTACTTTGTTTGTTCCATTTATTTGTTGATTTTCTGTCCAACCTATTTCAGTTTGCTTTGCGCCATTTCCGAGAAATGCATCTTTTGGAAACTTTGAAATGCCAAGTAAACATTCAGCCAGAACTCAACTCAACTAGCACCATAACGTACTTTGATGACTGCGTTTATGCCACATGTAGTAAGTGTTAATGGAATATAACGCATAAATCTTAAACATTTAGCTGAGTATAAAACAACATCTATGAAGCTGCTGGTTTTGAATATTCACACAGGAGTCGAACGGTATGTCGATAGCTAATATACTAATTGATTGTTTTAGTGTTTTGGATTTTGTCCTAACCAAACAAGAAACAAGGAAAAATTATCTGATCACTCGCTCCAGAGCCAAAAAAGCCAGCGCGGATATTCTCGAAGGCTGCTTTATGCCTGTACCGTTTATGCTTCCATCGGGACAACAGCTTGGTTATTTTCGTACGCGCGAAATCTGCTTTAGTGCCAAAATCGACTTTCAACAACAAAAATGTTACATCACGGAACAAATCCGATTTGCCAACAACATTTTAAATAACGATAAAGTATATCCGTTACGGTATACTCCTTGGCTCGGGTTTCATGAAAAATCCTCCACTCTTTGCCGAATTAAAATGCAAGCGAACAGTGAAAAGCTAATGTGGACCCCCGTGAAACAACTTCAAATCAACAATCCTTCCTATCATATTCACTCGATTACTCGCGACTACGTGCTGACATCGGAGGTTCCCGACCGTTATCAAGTTCATTGTCGCCGAAGTGGACGAGTTGCTAAATTGCCAAATTATGTTCACGAGAAAATTGATCCTCCGGATATCGCAATGGTATAATTACAAAATTTAAACAAACTATTATTGCTATTTAGATTCAACGCGACAATTCCGCCCATCTACTTTTTCAAGGACTAAATTTGCATCTAGAATTGATCATAATGAATGAGCAAATGGTTTTCTCGGAAAGCAAACGATTAGTGATGTTACCGGAATATGATTGCTGTTTCTACGGTATTCACAATGGATCGTTTGTTTTTGAAGCTGGGCATATACTAGGGGGAGAAGTGCGATTTTTTAAAATTGCATTGGCAAACCCACAACAATTGGTTATTTTGGCAAAAGCTAAAGTTCAAGGAAGTGCTGACATTCGGAATCGCATCAATTTAAAATGATCATTTTATTTGGTTTAATTTGTTGAATGTTCCGTGTTGATTAAATAAATTGTTTTATTAATTTTGAAGAACTTTGGCATAAAAATTATTTTACATTATAAAGAGTACTAGCTAAAGCGCCGCCTACGACGGCGTTTGTACTAGTTTTTACATTGTCTTTTATTACTCAACACACCTAACATCTCAACTTGAGACAACTAACATTTTAGCTTATTTCATTCAACATTCTTTGGCACATTCAACTTTTTACATTAACAGCTTTCAACAAATCTACTCTAAAACATTACATTCAACAACAAAATCTGTTAGGCTTGGGCTTAAATTCGAGTTTTTGAAAACTGCCATTTTGGAGCGATTTTGAGCCTCTGGGGAACCGGTTTGGAGCTGAAACTCATTGAAAACCTGTGATTTTAATGAGAGGGACAAAAAGGTGCGCCAGAAAAGCCTATTATACTACTCATTGCCAACGCAATTAGACGCCATTAAGCGAAAGTGGTATTTGAGTAACATGCTGGCGTGTTTTTTCTGGCATTTTGCGTAGAGTTTGTGCAATTTAGATGATTATCGCCCGGTGGCAACATTCAACAGACATGTGATCAATAAGGCGCGTTTAAAATTTTTAAAAAGAACAATTAGCAGCGCGAATTAATTTGAATCGGGTCATAAGTGCGCATTTCAGTTTATTCAATTCAAGCATTTTGATCATTGAATGTTCTTTTTGTTACATAACAAAACTATTGACATGTTTTAATTGATTTGTTTATTCGACTTGCTAACAATTAGTGACTGTTGGTAACATGAAATTAAAGGCTTTGTAATCGTGATAGAACAAACGAATAATCATCTCCATCAAGTAAGGAGACTTCCGCACTCTCTGCTCCAAGAAATCTTTCAGTTCAAATCCGGTAGTTGAATGCGATGTTCTTGTTGAAATCATCCTCTTTCGGATATAGTTTGAAGCTAGTTCGCTTATGTTTCTTGACTTGAGATAAGGTCCGATTTCTTGATCGAAGAACACTTGACTGTCAGAGTTGTAGCGCAAGAAAGTGTAGTTTTTGAAGTGCTGACCGAGTTCGCAGAACCAAGTTTGAGGCATTGTGTGACGCATTTCGACATCCATCTCCCGTTCACCGCGTGCTGTCTCCCATGTCTTCTGTAGCTGTTTTTCAAGGAAGCATGTCATGTTTGAGCCGCAGCCTTCACAGAATCGAATACAGCTTCCTCGCTTTCCTCTGAAAACAAATATTAAATGTGTTTAATTTGTGTGTTGAGAACTCACAGCAAACAAATATGTGTGAAGCCAGACAAGAAGCGTTCAACTGGATCACGAATGATCATTGCGTGCAGCCAATCAGGACCGTATTCCCATGGGTTTTCGACAAGTGAGCATTTCCTTAAAAGATTGGCTTATTAGTGATCTAATGACACTTATTCAAAAACAGCTTTAAAAAACGGACCCGACGTATGCATCTTTGATTATGTCCTTCTCTTCATAAAAGAAGGCCAACGGATCATTCAAAAAACAAGCTAGCGTCCTAAATAGTCTGGACATGCTCTTCTGCACAACACAATGAATGGACTTTGTTGCTTTTGATAGCTAAATTACTGATCAACTGCTAAACATAGGCTGAATAAACTGTACCGTGTACTCGTGTGACAACTTTACATCATGAAAGCCAGGCAGACAATTCTTAGCGTCTTCACCTTCACAAATTCCAGTGTTTGAATCATAAGTCCAAGAACGTGAAGGAAGCGTCTAAACATCAAATAGAATAATTGTACTTGTAGATAAATAACTTACATGACTATTCACATTGATAATAGATTGCGTGTCAAAGCCGTCAATTGTGCAATCGTCTCGCCATAAAATCTCTTGTCCATCTTCGGTAAAACGTGCCTTTTCAGGTGATTCCAGATGATTTGAAACAAGCAAGTGAATCCAAGCAAATATCAACAAAGTAAACAAAGTTCCAAGAATCCATTTCTTATTTATGCAATGATCTAGCGCTAGAGATAGTCTAAAAAGTGTAATTAATTCAAAACGTTCAAAACAGGCATTACTTATAACTTTTTGGCGATTTGTGTTTTTCGTGCAGCAACGGTTCTTCGGAATAATTGACCATCATCTAAACAAAAATCAACAAATTACTCAAAACTACAGAACAGAATCAAGCTTTAATTCGACTTACTTATTGCCTATGCAAACATGCCTATTTAGGAGAAAAATCGACGGTTAATATCAACGAGTTTAAATTTCGGCATTGCAACAAGATCTTAATCTAAAACTTCAATGCGAAAATGATCTACTTTTAATGCCGCGTAAAATAAAAGCTGGTTCTGCCGCAAAAGGCAGTCAACTCAAAAACGTTCAATATGTTAAATTAGGTTTTAAACTCATGATTTCTGAAAAGTAAATCAAAATCGGCGGATGTGATTAAAAAGACAAAGTAATGTCCACTATGCGTTTTAACTGTTTAATCAATTGATTGATCCGATTGAATTAATGTGGTTCTGATCGTTGCGGCAGCACTTTTATAACAAAATTTCATCTCACATAACATAAACAATAATGCAAATCTCTGTCAATTCTAGTTAAACATGATATAAACACGTTGTTTATGCAAATGCCTAATCGATTGAGGAGTCAGAATTTATTCAAAAAAGCAGCAAACAATTTAATGCCTACCCAGAAACATTCAATATGCAGCGTCTGTCTACAACATAAAAAACGAATGTAATTCGCAGAAATTATGCAGTACTTGATTGTTGCTTTAAAAAACGTGTTTGTCAATCGTTTTTGCTTGAAATTAATGTAAATTAAAACATACATGATGCAATGTAATTCAAATGCAATTTGACTGTGTGGAAGGACTGAACTTATAAACTTAGTGTTCGAGTGTGCGAATATTGTTGACTCTTGCAAATGCCGTCAAAGTTAAATTAACATAAGTGCAGTTAACTTATGTTTTTATTTTTGATGTACGTTTTGTTATTGTTTATCAAGATCTTTTTTGTGTCTCATGTTGCGAGCATTCTTTTTTTAACTTTTCAGCATTCAAATAAATTTCGACCTTGTTTTGTAAAATTGATTTCCGCGCCGATAATCTTCTAAACTGCATGTTTGTTTAGTCATATTTAAACATCAGTTAATTCATTCAGTTATATGCACCACCTTTAAAAGTTCTAAGTTGTTTCAAATTGAAATGTCATCTTGTCGTCGAGACTGGAATAAAAAGTAAGTTTTCCATGAAAGTCAGTTTTTACTTAAAATGTTTAGAATCTCCAAAAAACTGTCGTCTGTGCCAACAACACAACATTATAATCATCCGTAAACGTCACAAATGTCTGTTTGAAAAATGTCAATGCAACAAGTGTTCGGTTATTCGATTGCAACGACAAATTATGTCTCAACAGATTAGACTGCGTCGTGTCATCGACAAAGAGCATAGTGATCAAAACAAAACAAGTTCTTATTTGTGCCAACGTTGCAAAAATCACGGTGTTAATGTCTCCAAACGAGTAAGTGTTTGTCATAACGTTTGATCTTTCATTTGTAATTACGTTTAGAAGCATGATGAATGCCAATTCTCTGAATGCACTTGTGAAAGATGTGCATTGGTCCAAGCCCGTGCATGCATTGAACAAGAAATCAACCGTACTTGCATTCGCAATCCAAATTGGCTGGTCAAAGAGATTGAAGACAAAATGAATTGTGAGTCAACTCGAAAAGCGATCATGTAAGTTTTCTTGCTTAAAGAACTTTTTAATGCCATCTATTTCAGGCCAACCGTTCCTTTACAACATTTAAATGCAGAAGCGCCGTCAATATTAAACTTGCCATTTCAACCAATGCAATACAAAACAAATGCTGACTTCACTGATATCTTTCAACAATTAAATTCATCAGCTCAGTTGCAAAACAACTCTTTAAAGTTTACCGACGTTGAACAATTTACTTTACTTGGAAGACTTGCTTTTTGTTTACCAATAAATAACGATGTGTCGACGTGGCAACCAAACTGTGTCCAATCAATGTAAGCTTTTATTGTGCAAGGAGTTATTTAAAATAAGCATCATTTTAAACCGTCAAGCAACTTTGTTTTTAAATTAATGCAAAATGAACCCGGATTTCAAAACCAATCAATTTCGCCTATATTTTGCGCACAACCGTGTTATTCAACGAACTCCGGACCAAAAACTGATATTCCGCTAATGCCATTTGTTTTCAATACGTCTCCAATTAATTCGCCGATAATGTAAATTGTTTCATGGTTGAACTTATTACATAGTAACTTTAGAAACAACCCATTCGGATCAACTTGCACAGTTAATAAAGAGTCAATAAATTAATAAAGCCAAACGTGACAATTGTTTTGTAGAATAATTGTAATAAAGTTATTGACGTGCTTGTTTGCTTTTAAAATTACAATTGTATTGAGTTTTAAAGTTCCGAAGTGATCTTTAATCAGTTGCATACTGTTCAACACACTTAAAAGCCGCAAATGTTATGAAAACATTTTTGAGTAATTTTTATTGATTTTCACGCAGTTTTGCATAAATGGTTCTAAGTAACATTCTCCAACTAATCTAACTGACAACAAAACCGTAACTTCAGACCAAATCAAAATGCAAAACAACTCGCATGGAAGTCGTTTGTGATCAGAATTGTACTCAGTAAACTTTAATGTTTAGTGTTTTTGTATTCTCGCTCTTTTCATTTAAATCCGTGCCGACATTGAGAGTGTAAACAATACAGAATGGCTGGAAAGATTCATTTTTATGTTATTTCTCTCTTTGTGCTGGAAGAAAGAAGACCGTTAGTTTTGTTAGTAACTTGTCAACTCATTTGTTTTGATCATAACTTTTATTGTTGATTACAGTGCTAATTGAATTTGAGCAATTCAATAAAATCAAGTTGTACTTAGTTATTCTTTCAAACTATAAACTTCCATTCGTATCTTGTTTGAACTCGAAATTAATCAATAGCGTTTTTGGTTGGGCCCCTACTTAAAACTTAAATTCCAGTGTTGCGGATTTAGAAGCATTTTCAAATAACAGTTTTATTTATTTTTGGAAGTTTTTTTTGATTATTAAATTCACTCAAATATATCAAGTTCATTGTTAAGTGTTTAAACACCCGGACTGTTTAAATTATCATTTCCTTTCACAAAGCGCACGATACCGAGAAATCAAATGAACTTGAGTTACAAATTTTTGTTAAGCCGTTTACTTTTCCACCCCGAAACTAAATAATCGAATTTCGGATTAACATCTACCGAAAACAAAATTGCGCCAATCAAGTGCTCAATTTCGCTTTAAAAACTTGCGGCGTGTGCGCAGGAAACAAATGTTGAGCATCAAGTGCAAACTAAATACAATTTAACCGCCAGGCAGCCTCAATACAAAAAGATTAGGTGATCAGTAGTTTTGTTCCGCTTTCCGAAAAAGCATCATACAGGGCAACGCAATCACCAAGTTGATCATTTGTTTTCGAAACTTTAAAAGACCACATTTATAAGTTGTTAACTTGTGTGCCGATCAGTTTGTTTTTAGATTGGTTTTTAGTGTCGAGTAGTTTTTATGCGGTGTTTAGGAGCTTTGTTGTTTGATGTGGTTTAAAATAATGCCTTTTAGATACTGTCAAAAGGTCAACGACACAAAGCTTTGAACATTTTTAATTAGAAAAGTCATTTCAGAAATCAGTTGTTTTTTGTATCCTTTGAAATCTACGGAGCAGATAATCGCCGATACGAGTTCATTTAAAAAATTTAGTTTTGCGAATAATCACCATTAAATACCATTACAAATCATCAAAGATCTTTGAATATTGTTGGGTGGATTGAGGTCGAGGAGCGGAGATAAGATCTTGGTTTCACTTAAATTAACGTTTTTGTTAAAACGGCTTTTTTGCGTGTTTCGTTCTGTGTTGAACAAACATTATATAGTTTAGATTTTGTTTGATTTGAAATGTCGTGCAAGAACAAAACACTTAACAGTGAGTTTGACTTAATTGTTTTAAATAAAATAAAATTAATGTTAAGAAGGAAGGCTTTGTCGTTTATGTCGCCAACACAACATTTCAATATCATGTGCTCAGCATATATGTCCGTTTAAAGACTGCATCTGCGCAAATGTTTGTTTTAATTTAAACGCTACATAATCAATTTAAATAAACGGTTTATTTAGTGCGCCGTGGTTCGAAAGCAACGTTTAATTGTCGGAAAGCAAATGTTCTATCGTCGTCGAATTAAAAACGAGAGAATGGGACAAACTTTTGAACAATCCAATCCAAACATCGTAAAATACAGTTGTCAGCGTTGCAGGAATCACGGCATTGTTGCGATCAAGCAAGTAAGTTGATGAAGTTGATATATTTGCTTAAAAAGTAACTGCAGAATCACCGACTTACCTGTCCATTTTTGGAGTGCAGCTGTGAACTGTGCATACTGTTAACAAGCCGTTCAAATGCGGATCGTTTACTAAGGAACCAATGCCACAACAACAAAGAAAACGATGTAAAAGCGAGTCGTTTAGTTGAGGGCTCAAATAAAAACGTTGCTTTAAACAAAGATGATAAATTGGACTCTAGTGTATCTATGCAAAAAAGCTCTAAATGCCAACCTAAGTAAGAATTTTAAATAACTAATTGCAAGTTAAAACTCTTAAATTCCAGCTTTTTACCACTAAACTTGTCAGCGTTTCGCCCATTTGCAAATCACCAACAAACGGATAAGCCAACTCAGTCGATTGCCACAACTTCGCCGCTCAGCAATATGTCAAAATCTTTGCCAATCACACCGCCACTTCCAAATTCAAATCACAATGTTTCTTTTCCCATTCAACCAACTCCGTCTTTCTTGTCCAACAACTTGCCACAATTTCAATTACTTCCGTCTAAATCACCAAACTTATTAGTAAACAACCTTCAACAGTTTAACTTACTGCCTTTTATGCCGCCAAACACACTTAACCTCACATCAATTGCGCCCATGACGTCTCAAAACAATGATAAACTTGGAACGCCTGTTTGTGCTCCAAGCAATTTAACAACGGCTTTTCAACACTTCCAACAAACAAATAAACAAACAGTTGCTTTAAATGAACAAATTCCTACAGTCAACAGTCCTTCAAACGAGAAACGATTCATACCTGTTGTATTTGCGTACATTCCTATCTAACATTGTTGAGTTTGAATAAATACTTACTGATAGCTGGAAGTCTCTTTTTAAAATAAACTTAAAACATATAATCTATGCTGTTCCAAAGTTACGTGGCAAATCACACTAAATTAAAACTATCCAGCATACTAAAAAATAATCCGTGCACTTTGAATAAAAATAAATTCGGAGAACACACGTTTTACTTTCCAACAACAACAAAAAGTTTATATCGAAACAACGCTTCATTAGTCTAAAGAAAGGCTTTATTGAACTAAAGAAAGACTTTATTGAATTAGGTAAACTCAGAATTAAGAACATATCTAAAACCTACAAAACTACTTATGATATCAATTGCAAAAGTAAAATTGGAGCTTTCCGCCTCTTCAACTGGTCTACAATCTATATACTCATTTTTGAAGCTGTTGCCGGAATTGAAAGCATTTGCATGCATTAAAAACTGCATTGTTTTTTCACTTTACTAATTTTGCATAAATCGCCTCCATATAAAAGAACGAAAGTAACGCTGGATCTTTACTAACCACAATTGCCAATTCATTCGGGTAACAAAAATGAATCTGAGCTCCACTTTAGTAGTATTTGTTCTTTTGGTTGTGGAAACTTGTGCGACAAGTAAGTTTTTTAATTTGATAGACAAATAAAAAATGCACTCAAACAATTTAGATTCGACTAACAAAAACTCGACATCAAATTACACAAACACGAATTTTTCGACAGACAACTTCACTATTCAAATTGGATGTATTCTCGCAAGAAACAAAACAGGCATCATTTTTGGTTTAAAAGTCTGGTTTAATTCATTTGTTTAGACTCCACTTGCCAATACTTGATAGCGTAAGTTTTTATTGTAATTCGTATACATTTAAAATCACGTGTCAACTGAATTGATAGCGCTTATTTCAAACGTTTTCAGCAATAGAGCATTTCCAACGCATCATCAATTCAAAGATGAAAACACCACCGCTGACGGCGAGCAACGCGTTTTATTTCTATCTCTGGCGCTTGCTGTTTCCATACTTACCGCGAACAACTCCAGCAAGGAAACGTACTTTTCATTATCTTTAATGTTTTTATTAAACGTAATAATTGTTATCAAGTTTACAATAATAGAAATAGCGACAGCGATCAGAAAGTTAAGTTAGTTTCTTAAATAGCGTCAGTTTAATTGATTGCATTTTGAAGACTTTATAGTCTTTGTTGTTGAATAAATTGTTACAAACACTTTCACTTTTGAAACAACAACAATTTATTCTATGGACGGCAACGTAAAATTAAAGGCTTTGTAGTCATGGTAGAAGAGACGAATCAATTTCTCCATTATGAACGGAGAATTTCTCACAGTTTCGTCCAAATAGTTCTTTAGTGCAAAATCTGTAGTTGAATGTGACGTTCTTGTTGAGACCATGCGGCTGCGGATGTATTTCATTGCTGAATCGCTCACGTTTCGTGATTGTAAATAAGGTCTTAACTCTTGGTCAAAGAAGATTGCACTGTCGGAGTTGTATCGAAGAAATTTGTATTTGTGGAAGTGGTTGTCAAGGTCGCAATACCAAGTTTGAGGCATCATATGCTGCATTGTGAAGTCCATTGACTTTTCCCGCCTTATCATTTTCCACGAGTTTTCAATTTGCTTTTCAAGGAAGCACGCAATGTCTGATCCACATCCGTTGCAAAACCGATCACATGTTTCGCGCTTGCCTCTGAAACGAACAAGTTTATTTAAAAGTATCCACAAAGCTCACAGGAGACAGATATGAGTATAGCCGGACAAGAAACGTTCAATTGGATCACGGACAATCATTGCATGTTGCCAATCATCAGGTTTGTTCCAAACATCACCATTATACTTCTCTCTAAACTTAAATTTAATTAACCATTTTTGAGAGCTTTAAACAAAGAAGTTCACAAAAACAAACTTTGTAAAGACGTCTTCAATAATATCTTTCTCCAAATAAAAGAACTCCAATGGATCATTCAAAAATAAAGCTAGTGTTTTGAATACACGAGACATGCTCTTGGCGACAACGCAGTGAATAGATTTAGTCGGGTTAGACAGCTAAAACATAATTAAAGTGGAAAGCGGAAGTATGAAAGCATTCAAACAAGATAAAAGACTTACTGCGTATTCATGCGATCTAAAATAAGTTTCATTAAAACTGTGTCCAATAAACTTTAAGCAAACCCCGCTTTTGGCACGTTAATAAATGCAGGCAGACAATTGCTAGCGTCTTCACCTTCACAAATTCCAGTATTTGAATCATAAGTCCAAGAACGCTGTGGAAGCGTCTAAACGAGTGTTTAAATGAGGTTGTAAACTAGTTTAACTCACCCGACTATTTGTTTTAATGATTGACTCTGAATCGTAACCTTCTTGTGGGACAAAAACTACGTTCCAGAATCTCTTGTCCGTTTTTGTCACTTCCGTTCGTTCTAATAAAGTTTTTGGCGATTTGTGAAAATTTTGGAGCATATAGACATTTTGCAGATCGCTGGTTATATTCACTGTAAACGTAGAGCCAGGTGAAAAACAACAAAAAAGATATGGCGCTAAAGATCCATGCGTTCTGTAAGCAAAAATCCACAAAAGGAATGCGTCTAAAAGTTTAAACAGTTTATGTGTTTTGGAGAATTTAAATGCTTACGATCGATTCTTTAACATTAAAGCTGGATTGAATAAACAGTGCGAAAGCTAAAATTAAATGTTGTTTTTAACATACACAAATGTGTCAAACAACGCAATCTATTTAAGAACTAATTATAGAACAAAAGCCTCGTTTAAACTAAATAAACAAAGGATTCACACTATAAGACACACGCGCAAATTGATCATATCTAATTGCGTTGTTGTTGCCAATCAAAAGAGGAAACATCTGCGTTCAAATCAAGCCGTTGAATCTCGAGCGCCGACGAGATTAAAAACGCGTAGTTTTCAACAATTGGTTGATTTTTAATAATGAGAGTTCCAAAAACTGGTTAAAGTGAAGTTTAATCGGAATACGTTTATAGCATGCTTCGGTGGACTTGGAAATGAATTTTAAGTTAATTCACTTGCTACGTAAAGATTAAAAACAAGAACGCCACCCACAACTTTTATAGAGATAAAAAAACTTGATCTTATTGTTGAAAAGATTGAGTGTTCTTTTTCTTGAAGTAGGTCCGAATTTTAAAGAGTTAAATTCAACCTTGCTAACCTAATATCTTTAAGTTGTTTAGACCTTTTAATAATCAGCAAGGTTGAATAATTCCGAAACATGATGCTATTTAAATGTCCCATAGACATCCGGACCTTGTTTAAATTAGGAAGTTGTGAAGTGAGAACGTTTTTACATAATGATGTTAAACTTCAAAGATTTCTCCAAGTCAAATTACAATTGTTTGTAGTGCTCCGTGAGATCGAGTTTGAATACTGTGTTTCTTCTAATGAACCTCAATTATTATGTGTTAAACAAGGTATATTAAACGAGGTGTTTCTGCCATAGAAGCTTGTTTCAAACAGACCTTAAAACAAAATTGCAACGACAATGCCTTAAAAGATTTCTCCAATTCAAATTACAGTTGCTTACATATCAAAACATTGTCTTTTTTCCGCAATAACCTTTGTTGGTATCTCAATTGGTAAAAGATGAACACGCGTGTAGATATCTGGAATTCAAATCTGAGGAGACGAGTAAACTAAAAACGCGTATGCTTTAACAATCAGCGGATCTTTGCGCAGAATTTTAAAAAACTGGTCAGTGAAAGTTGGTTGAATTAAATTTTTAGTTTGCTTCAACAAAACTTTGACAGCAAAGCAAATTGCAATTAAATTTTGATTATTATGATAGTGTTTATTTATTGTTTAAACCAGTGTTGCCGCAGGATCAAGACTTAACTAATGGACGGAGTGCGTTTTGATTGCAAATTGTTGTTTATGTTGCATATGTTAGGATAAAGTTAATGAAGAACTACCGGGCCAGAACCTAAGAAGATACTTTATGGAAGAGATGATAAACGACTCGGACAAACGACAAAAATGGCAATTTAAGTGAAGAGCATGCCGAGAAACTGCTCGTTTGTTACTGTTTGTTTCAACAAAGCATTACTAAACAGGTCTTAACCGAAAAATGTGGTCTTACGGCAACACTAGTTTAAGCAACAATATGATAGATTTTGAAAGTATTTGTGTATCACGAGTTATAAAATTTAAAAAGTTTAGCACCACAGTATTCGATAAGTTGTTTGTGGTAATCTGTTAAATTTGGAACCTTTCTCATCTTTTGCCGAATAATAAACTTGCTTTTTAAAAAGCATTCCAAACAGAGCTCGTACTTGATCTGTGATAGTGATTTAGTAGAATTTAAACTCTGTTGACAATTTGAATCTCTGCTACATAGTTAACTTTTTTTGGTCATCCTACGTTTGTTGTTAGTCTATTAAAATAATGAATGATTGTGCTTTTTGAACAACCCAAAGCCGTTGCAATATCATCAAATTTGATCATCATTAAAAAACTACATTGTGTTTCAAAGAAGAATTGAATCTTTTGTTTTGCCATAAATTTGTGTGATTCCTTTCAACTTAAACAAGAATAAACGATAAGACTAGCACTTTTGAATGAGATATAGGACCTTTAAACTTTAAGTTTGGGCGATAACGAAAAAACTTTGTTGCCAAACTTGTTGAAAAAGCAATGTGGCTGTTTTTACATGCAAACTGCAATTTGATTCACATTAATTCCGTCCAAGTTGCTTTAAAAGGCAAAAATGATTATAAAACATGAGTTGCGAGTTTTATACTGGCATCAAAGCCAGTTTAATTGTTAGACGATAAACTTAAACAATATGATTGCTTTTCAAAAAACGTGCAAACTGTAAAAACTCTAATAAGTTTTTGAGATTGAAAGTTTTCTTTTCAGGTCTGTTTAAACTTTGTTTATGTTGTTGGTGTTCAAATGTGTTTAATGCACAAACGTCATCATTTTTCAACTTACAATTAATACGGATCAACAATTTAAAATCCGAATTGTTGTATAAATTAATTCTTGCCGTGGAGCGGAAGATCTTTTAAGGAGTCAAGAACCGGATTCCAAAAATTTAATATGCACACATTCATTGTTTAGTGCAGACTGATTATCTGCCACCAGAAACATAGACTAAATCCGAGTGCCGAGTCAAATTTGCGCAGCGCGGATAAGAGTCTCAAGTGAGAAATTTCGCTGCCAATCAATTTTAACAGGAAAGGCATTACTTTCATTGATTCAGTTTTGACGTCACAAAGCTTTCTTTTGTTTGATTGTTTAATTTGTTAATTTGATCAAAATAGTCAACGACTAACACTTAACATTTTAGATCTCCATGTTTAAAATGATAAACGTCGCAAAGAAACAAGTAGTATGTGGCTTTTTGGCAGGCGTTATATCCACATTTGCTATAGGCTACTACATTTTTATTAATCTAGCAATTGCTTCCAAACCACAACCGCCGATTCCACAACGAATTTCAGCTGTCAGATGCAAACAACAAAAAGTTTAGTATATTGTCTTCAAATCAGTTAATTCTTGAAAGAGTGGCGTGTCCCGAAAAACTAAAACTGATTGACACATTTGTTAGTGAAAATAGTCATGTAAGTTTATACTTATAGTTGTTAATAAATTCCCTCCATTTTTAGACGTTGCCAAACGTTACATGGACATATGACGCCAATGGAGTTTGTCAAGGCGAATATAGTCAAATCTGTGCGCCTCCATTTTTGGAATTTAAAGACACGCCGGAATATTATGTAAGTCTCTTTCTTCCAATGTTATGAGTACTTTTCACTTTCAGACAGCCGGACCTTCAAAATTTCTTCAATGCATGTCGAGGAAAGCAATGTCTCGCGTGTCTAAATCGCTTTCTTGGTTATTAAATGACCCATTAAATTTCTTCTACTCTCAAATGGATCTCATCGACTACAGTTGTACAAAGTTTGTTGTTTACTTGTTATTTAAACTCAAAAACATTTCAGAAATTGTGAATCAGTTAGAAAAGCAAACTTTTATGACTCGATAGAAGCGGCTCAAACAACCTTGAATGCAACAATAGAAAATGAGTGGAAGTATTTGCTAATTGTGAGAGATCCAATTGAACGGTTCATTTCTGGCTACACGCACATGTGCATCTAGTAGGAACTTTTAAATGTTTGCAGAATTTAATTGTTCGATTTTAGCGGAAGACTCGAGACGTGTGAACATAAATGTTTTGGATGCGGAGCCAATGTTACGTGTTTTATTGAGCAACTGACAAAGCAAGTATGGGAAATGCATCGTGTCAAAATGCAAATCGACGTTGCCGTTGATCATTTAAGGCCTCAAACATGGTAAATAGCAGTCGTTAAATTATAACATTAAGTTGTTCCAGGGGTTGTCAGCTACACAAATACTATCAAAACTACACGATTCTCCACTACAATTCCGACAGCCAGATATTTTTTGACACTCAGTTGGGTCCATTTTTGCGCTCTCGAAACGTGTCTGACAACGCCTTTGAATACATTCGCAACAGAATGATATCAATGCGTACAAAACATTCGACAAGTCAGTTCAAACACAAAGAATTTCTGGAGAAGCGAATCAGGAATTCACCTTATTTAACAAAGCTTCTGCTTCAATTGTTTTATCACGACTACAAAGCTTTTGGGCTAACTTTGCCCGAGGTGCCAATCTAATTGTTTTGCAATAAATTCTTACTAAATGTTAATTACTCCAAATCATTTAAACAAGTGTTTATTTACAAAAAGTTACTCGTCTTCAACATTTTCAAGCTCGTCAAGACTCGGATAGATGACATGCATAAAGAAGTACAAGTAAATAAGTGCAAACATTAGAATCAACACAAATCTGGTTTCGTGCATTGGTTTTATTGTCAAATTTGAGATCTGTGGGTGTGGAAACTCTAAACAGTAACAACATTAAAAACACCGCCAAGAAGTTGAAAAACAATCTATAGCAACAAAAAATATGAAGCGCGTTGTAAAGTTTGATTGAACAAAAACTACGTTTCGTTTTGTGCAAATTCATGCAAAGCTCGCCGTTTTGATCATTTTGCCAACGCGGCTTTTTGAATAGTTGTCGACAGAATGGAAGTTGTTTTAAAGCAATGTTTAAATTGTTGTAAGTAATTTTAGTTTAAGCTTTTTGTCAGTAATATTGAACGTTGAACAATTTACATAATCACTGAACTTTCAATGCACATTTAACATTTGGAATATTGAATTAACATAATTGCTATGTAAAACATGTTTAATCAACAATTGCTTGCATAAAATTTGTTATAAAGCAACCGTGTCAATTCAAATTGTTCAATCAGTTGATCGAAATGACTTCAAAAGTTGAGTGGAAATAACACCTGTTGATTTACGGCAACTTCACTGCAAAAAGGCAAGCAAATCCATAATGATTGTTGATTAATTTCACTTTTTGTTGTCAGCAAAGTTCATCATCCAGAACTATAATAGCACATCCTTGCCGTAGATTAAAGAAGACCAGATTCGATGCGCAAAAAACGAGTAAACTCATCCAAGTTGATCAGACGGCATTGCAGTTTTCGCCGAAAGTCAATGAGCATTATTATCAGCACTGCCACTCGCGTGAAATTGATGATTAAAAGAAACGCATGTGTGGGAAATGAAAGTTCTGGAAAATTTAGTTGTTCAGAGTTGCTTGCAGTTGATTAAAAATGAATCCAAAGATTTCAAGTTGTTCGACTTTTACAAAACAAACTACATTTAAAAGATTTAAAGCAAAACGTCATTAAAAGCACTAATGACGTTCCTTTGACACGTTTCAAGGCGATAACTATTCATAAACATTTCCTTCTCATTTGAATTTAAACTTAATCAACACTTTTTTGGATTCAAATCCAGTTTTTGCCGCCTTATCGAGAACGGAAATCACACAAGTGGTCAAAAGACGCTCGGGGAACCGGATAAAGTTTATTCGACGAATTGTTTACGTAAACCAGTTAAAGGGATTCATCCCAAAAAAGTTGGATCATCAGCATTGATTAATGGCTTTGATAAATGAAACGTTTGACGAACATGTTGCTTTTGAAGCGCACGCTAGGTGTGCGGGAGATTACGGTGATCTGAGCTCTCAAAGTGACTTAAAGATGATTAAAATGCACAAAGGATTAAATTCTAGTCAGCTTTAAACACTGTAAACAAAAATTGATTGAACAAACAAATAAACAAAAGTTTCGATGTTTTAACGTTTTGATTCAATTTGGCGTGCGCACATGAAGTAAATGTTTAATCTCTCTCATCTTTGTGCTTATGTGCCGTTAATCTTTTTGGTGCGTTTTATTAAATGCATTTTGGATAAAGTTTTAAAACCGCAAACATATAGAAAACTTATTCCATGAACACAAACGATGAGAGGCTATTAGATAGGCGTATAATCCTGTTTCGTGCCATCACACTCCCAGTCGTCACTTTATTATGATTCTTGTTTTGCTGATTGCACTGATAATTGGTTGCGCGTCGCCGAAGTACAGCCTGATCCGGTTGCAATTGAGGATTGCGACAATCGCTCCGCCTTTGATATGAGTATTTCCAGCAAGTATATAAGATCATCGGCAAGTTCGAAGTTTATTGTGAACATCGTCTTCTTTTCCAATTTTAAGTATCGCGCTGTGTTCGATTTCATAAAGTCCAGTTTTAAACTTTGTTTGATTCCAGATGAAGTGGTTCTACTTGTTCGTTCTCATTGGTCTTTTGGCTTTGATTGCCTCGGCTGCTGATGATTCATCAGTTGATGCCGCCCTCGCTCCAGCTGCCACTGACCTCGCTACCGCAGCTCCAGTTGAGGCCCCAAAGAAACACAGACGCCATCGGTAAGAGTTTTATAAACAAGTTCCATTGAATTATTAAATTGTTTAGCCGCCGTCACCAGTAAGTTGATTTGCTTTTTTAAATTTAACTTCTTTAAATAATCTTTATAACTTATTAATATTTACTTATAGCCGCAGACACCATCGCAGACACCACCGAAGACATCGCCGCCACCAGTAAGTTTTAATAATTTGGTAAACAATACTTATTAAATCTGTTTAGCCGTCGCCATCACAGACACCACCGTCGCGGTTAGATTGATCGAGCAAAGTAACTTATCACCATCTAATGTGACACTCTTGCTGTAAAACATCTGTGCAATAAACTTTATATATTGAAACGAGTTAATTAAATTGATTTGAAGGAGTTAATGTAATTCAAAGCATAAAAAGCTTTATTCTGTGTCACTTTATCGGTTTTGCACACAAGTCTCAACTGGTGTTAAGACATTGAACGGCTTCTAGCAACACTTTATGATTTACAGAGCCATGAAATGAGTTGTTAAACGTCATTATTGGAGTTGGCAGAAAACAAAATGATTATGTTCCTCAAAAGATTGTCGAGAAACTTCATTCGGTTCTCAAAAGACTCTGTTGAGAACTATCCGTCAGAAGCGCTGCCGTGCATCTTTCGTCAAATACATGGACCTCGCCGAATGATTAGGCATTGGACCATTTCATCTTGAATTGCTACTACTGCGTTCAGTTGTACGATAAGATTCAAAAAAGCTGGCTTTGAAAAGTTGTGTTGCTTTTTCGTTTTTGTTTGAAAGCATGTTGAAACAATTTTGAGCCACAACCTGGACCGAAAACGAATAAAGTTAACGGTTCTTCGAAAACCGTTCCGTGTGATGTCCTGAGGACTACCTTATTGAAGCAAACTAATATGAGCAGGCTGAACAAGTTAACAGAATTGGAACGTTTTTGTTTGAAGCATTTTGAACACGCAGTAAGTTTTTAAAGGGTTTTAGACCTTTAGCAGTTTATTTGTAACAAAAAATATTTACAACTTGTTTAGACAAAGAACGCCGAAGACGAATAAAGTTAACGGTTCTTCAAAAACCGCTCCAAAGAAAGCCGAGGACGATGCATTTGAACGCGCAGTAAGTTTTTGACATCTCAAACGATTTTAGCTACTAATTTAATTTCTTTAGATTATCAAACAGCGAATATGGCTGAACTGGACTTGGCAGAAAAAGAACCTTCGTGGAAGCGTCAAATGGATCACTATTTGGAATCAGCTGGCCGATCAAAGAATGAATGAAGAATCTAATTGTTTGTTTGAATAATAAAGTTTGTTAATTTGTTTTTGTTTTGAATGGAGTTTTGTTGCTTTTAGCGCCATTTAGATATTGCAGTTAACTTGATTCCAAATAAAACATCTTTACAACGATCAACGGGAAAAACACATTTTCAGTATGTTATGTTTTTACATAACCTGTTCTGGGAAGTATTGCATCGGCGCTTCAATCAAACTCTAAATTTTTAAAAACCAAAAAACATATAAATTACTCAAGCTGCGTGGAATTAAATGTAAAACCGTAGTTTGCTCAGCTTGCTTTAAATATGCAATGCTTATAATAAATTGTTAAAAATGCTAAGCTGTCGCGAAAATGACTTGATTCCTAGAACTCGGCGGCAATATCAATCGAATGGCTCTTGGTTGATTTTATGTTTCAGTGAAAAACTGGCTGCTGCTTCCACAATGTATGCAAATGTGATCTAATCGTTTGGCTCTGCCGCTCAGATAATCAAATGCATATAGTTAGAACTTGTTTACACATTCTGGCTGTTTTAGCTGTTTTTATGCTATTCTGTTTAGTGCATCAATTTTAGGCTTGTTCGCATGTTTGAATAACTTAGGCAGTTTTTGAAAGGAATTTTGACACGTCAGCTAAAAACTGAATCCTGTTGGAACTACAAATAAAAATCACTTTTCAAGTACAATCAAGTTTTGACATAATTGCATGTTTATGGGCATTTAAACAAATTGCAATTGAAACTTAAAAACAACTCACGCAACTCGTGTTTAAATCAACAATTGTCTGGATTGTTATTGAAAGTCGTTTGCGTCAAAACACGCTGTTTTTTCATAACCATTATGCACTTTTTTGAATATAATATTTCCAAGTATTATTTTAGCATGGATTACTGCACGCCAAAACAGTAAGTCGAAAACATATAAATATTCAAAGAAGGGATTCACGCAAAAATTCCATGTCTGTTCTGGCTGGCATGTACTGTTATTATTGCACGGAATATTGAGTACGAATGCACATTGATGTTAATACTCCGATCCGCCTCAAACAAGCATGGCTTTAAAGGAACGGCAGTCGTGTTATTAACATGTTGATAACACTTGTTATTATAATCTTGCGTTCATATAAAATAGAAAGTTTTTGGAATGATTTTTGGCAGTCTAAAGTTGTCTGAGTTTTAAAGTTTATTTAAGTTATCGAATCATTCTAATCAGTTTAGTTTCGGAACATCGTGCAATTAAAGGTTTATCTTCCAGCATCTAACTTCCTTTTTGTGTTTAGGCACTCAATAAATAAAGCAATTATTTTGCGCCAAAAGTCTTATCTGATAAATAATAAACCTGCGATGCACACAGTAGTAACAAACAATAAATCTTCGGCTTTTGTGTTAATTTAAAACGCGATTTGAGTGTACTGAGCGTTTATATCCAATGATATCATTGTTTCCGTTAAACGTCATTTTTGGAAATGGGGCGCTACTTGATCTTTGCGTAGATAGCCGTGTCTATCGAGTAAATGCGCCTAAACTCCATTCTTACAATTAAGTTAATTTGATTGTTCGTTTAGTGCACTTCAAACCACAACGGAACATTGAGATGCCAAAAAGAAAGTGTGAGTTAACTTTGTTTTTATATCTTGAAAGCTAAAGAAGACAATATTGCTTTAAGTTAATTGCATATGTCTTTTTCATTTTAAAACTACAGAGATTAAACAAACAAAAGTTCAAAAATCAAAAGACACATTTTGCATATCCAAGTTTCAGCAACTCTAAAACATTGCCGTTTGTGTGCTCAACATGGAGTGGTTTCAATCCGTTCTAATCACTGGTGCACGTATGAGAAGTGTAATTGTGAAAAGGCAAGTCAATATTTAAATTCAGGGCTTTATTAAAGATCTATTCAGTGTTCAATAATTAGAGCTCAGAGGAAGATTGTGTCCCAGCAGATTCGAATCAAAAGATTCGAGGAAGTTCAGCGACAAATAAACAATGTTGACAGTTCGAATTCGGATGAGAACAAAACTGACTTAAAAGTTACAAACTATTGGTGCCAGAGATGCAGATGTCACGGCGTGCGTACGTTGAAAAAGGTTTGTTGATTCATTAATTTATACTTATCGTTAAAACAACTTTAGAAACACAAACCTTGTCCGTTTGAAGAGTGCACTTGCTCTTTATGCGATCTAGTGTATGCGCGATCAAAAATTGAAACGGAAGTCAAACGCAACTGCCTGCCAACTTCTTGCCAAATGCGTAATGAACATGCAAGTGCTAAGGAATTAGAGCCTAGTGGGAAATTATCAGTTGAAGTTGAAGAACAAACAGGAAGTATAAATGTTGTGGATGAAAAACCAGATATACACAAAAGTCCAGAACATTTAACAAGTCCAGAACATCTAATGTAAGTTTTGTAGTTAGATTCACAAACTTAGCTTTCATTTTCAGTCCTATCGAAGAAAAAGCATCGTTTGCAACAACATTCCGATTACTTTCCACAGCAAATCCTTTACAGCAAAACAGCGCACAAATTGAACGGCAGCAACAAGCATTTGACTTTTCATTGTATCCAAGTACGTCAACATTAATTCCAAACAGAGGTGCTTTCCAATTTACACAAAATCTGTCCGCGAATGTTTCATTCAACAACGAACAACCTCCGCTTTTTTCAAGTGTTCCAATTTCGTCAACAAACTTAAACAGCAATTCTATTTCTTTGCTGGCCAATTCACAGCTGAATCAACCTGATTCAAAAACAATTATGCCAGTTGTTATTGCCTATTTACCTGTACATAACCTGTCTTCTTTGCTTAATAGCATTCCTTAAATTTGAATAAATAGTTTGTTTAGAGCGGAAGAACGCTTGATAAAGCTGAAAATTGATTTTAAAGCACATGTTTGAAACACTTTCTGGCATTGTTGCTTAGTTAAGTTTACTTTGAGTTTAATGTGAAGTAACTGTCCGAAAAGTAAAATGTCGCATTTGAATCAGGCCCTATCTTGAATGTTTTTAGTTTAAAACAAATTAACAAGTTTAATCTAAATTTACGGAGCCTAACGATATAATCAGTGTGTTTAAATTTGTTCGGCTTAAATATAGACAATGCGCGGCAAATTCGTCGAAGGACCTGCTTGATTTTATCCGTAGATATTCGGTGTGGTTTTAATCTTTCTTTAAATATGCTTTGTTTAAACAGAACAATGCTTGTTATTCAAATTGATAGAATGAACATGTTCTGTTTGTTTGTTGTGTCTAACAGATTTTAAAAGTTGTTCATTCTTGCACATAAGTTAAAGTTTATTAGCAACTTGTAAATAAGCAACTGTGCGCTTCTGTAATATGAATGACTTCCAAGTATGTTTAACTTGTTTAAAGTTTTAAATCCATACAATTTAAAACTGCGGCGTGGCAGCGCTTTTTTCATCAACCTTTAAATGCGGTGTTTCTTTTTACGCGCGCAGTTCATGCAATCCAGATGATTATCAAACTAAGACATACTAGAAACTAATTGGAGTGCGTTGAAGAGACACACCGAAACCGAAGTTTGCGGATTTAAGTTGGTAGTCGTGTTTGTCCTAGTTTTTAAAACCTTCCGCACTTTTAAATGTCGTGCTTCTTAATCGTCTATGAATTTTGTTCTGTATCAATGTCATCTTTTAATCAAGTGTTTTAGACATGCAAGCTGCAATACGAACTATATTTAAAAAGGAAACAACTGCTGGCATTATAATTGGCGCCTTTCTTATGGTTATATGGAACAGCTACGCATATTCGAATAGAGAACCAGATCCATCGAAAACTATTGTCCAGCAAGGATTGGCCGATGACGCAAATGCTTAGTAATTTTACTTGATCAATAGTTGTTGCAATTTTAAACTATTTTTAGCGCCGATGACGACATATTGAATGACTCTACAGTTTTATTAAAAAATGGCCAAGTTGTTCTTGAGCGGAAGAATTGCACAACCGCAGAAGTAAGAAAAAGTTTAGGGATTTAACAACGTAATTAATTGCAGTACAGCCCGGCCAATGTTATGAAAGTAAACGGACAGGTAGTTAGAATATTAAAAGATTATTTTCATTTCTTAAAATTAGATCTCAAATAACGGTCCCTGGCCATACATAGATTCAAGTGAAGTGTGTGCCGGAGAAAATAGCAAAAATTGTTTTCCCCCCTTGCCCGAAAATCCAGATCGTCTGCAACTGTATGTAAGTGAAAGCTTTTTTAAATATCAGTCTTTTAAAAGTCAACATTTAAACATGTTTAGACATCGCGCACGAGTAAAACGGCAATTTGCACTGTTCGCAAAAGTAGTTCTCGAATTTCCATTTCAATATCTTGCATGCTGGACGATCCGCTCAAGTTCTTTTATGGCAAGCAGGATTTGATAGAAAACGTATTTGAAAGGTCTTGTTTTAACTCAATGTTTTATTCTTGTGAGTCGTTTTGCTAAAATGAATATTTTGCAGCTTTTGTCAAACTTCGAATCGCCACCGAAGCATTAAATCAGCCGAAAAAGCCGGAGTTACGAACAAAAATGGCTGGAAGCTTGCAATGGTTATTCGTGAGCCGCTGGAGCGATTTGTCAGTGGATTTTTACATTTATGCATGAAGTAAGTCAATGACTTAAGTTAACATTAGCAACTTGAACTTGCAACGTTTTAGTGGTCGAATAGACGAGGTTTGAATTCAATAACTCCTTTAGCAATAACAACTCTGTTAAATTAATGCGTTTTAACGTTTAGGATTGCAATCGATATTGTAATGGTTGTGGTGTTGATATAAATTGCTTTTTGGACCGACAAACGAAAAAGTTTGAAGATATGCTCAAATTTCATAGTAACGTCGATGACGGTTCAAACCACTTTTATCCTCAGAACTGGGCCTGTGATCTCCGAAATCATATTGGCAATTATACGTTCTTGAATTTCCATTCCGACAGTGCTAAGTTCTTTGACGAAAGTTTGCGGCCGTTCTTCAAATCACAAAATGTCGGAGATGATGCTTTAAACTATATTCGAGATCGCATGGTGTCAACTCGAACAAAACATGCAAACACAACACCTGAACTGGCCATCTTCCTCCAAAATAAGATTCGCTCGTCGCCTCAACTTTTGGAGAAATTTTTACGTATCTATTATCATGATTATACTACGTTTGGCTACCCCATTCCCGAATTATTAAAAGAATAAACGAATCAATAAAAGAAACTTCTTATGTGTGGTTTGATGATAGAATTGATTACATTCTTTTAAGAGTATGCGCTAAACGTTGCGGGAATATTGTCAACAGTTAAAATTAGGGATTAGCGATTTTAATCACCAGATCAAAAGGCATTTATCAATCATTATGCCTTAAGGTTTATCCAGTTTTAATGTGAATTTTAATCAACTGATTGAACAAGTTGAACTGATTCATAACAGTAGATAATTTACACAAAACATAACAGTAGATAATTTACGCAAAACATGTTTTTACAAACGTTGTTCACATATTGTGTAAAGTACTTGTCGCTTGATTGTTTTGAATTATTTAAAGTATTTGATCTAAAATTGAGAGCATTTTAAACATTAACAAACAAATCAATTATTTGCTTCAATTAAATTCGAACATTTAACGTTATATAAATTAATTCCTGCCGTGGAGTGGAAGATCCTTTAGGAGTCAAGAACCGGATTCCAAAATTTTAATATGCGCACTCGTTGTTTAGTGCAGACTGATTATCTAGAAACGTAGACTAGATCCGAGTGCCGAGTCAAATTTGCGCAGCGCGGATAAACGGCTCAAGTGAGAAATTTCGCTGCCAATCAATTTTAAGATGAAGGGCAATTACTTTCGATAAACTTTCACTGATTTTTGGTTTTGACGTCACAAAGCTTTTGGAAATTTACGAGTTATTTTTTCGTGATTCTCTTGTCATGATTGTTTGCTTTATTGTGAATGTTGAAATCAATTGACTTTAAAGTCTACGGTTCGTTTACACATTAACTGAGAAACACTTTTAGTTTTTCTTCTATCTATGCGCCTTGATCCACCAGCAACTTTTTTGTAAAATGGCATGTAATTGTTGCCAAAAACTTACACACAAAATAAAACGTCTTTATTGGAACATCACAAACAGCGTAAGTTTTTGAATTAAAACACCTAAAGTCTTTAAACTCGCGCTTTAGACACAAATCATCTTACGAATAATGAGGAATAGAAATCGGCAACTTATATCGGGTGCTTGTATACTTTTCTTGTTGTGGTTTCTTTTGTTTTTGTTGTGGCCGCACGAAAGAGACAGACATGCTTACATTTACATAAACTTCACAGACGATCCTAATATTATTTCTTTAAACGACAGCACGCTCTACAAACCAAACTTCGAGTACTCACATCCATTTGACAACACGTGTAAATTTCCAATGCTTCAGCCGGGTGAGTTTAATCTTAAAAGTGCGATTAAAGTTAGAATGCTTTAGAAGATCCAAGTATGGAAGAATTTGTTGACCACTCTCGGCAAATTCAATGTCCGCCGGCTACATTTGACCATTTTGTTACGGAAGGTCGAGATGGCGAGCTAATGATTGGTCGTCCGGCGAATGGGCTTGTCGAAAAAACAGAATTAGAATGCTACTATCGAACATTGAAGGGGTCGTTGTACCCAGAAATAACTAAGTATGAATTTGATGGCTATTGGAAGCGTGTAAGTCAACTTGACAAGCGTTTAAAGCGAACTTAAAAACTTTTAGCTGCCAATTAACGAACGCTTCAAAATCAATCAAACACAATTTGCTGTCAAGTGTTGGTCGAACGTTACGCATAACATGAGTAAGTATTTCGAAGATCTTTTAAATTTAAAGATTCTTTTAGTCTATCACAACGCTTTTATTGGATTGCCAGAAAAGCCAAATGTGCCAAGTTCTTTGGACCGCTACAGTATTGCAATCTTGGAAATTGATTCAACTTCGCGCAATCAATTCTATCGGCACATGCCACACACTCTTAAATTTATGCGCAGCAATGATTTCCAAATTTTGCGCGGTTACACCAAAGTTGGCGACAATTCCGGCAATCAACACAATTGTTAGTGTTTTCATACATTGTTTCAATCTTTTCAATTGCTTTTAGGCTCTTCTGTCCGGACATGCATTTGAATCTAAATATAGGGGACTCTGGAAATTACTTCCGCATAGAAGACAGCTAACTCAAAATCAAACGTTCAGCAATCTTGTTCGATCACATTAAAATGGTTTATGACGACATGAAAAGTGAGTCTTCAGAACGTTCTTTAAATTAAAGTTGTTTTCAGAAGAAGGTTGCGCGGTCATGTTTAACGATGATCCCGGAACTGTTAGTAAGTTTATTAATTGAAACTTAATCATATGTGGCTTATTAAACCTTTTACAGATGGCGGACTTTTCCACTATCAGTCATTTGATGGATTTCGAGAGCCGCCAACCGATTATTATTTTAGGTTTGTTTTTAGTGTTTATAAAAACTGATGATGCACATTGATGTTTAGACCCTACTACACTTACATCTACAGAAACTTCTTTTGAAGAAGCTCAACTGGCTTGCGTTAATGGAGAGTTCTTGATTCCAAAATGGGTGAATACGTGGGAGAGGCAAGTTTAATGCCAAGTTTTCAATAATCAAAAAGCTAATCGCATTTTTTAGATTCTCAACAATGTACAAAGAAAAATGTCATTTCTCTTTCAATCACTTTTCGTTTTTCACACACGCCAATGGGAATAATCTAGAGCTTTATGATATGCATGTATCCGATGCGCTGCAAAGAATGAAACAAGCCGGAGTTTTCGACAACACTGTTCTTATTGTAATGGGAGATCACGGGCAGAGAATTGTAAGCTTCGTTTACTTTCTAAATGCACGTGTTTATAAATAATTGTTTAGCATAGAATGAAATACGGGTACTATGGAAAGATGGAAGAACGGATGCCTTTGGTAATCAATTAAACACTCCATTGTACGATAAAATCAGTTTAGGCTGCCATTCACTTGCCGGAGAAATTCAAGCGCACACATCCGAAACTCTATCGCCGTTTCATAACTAACACAAATCGTTTCACATCCACTTTTGATTTGCACGAAACATTAAAATTGCTGACACAACTGCGTTACCACAATGAAACAGCAACAAATCCGCCTAAAAATCCAAAAATTCCAAAGATTCCCAAAAAGGAGAAAGTTGGCCGGACATTGTTTGAAGAGATTCCAAAGGATCGTAACTGTGTAGACGCTAAGGTTCCACTTAATTTCTGCGTCTGCATGGAGGAGCTAGATAATGACATGAATATTACGGATGTTAAGGCGAGTAGACTTAAAACAAATCATATAAACAACACGCTTTTAGCCAGAAATAGCCATCATGTTAAAAGACTACTTACGCCAAAAATTGGACTCGGCGCCGTGCTTGAAAAAATGGAAAGTTGTATATGAAAGTCCCATGATTGTTTACGCTGTGAATTCGTTGGTTCGTTATGGACCACGTTATCTGGACGAATGGGAAAGGAGAATAACTATCTATGGGAAATCAGCGCACATTTTTCGTGAGATTGTCGAGATTGAAAAGAACTTGACTTTATCGCTCAAGTGAGTTTTGAAAATCTATAGTGCTAAATCAATTTGATTAATTAATTAACTGCTTATTTATTTAGGTTTTCGTCGTCAACACCAAATGAGCCGTTGTACGAAGATTCTATTGATCTAATGTTCCGGTTTCAATATCAAAGAAATGAAACAATGAGACCAATAGAAGAGTTGCCGTGGGGTAAATTTAAACACTTCAACCTTATGTTGACTATTTCAACTTTTAGGCGCTACAACTTACAAAAACAGCAGCTTGGTACTTACTACAGATCCGTGGATTTACAACGCACCGTGTTCGGCTTTAAATTTGGATCAGTTGTGTTCAAAATGCAACTTGCCCAGCACTATCAATGTTTTGAACAGCAGCTTACCTCCAATCAACTTTACAGCACCAAACGTTGAAGACAATCTTACCACATCAAATGTTCAAGAATCTCTCAAAACTTAACTTGTTTATTGATAGGCACGTTGTTAAGCGCATTTAATCTAATAAATTTCGTCTATAATGATTTATTAACTTATTAAACGAATCAACAAAATTAGTTTTAAATGATTGTTGCTTTTTCAAATAATGGCACAGTAGTTGATGAGTTTTTAGACATTTGCCAGTCAATGTATCTCTGGTATGCATAATTGGCAGCAACAAGACTTCCATAAGCAGTGTGGTGATTGTTGTCTCCGAAATAAGTCAAGTTGCAATTAAAGTCCATAACATCACAGTAGCCCTTTTGTTTGTCGCACCAAAGACTCTCCCAATCAAGTAGAATGCAATTTGGACATTGAACAACCTTCGAGCGCTTTTTGAAGTTTGGTCCTTGTTTGAGTTGGAACTGAACAAATAATTAAGGATGTTTTTAGTGATTTGAAGAAGTCAATCAAAAAGTCTCAAACACAAAAAAGTCTTTTGTCAAAAAGTTTCAAGCACAAACAATTTTTGCTTGATTCTGTAATTTAAACTTACAGAAATTGGAACACGAAACATGTTCAAATCATCGTTTTCGTACAGTTGTCGGTGCAAAATGTTCAGCAAAGGATTTACTCCTGATTCAAAGTGACCAACCGGTACAAACACAACTTCTGCAGCAATTTTGGACAATTCTGTATAGAATGCTTGCATTTCTTGGTATAGCTTATCGTTTGTAATAAGTTTGCTTGCAATTGGGACGTCGGCATTGAGAAGATATCTAAATTTGTGTAAGTTTACATGTTTTAGCAGTCATTACATGTACAAGGAAACGTTTGAATCAACTCACGCTTGTGCAACAAGAATAATGTCGATTCGATGATGCCACATACGCAATATTGCAAACAAGTCATTTAAATATGTCTGACAACTTTTAAATTTGCTCTAAATTGATTAAATTGTTAAGAAGCTTAGTTTAATCTCACTTTTGTCATAGTGTGTTGAAACTTGTGCAATTCAAAGAAGACACACTGGTTGTTTGCTATGACTGTGATGTTTGCGTAAGTTTTTCTAAAGATTCGCTCCATTCCGTAAAATTGGGAACTTGCATGTGAATTGCCGATGATAACAATGTTTTTTGTTCCTTTACCCTGAAGTTAGAAAGACTTATAAAATTGTTTCAATTGATTTTTCTAAACTCACTTGTTTGTAACATGTTCTCGTCACATTCAAATTTGTAAAGTTGTAGCTGGTAGGTAGGAATGAATTTTTCGCTCTTCTTGGACAACTAAACAAGTTCATTCGATTCCTAACAAGGGCATTGTTGAAACCGATCGCTTCGTCCCTGTCCCACGGCTTTAATTTTTCGCCATGCCAAAAATTCATAGTTGTGTTATCAACATACTTTCTATTTTTCAAGAGCTTGTAATTGTTTGGTATAATGAGCGCCTAAATTGCATGATGGATTTAATGTGTGCATGAGAATAGCTTTGAAAACTAATCAACAAATTACTTACTTTTGCTTTTAATCCGCGACTATCTAAAACTAACAGCGTGACACCAATTAACAAGTATGCTGTAAGTATAACGCCGAGTAACGACTTCCAGTTGTTTAGATGTTTGCTCAATTGATTGTATGTGTTTTCAACAATGTAACCGAGTGCAATTGATATCGAGATCAACATAATCACAACTGACAGCTCCGCTTTTTGGCCGTACAAATACAATTTAAAATAAGAATACCGATGTGCTTCAAAAACGAACCAGTGAATTAGGTAAACTGAATAAGAAATGTTTCCCAGTTCAACAAGGAACGTATTTGTTAACAACATGTTGGAACTTGGATAAGCAATGCAAACAACAGTGCAAAGAAGCAAAAACAAACGATTGTAAGCTTTAACGCCAGTCAAATCAACATTAATTAAAACAATAAACAAAATTGCTGCTCCGTAGTTTAAAAAGAAGTCAACTAGTTTGTAGCGAATACTCTCGTTTGTTTTCCTTTTCGATCAGTAGAGCTTTAGATAAATAATAAGCCAAGAAGCCGAACATAAACTGCCAGATCCGTGAACACAGTGCCATGTGCTCTGTATTCTTTGTTGCGTTCCATTGATACAGAAATGAAGCAAGTGCCAGCCATCCAACAACAAACGGCTTAACAAACGGCAACAGTTGATTCAAAAACACGATCAGAAACGGTGCAATTAAATAGAATTGCAATTCAACAGATAACGACCACAAGTGAATAAAGAAATGATAATCGTCAGTACTCTAAAAATATGTTTAAACACCTAACATCTGTTTTTAAAAGTACTGCTGCGAAATAATTGACATTATCCAACTGATTAGCAACAAAGAACAGTGACTGAGTAGGTTGTTCAACAAAACTGTTAAAATATAACGGATGCATCCATAAAAACTTTGCCAATACTAGAAACACAAAAATGACAAACAAGTAAATCGGAACAATTCTTTTGATTCGTCGAAAATAGAAGTCAAGAATTTGAGATCTTCCTAATCTTTCTTCCTTGCTTAAAATGTGGCACATCAAGAAGCCTGAGATCACAAAGAACCTAAAACACTTACGTTTATGAATAAAGTGCTTTATTACTCACACGTCGACTCCTAAGTAACCATTTCCAAACCAATCACTTCGAATGTGAAACAGAAGAACAACAAAGATTGAAATTCCACGCAGTCCTTGAATTTTTTGGATCTTCAAGTCTGGAAATTAAATGTTTGATTAAATATTTACGCCAAAATCTGTTTACCTGGAGTTTTTGCATTAGAAATAGGCATTATTTGAATTTCCGGCAAAAGTAGTGAATTTTTGCATTGGTTATTGTTAACATCTATGAGCATTGATACTATCTAAAACTGCCTGCTTAAACAATTTAAAAACAACAAAAAAGTTTATAAAACGCATAGCAAAAACAATAAAGATTCACGTCATTAAAGAAAAGTTTCACTACAAACAAGCAGATAAGAGAGCAAAAGTTTGTTTCTACTGTTTTTTGACACGCCTATTATTGAGTCTTCAAGCACAAAAACAAAAGAAAAGTTTTAATAGTTGAACTACAACTGATTTAACGAAACGATAAAGTTCAATTTTATGCGGAGCATGAGGTTTGTATTCTTGCCGGCGGCTCGTGTTATTTAGATGATTATCAAGAAGCTCATAAAGACTTTTAATGATTATTGGATAATTACACGTTTTTGTCGCCAAGTAGTTGAAAGTCAATTAGCAAACGAGTCAAAAGCTTTTTTCAATAAGTTTGTAGATTAAACTTGCGGAGTAATTTTTAAGTTATGTTTGCTTACTTATCTTTTCGCATTTAATTGCAAATCAACTATTATTATTATGTTTGTTTGCCTTTTCAGTTTCTACTTGTTCATAGAAATCGTTAATTTGTGTTTGAGATTATCAATGTGATGCAACAATATTTGTTTGTTGTGTAAAAATTTTTAAATGAGTTTTTCGACTTTTCACTTTCTACTTTTTGGCAACTTTTTCTTCCATGTTCATTTCAATGTTTTAACGATTACATAATCACTTTTCTCATATAAAACTATTAAAGCAGGAACACAAATCATTGATGCGTGGCAATTGTATTTAACACGTGTCTGGCCTTCAACCAAAGCTCCATCAAAACCTACACGGATTATCATATTATTAGCCACTTGAAGTGTACTTTGATTTCTCCAATGTAACAAACAAATTTTATTCTCAACAACTAAACTTCGTTTAAACCTTGTCCAAGCTTTTCGCTACATACTTAATCACTCTTGATTCGGAGTTCCTCATTTTAAACGTCACATAAATGTAGAGAGAAGATCCCAACACAGTCAGCGAAATGCCGAAGAAGTTTATTGCATGGAAAACGTAGTCTCCGGCCAAGAACATTCCAATATACGTAATTGCCGTGTTCTGAAACGATCAAATAACACGGACCTTATTTAAAATCTCGCCTTCGTTGCTCCCACAAAAGTAGTCGTTAATGCTGAATTGTATTCTGTGCACATCATCATCGCATAATTGAGCATAAGTCCGAAAAAGAACGCCATTCCCATTGAAGACAAAATCAAGGGCAGCGAGTTTGTTCTTTGGAAGTAATCAATAGCCTAAACACATTTAAATTATTACGTATGTGTTTAAAGCTCACTTTTGGGAAATCGTCTACAACATAGGCAAGAACAACGCCTATCGGGATCATAAACAAGGCGTTGTAAAAAAGCAAACTGTTTGAATTGAAGTCCTAAACAACTTAAATTGATTCTTTGTTTAGCGAAAACATGCCTTTGAATCAAGTTTCTGTTTAAAGAAGACGCCGTTAAGAGCACCCGTAACGTTATTGATGAAAATTAACATGTAGCCATAAGTATCAAAACTGAGATCATAGCTGAAAAGAGACAGGTTTTAGTTTAATGCGAGAAAGAACTTACATAGCCGCTAACATTGAACCAAAAATAATAAAGAAAACACTCAAACGAACACCGGTCGATGGAACAGTCCTTAAATTGTTGAGTTTGTAATAATGGATTTGCTTTGGAGTTGTAATAACAACTTAAATTATTGATGTTGTTTTAGTTGCTTTGAAGAACTAACAACAACTCAGTTCAGTCAAGTTGTTTTAAACAGATACTTCAAAACTCATTTTAATCAAGTTGTTTTGAATAATTAATTCAGAGTTGTAATAACAGTGCTGTTGCGGGGGGGGCACCAATTTAATGACTTCTGTAACTAACAACTCAAGTGATGCTTTTTTGAGAGCTATTTTAAAAGCGTAACAAAAGTGCTTTTTTCTCATTGACTTCTGACAGTTCCAATCATTTTTTTTTTGGAGAGCTGCTTTAAATATTTAAAAGCGTAACAACAGTGCTTTTTTCTCTTGCTTCGTTCAAATTTCGTGTGTTTTGGGTTACTGCCTCAAGTGTGTTGTTTTGGCTTCCCGCTTGCCGCTTTGAAGTCGTGATAACAACTCAAAAAAGTAAGATTGTTTTGAAGAGCTATTAATTAAGAGCGTAATAACAACGCTCTAGTGATGCTGTTATTGAACTACTTCAATGCGTATTATCAACTCAACTCAATCAAACTGTTGAAGTAACGTTAGACTGCTGAGAACTACTTCAGCTCAATACCTCATCTAACAACAACACATTCTAATCAAACTCTTTAAACACTTCAAAACTCAAATCGACAACCCAGTTAAAGCTCACCCCAAAATGATATATTCGAGGATCATTGTAACAAAAATTGTTGTGTGTCGGAGAGCTGTGAACATAGGCAAACTAATCTTTTGCGTTCCACCGAGACCCGAAACCAAACTAATAAAGAACAGAAGCGGTAGCGGAAAGATCTGCAAACAATGTCTAATTTTAAAACATTCCGTAACGCACCTTTTTTGGAACAGACATTCCCAGCCTCGGCAAAGTTATTAATGAGCATTTGGACGCTATGTACAAACATATAACAGTAACAATCATCTGCAAAATGCCGAATATAAGAAACGACGGGAATCTAAACTTAAACACCGTTAAAGCTTTTAGCAGAAAGAAAGCTCACTCCAGAACAGACAAGATGTATTTGTTTATAAAGACCATCATGAAGGAACAGATTCCGTAAAACAGTGCAGCGTTCATCTTTGCCCATTTCGTCTTGACAGTCGCTTCAGCGCTGAAGCCCATCTTTAACAAAAGCAATCAAAGCTTTCAATTCGAAACAATTATTTGGCGACAAAATTAAGAAGTGCAAGATCCTCATGATAACGTCTCCGAAAAGCCAAACATGAAACTCGTCTCTGTTAATTTGCATTTTGCGCGGCATCTCAACTGGTTTTGAGTTGTCGGCGAAGATTCTCGTGGAAGATGACGAACAGTTAACAAGATTAGAAGCGATTTATTGATTGGGTTTTGTAATCTATATTCGTTTATTTATTCAAAACTATGTAACAACATCAGTTTGATTTTGAATGGATTCAATAAACTTTAAATCTACGCTTCTTCCGATTCGTAATTCTCAATGCTTTCTGTTTCGACATTTTCGAACGAACTGACCAAACTTTGAGCTAACAGGGATAATGCCGGAATTGCAATTACTTTTGGCGGAAACTAAAACACCTTGATTTAAACACGCACAAATTAAACAAACTTACTTTGTTCATTGTCAAAACTAATTCAACACCACTGTCTGTTCTAACAAGCAGCGATAAAGATGCCGGCATTTGCCCTTGATGTGTGCGACCCTCAAATTCTCTTTTGTCAACAGACCATCCAAGACCTAACAATTAAAACAATCTCACACGTAAAAAGAGTTTAATGCCAAACCGTAAGTGTTATTTGATTGCTTAGTTGGAGTTCCCATTAATGCAAACATTTCCGTGCTAATCAAATCCGGTTCAGATATAAAGCCGTCGGCGTGGGACTAAAGAAATCAGAGTTTAATGTAAACAGTAAACACAAAAATTACCAAAAACGTAAGCAAGTCTGTAGGGCTCATTTCCCAGCCACAACACGCTGCCAAATTCAATGGGTCAGGCAACTCATATGGATCGTCGCTAACTTCCGGAGTAGAATAATAAAGAACGCCTCTAAAGTTAAATTGTAATTAACAGCGTGTTTAAATAACTAACCCGTCCGCATTCAAACCGCGTTTCATCAAACTTTGAGGTGGCAAACCACTTGGCTCGAACAGACGTTGATTAACAAAATCAACATAACTGAGGTTGGAGCGTTCTTCGATTATTCTGCCAAGAAGAAGATATCCGAAGTTCGAATAGGCAAAACGCTTTCCTGGCCTTTCTTTTGGAGGCGAATTATGTAAAGTTTTGCGGATTAAATCATCAGTTGACTCGTTAAGTTCAGAAAGAAAAACAGGGTCGTTTTCGCTGTTGTGCCAAGCGCCTAAAATATGTGCTAAGAATGAATGGTTGTATATTTAAAGACTTGCCGACAGTGTGTCCTAGCAAATGCCTTACGGTGATCTTTTCAATAAACGGTTTGTATTCACCGTCAGTTGCAAACTTGTCGCCAAAAATAGATTTCTTTCCGAACACTTTCTCATCAATCAACAGCTTTTCTTCATCGATCAGCATGGCAATTCCAGTTGCCGTCACAACTTTTGAAATAGAGGCTATTCGGAATTTGTGTTTCGAGGTTAGCTTTTCTTTTGTTTTTAAGTTTGCGTAGCCGTAACCTGGAAATTGAATTGTTGATTTAACAGTTAACAAATTAGGTGTTTACCGCTAGCTAACTTTAGCTCTTCATCTTTACTGATTCCAACTGACAATCCAGGAATATCGAAACGTTGCATGAAGTCAATAATTTGTCTGTTGACAAAACGCTGAATTTGATGTGATACTTTTAGTCTCGAGTTTACAAGACGTTGGACAGGAATTGGTCTAAAGAACACTCATTTGAATGCAATTTAAAGCACCAGACTCACTGATCTGGTATCCGTGCAGGTGTAGGTGGTGGTAAATCCCAAATTGGCTGGCCACGTTTCCACAAAACGACAAATTCTTCGTCTCCGTCCTCATTCATCTGAATTCTGGATACACTTTTTGGAACAAATTCATGTCCTCGGCGTTTGTGCTTTGCTTGTGAGTAGAGTTTACGCAAATCAGATCCGCTGTTAATAAAGTGGTCTGGAGTTGAAGAGGACAATTGTTGTGGATTTGATGGCAAATAAATAGCAGCGCATTTTAACTGAAACGTGTTGTTGAGACTGGAGAATTTGTACGTTTTAACAAACCTTTCCGTCTTCTGCCATATGAACGTGCAGACGTTGAACAGACATTCCATGTTTTGTCATTAGTTGATCTTCTTCGAGGAAGTTTTTTAATGACTGACCGATTTTGATTCGAGCAAGTGATGAAGGTGTCTCAGAAAACTTTTGAGGTTTGACAAACACAATCAAGTAGTGGCTGGAGGAAACGTTCTGAAGGTTTGGTTAATAAACACGACTTCTACTAATGATAACTAACTTTTTGCTTGAATCCGCAAATACTGACGGGCATAAAGCCTTCAGTCAGAATCTCATCAAGTTCCTCGTTATTTTCCGTTTCACTCTCGTCAGTCAATAAAATAGTCTTGCTTTCAAGCATCGTGTTTTCTGACCAAACAGTAGTCATTAGAAGATCATTGTCTGGCGTTTCACTTGCACACGCTTCAATCAAAACATGATCCAAGTTGGTTCGTTCTCTTCAATTTAAGTTTTATAGTTTTTGCATACTTTTTTCAAACTTACTCAATCTTTTCCTTCAACCGACTGTAATTCATTTTGTTCACACTCATCAGCGCGTCAAGATTAGGTACAGGATCATACAGAATTAAGGGCACGGCAACTTCCGAATGCTGTGTAAAATCTAATTGAATGGACTTCGGCTTAAACTTCTTGTTCACAAATTGAAGCATATCGACATCTTCTTGACTGCCACCCACGCTGATCATCCATTTTGGACCTTTGCCTCGGGATTTGATCATCTAAACATCGATTAAACATTGATTAAACTAGGTTTTCAAAGCTCACCGTTAAAGTCCGATTGCTTTTTGGAGATTCGTCTTCAATTTCGTCGTTCTGGTGATATTCTTCTAATGCTGGACCAAAAAATGCGCGATGCCATTTCATTTTCCTCTTCGAGTGCACTTGATAAATAAGAAGGCACAAAAAGAGTGCAAGCAACATAAACTTCATTCTGACCTGAAAGCAATTTATGTTTAAATAAAAATGAAGTTGAAAGTTAATTATTAATTAGATTCAGCAAAAAACTAAACTAGTCAAAAGTACTCAAATATGCCTTTTTGCACTATTAAATAAAACCGGAACGCTATTTACGTGCTTTTTGCGAATGTCGGTCGATGTTTATCTGCAAACAAGATTTAATGGAACATACTTTGCGTGAACTTGTTGAAGAAGAGATTTCGCAATTGATTGGTTAATAATGCTTTAATTTTTCCAAACAGCAGTTCATAGATCTTTTTTTAATTAGGTCAACGTTATTTGATATGTAAGTTTCGATTAAATAAACACAAGCTGCAAAACTAAACCTCGCATACTTTACGTAAACTGATCCATTTTGAACACTAGTTATGTTAATTTACATATAGAGCATTCCGTTTCGATCAAATTGTACGGCATGAAACTTGTTATAAAAGCCACAGTGACCAAAAACACATCAATTAGTTCATGTAAAAGCTGTAAGTGCACAATTAAAAGCATCAAAGATTAAAATTGATTTGAGTAATTTATAAACTTATTTTACAGAACCACACAACTCTTTGTGGTCAAAAAACATTTTTACTTGCTTGTTCTTTATTGTCTAATGCCCACACTTTGTTGAACCGTTAATTAAATCAGTTTGATTCAGGTAATCAAATGCGTGCAAATCTTTACATTCTACGCCTTTAACTCAATTACGACAAGCAAATTGAAAAACATTGTCCACAGAAACACAAACTTCGTATCGGTGTTTGGCAGGAAGTGAAAATTGATTAAAAAAGTGTTGATTCATTTTACATGTCGCGCCAATTTTGGATTACTGATTCTTAAAATCCACACCGTTCAAGATGATTCCAACTTCAGTTGAATGCCAAACTACTTCGGTTTTTGTCAACTCAATTTTGTTTAAAGAACTGCTTAAATTAGTTATTGGATCTGTTTTGATCATATGTTATTCACGCTTGATATATGTGCTGATCAAGAAAAGAAAATACTTCTGCAACGTTTTTTATTCTATTATCACGATCAACGGAATAGTTGTGAGTTTTTAATCAAACGTTAAAACTTATGATTATATCGTTACAGTCAATCATTACCTACTTGTTTCAACTCAATGTCCGAAAACTACCGTTATTTCTTTTCTTTGTGGGAATGAATCCAGAAGTTACAAGAGTCCATTCGTTTTGGTTTTCTTTCCTTGTTTATTTGGTCAGAAGCCACCGGGATGTGTACGTTCATCGGGATTTTTCTTATGTCACTAAATCGGTGCACTTTAATCATGGATCTCACACATATTAATAATGTGAAGTTTTAAACGTTGAGCCAAAATTCACATTTTAATCATTTTAGTTATGGGAGCACTGGTCAAAGAAGATTTGTGCAAGCTACATTATACTTCCATTCTTTCTGTGCAGTGGCTTTTGGTTTTCCAAGTCTAATTTGCGACCAATATGCGTTTTAGATGTTCCTGAACTAAATCACTACGGAATGAGCACGATTTTCTTGTTCGAAAAATTGGTAAATTTGACGCATTTGAAAATAGCATTCGAGTCAAATCCCCAATCTCGATTAAAATGAAATGATCGAGAGTATCAACAAATCATTCATTTCTGGGCTTAAATAATTAGCGTTTTAGGATGTTGTTGAAAAGTTATTGATTTTGTCAGATTTAACTTTGATGACTTCTTGTTTGGTTGTAAACATTCTGTCGCTTTATTGTTTGTTCAACAAGCGAAAAAATGGTGCTGAAACAAGAAGGACTGTTGATAAATATGCGGGCAACTTGCTAATTTTGTGCATCGGAGAATTTGCTTTACACTTTATGGATGTTTGTGCCGATGTAATTACTAAATATGGTTTAAAAAATCCACTTGAAATTTCAGGTTACCGAGTACTTCTTTGAAGAATATGATCTCGATGACTATTATGCTCTACTATTTAAAGTTGTTGCGGAGGATATTCTGGAAATGTGGCCTTTGCTTTCTTGTCCTATTATAATTGTGTGTTGCAAGCAAGTTCGACAAGAATTCTTTGCATTCGGTGAAAAACGATGGAATTTCCAAAAAGTCACTCCTGTTCAAACATCAAAAAGTCAACTCTAGTTTAAATGTTATGAATCAATAAATCTGTTTCAAAAACTATCGAACACTTTTATTGAAGTCGATATTCAACAATTGAACATCCACAAATGTTTAATCTTTTTTGACTGTTACTGCCATTGCACGGCTTTCAACTTCGCAGTTGTCGACACCTCTGATTATGCGGAAAAAGCCTTGTTCTCCCCAAGTCTAAACAATTTAATCGATTCACTACATCTTTTAAAAACCACTTACTTCTCCCCAAACATGTCCGACCTTCCAGAACTTAGTCGAATTCTCGACACCCCATCCAACAATTCGACCGTAAGTGTGCTGATTTGTAGTGTCATTGCCTGCATGTTGATAAATGCCAGTTTTGTAGCTATTAAAATCAGCATAAGCTTTGATTGTCGTGACTACCGATCCTCGTTTGAATATCTCTTTTTTGATAGCCTTTTCGGTTTTCAAGCTGAAGCGCTTCTTTGCTTTGTGTTTGTCTCTCTTGTACTTTTTCTTGGTGTACGTAGCGTTACAAGTCTTAGTGCAGGGAGTTGATTCAGGAAATGACGAGTCGTTTGCACTCAGCGGATACGGCTTGCAGCCACCACCTGGAATAAATTAATAAGTTGTGGTTTTACTTAAAATCGTTCCTCCAAAAAAGCCTCCAGTCACAACTCCCTTTTTCTGATAAAACTTCATTGCTTTTGAGACTGTTCCTCCTTCACATCTGAAAACCTTTCAATTATTGTGTAATGTTTAAAGTGTACGTACCCACTTGTCGGACTATGACCTCGACAATTAACACAACACGAAACAATATCCCACGCACTAATTGCTGGTTTTGGCTTTTTGTAAACTATGCAGCGTCGGTCGGTGATCATTTGCGCAACAACAATCGCCCAACCTGACCCACAATTTCCAGCATCTTGAACTTTTTTAAAAGTGGTTTGGCACTTTCTCCACTTGTTTGCAGTTTTCATATCAAACGACACTGGAACTTTGATCTTCTTCTTCTTTTTGGCAGCTCGTTTGAGACGATTGTCACTTTCTTCGCTTTCGTCAACTTTTGAGTCTAAAGAATCAGTTCCATAACGAATATTCAATACTTCTCGCGTAAGTTCCGGATAGACAGTGCGCTAAAAACGTTTAAATGTTTTAAAACTATCAAAAATTACCTCAAATGTCAAAATTCTTCTTTCTTCACTTAAATCGTTTTTATGTGCAAGCACAACAATTTCCACAAGGAATAAAACTGCGACAACTAGTTGCTGCATTGTTTAACAGCGTTAAAACTGTTTTCTATCACTTTCCAACTGTTTATATGTTTCTAGCTTCACGGCTTTTAAAAATTGTAATTGCAAAGCTCCACTGTTCAAATGTAGTTTAAAATATTTTGAGACCATTCGAACACGCGCTTTCACGGCGATTTAGTTTTTTGATCAAAAGCGCGTTGGCGTTTATAGCAGATTAGTGTGAGTACACTAAACTTTGTCGAACAACTTGAACAAACTTTGCAAATAAGTTTATTTCAAGGATAACTTTGTGATATAAACGATAGTTTTGACTGGACCAATAAAGTTGTTTGTCGTCTACGGCGTGGATCACATCTTTTAAGCATGTTGAAGACGCATTTTCGGTACGGCTGAATGTAAAAAACAAGCAGAAGATTTATTATTAGTGGATAAAGTTCAGGAATTAGAAGAATCAACGGATGATACTATACTTCCAGTCCATTCGGCTTCAAAAAATTGAGCAATTAACAAAACAAGTCCAGGCAACAAAATAATAAAAGAACCTGGAATGATAGATTATAGAACTTTTACGGGATCTCAACTTGCCGGCTAGAATATCCAATACCAAAATAACCAGAAGCTTCCTGTAGAGCTCCTTTGTTCTTGAATGTAGTTGTTTAGTTCGTTTCAGGGACAGAAAAGATGACACTAAGCAAAAGACGCCAGTGCAAAAAGCAAGAAAGAAAGCAACAACAATTGTCACAACAGAAATGACATAATATTGTTCGTTGTCCATCTAAAGTTGTTAAAATGTGTTAATCCCGATTGATTAAACTTGCATTTATTCCAAGTAAAATTGTCTCTTCTTTTAGTAACGAGTAAACGCGGGGATCCGGAACCTGCATTGCTGATTTTATTTGCTGCGTTGATAACATCTGAGCCCAAAACGGCAGGATTACCAAGAAAAAGGTGCCCAATTGAAAAGTAAGGTAAAAGGCGAAGTACACTTTTGGCTTGGCAAAAAACTCCACATATTGACTGCCAATTGTTTGCAAATAACGATAAATAAACATCAAAACTGTTGTGTAAAACATGCCAGCAATGATTGCAATTCCGACTCCCAGGGCGATTATTGCTGTAAACTGGGAAAGCTAAAATGGATTGAATAGTTTAATTATTGTAATGTTCGTTTACGTTGAAGAATTTAAAAACACCACGAACTGCCATTACTGGATATGGCATATAAGGAAAGAACTGAAACAGAACAGCGCCCATTCCCATCAGCATGGCATGGCTTGAATTTGACAGGATGTACCTAAATATAACTTGCTTCAAGAAACCTTTCATAATTCTTACCATTTATAAAAAGACATCGCACGCGGAGATCGTTTAATCATAACGTAAATCAAAAGTATGTAACTAATAAATTGGAACAAGTTTATGACGACTCTTGCAGCTTGGCATATTTCGTTGAATTCGGAGGAGACAATTTGGACCTTTCTATACTTAAATGGAATCACCGGAGATGCGTCGTCCAGTGCAAACATTTCATCCGCATTTAATTGAAAATTGGTCTAGATAGACTTAATTTCTTTAACACATCAAAACAAGAAAAGTTGGAGTCTCTTTTCAAATTCAAGCAAAAGTGACATTTAAGATGTCTTTGCATTAAATAGTTAATAGTTTTCGCAAGAACACCTGTTAAGTTTTGGTCATTGTTCATTAGAGCGAAGGCGTTCTTGAGAGTTTAACAGTATTGAAAGTCTAGTAATGAATAAACTGAATTGCATTTGTTGTTTTAGAACTTGTTAATTAAAACAACATTATCGCCATTTCAGTGAATAAGATTTCCGGAGTATTTGCTTTTCAGCACTACCATAATTAGTCGGCAAACTGGTCGTCGAACTTTACGCAAACACTAAAAGTCTTTGCATCATCCTAATAAATTAGATAACGAACGCAGATTAAGCGAAGCGTTGTCGAAGTGTTATTACCGTTTTTAAATTGTTAACCAACATTGTTGTAAAAACATGTGGAACTACTTGTTGGCAAAATCTCTGTGTACTTTGCGGTTTTGTGTCGTGGACTCTAATTGCATAAACTACACGAAACATATCCACTCATGCGAGTATTCAAGTCCGCATAGACGTCATTCGGCGAATATTATGCATAGTTCCGCGAATCTTCACTTGAACTCCGGACTCTTGATTCAATCTAGTTAGTGCTTATCGGCATCCCGCATGTACATAGTTAGTTAATCAAGATCGTGTGTTTCCGTAAAGCGCAAATATCCACAGCGTTTATAAGCGACGGCCGCATAATTTGATGGATTATTCGGAGGAAGTAATCTTTTTACTTGTCGGCGAACTTAAATTGTTAATCAGTGAGCTCCAGAGCCGTTCGCTTGTAAGTATTGGAAGTGTTTGCTCATGAAGTACCACCAACTTTCATTGGACTATCTGTTGAAGTTAAAGAGACTAAACTACTCTTCCAACTTCGCTTTTCGTATTTATGGACTGCTTTCTTTCTTGTTAATTGCTCTGTTTTTTATCTATCATAACAATGGAAACACAAGACCAGTCAATGTGATTCGACGTAATTTCTCGCGTCCAACGGAGTTTCGGAAAGCAATCGAGATTGAGAATCTAAAGTGGCGAGAAGATGGACACATTTGCTTGCAAAACAGAACGAACTTTCTGCAGAGAATACGCACAGCTCAACTTGAACTGGCAAAAAGATGGTACCAAATGACAACCGTAACCACGCGAGAAAAGTTCATTTTAATGAGCGGACTTTATGAGACTCGTCGAATTCCGTCTAGATTGATGCATTATTTCTACAGTGATCACGAAATTAAATACTACTTGCCGTTTAATGATGTAAACGCATCTTGTAACGCCTTCACGTTTGGTGTTGGAATGGACTATAAGGGTGAAACAACGTTTTGGAGTCGATATCCGCAATGCCAGGTAAATATTTCACTTTTAAATTAAACTGTGACACTTCATTCTTAGATGACAGCCGTTGATCCGGTCTCCGAAGTAAACAAAGAGTTGGTTGAACAAGTTCCAAAAGCTCGCTTTATCGAAGCTACTGTTGCCGCACAAAATGAAACCCGAAGAGCCACTATAAAACAGGGCAAACTTTTAAGAATATCTTTTTAATGTCTAAAACTTTCATTTCAGCCAATCTTGCATACGGAAAGTTTATGACTGTTGAGCACTTTGGAATAACGTCGTTTCTACAGCAATACAACGGCAACAAAACCATTGATTTACTGTTAATCGATGTAGAAGGAGCGGAATATGGAATTTTACCGGTTTTAGTTTGTAAGTTGTTAAAGTTCATTGTTAAAATGCATTGCTTTAAACTAGAAAGTTGATCAATGATTTTAAAGCACAACACGTGTTTGTGGAACACAGCAATAAACTAGTTAATTTTTATGATCTTAAGCCAAAACAATCTGATTATAATCTAAATTAGCATACTGCGCCGAAAATTTGTGCACGCAAAGCAATTAAAAACTAGTAAACTCCCAAATAATAAATTAAGACTTTTAAAGATGAGCTTAATTCGGAGTGGCAGACTTTCTGCATTAAGATTTTATTTAACTTTCCATGTTTTTAGACGAGAAACACTTACTGCCTACAATATGTCAAATAAACGTCGAAATTCATTATTCGCCACGAAGTTCAGGCTATGGACCAATTGTGTCGTTTAGAAAGTTTAATGACTTCTTTACAGACGAAACGTACTCAATTTTCAATATCGAGGTTATGCGTCTACATATGCGTGTCTTTATGGTAAACACGGCGAATCCGGAATGCATTGAGAAGTTCTTCTGCGAGTAAATTGTGGTTATCGTTTATTTCCGGGTTAAAGAGCTTTATTGTTGTGTAGTTTTAATAAACATTTCCATTATGAATGTGTAATTATGAATGCTTTCAAGTTATAGATTCTGCATCGGATAAGCACATCAAGAAATGTGTTTTCAAAAGCGTCTCAATTTTTTGTTGTTTTCAAAAAATGATTTCAAGTCATCAATTTTGTTGCTTTCGAAAGAGCTTGTCAAGTTTTTGCTGTTTTCAAAAGGCAGCATCAAGAAAAGTGTTTTCAAACAAATGATTTCAAGTCACTTTAAATAAATCAAGGCAATTTTAATTTGTGGATCAATTTAAACTTGCACAGTTTTCAGCCCGAATTCGTCGCCACTTTTGGAATTGAAAAGCAATTAAAAAGAGTTTAAAGCGACGTTTCCCAAATCAAGCGCCCGCATTTCTCTCTCAATTTGATTAATATGGGAGATATGAGTCGAACAACGAAAGTTCTTGATTTCGTTGTTGATAATTAGGTGAGAGTTTCAAATTTTGTTTGCGCCCTACTTTTGCGGAAATGCGCTTTCACCTACGCTTTAATTGTCTTCGTCTACTGAGGTACAAAAATCTGGTACAATACTATCCTAAAGAGAGACGAGCGAAAGTAATAGCGATAAGCTTGTTGTGCTTGATCTTATTTTTGGTTTTACAATACGGACGGACAGGACAACACGTTTTTGTGAGCTCTGCATATTATGTTAGAGAATCTGGAAGGTTTGTTTTAAAATAGGTTTCAAAACTTGCTTAATCTAATCAAAACTTTTATAGCAACTACTCACAAGACGTTGTTCGTCTTTTAATACTGAGTGAAAACGGCTTTAAACGACCAAACTTATATTGTGAATTGGATGGCCAGTTGGTACGCCCTGTTATAAACTACGCGTTTGGAGAGCCAATCTGCAAGTGGAAGACGTACTTTATGGACTGCCCGGTCACCGAACGTCCACATTCAATTGCTCTAGTCAACAACAACAATGACATGAGACACGAGTTAGAACTTGTTCAAGTGGATACAACTCCGAGGCAATTAGTTGTTTGCTTTTCACGTTTGTACTTTTTTGATGAGTGGCAAGTGGCGCTGTCCGCAATTGAAATCTATCGACAACACGGTGCCGATCTAATGGTCATTCCAGTTATCAGCTTAGTAGATCAACTTTACACAATTTTGAAAGCTTATGAGCGCACCGGAACAGTGAGGTTAAAACCCGGAACTTTGATTCCAAAACTTGTAAGTTTTAATGAAGAAACTGTTGTAACTCCACTTTTCAGAGCGACTTGGGATACAACCCGAATGCAGAGGTTGAGTGGCTCAACCACATCATTACACATACGGAATGCATGTACGATTATAGAGAAACTGCGGACTTTGTTTTGAATGTCGACATCGAAGAAGTTCTATTTCCACGCACCGGTGACCTAAAAGCTGAACTGTACGCATTGGCTACTGAATTTCCAAATGCGGCGTCTTTTGAGTTCTTGGTGGGAAGATCTTATAGCCGAGCACGTAAGTTTTCGTTTGAAGATTCCATTTCATCGCAAGATTTAGAAAACGTTTCGTCTGAATTTGAATTACTTGAACTAGTTTCTGGAACACACATCGAAACACTATTTGAAAACGGAACATCCGTTGTCCGGCCAAAACGCGTTCAAATGATATTCAAAGACGCCACTCCATTGGATGAGCATTTAGTTCCAGGCTATGAGCACCGTTTAATGACTGAAAACAACTCGTTGATGGTAAAGTACTGGAAGCTGCGCGACGATAATGTAAGTTGTTAAAAAGCTCAAGCATTTTTATCCGAAGATTCCAGTTCTACATTCCAACGCCAAACACTTACGTTTCTAAAATGACTAGCAAGTATGAGCACTTGGACGGCAAGATGCACGAGTTTTTAAATAAGAACCCGGCAGCGAAACAAGCATTCTACGACTTGCCAACAATGCAGAACTATTCCGATCCAATTGATAAATGCATTTTAAACTACGCTGCATTGAAAGTGTTCGGATGGCCTTACGGAAACTGCCCGAATCCGTCAAACTGTAAATGGTTTTTTGAAAATGTAAGTGAACTGAAGAAATTAGTTGTTTAATAATTAAAATAACTTTTAGACAACTTCGGTTGCTCCTTGCATTACTGTGCAGCCAGAAATTAGACAAACACAACTTTCTGGATCATTAAAGATTATTAGTGTGGATTCACACAGTTACCCGCTTACTCCAGACTGTAGATTAGAATTTGCCGATACTTTGTTGTAAAAAATGATAATAAACTTTCAACTATTGAGTTGTCAAAACACATTTTTCAAATCAATGAAATGTGTCAATTTGAAAAGAATAGATTGATTTTGTGATTAATGTAAAATGAATAGGATCTGTCCAGATTGCATGGGCATTGAAATGCGTATTTAAGCCGGTCTTAGATTTTAAGTCCGGACTTTGACAACAACGGAACAAATAGAGAAGAAGCGAGTAAAGAGGCTACGTTTTAGAACTTGTTTATAGCAATTTGTTAATGTTTAATTATAACAACTATTTTAAAACAACAAAGAATAAAGCGAAATCATAACTTTGACTGATCGAACGCGAGCGCTTTTTTCAAGTCACTAAATGTTTGCTCATTTGAAAAACGCAATCATAAAATTGTTTGTTTGATTCAAACACTTTGCCTGATCACATTGTTAATGTAACTTAAAACAAATACAGTATCAGCAGCACCCACACACAAACCACAAATCAGATACAATATCGAACAAAAGGATTTACTTCCTCGATGATCAACACCAAAAAAGACCCCCGCATTGAAAGTGAGCATTTTGAACGGTGACGACGAGTTTAATGCACCGAAATGGATTAGCTATGAACTCTTTTGTTCGATTAACCTCTGCAAATCGAGCAAAATTATGTGGGCTGGTGATCATGCGAGATAAACAAAATTAATAATACAATTAGCCGAAGAGAAACCACGCGGTTTGCGAATCTATGTTTCGATGTTTAGCTATTGAAACAATTTTATGGGCACACCCATCTCGAAGTGAACTATTTCAACATTAACGATCACTTTTAACACTGGAACTGTTGCAGTTGTTGCAAGTATAAAAGCCGGCCGTGTCCATCTGTTCAATCACTCGGTTCAAAATGAAAGCTTATGTGCTAGTGATTCTGTTCAGTTTATTTGGTTTTTTGGCTGTCAAGGCATCGAAAGAACCAGAATCAACTTCTATGGAGCCTGTCTCGGATGAGCCTGAAAATTCGGACGATTCAGACGATGACAGTGGAGCAGATGTTGTGAAAACAAATCGTGTGGTAAGATCTGTAGGAGTAAAAGGGCCTCCAGCCATGGGAGCTGAAATGGTTAACTTCATTAACGGAAATCACGACATACCGTTTTTGGTGAGTTTTGAAAAGTGCCGTATTTCCTCTAATAGAATGGCACTTTAATGAGACGATCGAAAATTAGAAGGACATTCAAAACAACACTCTAAATCTTTTAACTCTCAAGAATGTTTTTCAACTTCTAAGCAAACACATTGTTTACTTTCGAAACAACACTCTAAATCTTTTAACTTTCAAGAATGTTTTTAAACTTCTTCAAAACGTTGGATTGAAAATTAGAAGGAACCTCATGTCGTTACAAAGAAGTTGACTGAGGTTAAACAGTGATTTATTCGGTTAAGTTTGAGTTTAAATACAAGTTCCGAATAGCAATAAAGGGTAAGATTGGGCGGATATTTCGTGGTTGTTTTGACAATATTCATGATGGGTGGCCTATTTTTAATCGGTTTCGGATTATGTGTTTGGAGATAGAAACGGAATACAGTGGGTTTAATTGCGGGTAACAAATATTGGGGATCATGTTTACCGACGTTTGGAATAGGCTTTGTAAATACAACTTTGTGGTCTGTGGTCGGTTGATGGCTTTGGACAAAAAAGAACTTAGAAGATCTGCTATAAGATTATTCGCGCTTATTAAAGTCGCGACACCTCCAATAAGATGGTCGAAAATTAGAAGGAACCTTCTATTAGAAGAAATACGGCATTTGTTCTGAAAAGAGTTTCAAATGTTTAGGCAAGACGCTACTCGCAATTCGAGAACAAAACAAAAAGCCAATTAAAAAGCTTTCTTGGTCTCTTGTCTGATCCAAACATTGAAGTTGCCAAGAAAAATGCCCGCTCATCCAATCGAGTCGCACGTGCCACTTTGCCTGGAAAGTTCATGGTTGCTACAAACTGGAAGAAGTGCAAAAAGGTCATCAATACAATTCAAAATCAAAGAGATTGCGGAAGCTGTTGGGCAGTGTCGGTTGCTAGTGTCATTCAAGATCGTCGCTGCATCAAGTACAACAAACCTAAACGTGCAATAAGTTCTTGGGACCTAATTTCGTGCTGCACTGACTGTCAAGGGAAACGTAGGAAACGGATGTGATGGCGGATACCCAACGGAAGCATTCAATTACTACATAAACACTGGAATAGTAACAGGTGGAAAGTACGGAAAAGGCGGCTGTAAACCATACAAAGTATTGTTTAAATTTGAAAACAGTCTTTAACTGCACTTTAGATCGGACCTTCTGTTTCTCAACCAAGCACAACTTCTTGTTCAAAGAAATGCCAAAAATCTTACAAAGCACATAAATATCCTAAAGATAAACATTTCGGCAATACGTACCAAGTGTTTTCTAATGATACAACAGGCGTGATGGAGGAAATCCAGGCGAGAGGTTCAGTAGTTGCAACGTACGCGGTTTATATGGACTTCTATCAATACTCTTCTGGCGTTTATCAACACACAACAGGCGAATTAGTTGGTTATCATGCAGTTCGGTAAATCTTTTAAAACAGTACTTTTGAAATTTCTATTGTTTTTAGCATTGTTGGTTGGGGCACAAATGCTGATGGCATTGATTACTGGAAGGTCGCCAACTCATGGGGTAAAAACATTTTAAATAATCTTTATTGCTTCGTTAAACTCCGGAATCTAAATGTGATATTTGCAGGCAAAAACTGGGGTGTAAACGGATTCTTTTACATCGTTCGCGGCGGAACAGACGGATGTGGATTCGAAGAAGGAATCGTCTCAGGAACTGCTAAGAAAGATTAACAAACTAACATTGACACTAACAGTAATGCCTACTTTGTGCAATAAACTGATCATTTTTACTCTTTCGATGAATTGATAGTTTAATGTGTTCGAACTTGTTGTGTTGAATCAAGTGTGTTAGAATATACAATTCTGTTCAAACAATAAACCGCAGACAATTTAAATATTACTTAACTAATTGACTAAAAGACTTTAATAAAACAAGTTTGTTGCGCTCCAGTTCTTTATAATCTTTGCTCTCGCCGAGATTAATTGCTTGATAAACAATCTAAAGAAGACTAGAACTATGTGTTTAATGACTTTAGAAAGTAAAACATTTATGACAATCATTGTTTGTTTAATTCGTCAAGTTACAAAAGTTTAGAAGCAACTTTTTTCTCTTCGCAAAAGTTTAGAAGCAACTTTTTTCTCTTCGCAAAAGTGTCCGCTTTGCGAAAGTTTTTTGTTTTGATCATAAATTTTTGTGATTGTGTTCAAGAATAATATTGATTGACAAGACTATCTCTTTTGAATGAGATATAGAAATATGTGTTGTCTTTAGAAATCAAAGCTTTGTTTAAGTTATGTTCGTTATTCATTTTTTAATCCAATTGCATATCCAATGCACATCTAAAACATATAAATCTTAAAGTCATTACTGACGCAAGAAAGATCAAAAGTCGGCATAGCTAAAACCGGAATTGCAAAAATTCAATGTTCCTGCATACTTCCATTTTGAACTGGAAACCGACATAATCTCCGTTCGTTTTGCAACTTGACGCTTATAATTTACTAAGAAGCAGACGAGATTACAAACTCCGCGCGGCGATAAATTATTCGAACATGTTGTCATTTATGAAAAAACACGCGCATCTTTTTTGTTATAATTACGGTGTTCACTTTAGTCAAATTTGCACAATGGTCCGGATCTTGTTTTTAAAATTGCTATATCCATTTAAACTGTTACTGCACGGATTTAAAAGCATTTCAAATAGTGTAAGTTTTTAATTCAAACAGCAAAGGCATGTCAATCTGTTTAGATCTACACAATTTTGATGCTAATGAGAAATCGAAGCGTTTTGTCAAGTTTGTTCACACTTTCAATAATTTGGTTGATTTTAATGTGGACGAAATCAAGAAACAGACATGTTTATTTGTATAGAGAATTTATTGATGACCCGGATGTAGTTTCTATAGATAACAGTGATCTCTACAGACCTAATTATGACTATTCGCATCCGTTTGACAATACTTGTCGATTTCCAATGCTTCGACCAGGTGAGTTTAATCTTCAAAGCTGGAATGCTTTTGTTTTTAGAAGATCCCAGCATTGAAAAATTTGTCAACCACTCAAGACAAATACAATGTCCAGCTGCGGAGTTTGAACATCTTGTGACACAAGGCAGAAATGGCGAATTAATGATTGGACATCCGTCAAATGGATATATCAGTAAGCTGGAAATGGAATGTTACTATCGAGTTTTGTCAGGTTCGCTGTATCCGAAAATATCCGAATACAACTTTACTGGAGATTGGAAGCGTGTAAGTTAACTTAAAAGAATTTTAAACATGCTGTTAAATCTTTTGCATCTTTAGTTGCCTATCAACAGACGCTTCAAAATCAATCAAACACAATTTGTTATCAAATGCTGGTCGAACATCACATACGATTTAAGTGAGTTTAAAGTTTACAGACTCTTTTAAATTTAAAGATTCTTTTAGTCTATCACAACGCTTTTATTGGATTGCCAGAAAAGTCAAACGTGCCAAGTTCTTTGGACCGCTACAGTATTGCAATCTTGGAAATTGATTCAACTTCGCGCAATCAATTCTTCCGGCACATGCCACACACTCTTCGAGTTATGCGCGAAAACGACTTTCAAATAATGAACGGTTACACCAAAGTTGGCGACAATTCCGCAATCAACACAATGGTTAGTTTAAAAAACCATGTTAATTCTAAACAACTTGCATAATCTTTTCAATTGCGTTTAGGCTCTTCTGTCCGGACATGCATTTGAATCTAAATATAGAGGTCTTTGGAAGTTGCTTGCCTCATGAGAAGACAGTTAACTCAAAATCAAACGTTCAGCAATCTTTTCGACCACATTAAAATGGTTTACGACGACATGAAAAGTGAGTGTTTAGAACGTTCTTTAAATTAAAGTTGCTTTTCAGAAGAAGGTTGCGCAGTCATGTTTAACGACGATATCGGGGAATTAGGCGGAGGGCTGTTTCACTATCAGTCATTTGATGGATTTCGTGTAGCGCCGACGGACTATTACTTCAGACCTTATTACAACTATATTTATAAGAACTTTGACGCACAGTCTTCGTGTGTTAATGGGGAGTTCTTGATTCCAAAATGGCTGGATGTTTGGGAAAGGCAATATTTTTATTCTTGTTTCTTCTAATGATCAAAAACACTTTAGCTTTTCAACTATGTACAAAAACAAATGTCATTTTTCTTTCAATCACTTTTCATATTTGACACACGCCGAAGGAAATAACTTGGAGCTTTACGACTTATACGTTGCTGATGCCCTGTTAAGAATGAAGAATGTTGGAGTTTTCGACAATACAGTCGTTATTGTAATGGGAGATCATGGGCAGAGAATAGTTAGCAATTACATAGTCTAGAAATTAAACACTTACTGCTTTCAGCACCAGATGAAATACACATATTATGGCAAAGTTGAAGAACGGATGCCACTTGCTTCCATTCACTTGCCGGACAAGTTTAAACGTGCTCACCCACAGCTTTATCGTCAACTCATTAAGAATACAAATCGCTTCACATCCACTTTTGATCTGCACGAAACACTTAAGCTTTTGTTGAAACTTAAATACACCGATGGAATGGAAAGTGAAGATCCAAACAAGCAGGAACTGCCACAGATTCCAACAAAGGAAAGAGTTGGTCGAACATTATTTGAGGAGATTCCAAAAGATCGCAATTGCACAGATGCTAAAGTTCCACTTAATTTTTGCAGTTGTGAGTTAATTTAAGTTTATAGACTTTTAAATATATTTGTTTAATTCTTTCAGGCATGCAGAAACTAGATGACTCGATGAACATGACTCTCGCAAAAGTAAGTTTATTGTTTTTCTTAACAGTAACATCATCTAAATTGCTTTTAGCCGGAGATGGCCATTCTAATTGACGACTATTTGCATAAAACATTAAGTCCGCAGTCGTGTGTACAAAGATGGAGCCTCACAACTGGAACCAAACCGATGGTGTACGGAATTAGCCGTATTGTAAGATACGGACCGCGTTACATAGATGAATGGGAGAGTCGAATCACGACACTTGGTAAAACTCGCAATATCTTCCGCGAGATTGTCGAGATTGAAAGGAACTACACACTCACAATCGGGTCAGTTTTGTGAATTAAGAAGCTCAATAAAAACGACACTTTTAGATTAACGCCAACAGAACAAATTGAACCGCCACAAGATGTTTCCGTTAATTTGATGTTCCGCATCCAATTCCAGCAAAATTTAACCAACACGGCACTTATTACAGATCCTTGGATAATTAATTCACCCTGTCAGCTAACTCATCTAGATCAATTTTGCATTCAATGCAATCAACCAAGCACCGTTGTTACTTTAAATAGCAACACTACTTCACCTAACATTCTATTAATTAAGAACAACAATTCAAACACTAGTAACAGTAGTTTACCTCCACTTTTATTTAACACCACAACTTCAATTGTTAATGCTTCCAGAACATAATTAATAAATTAAAGCTTTTAAATACGATTTATTCAATCAATAACAACAACTCTAATTTAAAGCAACTGTTGAAACATTTGTAAATACCAGTAAGTTTTTAGATATTTGCCAGTCAATGTATCTCTGGTATGCATAATTGGCAGCAACAAGACTTCCATAAGCAGTGTGGTGATTTTTGTCTCCAAAATAGGTCAAATTATGTTTGAAATCTATGATGTCACAGTAGCCTTTTTGTTTGTCGCACCAAAGACTTTCCCAATCAAGTAGAATGCAGTTTGGACATTGAACAGCTTTCGAGCGCTTTTTGAAGTTTGGCCACAAATTGAATTGGAACTAAACTAATAATTAGGATGTTTTTAGTGATTTGTCAAAAAGTTTCAAGCACAAAAAAGTCTCAAAAACAAAAAAGTTTCAATCACAGACTTTTTTGTTTCACTCTGTTAAACTTACAGAAATTGGAACACGAAACATATTCAAATCATCATTTTCGTAAAGTTGACGACGCAATATTTTTAACAGTGGGTTCACTCCAGTTTCAATGTGTCCTATTGGCACAAACACAACTTCTGCAGCAATTTTAGATAGTCCCATGTAAAATGCTTGCATTTCTTGATATAAATTGTCATTATTGATTTGATCGTCCGTAAACGGCAGATCATTTTCGATTAAAAAGCTAAAACATTGATTTGATTCTTCTCATCGATTTAAAATAACTTACGCTTGTGCAACAAGAATAATGTCGATTCGATGGTGCCACATGCGCAGAATCTTAAACATGTCGTCTAAATACGTCTGACAACTTTTAAATTTGTCCTAAAAGTCTTCGTTATAAGTTTGAACATCAATCAGAAGTCTACTTTTGTCAAGACATTTCGGAACTTGTTTAACTCGAAAAACATGCACTGATGATTTGCTATGACGGTGATGTTTGCGTAAGTTTTTCTAAAGATTCGCTCCATTCCGTAGAATTGGGAACTTGCATGTGAATTGCCGATGATAACAATGTTTTTTGTTCCGTTTCTCTAAAATGTCTTTTAATATTTAGCAAATACGACAAAACTCACTTGTTTGTAACAAGTACTTGTTATGTTTAAGTTTGTAAAGTTGTAGCCGGTGGGAAGAAACGAGTTTTTCGCTCCTTTCGGACAAGTGAATAAGTTCATTCTGTTTTTGACCAAAGCGTCGTTGAATCCAATTGCATCGTCGTTGTTCCACGGTGTTACCGAATCTCCGCGCCAAAAACGCATTGTGGTGTTATCAACATACTTACGGATGTGCAGCATTTTATAGTTGTTTGGTCTAATAAGCGCCTAAATTTTGGAACGTCGTTTAAATAAATTGTTGGTATCACTTGCATTTGCCTTCACTCCATGACAATCCAGAATCATTAAAGTAGCACCGATCAGCGCGTATCCGACGAATATGAAATCAAGTAACGACTTCCAGTTGTTTAGATGTTTGCTCAATTGATTGTATGTGTTTTCAACAATGTAACCGAGTGCAATTGATATGGAGATCAACATAATCACAACTGACAGCTCCGCTTTTTGGCCGTACAAATACAATTTAAAATAAGAATACCGATGTGCTTCAAAAACGAACCAGTGAATTAAGTACACCGAGTAAGAAATGTTTCCCAATTCAACAAGGAACGTGTTTGTCAGCAACATGTTGGAACTTGGATAAGCAATGCAAACAACAGTGCAAAGAAGCAAAAACAAACGATTGTAAGCTTTAACGCCAGTCAAATCAACGTTAATTAAAACAATGAACAAAATTGCTGCTCCGTAGTTTAAAAAGAAGTCAACTAGTTTGTAGCGAATACTCTCGTTTGTTTTCTTTTCGATCAGTAGAACTTTAGATAAATAATAAGCCAAGAAGCCGAACATAAACTGCCAGATCCGTGAACACAGTGCCATGTGCTCTGTATTCTTTGTTGCGTTCCATTGATACAGAAATGAAGCAAGTGCCAGCCATCCAACAACAAACGGCTTAACAAACGGCAACAGTTGATTCAAAAACACAATCAGGAACGGTGCAATTAAATAGAATTGCAATTCAACAGATAACGACCACAAGTGAATAAAGAACTTGTAGTCAACGTTGCTCTAAATATTAGGTTGAGGAGAAATTATTATTGTGAAGAACTTTTTGTATTTGTTAACTAATAAAATGTGTTTACGATAATGTATAGCGTTCCGCAAAAAAGAGCAAAAAACTCTCTTTTTCAAATCTCTTTTTATAAAAGGAAAGAGTTCAACGAGATGAAAAAAGAGTTTTGTTCCGCAAGAAAGAGAGTTAAAAAAAAGAATTGTTTATTTGAAAAACAGAGCAAAAGAGAGTTTCGCTTTCAAAAAAGAGTTTTGTCGCGGAAAAAAGAGGTTGAAAAAAGAGTTGTGTTTTCAAATATCATTTTTGTTTTTGTTAACTAATAAAGTGTGTTTGCGATAATGTAATAGAAACTCACTATTGTAAAATAATTAACGTCATTAATATGATTAGCAACAAAGAACAATGACTGAGTAGGTTGTTCAACAAAACTGTTAAAATATAAAGGATGCATCCACATGAAAACTGCGGAGAGCAAGAAAATTAGGATAATGAATAAATAGACTGGAATGATTCTTTTGATTCGTCGAAAATAGAACTCAAGAATTTGAGATCTTCCTAATCTTTCTTCCTTGTTTAAAATGTGGCACATCAAGAAGCCTGAGATCACAAAGAACCTAAAACACTTACGTTTAATGAATAAAGTGCTTTAAGGCTTACACGTCGACTCCTAAGTAACCATTTCCAAACCAATCACTTCGAATGTGAAACAGAAGAACAACAAAGATTGATATTCCACGCAGTCCTTGAATTTTTTGGATCTTTGAGTCTGAAAGTTGTCAATTAAAAAGCAAATTCATAACTCTAATAATCCAGATACACTTGCCTGGCTTTTTAACATGGGAAGTTGAAGCTATTTGTATTTCGGGTAACAACAGCAAGTTTTTATATTGTTTATTGGAATCGATTAGCATAGTTATTAACTAAAGAACTCAAATTGTTTTTGTAAACAACATAAATCGGTCTGCGAACGCCAAATCACAACAAATTTGCAAAAAGGAACTGATTAATTGTCGAGATAAGTTCAATTTTATATGAAGCATGATGTTTGTACCTTTGTGCGCGGCTCGTGCTTTCAGATGATTATCGAGAGCTCATAAAGATGTAAGCGATATCATTACCGGATAAATGTGCGTTTTTGAGTGCAATTAAACTAAACTCACCTAACAATCAAGTCATACGTGTTTTTTTGTAATAAGACAAAGTTTTAACAATGTGCCTGTTAAACGTTCTTTTCTTGTTCAAAGAAAGTTAATTCAGAACAAAAAATGTCAAAAGCTTTCAACGAATTGTTTTTTCTTGTGCTAATTAAACATAGCGGCTATTAAAACAACAGACGTTTTTATGTGCTGTTAAGTAGATTTTAAGTCAATATCTTTAGTTTGAAGCCAATTAAAACTTTCACCCGAAACGAACAATTAAGCGCTGTAGATTATATCCCGAGAGGCACGTTATCTGATTATTTCTGTGTCTGGCGATGTTGTTCTTTGAATTTTAGTCGATAAACCTTAAAAATGATTGCAAATATCAAGTATCATTGTGCTTCAACGTTTATTCATTTTAAAAACACAATTTATTTGTTCTGTAAGAATTGTTTGTTGAGTAAGAATTGTTAAATTGAGTTTCTTAATGTTGTTGAACAATAAACGATGTTTGTTTGTTGAGTAAGAATTGTTAAATGATGTTTGTTTGTGTTTGAGACTTTCCACTTTTTGATTGTTAAATGTGTTTCTTAATGTTTGTTGAACAATATTTATTTGTGTTTTAAACTATCAATGTGATGCAACAATACTTATTTTGTTGTTTAATTTGAAACTAATAAAAACACTCTTAATAAACATATTTAAACTATTAAAGCAGGAACACAAATCATTGATGCGTGGCAATTGTATTTAACATGCGTCTGGCCTTGAACCAAAACTCCAGCCAAGCTCCATCAAAACTTACACGGATTATCATATTATTAGCCACTTGAAGTGCACTTTGATTTCTCCAATGTAACGAACAAACTTTATTCTCAACAACTAAAACTTCGTTTAAACCTTGTCCAAGCTTTTCGCTACATACTTAATCACTCTTGATTCGGAATTCCTCATTTTAAACGTCACATAAATGTAGAGAGAAGATCCCAACACAGTCAGCGAAATGCCGAAGAAGTTTATTGCATGGAAAACGTAGTCTCCGGCCAAGAACATTCCAATATACGTAATTGCCGTGTTCTGAAACGATCAAATAACACGGACCTTATTTAAAATCTCGCCTTCGTTGCTCCCACAAAAGTAGTCGTTAACGCTGAATTGTATTCTGTGCACATCATCATCGCATAGTTGAGCATAAGTCCGAAAAAGAACGCCATTCCCATTGAAGACAAAATCAAGGGCAGCGAGTTTGTTCTTTGAAAGTAATCAATAGCCTAAACACATTTAAATTATTACGTATGTGTTTAAAGCTCACTTTTGGGAAATCGTCCACAACATAGGCAAGAACAACGCCTATCGGAATCATAAACAAGGCGTTGTAAAAAAGCAAACTGTTTGAATTGAAGTCCTAAACAACTTTAATTGATTCTTTGTTTATAGAAGACATGCCTTTGAATCAAGTTTCTGTTTAAAGAAGACGCCGTTAAGAGCACCCGTAACGTTGTTGATGAAAATTAACATGTAGCCATAAGTATCAAAACTGAGATCATAGCTGAAAAGAGACAGGTTTTAGTTTAATGCGAGAAAGAACTTACATAGCCGCTAACATTGAACCAAAAATAATAAAGAAAACACTTAAACGAACACCGGTCGATGGAACAGTCCTTAAATTGTTGAGTTTGTTTTGAACTTGTAATAATGGTGTTGTTTTGAATAGCTATTTTAAAAGCGTAATAACAGCTCAAAAAAGTAAGATTGTTTTGAAGAACTAGCAACAACACATTCTAATCAAGTTGTTTTGAACAATTAATTCAAAATCGTAACAGCAGTGCTTTTTGCTCATTGACTTCTGACAGTTCAAATTATCGATGTTATTTTAGAGAGTTGCTTTGAAGTCGTAACAACAACTCAATTTAATGACTTCAAAATAGTAATAACAACTCAAGCGATGCTGTTTTAGAGAGCTACTTTAAAAGCGTAACAACAGTGCTTTTTTCTCATTGACTTCTGACAGTTCAAATTATTGATATTGTCTTGGAGAGCTGCTTTAAATATTTAAAAGCGTAATAACAGTGATTTTTTGCTCATTGACTTCTGACAGTTCAAATTATCGATGTTGTTTTAGAGAGTTACTGCAAAACTCAAGTGATGTTGTTTTGAAGAACTAATTCAAAATCTTAACAACAGTGCTTTCTTGCTCATTGACTTCTTAATTGCTTTGAAGTTGTAATAACAACTCAAAAAAAGTAAGATTGTTTTGAAGAGCTATTTTAAAAGCGTAATAACAACTCAAGTGATGCTGTTTTAGAGAAATAATTCAAAAGCGTAATAACAACTCAATTCAATCAAACTGTTGTAAAGTAACAAAAAAGTAAGACTGTCTTAGAGAACTACTTCAAAACTCAATACCTCAAAACTCATAACAACAACACATTCTAATCAAACTCTTTAAACACTTCAAAACTCAAATCGACAACCCAGTTCAATCAACCAAGTTAAAGCTCACCCCAAAATGATGTATTCAAGGATCATTGTAACAAAAATTGTTGTGTGTCGGAGAGCTGTGAACATAGGCAAACTAATCTTTTGCGTTCCACCGAGACCCGAAACCAAACTAATAAAGAACAGAAGCGGTAGCGGAAAGATCTGCAAACAATATCTAATTTTAAAAACACTCCGTAACGCACCTTCTTTGGAACAGACATTCCCAGCCTCGGCAAAGTTATTAATGAGCATTTGGACGCTATGTACAGACATATAACAGTAACAATCATCTGCAAAATGCCGAATATAAGAAACGACGGGAATCTAAACTTAAACACCGTTAAAGCCTTTAGCAGAAAGAAAGCTCACTCCAGAACAGACAAGATGTATTTGTTTATAAAGACCATCATGAAGGAACAGATTCCGTAAAACAGTGCAGCGTTCATCTTTGCCCATTTCGTCTTGACAGTCGCTTCAGCGCTGAAGCCCATCTTTAACAAAAGCAATCAAAGCTTTCAATTCGAAACAATTATTTGGCGACAAAATTAAGAAGTGCAAGATTCTCATGATAACGTCTCCGAAAAGCCAAACATGAAACTCGTCTCTGTTAATTTGCATTTTGCGCGGCATCTCAACTGGTTTTAAGTTGTCGGCGAAGATTCTCGTGGAAGATGACGAACAGTTAATAAGATTAGAAGCGATTCATTGATTGGGTTTTGTAATCTATATTCGTTTATTTATTCAAAACTATGTAACAACATCACTTTGATTTTGACTTATTGGTGGGAAAGATAGATTATGGAAGTCGCTTGCAGAACTGAAACACTTTATTAACAAGCAATTGCTTTGAAGTTCACTTACCGCTTTGGCACTGCCGTTTGGAAGATATGGTTCACTTCTATTACGGAACTGATCAAAAGTGCATCCGTTAGTTGTATTTTTGCATCCAGAGATTTTTGCGCTCAAATCCGTAAGCTTTTTGCCTCGTTTGTAAAGAATTTGAACATATGGAACGTTACTTGTCGAGTTCTGCCACAGTTCAACGAGAAGAACGGATGCATATGGAGGAATTGCATTTTTGTCGTAGTCAAAGAATTTGAAGCCAAATGTGGACAGGATGTTTAAAAGTGTCGAGTCGTGCTGGAAAAGTACTTTCAGACTTTAGAAGTTAATTTAAAGCTTACCGCCGAATAGGCAATGTATTTGAGGTCGGTGTTGTTGTTCAACTTCTGATTCATGCTTTTAATAACCTTTTGAAGCCACGGGCCTCCAAGTGCTCTAAAATGTGTGTTTAGTTTCTTTAAAACTGTCGAATCGCATTACTTTGGAACTTCAACTTCTAAATTGTGACCGGAATAGTTGCCCATGTCTAAAAACAATAGCCATTAAAAATAACTTTTAAAATCGTACCATATCCATAAGACATTGCTCTGTGACGTGTAGCCGCTGCATCAATTTGTGGAAACAAATTGTTTATTGCTTTCGGAATCGACATTCCTTTTTTCTTCTGCAAATTGAATTTAAAGTATCTTTTAACTCTTTCAACAAACCTCAATAAAAATGGTGTCTTGCAACTTGGGCATTACAGGAAGTGATTGTTTTGTGCCGGTCAACGAGGTTAAACGATTAAACAAAGACTGAAACTGTTAATTAGTGATTGGAAACATTTAAATATTACCTTTTTGCTGGAAGCATATTTCTTATACTTTGGCGTTTTTTGAATTAACTCATTAAACCGAATGGCACGTTTGCAACCATACAACGGAGCCAAATAAATATCAGATGTTCTGGAAACAACTTTGATTTTCGGTATCTTTCCATACATTCCACGGAAGTTGTTTTTGGCACTGTTTATTGTTCGGCTGTAATCGGTGCTTTGAGCATAAATCTGCAAACAATTTCAATAATTAAAGACAGCATAGCTAAAACTTACAAGTTTGCGTCTCAACTTGGATGGCAAAAACTGCAGATTTGTTACGTAGCGTTTGCGTAACCATTTTCCAAGCTTCTTCTGCTGTTTGGCGCCAGTCGAGGTCAGAACTCCGAATTGTGAGAAGCGATTCTTGTTAGGATCTTTTGGGTAAGTTCCTAAAGGAGTTCTGTCTCCGTGTCTCCACACCTAAAAACATCACACATTTAATTAAACTATTTAAATGTTTTAAAATTAGCTAAGTTTTTCGAAGTTGAAAACCAAAAAGAACTTCCGTGTAAACCTTAGTTTGCAAAAGGTAATTAAAAACTGAACTCACCGCGTTGACGAGCAACAAAGTGTCTGCATCTACGTCCACAAAATTCAACCAAGCACACAAAAACAGCCCCAAAAACACTACTCTCCGCCACATTGGGGCCACCAACCTTTTCAACAATCACACAAAAAATTGCTCGGTCCTATATATACTGAGAACATTACTAATCCTCATAACTTGGGTGTCTCCTCTCCTCCAGTTGACTGTCGCGCATGATTTCCGATTTTTGGAGATTTGGTTTAATTGTTTTTTGCCACCGATAATCTGTTGAAGCGTTCCGTTGCTGCAAAAGGGACTTTTAATAAAAATAGTCTAACTAACTACACGGACTATTTTGAAGCGAGCAACATAGATCGGGGCTCAAGTGTTGAAAACGTTTGTAGGGGTGACATACGGTAATTTGCGTATTTTGAAGGTTGGGAGATTAGTGAGTACGTGGATTTTGTTTCGAATAAAACAATCCGAGTGGTTTGATGTGTTCAATTGTTAATTTCTTAAACAACAAGCGATGGTTTGGAAAGCGGTTTTGTTATCGAAGTGCACCCGTTCGTTTGTTGGGCAAATTCAAATCCCGTCACTCTATTTTCAGTTTGCATTGACTGCCGAAAAACAACAAAGTGATTGAATACTGAGAATTGCACTTTTAGTTTCAGAAAGCGTGTAAAGTGCTTTAAATGTGCTGATCAAAAATGAGGACGTGCGAGAATTGAAAATAAGCACTTTGTGGGTTAAATTGAGTTTATTCGGAGAATTATGAGACGGATTAAAATTCACAACTAACAACTGAAGTTATTTTACATGCGTCGGTGTTTAACCTTGTTTAAAACTGCCTGTAAGATCCAAGTTTTCAAAGTAGAACAGTATGCACAAACAATGCCAACTAAATAAAGCTTAAAACATAGAAACTCATTATTTATCAAGCCAATACATCATTTCAACAACATATTGAAGTGATGTCATTGAAACGATTAACATTCCGTAAATCGGCACGCAAAACACGTGTATTGATTGTTGTGTATTAAATCCGTTTTAAATTCGAAAGTTCACAACACAAAAACGAAAAATAGTTTAAACAGCGAATGTGATAAAAACTTGAAAGCAAAACTTGTCTTTATAGTTAAGCAAACATTGAATGTTCAAAAATAGTCAAACATTTTTCAACTTTTATTTACATAACTTATTACAATTTAATTGCTTGTCTAATTTTGGCCCATTTGTTGATCGACGCAGTGTAGTTGGCGGATCTTGGATAAACTGTATTTGTGTTGCTGCGCCACACCACTTTTACAACTTGACTAGATTTGTTGCTGCATGAACAGATCTTTAAAAACGCTCTGTAATAAGGTTTTATAAACACAATTGTGGAAATCATGTTGAAGATTGGAAACAATGGAAAGCTCAGACTGGACAAGTCAGCTTCTTGTTTCGTTTCAATTCGTAAGAATGTCGACATTGATGAAACGATGCGTGGGAGAATCAAGCTGAGAAGTGGTCCAATTGACTAAAAGAAATGCCATGCCATTTAAAACATGTTCAAAGAATTGCTTACTTGTGCGATTAAAGTTTTCGACAACTGTTTCTGAACTGCTCGTACATTTTCGTTGATTGCTAACTGTGCAAACTTTCTGCGCAACTCGAGCATTGTGAGATATGAAAACGTTACGGCGACGGTGAAAAAGAAAAGCATAAAAAGTGTACTGACTAAACGTCTCCACGAACTTGATGTCTAAAAACGGAGTTTTATTATCCGGATTGTTTGTTAAAAACTCACATGAGAGCTTAAAAGCGGCGGGATAGGTACTTCTTTGTACCAAAGAGGTTCGTAATCATCTCGCTTCAGATGTAAATCACTTTCCATGCAGAACATGTTAAATATGTTGAATGATGACACAAAACAAGGAATTAGAGCGAAAAGAAACATACACAATAAATGACAAATTGAAGGCGCTTTGTTTCTAAATGAAAGATGTACACTTTGATCTCAACTTACTTGCTTACCGCTTAACAGTAAAAAAACGATAATAGCATTGAATGGCAAGTGCTGCAACGCCCACAGGTGGAGCTAAGTTGTGCATGAACAACAATGGACAAAACGCAGAGAAGCCCAGGCGCGAACCCAAACCAACAAATGTTAATAAAAGAAGATCTTCCACGTTCTTTGCGCGCTAAGAAGAACTGTTGTAATTAAAAATCTTATTTTAAAACAAACCGATTGAACAAACAAGAACTGCAACAACATGTAAGCATCAACTGTGGCGCCAAATAGGAACATCTTTTTGTAGGCATAGAAATGAGATGGCGACTTCCTCAATACCAAATAAAAGACAAAGAAGCTCAGCGGAAAAGCAATCAAAAGCACACAAACGTAATGAATCAAATGAACATAATAAATTGCTGAGTCTTTGTATACATAACTGTCTGCAACGAGTGGATTGTCCGGATCCATTTTAGACAGAGTTGAGCTAAGAAGTTGAGAACAGAACCTTAAAGTCGTATTCAAATTTAAAGAACTCTTTTAACACAGTAACTCCACGTGCCACGGAATACGCCCACTACAAATTGCAATCATCATGTTTGTATTTGGGAGAAAGTGACAAATATCAAGTGTTTCCTCCTACAAAAGGAAACAAGTTGCCAGACATTTAAACTAAAATTGTAGTATCATTTCTGCTGCAAATTAGACAAGTAATTTAGTAGTTGAAAGAAGCGTTAAAGATCCAAACAAACTTTAAGTTGTTTATTTACTAACTGATGACAAATGAGATCGCTTAAACATTGCCGTAATATCAAGGTTAATCTAACTCGATAAGTGTAAATTTCAAGTAGTTCAAGAACAATGGACACTTGTGCTGACATTTCCTTGCACGCTCCTGCTCGCACAGCCAAAATTGCGCTGTACTTCTTTCCCAGTTCTCAACAACTTCAATTCCTTTTGCGTTCACCTTCAATGAATTGTAAGTGCCAGTAGTTGCAATAGGACTGAACTTGGGCCATTTCAAATCACTGGAGTTGATCTTGTTCGGATTTCTGAACAAATGGAATTTGACCGTGAGCACATCTAAAGATATGTTTCTTACCCGTTGATTACAAAGTTGGCAATAGACTCGGACATGAACTTTTGAGCAGACATGTCATCGTTGGCGGAGGCTTTCTGAATAACAAGTGTTCCAAACACGGCGGAATCTTTTCTGCTCGCATTTTAGGAAGTGTAACTTTCTTCCACTGGTCAAAATTCGTTTTTTGTTTATCAAGCTCCGGATTGTAGTCATAACGCGTATTTCTGGTCTCCATATTGAACAAAAAGACATTTGAGTCGGGTTGAGATGATAGACGATGAGCTTCCAACAACAACGGCGCGACTTCCATAAAGTTTGTTCTGATCTGAAAAGAACTTATTGAATGCAATGTGTTTAAATGATAGTTACTTGTTTTAAGGCTCTCATAGTTCCCATTGAGTCTTCTGAGAACAGATTGAGGTAATGCTCCGTAAAAGCTTCCGGATTGTGAGTTCGTTTGAGGTCGCGATTTAATTGCAAAACTTTGGTCAGACGCTGTTTGTTAATTGATTTTTCTGTTGACTTGCCAACTGGATTTTGACAAGTTCCTTAAATAAAACATATGTCACAATGCAGAGTTTCCAAAAACTTGCCCAATATAGCATTCATTGGCTTTGTAGGCTTTTGCGCAATCAGATCACTGGTATCAATTGGCCACCGGTTCCAGAACTGACGCAACCTTTTGTCAAGACGCAAGATAGCCTAAAACAGTTAGAATAGAAGTGCTCTTCAAAATAAGCAAAGTTACTTGTTTTCGAACGCCGTTCATGCATTCAATAACACCGTCTTGTTCGCTTCGGCTCATCGTTTCCGGATCTTTGTTTTCATCGATGCACTGGAAACGTAGAGCCATTTTCTGTATTTGTTGGAATGTGAAATAGCGGTTATTGTCAAATATGTCTGGGTCATCTGCGGTGCCGCCAATTAAAATCACTTGCGAGAACAACACTAAAATTGAATGTCAAACATCGAACACGTTGTTAATTACAACTAACTTCTTGTTTTTGGCATTTGACTCAAATAAGAAATAATTTGAGCTCCTTTCCGCGATCCCATTGCTGTGATTTGGTTGGAATCTCCATTGAAGTGCTTGATGTTCTTGTTTACCCACTCCAGGGCTAGTTGAACGTCGGTTATGGCTGGATTTGGATGTTGAAAGCTGAAACCGCCTGCAATGAACATGTTTTAAAGTTATTTGCTATTGCAACTTTAAAGACTCACCGAAAATTGAAGCTCGATAATTTACACTAACGACAACCATTCCTTTGCAGGCCAAATTGTCAATCACTTGCTTTGCATCCAAGTTTGCTGTACTGTCCCAGTTTGTCTCGCCTTCGTGGAAATACACTAGAACCGGCAGAAACTGATCTTGCTAAATTTGTTTGTGTTTGTTTAGAGTTTAAAGATTTTGCGCATACAATTGGAGTGCATTGATAAACATTTAAATTTAGACACTTTGACGAACTTCCGTTTATGTAGAAATTTGTTGAGCATTCATCTCCCCATCTGACTGCATTCACTTCCCTTGCAAGTTGAACAAGTTTTCCGGACTTAAAAAGTGAGAGTTTGGGTAGATTTGCATCAATAATCGGTTACCTGGAAGTTCGCTGCAACTCCGTATTCGATGCCTGTGAAATAGTTGCCTTTGGACAATATTAGCTGTCTTCCAATTATGTGATGACTGTTGTTTTGACCATTTATAGTGATTAGCTTCGACAGATCCGCCGGCACAATTATACTGAAAACGATGCAGCCAAGGAAGAAAACGAGACCAAGTCCGAGCAGAACAACTAAATTGATGTTACTTTTGAATGTGGATTTAAATTTTATCTTCAAACATCACTAATCAAATCATGCAAATAAGTTTTGACGCAAAAGTTGGGATTAATTTCTTCGTTGGCGAAAAACCACACAACTTCGCTCAATATCACCATGCGGCATGATAAAAGAAATCATAACGCAAGCTACACATAAACCGGATTGGAACAATAAAGCTCCGACTTTTTCAGCGTAATTCCATTTGAGTAATCGGAAAATGAAACTGATCGAAAAAGTAGGACGTTGAGCTAATAAACTCTGCGCCTTTTATGTCTTTTTGCACAAAAAGCTGGTGTTTATGTCGGAAGCTTTTAACTAAACTCACTTGCAGTTCCGACCAAATATGCCCGAAGTTTTGAAGTGTTTATTATCACTTTCTGCATCTAAAAATGTTTTGTTAACAAGTTTTTAAAGAATTGAACGAATTGATTAAACGTAACAACAACGAAAGAAAAACAAACATAATGAGTCAAATTAGACAAAACAACGGACACCCGAAAATTATCCCTACTACGCAATAAACAAGCGTTACGAACAAGAAGACAACTTGCATGAAGAACAATACAAATCCAGTTCGGCACACGTACGTCTAATCAAATGAGAAGTTCTCTCGAATCGAAATCGAAAGTCAGCCGATGAGCGCCACTTCTGACCAGCCGTTTTCTTCATTAACCTCCAAAGCGCGTAATACACAAAGATAAACTAGCGCCGCAATTCCGAACTTAAACGCCAGTAACGTTTGTGGAAGTTAAATACAAGGTAAACACTTCACAGAATTTGATTATCGTTTAAAAGTGGCACAAAGTAAGTTTGTCAAACAGTTTAGAACAAACAAAAGGTGTCTTGAATGACTAAGTTGTTCAATAAACGTTTTTCTATCAAACAAAGCGCGCAATCAATTCGTCAAAATCTAATAGCCGATCACTTTTCCGTTCTTGTTCATAAAAAGAAGTTAGACTTGACGGATCAAGTAGTGTTTCCTGTTGAGTGCCGCTTGTTTAATTAAGTCAACTTGAGTGAAAGGCAATTTGTTTAAACGGAGCACCGAAATTGAGGGCGACAGATCCGTTTGTCATTGAAATTAGCTGTAATGTTCAAACATATTGTAGCAAATAAGGAAACCGAAACAAAATATTGTTTACAGAACGCAAAGCTTTGTTTAATTTGAAATATAAATAATGTTTGTTGTGTTGATTCAATTCAACTTGCTTTTTGGTTTGGAACTTTGATGCTGATTTTTGAGTGGGTCACAAATTTATTGACTCCGTTTCGCGTGCGCAGGAATTTGTTGCCTCATTAAACATGTGTTTTGCTGTTGGCATGAGAAGTTTCAGTTTCATTAAAACTGTATCTAGTTTAGTCGTTGCCGTAACATTAGATTCAAGCTTAGATAGCTGCTAAATTCGTTGAATTGTTTTTAATAGACCAATCAAGTAATGAAAACTGACACCGTTCGGATCTTTTTGTGTTCAGTTAACCGCGGAGATTGTTATCCTGATGAATCTTTTAAAATCGTTCCCCGCTTGCAAATGAACTCTTTTGCACCCTTTTTGACATTTTAGGGTTGGTTTACTGTATCTTGGCATGCTTCACTAATTAGCGGGAAAATTCTTATTCATGCATGCAGTTATTATCTGGAGAACTGACAACAATAATTTATATTTCAAATTAATTGTGGTTTTGTTTTTAAGAAGCTAGTTTTAAATTAGTGTTACATAAGTTATGTGCTTTCATTTTTAATGCTCCGGATATTGTCGCTTATTTTCACATTGTCATTTAAACAATTACATTTAATTGCGGTTTCAGTTATTGGCACAATGATAACAAAAAATCGAGTGTAAGTTTCCAATACATATGGCACAATTTTGAGCATTTTAAAAGAATGGGAAGAATCGTCACGAGAGCACATGCAACTAACTTAATCTCCGACTCAAATCAATCTGTCAAAATTTGAGACAAACAACTTACTGTAAACAAGTTGTTTTTGTGCCACTCTGTAATTTGCCTACTAGAACAAACTAAATCAATCACAGAATCTTTAACAAATAAGATCGTACTCGTTTATTTAGGTTACTCTCATTTGTGGAAGCATTCTGTCGTTTTAAATGGATTTTTGCCATAACATTTGGTTTTGTCTTTATCAGTGTGGCTACGTATTCCGCGCAAATCTGATTCGACAACTGCTACAATTTATGAAAACACGACGGAGATGCCAAAAGCTACCATACACTATGAAAAAACTTTTAAAAACGGACAAGAGATATTGGGAAGAAACTTTTGTCCATTAAAAGGCTTTGATGCGGAATCGGTTATAAAAAACAACAGCCGGGCAAGTCAACTAATTTAAAGTCTAAACACTCGTTTTAGCCACTTCCATACAATTCTTGGACTTATGATCGAAAAACAGGAATTTGCGTTGGTACAGATGCCATCAATTGTCTGCCCGCTTTTATACAACAGCCGGAAACTCGTCAATATGTGGTAAGTAGTCAATCCAAAAAGTTGCTTATTATGTTTTTAGCTAGCCGAACCTACAAAAGCTGTCCACTGCGTTGTCCAAAAATCTATGTCCAGAATTTTTAAAACATTGGCATTCTTTCTAAATGACCCATTAGATTTTCTACTCTCCGAAGAAAAAGATATCATTGCCGACGTTTATGACAGGTTTGTTTTAAACATTCATAACCTTTTCTTAATTGCATTTTTAATTTTAGAAGTCGATACAACGGAAACGTTTGGTTAAAGGCAGATGATTGGCAACACGTAATGGTTATTCGCGATCCAATTGAACGCTTTCTATCTGGCTACACTCACTTTTGTTTGACGCAAGTTCTTTGCATTTCAGTTTACGGTAAACTTTCTTTGTTTTTAGAGGCAAGCGCAATTCATGTAGGAGATTTTGCAACGATTGCGGAACAGATATTGCGTGTTTCCTTGAAAGTCAATTCAAAGACGGCTGGAAGGTTGCTAGAAAAGAAATGCCCATGAATGTCCAACTTCAACATATGCTTCCGCAAACATGGTACTGCGACCTCAATAAGCACTTTCACAAATACAAATTCCTCCGCTACAACTCCAACAGTGCAATCTTCTTTGATCAACAATTAGGACCGTTTTTGAAATCAAGAAACGTGAGCGACTCAGCATTGAAGTACATTCCGCAACAGAATGACAACCAACAAGAACAGCTCATTCAACCAGTGGATATGAATTGAAAGATTACATAGAAGCAAAAGTTAGAAACACTCCATATTTGTTGGAAATGATGGTTCGTCTCTTCTACCATGATTATATCGCTTTTAACATCCCGTTACCGATTGTTAACGCGTAGTTGCTGATCTTATAGACTGGATAAAATCTTTCAACATCAATAAACAATATAACTGTAATAAACAATTTATTTCAACAACAAATGTGAATTTACTCAGCGCGGATAAGACCCAAGAAATCGTCCAAAAGCGTGCCCAGAACAAAGAGATCATTGGCGTCCTCACGCACACTTATGACTTTCAATCGGATTTCGTCGTCTGACTTAATTTTCACGGACTCATCAGTTGTTCGGTAGCAAGGCATCGGACCACATCCATCATATTTCCTTAAAAAGTAAAAATAACATAGATTCTTGACTCGCGGCACTTACATGTCAGGCGGAATGGAATGCTGTGAGATGAAGCACGAAAGAGGGCCAACGTCGCAGAAGATACCAACATCGTTTATTTGTCGTACCACGCCATCGATGACTTGCCCTTTGAACGGTCTGAACACAATTGCTTTGTAAGTGACTGGATAGATTGCAAAACCGCTTCCTAAAAATGAAAATGTTATTCAACCCAACTATTCAAACAAACCTGGTTGAACTAAGCCTTGGCCAATGTTGTCGACAGTGGTCACAGCTATGATGGAGCCATATTTGCCTTTGCATGTGCCCTCAACGTCTTTGTACAACTTTTGCTTAACTGACTCCAAGAGATTTGGTCCGAAGTATTTCGGATGAAGACATACCTCGTGTTCAAGTGTCAAATGATAAAACATGTCGACTGAAGGAAGCTTATTAGTTTGTTCAATATTAAATGCTGCAAAAATTAACTTTCAAATTGAATAATAAAAGTTAAGCAAAGAAAAACGTGAATCAAAACAATACTTCTTGCTATTTTCAACATTTCTATTTCAGTTACGTTAATCATTTCAAGCAGCTTAGAATCTGAAAGTCCGACTCTGTCAAAGCGCAAGAAATATAATTTGAAGTTTAAGCTAGCAGTTGTGCAGGTCATGTTTTCATTCGAATCGAAGATTTGCAAGGTGTTTCCAGTCATTTAGTTTTTGGCAACGTCATGCAAAGATTGCAGATCTCTTAGAAGAAGGTCATGTAAGTCTTTTGAGTAAGAGAATATTTAAACTTCTTTGCTTTACATTTGTTGAGTGTCTTGAACTGCCGACTCTACTTGATGATATGCGCACACAACGACATGAAAGATCGTGTAAATCCAATTTGGTCAGATATGCGCATCGGCGAGTCTCAGTTGTGTTTGGGTTCTGTAACTTTTGATGGCATAACAATATTCTAATTAAAGAAGATCATTCAAAAATCAAAGTTTTTTCGCCAACACCCACAATGAATTTGAAGGTCGAAAGATCGCGACCTTTCCACTCCACCTACGATAACAAATCAGTTCATTACAACTGCCATCTGGTTCAAAACACACTAATTTTGGCGGTTGCAAGAATTAGAGTCGAAGGCCGTTTGTTTCTGCATAATCTTTAAAAACTTAAACTGCGTCGACATCCAAAAAACTCATCACTGGCAGAATAACAATTCAAGCGCACAAATTATCAGATTACCATAATCCAAACAGACGTCCGATGAACATCGTTGTGATCCGTGAGTTCCCGCTAATTGTAAGAAACGGAGTTCAGAAAGTCAAGATATGCAAGAAAAACTGCAGAATTAATTTGCCTCACAGTTTGCAAATCATGAGTCGGACAGTGCAATCAATTAAATTGGTTTCCTTTTTGAACTCAGCGGCATCCAATTGGTCGAAACAAAAGTGAAAGCTTCTAACAAGTTTGTTAATTGCGCTCGAAAAAGATCCACCATAAAAGATCGATTCGTCACTCGTCAATTCTGGCGCGATCTTTGTTGCTCCAGTGCTTATCTTTAATCGGTAGTTTGTCGAAGTTTGGTCATTGTTGTTTCGGGATATCTTGTTGCCGAAGAAATGGGATTTGTTGATTAGTTGAAAGGGAATACGGTGAAGTAAACGTTTTTGTTATTCTTATGCAGTTTTATGCAATCGACATGCCACGTGATCGATTTGCCTACTTGTAATCTCGTTGATTGTTATGCAGTAAAGCATATTATTTAATCTATTTTTAAATTAAAAGCTGATTCGGTTATTTTAATACTTTTAAATTCACTGTCCGCTACTGTCTTTGTAAGTTCTTTTGAGCAAAATCATAAGGAAATGTTTTGGCGACTTTTATGACCAACGGCTGATTTGTAGTCTTCGGCGAGTTACACGTTTGATCATTTCGTGCGTACACAAAAACTTAACCGGTTTCTACGTCTGCGTAAATAAATCCACGCGCTTCGTCTATTCCTTTTCTGTTCCATCTTTGCATAACCGAAAAAACATTAGTACAAACAAAAGAATTAGGGAGTTTTTCTTCGGCAAGACGATTCGAGTGTGGATCGGAAAGACTCGAAAAGAAAGACAATCAATTACGTTATGCAATTGAATAACAGTTGAAGCAAGTGCTCTTAAAAGATATTCGTTGACATGCACAAGTAAAGTTATTTGAATTGAATAAACACGTCTTTTAGAGTTTCATCTGAATGACACAACTCAACACAAAGTTATCAAGCACTTAGATTTCTTCTTTTAATGATAGAAGTTTAGATTGTTTCTTCTTGCAAATGTGTGCATTTTGTTTGTAAGCTGTGCCAGACCAATTGTTAAATTAGATGTAGGCAAAATAAGAGGCACTACGTTAAGAACTAGAAGCATCACAATTGATACGTTTAATGGAGTGCCTTTTGCCGAGAAGCCAACAGGCGCAAATCGATTTGAGGTGAGTTTTTAAAATTAGTGTTGTGAAGTTTTGTAGTATCAACAATATTGCTGTCATTTTAGAAGCCTGTGCCAATTAAACGATGGACAGGCGTTAAAGATACAATAGAGAGAAAGCCACTTTGCATGCAATTGACTAAAAAGAAACCAAATCATCAGGCGCACATTAGGTAGTTACTATTTGTTGCTTTTAAAGTTAATAATTTTGATTTTAGATACTCCGAAGACTGTCTTTACATGAACATCATTCGACCACATCACAGGGTTTGAATAGCAAAGAACTTGTAATTACATTGGTTTAGCCGGATAAATTGCTGCCTGTCATGCTGGTCATACACGCTGGAGGCTTTGAATGTAATCTTAACAGTGAATGCTTACAATATTTGTTGATTTAGATGGCGGAGCTTCAAACTTCGGCATTCGAAGCAATCGTGGAATGAGCTTGTTGGGTTTCAATGTAATTATAGTGGCTATTCAATATCGACTTGGCGTCTATGGATTTGCATCCAATGGAGAGCATGATCTTCCTGGCAATCTTGGATATTTTGACCAAGCAGAATCACTAAAGTTTGTGCACCGTAACATCAAGCACTTTGGCGGCGATCCAGATAGAATCACCTTGTATGGATTTTCAGCCGGCGGTGAGCTTAAACGCAACTTTCAACACATAAGTATCTAAATTAATCGGTCTAGCTGCTTCTACAACGGCACTAAGTGTTTCGCCTATTACTCGAGATTTGTTTAATCAAGCTATCGCAATGTCCGGTTCTTCAATGGCAATTTGGGCTAATAGCAACATGACTGTCGAGTCTACACATCAGTTAATTGAAGTATTGGGCCGAGATGCAAACGAAACTGTCAAACAACGTCTGAAAAGAGCAACTCACGCTGAGATATTTAATGCAACAATGGAAATCGAAACTACAACATACATTCAAAACTTTGGCCTCTTCACGCCTCGAATGGACGGAGACTTTTTCCCTAAAGACATACCAGAACTGATTGAAGAGTCGCCACCCAAGCCTATTGTTATTGGAATGGAAACGCAAGAATCTTTGCACCAAGGTACTGCTTTTACACAATCGAAACTAATTAATCAGTTTCAGCATTTACTAGAAACACCGAAAAATCAAAAATTGCAATTCCTGTAAGAAAGCGTCTTTCATTTGGCGAAAACGACTTGAAAGGTCTGATTAAAAGACTGATCTCAAAAGAAGTTTATGGCAAAAACACAAAAGGAAGTGCAAAACAAAGTTTTTGCCTATTACGAGTCAGTTTCTAACAGCACTTACGAACGAGACAACGTTTTTTATATGCGTCGCTACGCCCAGATTGCTTCTGACTTGCAATTCAACATGGCCATATTACAAGAAATCCTCTACCGCACCCACTTCGGATGGAAAGTCTTTGCCTACATGCACCCATACACAAACGGCAAAAGATCATATAAGCACTATCCAGTTAAAGGTTAAACTTTAACTATTCAGAGCATTTTTGTAACTTCAAGTGCTTTTAGAATCTTACCATGGTGCCGATAAGCAATATTCCGATTACATGCTAGGAGTTGACAGAGCAACAACTGCAGATGCAATTATGGAAAGACAGACAATTAAATGGATAATCAAATTTGTCAAAACAGGGTGAGTAAATTGTTACATCAAATGTTTGTTTATTCACTCAAATTTAGAAACCCATCAAGTCCTGACCTTACATGGAAACCAACAAACGCCAGATCACCACTTCGTTTTGCTCGTCTCGGACCTGATCCGTTTATGAAAGACGATTTCTTGATTAAACGCTTCAGGTTCTGGACTAAACTTGCACAAGAACATAATTACGATCAAGTTCGGATGATGCCATTAAACAAAACTTCTTTGCTCAACTCAGTTGTTATTTAAATTGTTTATTTGTTGTTAATAAAGTTACAGTTGTTTTCATGTTTAATTAAAAGCAATTAATTAATTCATCAAATTCTGCATATTCTCGACACGTCGAGAGGATTTTTGCTGCGAGTGTTCATTTTTCAACTCTGCAAGTGCTCCTGATTTTATCGAATAAGTTTGCATATTAAGTCTTCCGCGTTGCTTTTATCCTTCACTGCGCATGACGTTTAGAGGAAGAAGCTCAAATCGAGCGATGTTTAATGTGCAGATTCTTTTAAACGGAGTTTAGCTAACTAGGTTAACTTTTGTTGTTTAAATGCGTGTACGTGAACTTATTTCCGAGTGTAATATCTTTAGAGTTAAGCTTTAATGGAATATCACAACCCAATTAAATCTCTCACTGAACTCAACTCATATCAGCAACGCATATCAATTGAAAGTCCGCAAACAAAAGGTTTAGTTAAACGACAAGTCTTAACTGAATTTCTATACTTTTAGACAGAGCGGAATATTCCTTAGACAATAAGTGGATTTTTGGCATCGTATTCTTTCTATTAATAATTATTTGGATGCACATTCTCTACGACACTAATCAGTCGTCTGTTGTGATCTATTTAAATACAACTGATATTGCTCAAGCTGTTGTGGATGCACAGGAGAATGCAAGAAAAATTGGCTTGCAAACAGTTACTTCGGAAATTGTTAAAAACTGGACAATAACATGACCATTCTTTGTTTGTCAATTGAATAAGTCGAATAAATTGAACATTTTTGCGTTGTTTGCTAACACAAAATTAAATTAAGTTGTTTCACAAAAAGTTTTGCGAACTCTGAAAACAATCAATTAGCATTTTGCACATAAAAAGATTAGCGATCTTTAAAGACCAAATAAACGTTGTTTTTTTGCGGAGTCTACTCACTTCAAAAAACATCCCACCTCTTTTTTTGATCAAACTTCGACTACTTCAATGCATCGCAAGTGTTCAATATTGATTTTGGCGGATTTGCATACAGAATTAAACTCATTTCTGGTGCATATAGCGAGTAGTTAAACATATATGAGAATAGATGAGCAACAAATTTCCACATATTCGCTTCGACTGCGATGAGCTGAAAGGGAAACATGACTTTGAAGTTTGTTATTTTAATTGTATCTATCGTTTTTCTTGGGCTGTTTTTGGAAGTCCGGACACAACGTGAGTTTACTTGAAACTGCAGTGATCTATTTAATTTAGAGCTGGACTATCAAGTCACCAAACAACTTGTAAAACAGCAAAACAAAATCCGTTCGACTGTCGCTAAAGGCAAAGCTGTCAATGGAACCAATGGCAATAGACTGCCAAAAGCCGGTAACATGTATCGAATAGCTTATTCGACAAAATTAGAAAAGAAGGCCATAAAAATTGCCAATAAGTGCAATTTTACTCAACCAAAGGGAACGAGCGTTTTTGTTGCTCCGATGGACGCTTCTGATCCGGGTAGTTTGATTTAAATGTTATCGTTAACCGTTCACGCTTTAGGTACCATTATTACAAACGCCACACAGTCTTGGTACATGGAGCTGACTCAAAATGGAATCCCGTCATTAAGATTCTCTGCTTTAAATCCGACCGGTGGAAAATTTACACAAATGATCTGGGCCAAGTCCAAACGAGTTGGTTGTGCGATTGGAAACTGTTCAGGTAATCACTTAAACCAATCATTTTTAGTTTCTGTGGTTGTTTAGAATTTGCTAGTGGCAGTTCAGACAGTGGAACAACTCCTGCGTTGTTCGTTGTTTGCAAATACTCGCCAGCGTAAGTAACTTAAACTAAAATATAAACTGACTTTCAAGATTTTAAGAGGTAATGTCAACGGGAAGCTAGTCTACAGAAAGTCGAAGAAGGCAGCTAACAAATGTCCAAAGAAATCAGTTCCTAATCGAAAGACTGGACTTTGTAACACAAAAATACGTAAGTAATCACTTTTAACTTCAACAAAAACAATTTATTAAAACAACAACAAAACTCGTTTACGTTCCTTTAAAACACTGATATTGCCGTTCGTGTTGGTAGTGCACTGAATCTGCTCGGTACTCGCTTAATAAAAGTGGATTGTAGCCGTATATTTCTTCAAAAACTTGAACACATCTTGCTCTGTCTTTCAAGTGCTCGGGTCTTTTTGACAGTCCTTTTTCAACAAAAGTGCCTCTGAAATGCGTTTAATAAGCTAAGTTGAATGCTGTTTAAAGACTCGCTTTGTGTAGAAGATTGGCGTCGTTTTTATGGAAGCTTTCCTAGACAGATGAGATACTAAGAAATTCATGGCAACATCCTCACAATTTGTTTTCTGGTCAACCCATTCACGAACAGCTTCTGGCTGAGAAGTCCAATAAGCTTTTAAATAATTGCGATGCAAGAAAGCACCCGACGTCAAAATTAAATTGTAATGGCATTCAGTTTCGGATTTGTAGACGCCTTGTTTAGTTAGTGGATCTGTGTAGCCGAGACGTTCGTTTGGTCCAACCAAGACATCACGGTTTTCACGCCAAACACTAAAAGTCCAAACGTTGTTTACAATTACAGGGATAACAAATACCGAAATGAAAATTCAATTAATTCGTTATCAGCTTCGAAGTCGTCGTCCATGCTAGAAAACAATTGAATTAAAAACACCATTCAAGAGTCTAATACCTAAAGACTGCTTCAGTTTCAATTAGATCAAACGGCAAAAAGCGAAGATTGAGTGAGCGGTTTTCTGCCAACACAAAATGGACTGGAACGTGGAGTTGAGGCCAAAACTCAGAAGGCGGAGGTTTTCGTTCCTTATCTACCCACAAAACAATGATTTGGCGTAAAAATCTAATGCCATCTAGCTTCTTCAGAACGTGTCTCACTTGTTTGTCTCTTTTGTATGCCATTAAAACGACTAAAAGAGTTTAATAAATGTAAGAGTGAACCAAAAAAACGTTAACACAAAAAATTGTTTGTGTTTGAAACTTTTGATTGACCTTTTTGACAAAAGACTTTTTTGTGTTTGGAACTTTTGATTGGCTTTTTTGACAAATGCTTTCTTTTGTGTTAACGTTTTTTGGCCCACTCAGTAATCTATTTGATTAAAGCTTACTTGTAAATTCTTCATCTGGAACATTTCCACTCAAAGAAGATGCGTAATTCATTCCACTTTTGGCACTTTCTAAATGTGAATTCAATGCACGCGGACTCATTGTGCGTTCATTTGATTGCCATAAACGATCATAAGGTGAATAAGAATCCAAAAATGTGGGATCCGAGTTGAAAACAAAATTAGCATTCTAAAAATTGTTTGTTTAATTAGTTGATTTAAAGAATGCTTTTTTACTTGCAAAGACATCCACGGGTTTTGCGTGTTGACTGGTTCTCTTGGAGTATAATTTACAGGCCATATAGAACTCCTAGCTAACCTAGTTTCTTCAATACGTTCAAAGGGAGCCGAGACTTGCATGCGATAACGAACAGCCGACAACGTTGATCGAATTAAAGCTGAAATCATATGAGAATAAGAAAGCACAAAACAAACAACATACTTTTTGAATCACCAAAATAGTTTTTGCTAAAAAATTGCTGTCCACGTCGTTTCATTTCTAGAACTTGATCGTTGTCAAATTGTTGCAAGTAGTCAAGCATGTTTTCTATTCGATTTGTTGGAACGCGAACAACAGCCGAGTTCCATGAAATTAAGTCAGACAACGGCAAGCTTTTAAAATCAAATCCACCAATAACAGGAATGGAACCGAAGACAAGTGCTGCATAAAAAGCAGCGTTGAATTTACGTGCATTTGTGTATCCAATGTAAATAAAGTGTGGTTTGTGTTCGAGATCTTCTAACAAATCAGTGTAAAAACATTTAGTTTCTTTGTTGTTTCTTTTCATTTCACATCCGTGAATCAAATTGCTTGACGGTGTTTGATCAACATGGACTTGTAGTGTTAGCTAAAAATTAAATATATACAAGAACAAACAAATAATTACCCGATGAGCTGTGCGTTCAATTGGACTTTCTATGTTGTCAGGGAACATTTAGAAACAAGCCGTTTTGACCACTTAAAACAACAACAACATTAATTAACAACGTTCAAATACAAAAACTCACAAGACGTCATTTCCAAAACAGTGTTCAACTTTTGAGTCCTTTTCCAATGTCCCGTTCAATAAATAAACAACATGTCTATGCTCGTTTCCATCCAAAAACTCAAGTGAATTCAGTTCATTTGGAGTATCAATTACACAAACGAACACACAAGCACTTGCATTTGATTTGTCATTAATTGCATAATTTGAATTCAACAGTTGACCGTGAAGTCTTTGTGCCTGTGTTGAAGCATTTTGTGCAAGTGGATAAATAAAAGCGTTGAATGTGGCGCAAGTTCTAAAACATCAAGCCGTTTTAATTAGCACTAAACAATAAAAACTTGCTTGTTGTTTGAAGCAAATTCATCACGCAAAATCAAATTGAACTTTTTTGGCGCAACAACTAAAAAACATAAAAACAATTCAATAAGTCGCAACTAAAGTCAACCTTGTTCATTATCGGTTCCGTCAAACTTGTAATTTGGTGAAAAGTCCGTAAACTCGTCATGCTCTACATCTTTTGTAAACGTCCAGCCGTAAATAAGTAAACAAAAGTAACTGAACAGAATAACTGTTCCAAATATAGCAATCAATTTGTTCGAAAACTTGTGTACAAACGTTGCAGCTTGTTTGAGTATAGTTCCAGTCATTCTTTACATTGGAAAACAAACAATTTCGTTGACTTGCAAGTCGATCTGCGTGGCGCGCTGATTCTGCGCAAGATAGCTGGATTTGAATTTGCGCCGATTCCATGGCAGATTATTAAAAGATAAAGCTTGTTGAGAGACTGCGCAGAATTTAATTAAGTTAGCGTGTTTAAAGAAAGAAGTAACAAACATAATTTGACTATCAAAGTAACGATTCATTTTTGTAGATGAAAATGCGCCAGGAACGGATTCAGATGGAAATGCAGTGTTCCAAGTAAGGTTTAATTGACACAAAAGTTTAGTTATTATTTAGACGGCCGAATATCCCGACTTGACTCCACAAATTATAAACAATCGTTTGGGTCGAGGACCTCCAGTTTCTGAGCCACCACCTAAAGATCCCAACAATGATGACAATGAAGACAGTGGATCAGGCGATGATGGAACGGATACGGGAAATTCGGACTATGGGGATGACTATTCGGACGATGAAAGTTCTCTAGCTAAAAAGACCAAGAAGAACGGCAAAAAGAATGGCAAGAAGAACGGCAAAAAGAATGGCAAGAAGAATGGCAAAAAGAATGCTAAGAAAGTCAGTAGCAAGCGTCGCGTGAAAAGAGCTGCAAATGACGATTATGACTATTCAGGTCAGCGATTCACTGTTTCAAACATTAAATAGTGCTAATGCAAACTTGTTCTTTATAAAACAAGCCTTATCCATTCTAGACAACCTGCTAGTTAGCCTAACATTTTAGTCAAACACTTTGTATCCATTCACTCAACTTTAAAAATCGCGAATCAATGCTGAAATTTAGAGGACTACGATTATCCAGACACACCTAAACAACAACCGACAACCAAACCCCCAAAAAAGCAATCAAATAATGACTATGACTATGAAGGGAATCCAGGGGTAAATTTAAAATCATGAAGTCTAACTGCAAGTCAATCAATTTAGAATAACATCCCAGCTCCCACAAAGTCACCAACAACAAAAGCACCGGCAAGACAAACAAATAACGACTACTATAGCGACTCAGATTATCCAGACTCGGTAAATTCGTCCAAATTAAAACGGCAATCTATCTCGTTTTGCACATTTAGGATAACAACCAAGCAGCAACAAGGCCTCCAAAACAACGCAGAACAACAACGGCATCTTCTACAGGTTCAGATTACGACTATAGCGATTCGGACTATGACTATAGTGACTCAGGGAACTCAAATTCCAATGGCAAAAGAAACAAAAAGTTAGTTATTTAAACAGTCATTAAAATTAGAGTTTGTGCACTTTTTTATTGACTGTCGTAGCTTATTGAATTGCCAAAATCTAAACACTGCAAACAAAGGTTGCCGTTTTAATGCAACAGACTAAAATTATCGAATTCGCTGATTTAAATCAATTAACTTTGTAGAGGTAAAAAGAACTCAAATTCCGCAAGTGACTACGATTATGGAGACTATGATTATGGAGGAGAATTCGGACGGTATATTTATAGCCAAAAATGCTAATCAACAACTTTTAGATTATAACTACGACGACGACTACGGAAAAGGAAAAGGCAAAAAGCATAAAAAGAAAAAGAAGAACAAGAAAGCGCAAATTCCAAAGACATTCGACGTCAGAAAACAAAGCAGCTGGTCTAGTTGCAACGACATTTTCGACAAAGTGCAGAACATTGCTAACTGTGGATCAGGTAGAGAATAAAAGAGGTTAGATGATACAAGTTGTTTCAGGCTGGGCAGCCGTTGTTGCACAAATGATTTCGGATCGCCGATGTATTGCTTTTGGGCAGCCCGGATATTTAATGAGCACTTGGGACATCGTATCGTGTTGTAAAAAATGCAGAACTCAAAACAAGAGAAACGGGTAAGTTCGAATAAATGAATATGTTTTAATCAAACTTGTTTAGTTGCAAAGGTGGAAGCGTGGCCAAAGCATTAAATTGGTACAAAAACAAAGGAATCGTGACTGGAGGCTCATATGGCGGAAGCGGTTGTAAAAACTATCCATTAAATATGGACAATCCTAAAATGCCCAAAACTACGCCATGTCAAAAGACATGCGACGGCAACTATGGACAAAGAAGCTACTTGCAAGACAAACGAAGAGCAAGCAGTAAAATAAACTTGAAAAACGAAAGAGCAATCAAGAAAGAGATCATTGCTAGAGGCCCTGTTGTCACTACAATTAACGCCTACACCGACTTTCCAAATTACAAAACAGGCATCTATCAACATACTCTAAACGACACAACGACCAGACGAACTTATGGACGCATTGTTGGCTGGGGAGCCGAGAATGGTGTCAAATTTTGGACTGTTGCGCATGTTTGGGGCAAATAAGTTGTTTATGCATTATTTTTAAATACCTTTCCAATTAACTGCATTTCCTAACTCAATTAACGTTTAGTTTTTAAGAAATGGGGCGAACAAGGCTACTTTCGTATACTTCGTGGAATTGATCATTGTGGTGTGGAATCGAATGCAATGACTGTTGTCGTCAACAAAGATTGACTCTGTAATTATTGAACATATCGACTCAAATAAACAACTGAGTGATCTTTGTGAATTCAAGTTTTTGAGCATGTCGAATCAAATAAACAACTGAGTGATCTTTAGAGATTACAGAGTGGACCAAAAACAAAAATTGTTTGTGTTTGAAACTCTTTGATTGATTTTTTGACAAAAGACTTTTTTGTGTTTGAAGCTTTTTTCGTCCACTCAGTACTTCTCTTCTTTTATGGCGAAACACAATCTTTAGAGTTGTTTTATGACAGGTTCGAAGAAATTAATAAAAGTTCCAAGTTTTTAACTGTCATCTTCTTTTACAAAATTGAAATACTCGAATGCGTTCAAAGCTACAAAGTGAAAAGATTCTAAATTCTTGAATTGTTTGCAGACTACAAAAAAGCACACGTAAACGGAACAAAAATGCGGTTAATTCCAACGGATTTGCATAAACAACTGATCAGCGCCAAAAACACTTCCACACTTAACTGTAGTTTCCGACTAAAAGTTGCTGATTTTTGATGCAACATTCAACAACTTCTAGCAATTTGAAATCTTTATTTAAACAACTGAAATCCTAATTTGGGTTAACTTGATTGCTGATTCTTGAGTTGGCTGGAGGCTGTTGAGTCCGAAAAACTTGGACATTGTAGTTCGCAGTTGGTTCGCGTAGCGTATACCAATAAATAAGCGTTGTTATGAATCTAAAAACTAAGTTTATATGTACCGCAACAGTTAAACCTCACCCGTCAACAGAATTGGCAGTCGGTAAAATAGGTCCAAAATTACTTGTCGTAAACGGCAGTACAATATTTCCAAATAAGATGTTTATGATTGAGGGGATTGCATTAAATAGGATTTCGGCTGCAAGAATCATCAGAACAATACGGTTTTTCTAAACAAAACATATGATAAAGTAGTGAAAAGCATTTAACAAACTCGTCTTTCACGTTTTGATGCTTGTCTGCCATAACGGTAATAGACAACAATGAATACGCCTCCAGACACAATGTTAATAAGACTTAATATTAAGTTCAAAAGCATCATATCTTCAAGTTGATCTGAAAAGGTTATTTAAATTGGGAAGTTAAAAGATTCTGTACCTGGAAGAAGACATCCGAAAGAAATGCACGCTTAAAATGTAATCAAACAAGTTGCAAAGATTAAAAACTAACTTGTTGTTTTCAAAACACGATAACTTCGCTGATAAACAATGTCCGTTGCAAAAGCAAATACAATTCCAAGTGCGAAGATGCTTACAGATTGTAGGTAAAAACGCCGGTTGCTTTGTTGGTTGGCAACTTTTGCAAAAGAAAGAGAATAAAGACGTCCAGCAATTACAAATATAGTTGATAGTGGCGTTACGGACCTCAAAATTGTGCATTGACTTTTAGAAGCACTAAATTTTTCAACTTACATTGCTCCAAAGTTTACAGCGCCGCGCACACGCAATGAAAGAGTGTTGTAATCAGTGCCTGAAAAGCAATGCCGTGCAACTTATATCGTTTTAAAAGCAAACTTTGTCCTCTCCACTCAAACAACATTGGCACAGAATACACCAGCGCCGTTGACATATAGAACAGCCACGCTCCGATGTTAATTTGCAGTTGAACGGGCAGCCTCATTCTACCTCTCTGTGTGATCCACAAAAAGTTGGCAAGCATTGGAATTGAAACAATGCTGAATATGCACATAATAACATATTCAAACAAAGTCAACCTGACCGCGTAGAAAGCAAATTCTTTGACATGTGGTGAAAGAGATGCGAAATCAGAGTCACTTACTTCGGACATGTTTTTTAAATCCAGAAACAGTTTTAAATCTGCAGAATTAACATTTAATTTAAGTTGTATTGCTTCAAAAACGGTGTTTGTGACAGCAAAAACTTTCGAAACGAATCCGATCTTTGAGTTGTGCCAGTGAATTGTTGTTTGTCGGCTACAATTGCCGGAAAGATACATTCCCACTCGAATGCCATCTGTATAAGTTCTCTGTGCAGCAAGTTCAAGTTCACACATGACTTTTGGCATATTTGTGCCGCTGTGTTAGTATTTAGAATTGTTTATAAGTTATCGGATCTCTGAAAAATGCTTTATATCCGAAATCATGAGGTCCTGTTATTTCGTACTTACAGTATTTGTTTATCAAGCACAAGTGGAACGTGTGGCTTTGAATGTTAAGAACATACTTACTTGTCAACAATTCTTTATTCAACTCTCAATTTCAAGTTAATTAATTTCTTAGATCGAATTAAAAGTACAACAACTACTGTAAATTAGACTAATTGTGTACTTTAAGTTAATTTCGAATATGTTCGTACAATTTATTCCACTTTCGGGGGCTTTAAATCAAACATTAATCTAATCAAAAGTACAAAAAACAAATCTCGAGCCAAAAAACATTTCTTTCTGTTAAAGTTTTTACTTTCTTTTAAAGAACGCGCACACTTTACTTTTTGATTGCATTTTGTTCGTGTTAGCGTTTTTTCTTTAATAGTTTTGCTGTGCTTTAAAGAGTATTTATTTAATGGCCGAACTTCTCGATGGAAAACTTCGATTTAGTAGGCGCGAAAATGTTAGATACAACTACGAATGCAATTCTTAAAGTGTACAAGTGCCAAATCTTTCATTATTAAATCAAAATACAAGATTTACTTAATCGGCTTGATAGTATTCGGCTTTAATTCGTTTAGTAAGGTCTATTTTTATAACTAATGCCAGTGTGCGTGAGAAAGGTTACCTACATTTTGTTAACCTTTTAAGTCGCAACTCAAGTTATCTTCGGTCTAATTTGGGGAAAGTTGCAAAAATGCATTCGTGCAAGGCATATAGATTTGGCTACAAACCCGATAAAGGGTGTTTAGCTACTAGATTAAATGCCAACTAAGCGCGTGGATGCTAGATTCTTCGGCACCATATATAGAGTTTGGACTAATTAGAGTGGTTGGGGAATTACTTTCAAAGTTTGTTTACGAATCCGCTCAAAAAGTGCTGCGGTTAGGAGGCGGCAATTAAATAAGTTCCACTTTTACATTCGAAAGCTGCTTCAAGTCGTTTAGTGCTACTTGTTACGTTCATAATTCAAAGTTTGCTTCGAACAAAAGCAGTTTAGTTAGTCAGTTGAGAGTGCTTAAAAGCCACAAAGACTAAACTTCGACGTCAAACAAAACACTTTTGTTGCCCCGCGAGTTCCTATTTGCAAAAAAACACTCCCGAAATAAAGTTGGTGCCCTTAATTGGGCGTTAAAGCCTTTACGTCACCCGTAATTACTAACCCTTGGTTTTTCTTAAAAACACTGATCACATTTTTTCCCCAATGCAGCAGCTCTACAAATTTGACCGCATGTCGCTGTTACAGTCGTGTTCATCTCCTCAAAAATCTCCCATTTAACTGCATTTACCGGCAGCGACGATCTGTGATGCGATGCGTGCTGCCCTCAATTCGAAAACAAGCAAATTTCAGTGTGCTCCAGCAATGTTGAAAATTGCGCACCTCTGGAGTGCCGACCGAAAAATAGGCAATTTGGTGAACACCTTGTTAACTGCTACAAGTAGCGGGGGTGCGGAACCGGAATGTCTTTTATGTTTATTGATTTGAGCGGTCAGCTCATGCTTGCTCTCTGTTTGGCCTTATTAATACATACGCCTCCAACCGGTTCCGCATTGAAAAACGACATCTGCGTTGCGCACAGCGTGTCCAAGTTATCTGGACTTTCGAGTGGCAAAACTTCTTGTCCTGCCCTTATTCCGTGCACATCTTGACCTCCCAGCCACAAAATAGGGTGTTTTTGGTATTGCTGGAAAGCTGGAAGCAAGGGCTTTCCAGAGACGTCAAGAACTGTGCACTTTCGACTAATTTCTTGTCACATTTGCAGAAACACTTATCGAACACATTCAATATGTTGTTCACATGTTGTCGAAAGTTGTATAAAAAGTGCATTCAATCTTGCCATTAAATCTTGCGAAATCCGTATAATAAACGCATTCGGGCCGTAAATGGCACTCAAATAGTTTGCAGAGGTTATTTTTGGACAGAAAGCACTTTCCAATTTCTTGCACCGCAACTCCGAAAGCCAAACATTTACGGCTATGGCTCATTAAACCGAACAGTTTTGCGCATCCCAAAAAAACCGGAAACCTTTGTGACCATTCTTCGAGTATGCAATTACAGTTGAACGCTTCGCGGTCGGTCCAAGTACACAAACTGCATTAAAACAACGCCGTTTTGACAGATACAAAGAATCACTTTTATTTATCAAAACACCTAGGTCCCGTACAGTACATGTCCCGAGTTTAAAGTAAACTTAACTGTCTTTTTTGAATATCCGCTTTAATTGACGTTTTCAATTCAACCGTTTAGTGTTTCTTGTTTGAATTGCTTTCAAAGCTATCGAACGCCGTTCAAAGGTCTCACTTTAGTTTAAACAGTTACCCTACAAAGCGGCGCATCTCTCCATTCTTTCTCGAAAACCCCGAAATTACCGGTAACGAGTTTTTATCTTATCTTTCTGCTCAAGTCCCTAAATAGTTGCCATTAGAGGTGATGTAATTTAATTTCTTGCTCAAAATGCTCTAAAACTTGTTCGCAACTCGTGTTACACTTAGTTGATCGAAAACTTCAGATTTGAATGATGTCACTTCTTTGATCTGTCGATTGTTAATTGTTCGAGTTGTTTGCACTTTAAAGCTTTGAAGTTCTTTACTGAATCAATTTCAGCTACTTATTCAAAAGATGCTGCGACTTACTTTCTTGACCTTCTTGATTAGACTCTTTTGCATTGTACATTTGTCACACGCCACAGAAGACGAATACGGTAAGAACGGAAAGGTGCATTTAATTTGTTTTAATTTCAGACGACATCATCGAGATTCTAAAGTCCGAGAAGCTTGCTCATTCGGGCAGCGCCACTATCACAAAAACAAGACCATGCCTCCAAATATCGGTCAACAGCGCTGTCGTCGAGAAGGCAATTAGTAAGTGTTATAAGACTTTTGAATCGTGCAGCAACTCAGTTCACACTAAATTCCGCATTTAGGTCACTTGTCGAAGAAGGTGGTTGAAGTGGATCCGGCCAACAAATTCAACTTAGCTTATTGTGGCGGAGATGGCACCGACTCAAACGAAGTAGTTGAGACGTGCGCTGTTAATTCGTTGTGCACCACGGTCTACCGTTGGAGAAAGGCAAAGACACGTTCGTTGACTTTTGGAAAAGGTCAAGTTTACGTGGAAGACAAAGTGCTACTTCCGGCGAGCTGCATGTGTGTAATTGGTCAAGCAAACAACGGGTCAAAGCATGTTCCAGAGCCAATTATCATCATTTGAGCGGTCTCCAAGCTCCGTGGGCTCCAGGTGCTTTTACTTTGTCCGAAATCTCTTCGCTCTTCAAACAATATTAATTCGAATGGTTTTTAATTAGTCCGGGAGTCTTGTAACGTCTAAGTAGGTCTTTCGTTTTTTGTGCATGGTCAGCTCTCATCTCTTGCGACTTCTTTAAATTTGTAAAGAATGTTTCGTTAAATCAATTCGCAAAATGCGACCTGACTGTGCACGAAATGTTGTAAATTTTTGTTGAACCTCCACTCTGTAAACAACAAATTAAGCATGCTGCATTGAACGTATCGAAAAATTGTTACACCGCTTTTGCAAAAGAACAAAAGATAATCCACACTTGCAATCATCAACTAAGAAACATCAATATAATCATTGTTCTACACATTCAAACATTGCCAGCTTTAATCATAACGTTTTTATTCAATCAGTTATTGCAATAACGATACTCTTTAATTGCATCTTATCAGTTGTGTCTATTTTTGGAAATAAAGGAGTTTGTACCGTGTTTGCTGTTTCTAAACAAAGATCTTAAAGAGAGATCTTAAAACTTACATCCGAATCTTTACAGTCCACCAATCTGTTCGTTTACGAGCGTTTAAGGTATGCAGATCAGCTTTTGCATGTTGCGTCACACACGGACTGCGAATCGCATCGACAAAAAGCTCATCATGAATTCCCTCGGTGCAAATAAAATGGGATCGGATCACTTACACGAAAAACTTATCACTCAAAGCGCATCCCGCCGCCGATCAAAGGAATACTGGATTTGGAGCAAAAACGGGTACGCTCTTCTAAAGAGATCAGACAAAGTTGTGGTTTTGGGCGACAACTCCAAGTGATTAGTGATGCCGTTTCGAATCAACTGGTTGTTCTTGGCGTGTGGGATTGTGCGTGTGCCGGATGTGAGGAGTCTCGCAAGTGGATGCATGAAAAGAGGTTATGATTGCTTTTGTTTGATCGACTTTTGGAATTGTTTTAACTGTTGAATTGTTTATATTACCGAATTGTTACACTTCTCCACGACAAATCCAATCTCTAGACTCATAAATTTAATCCAAGCAACTCTCTGACCACTTTTACTGCCGGCACTTTTATTGCTCCATAAACCGAAAGCCGTGCATAAAAATCTCAAAATTTAGCATGCAAAATCAAACGAGATAGCAATCGGAAGGACTTTCGGTTTTGTGCGCTAATTAATTTCGGTTTCTTGTTGAGAGCAGGTAGATAGGTGTGATAATCAGAGATTCTCCGCTTTTGCTTATCTTTGCGCTCGATTTTGAGGTTCTTCTCAGCGCATTTATTGATGTGGCGTTGTTTTGACGAGTGACCTGATTGTTAAGATTTTTGTATTCTTGTCAACGTGTTTTGTTTACTATTGCAATCGTTAAATTGATTTAGCAAAATGGGACTGAGGTCCATATCTGAAGAGGAGGAGAGGTATTTAGTTGTGCAATGTGAGAGCTTAAGACGATATGCCATTTTGGGCGTTGGAATGTCGATGCTGGCTGCTTTTGTTTGTATTTTGTCGATTCCATTTGTATATAACTACTTGCAAAACGTTCAATCTCTGTTATCAAATGAAGCAGATTACTGCAAAGTGAGTTTACTGAACTTACGAATAAAGTTGGCCGAATTCTTAGACTCGAACTGGCACACTTTGGCAACAAGTGGCTAGAACACAACAAATGCGTGGCGCTCCAATTGTTCAACAGCGCACACAAAGGCAATCTGGCTATGACTCTATTCCATTAAAAGCACACGAAGACACTTACATACATGACACGGAAGCTTTGACAACAACAACCGCTGAATCGGCTCCAGTAGAACAACAACCAGCCAGTCAACAAGTTCAAGCTCCTGCGTCTGGATGCGGATGTTCATGTTCTTATGGACCTCCGGGGTATGCTTTCCTTAGATTATAAACACAAAAAGTCAATCACACTGTGCATAATTTTGAATCTAGAGAGGCTGGTGACGACGGAATTGACGGAAAAGATGCAGAAGATGGCTCTCCAGGAGCTGGTATATCTAAACGTAGTTATAAGTTTAAAATAATCTTTTTAGATGGAATTCCGGGCGCAGATGCAGATGCTCAAAACATAAATCCAGAAGATCAATTTTGCTTTGAATGCCAACCAGCACAAATGGGACGTAAGTTTTAATAGAAACGTTACTTTATTTAAAAAGCTCGTTTTAGCCAGAGGAGAGCCCGGACGTAATTTTAAATGCTTTGTATTGTTTAACTTTTTAAGCTTAAGCCAAAGGATTGCCAGGGCCCCCTGGAAGGTTAATTTAAAATAACGTTTCTATTTATAATTGTGTTTAGACCTGGATCAAATGCGGATGGCGGCCAACGAGGACCTCCAGTGAGTTGTTCTAATTCAAAACTAAACTAATTTGATTATAGGGGCCACCAGGTTCGCAAGGCTTGCCTGTAAGTGTTTACTCGTGGTTTGATTGTTAAAATAGCAAGGCAATTTTATGCAATTGGTTTAGGGCATGCCCGGAATTCCTGGGAAAGTAAGCATATAGATTTGTGTATATTTTGTAATCAATTGACTATAGAAAGGCAGAGACGGCAAAGCAGGCATTGTTATGGATCAAGTTTCTTTGGCCCGGACCTCCAGTAAGTTTATTTAAGTTAAAACCCTGTAAATAGCCGGAATTTTAGGGTCCAAAGGGTGTTTCTGGCGTTAAAGGAAACCAGGGTCCGCGTGGAGAACCAGTAAGTTCTAAACGAATAGAATTGTGAAGAAACAAATTCTCTACATTTAAAATTAAAGTTAATTCACTCAAATTGTAGGGAAAACCAGGCGAGAAAGGCAAGTTATAACCATACAAGCAAAATCTTCTAAATGCATGCTTAATGTTTTGTTGTAGGTCCAAAAGGAGCGACAGGAGATCCAGGGTGATTTTAAATCACACAATTCGTTATCAAAATCCATGTTTAGAGTTCCTGGGTCGGACGGTAAAATTGGATTACCCGGAGCGAAAGGCTTGCGGTGAGTGTTATTCCGTAACAATTTTTAAATTCCGTTTAATTTCAGTGGCTTGGCTGGTCCTCCAGGTCCTTGTGACTGTCCAGCACCGCGTACAGCACCCGGTTATTAGATTGACAACGACAAATGACATAATAAAAACTCTTTATGTAGATTTTGTATTTATTTGTTTTGCTTCTTGTTAATCAACTGTAAATAGCATATTTTTACCCGAAATAAACATCATCACCTTGAACTCAAACAACAAATATTGCTAACTGTGCTTCTTAATCAAGCTTTGTCAATTCTTCAATTCAAGCAAGCTTTTAACATCCTTCTAATTAACAGGTCGTCCGAAAAGTTGAACACTCTAATCAAGTTTTAAACTTCAGTAGTTAGTTTCTCAACCAACTTCTTAATTCTTCAAAAATGACTCAGTTGAGAAGATCAATCATTCAAAACAGACACTTCAAACAAGCTTTCAACATTTGAACAAATTCAAGCTTCGACATCCCAAGTTCTTTGAGAAGATCAGCTTTCAACATTTGAATCATTTAAGTTTCTAGCTCCGCTTGAAAACAGCAATCGTTTAACACAATTTAAACAACTAATCAAACTTTTGTTACGCAGTGTATTTTCTAATTTGCATCCCTCGATCAAGTTTTTAATTTCTCAAAACGCACAACAATCACTTCAATCCTTCAACTCAAACAATCACTTTAATCCTTCAATTCAAGCAATTTCTTAATCCCTCAAGATGACTCATCTTCTCAAAACCGAAATTAGCATCTTCCATTTGAGAAGATCAATCGTCTTTTCGTTCCATCGTGCCGCAGGCATTCAAACTGTTTGACGCGCCCACCACACAATGCCAATCGATGCCCGGGGGCGACTAAACGAGATCTCCCGAATGGAAGTGGGTCATTCGTCGCAGTGGAAGCGTGTTTCTTCAACCGATGACCAGCTGTGCGTTATAGAAAGTGAAGGTTTTCGCCTAATTAGGCAGGTATTTGTCGTGTCGAACGGGCTTTTGCTTTCGAGATTCGGGGCTTTTCGGTGAATGTTTTGATTGAAGATCGCGAAGGTGACGCCGAGATCTTTCGACTTAGCGAGTACTTTTTACATTCGAGTTTTCAGTTGAAATGAACTCAAGCCACTCAAGTCAACAACAACAAGCTGGAGAACTGCCGGCCAAATATCGCTTTGATCCTAATGACAAATTCTACTTAGCGCCACCAATGTGCAGTCTTTTGCACTACAGACACGGGGCTATTCTGGCCGGTGCTCTCGAAGTTGCATGCTTGGCAGGCGGAGTTTTTGGATTTATAAGTGAGTTTTTAAACAATACTTCTTTTGAACCTTGTCGTTTAGATTTGCACTCGGAACGCGGCCTTACTGAACTGTGGGCACTTCTTGTAATGATCGTTTTTCTTGTTTTTGGCTGCATTACGACGAGCATCATGGTAATGTTATTCAACAACATTCTCTTATTCAAACTCCTTTTAAGTTCTTCGGCATCTACTTAGAAAAACCGAAACTCTTGCTGCCTCAAATAACATTCCTTCATCTGGAGATTATTGTCCTGCTGTTTGGATCAGCTGGCTCGAATTGCAAGCATGTCTTTGGGCATTGAATGGACCAACAAGTTGTTTTCTCCGTTCATCAGGTTCGGTTTTGATCACTTTATACAGTCATTAAATCCGTCTTTTCAGTGTTCCTGACATGGAGAACAACTTCGGACCTATATGGCCTTTCAACGTCGCAATTATTTGTTTCTCGGGTGCTGCATTAGGCATCTGGTTCCATTTAACAATTCAAGGCTGCCAAGACTACTTGCTAGACAAAAAATATTTCCAAGTAAGTCTTTTTAAACTCTGTCTTTAAAACTGTTAATTTGAAGGGACATGAACAGTTGCCTATGGAATTGAGACAAAAGGCCGCCAATGAAGCAGAACGCAATCAACAAATGTCATCTTCACAGTGAATTGATCTCATTAAAGTGCCTATCGTTTAGAGTGTTTAATAAATTATTTGATTAACTCGATTTGTTTATTCAAAGAACACCGTTGCTGAATAAGTTACATGATCCAATTTAGATATTCATTGTTCGAGGAAATTTTGCCGTCGTGGGCATGGGCAATAAAGAGCGTCCCTGCCAGGAACGCCAACCGCTAAAATGGTTAATTGTTATGTGCAAACAGCAAAGCAGTGCAGATTGAATGCGAAAATAACAAATCACAGTTCGCTCAAAGTTTTTAAAAGTTAAATTTGTCGGCAGAAAAGAGTTCCTCAAAATTCTGTCGTAACTTTGAACAGAAGCCGGACTACACCTGTGCAAACAACCGGTACATTCATTCAATTATGGAATTTTGTTTGACGTAGCTTAGATTCTTTAAATGGAGCACTCCGGTGAGCAAAAGTCATCATATAAAAGCGGATGTTTGTTGCATTTTCAGCTTGATTGACAGTCTGCGATGAGTAAGTGGACGTTTGTATGTAAGTTTTGTGAATTTAATTAAATTCGTTAAAATCGTTTAGTTTTTTCCTTTTTGCATGTAACATGCTTGGCGTTGACAGCGGACGAAAGGCTTCTTTGCACTCGCGGTGTGGTTTGCACAATTAAAAAGGATACTTTGGACTTCTTCGTTGTTGGAGATACCGGAGGTTTGGACTTTCAAATACACTCAACTAAGTATTGATTTAGGCAGAGCAGTCAAGCACTCAAAAAAGCTGCAATCCGAGCCAACGGAGACTCAACTTGATGTAAACTTCTTGCACTTTATTGTTCCAATGTTCTAGTCGATTCTATAATATTGATTTCAGGTCGCCGCCTCGATGGTTCGCCAAGCTACTAAAAAGCCTATTGATTTCGTGGTGAATGTAGGAGATAATATCTACGCAAATGGAGTCAGCGCCGTTAATGATACGCGCTTTAAGGTCTAATTGCTTTTCTTTTAAAGATCTAACTTTGGTGCTTAGACAGTTTTTGAAGATCCGTACAGCGACAAAAGTCTTCAGGTTCCGTGGTATTTAATTGCAGGCAATCATGATCACGTAGGAAACGTCCCTCCCCAATTTGAATACACTAACAAATCAAATATATGGACTTTTCCCTACTACTTCTACAAAGCCTCATATGCTTTTGGAGCCAAAAACACCAAAGTGGACTTTATTTATATTGGTAAGTCAGCAAGCGATATAAGTTGTTAATGTTGCATCACTTTGCAGACACAATCGTTCTTTGTGGCAACACTGTTGACGAGAAAGGAAACTCGGCAACAGTTGCTGAAGACGACGTGCCGGACAATCCAGAGAGGAACTTTATAATGCTTGCAAAGAAACAATGGAAGTGGACTGAAGACCAGCTGAAGGCTTCGAAGGCCGACTATCTCTTTGTTGTTGGACACTATCCCATCTACACAATCAGCGGAAAACAAACGATCAAATGCCTACACAAACGTCTTGATCCTTTGCTCCAGAAATATAAAGCCAATGCTTACTTGTCTGGACACCATCACACTTTGCAATATTTCTACGACAACGGCAAGAAGTCCGGTGCTGAATTGCACTATATTATTTCGGGTGCCGGCTCTCGAATAAACAACAACCGAAAAAAGAAAGGCGATGTTGGAAATGTTAAATTATTCTTTCGGTGAGTTTTGTTTTAAAAGTTCTGACTCAGTTGCAAACATTGAACTTAATTAATGCAAGAAGCTAAAAAAAGGACACTTCATAAATTAGACTCGACAGCTTTTTGTAACTTTTGAGATGTTTAAGTAGTTAAATGATTTTTGCAATTTAGTAGTTTTAAAAGTAATCTTTTAGTTATCCGCTGATTTCGGAGCCTAAATATACAACAGGATCTGGCTCGGGAGGCTTTGTTAGTTTTTCCATTGGAGCAACTGAGGGATCGTTTAACTTTTACGGAAACGGAACAAGCCCATTGTATCAAGCCACTATTAGACCAAGACAATTGAAATAAGTGTTTGTGGAGTGAATAAAGTGTTGCAGAATGTGAATAGTTTTTAATGTTTGCTGTTTGCGCATAAAGTATGTATTTTAATGATTACCGCCGACTGGGCCGGGAGTTCCCTAAACTTAATGGTTTAAAACATAGATGAAATTGATCTTGCCTGCTTGCCAAAATGCCCTTTCATGCCCATGTCGCCTTTCGGTCCGATACTGAAAATTTAAAGTGTGTTTGATTTAAAATTGCTTTTATTCACCTTCCGTGCCTTCCATTCTTTCCAGGAACTCCCAATTGGCCGATTTGGCCTCGTTCACCTTCCTTGCCTCTAACGCCAGGGCTTCCCCTAGCGCCCTTAACTCCGATATAACCATCGCGCCCGGCTGTACCAGGACTAAATTTGTATTTAAACAATGAAACAAGCGTAAAACAAACTTTCCAGTTCGACCAATGATTCCAGGCTAAATCCAAGCAAATTAATATGATTCATAACATTATAATTTAAATTACCGATCCTGTACGACCGATACCGCCCATTTTTCCCACTAATCCCGGCAATCCAGGCAAGCCTAAACGAGCGTAGTCATAAGTTTTAACAACAAACACTTACCTGGAGGTCCGCGCAACCCGTCCTTTAATTAAATAAATTACATACATTAAAACTAAAATACCTGTCCAGGCTCGCCCTTTATTCCTCGTTGACCAACACTTCCCTTTTCTCCATGTGGACAAACTCTACAGACGCTCCGGCGTTGATAGGACAAATGCTCACTACGATTTAAATAAACAAAATCGACTGTAACCTGTGGATAATTGCCTGGCAGTCCTGGAAGGCCAATCGATCCAACAACACCTTTATCAATTCAAAGAAGTAAGTTAAATTAAAGTTATCCCAACCTGGCAGTCCGTCAACGCCTACAATTTAGAAAATAAGTAAAAACGTTTCAATGCATACCCGGAAAGCCTCTAACGCCTGGCGCACCACGTGGACAGTTGTTTTCAAGTTCACACGTACAAACTCCTAACACTTGGCGTTTTGGACGTCGAAAGATCTTCGTTTGACGCCGTTCCATCAACATTTGCCTTAAATGCAGTTTCTCAAGTCAATCAATAAACTAAACAAACCACGCTTGGTTCTCTAACGATCTCACTTCATTAATGTCGAATTCAATGCTCTGCTTAATTAAGTGCAAGCGTTCAAATAGTGCCGGAAGAACAAAAAGCACAAACGTTAAAGCGCCTGTTGAGGCGGTTAATGCAATTTTTAGAGGTCCCATTCAAAAATGACCAACAACTCTCTCCAAAATGACCAATTGATGACTGGTCTGTAAGCGCGACGGTGTAATTTTCGGATCAGATGAATTGCCGTCGTCGGCAGACTTTAAGCTGAAGCGCCTTTTATCTCGCTTCTTAGATACTTTTAAATGTTTAAACAACGACTGTATCGAATAAATAAATTGTTTTGTTTGTCGTGTACATTTTTGGACTTCCGGAACAACGGCAATAAATCATTTCGCGGCCATTCAAAGTTAATCCTTCTTTTTATTCTCAACCGCTTTGTGTAAGCCTCGTGAGTTTATGAATGTCAAACTGCTTTTGGCAATTGTTTCAATGCCTCTCTTTTTAAATCAAATACTTTTCTAACATCATTCGAAGCGTTCTTTAATCAACAAGCTTATTTGAAATGTTTTTTCACAAAAAGTTTTGTTAGCAATCAAATAATCGAGTCTATCGTGTTTTGAGTTCATTTAAAGAATTTCACATATGTTTGTAGTCTGAATTGTTCAGTCGAAGTCAAGCTAAGTTGCGCAAATAATCAGAACGCCCGAAAGTGAGCTTTAGTTAGAATAAATTATTGTAAAGCAGTAACATCAAAACCTGGCAGTGCATTGAAAACAAGTTTAATAAGAAACGTTTTATTCCGGAGATCAGACATTCCTAAATAACAAGAACTTAAAATTGATATGTTTAGAAAAGTTCCAGTTAGATTCTACTTAACACAAACATTGACAATATTAATCACAATTGCACTTAAATGTTTACATCTTTTCTGGCATTAATCCTAGAGCATTGAAGCGCTCTCCGGGGAACGCTTGTTGCGCGCATTTTACAGTTCAGCATTGAAATCCAAAGGGCCATAAGTCAAACAGAAAAAACGTTTTTCGAAGCACAAAGCCGTGTTCCAAACAAAGTTTATGAATCTGCGGCGGTTTATTTGCTGTGCAATTGTTTGTTTCCAAGATAATCAAGCGACGGTCCTGCACTAACTGTTTGGATTGTCTTTCAAACACTTCAAATTCTAATAAAGATGATGTAATCAAACTGACAGCTATATTTTTGAACAAAATGGCCTCTGTTTTTCGAAACAAACAAGAACACCCTCGCTCGAAAGCACGCAATTCAATTGTTTTTTAATTAAAGTGTTTCATTTCCTTTGCCGTCTGTCGCCAGTTTTATTTTAATCAAATTCCCAATGCGCTTTTTATTTGATGTTGCGAGTTCCATTGGCAAAAAACGACTGTTCGGCGTGGCATGTTCTGACATAATTGTTGTTTACACTTAAAATAATTGCACTTTTGCGTGCATTTAAAAACGCATGCATTTTAAAGTCTTCTGTTAACATCTTTTAGTCACTGAATTCATTTCTTAAAAGACTTACTATTTTAATCTTATTCGATAATTTCAAACACGTTTATTTGCAAAAAGCTGTTGAACAATGTTATCGAATTTGTAGGGCGCGTTGAAAGACACAATTAAAGCTTGTTTGTGGACGCTTTTCCTTCTTTCTCTCTATTTTCGTCCAACAATGGATGCCATAATAAAGAGCCGGCAAAACATGAACTTCTTTCACTTCTTTCGTTGTTTTGAATGACGTTCAAATTTAGTCGACAAGGTTTTTGTTGCTCTGGACTGTTTTTTAAAATAACTTTAGTAGAAATAAACTTTCTTAATGCAAAAAGTAACTTTGCACTTGTTGTACAGCCGTTGATATAGACCATCTGAGAACACATCTCTACCGACTTTTGACAGCTAACCCACTTGGCCGGAGCAATAAAAATGCCAATTTGGACTCCATATAGTTAGCCCATCTTCCAGAAAAAATCCCGACAACAGAAAGTTTTTCTGTTCGTTTTTGGAGAGTCGGCAAAAAGTTCTCAAGTTCCGCTATTTAATGGGCAAAGGAATTAAGTGTCGGGTGCGCATGTAAATCTGGACATTTACTTTTTGTGTTACACAACCAGAGTTATTGTTTTGTTACGACTAGACTTATGTTGTTTTGTTAGACGAAACTTTTGAACTTGATTTGATTTTTGGACCGGATCTTTAAGCCGGAAGAATCCACTTGTTGAGTAGGCGCTGCAGATTTAGTGCTTATTTTTGTGTACTTCTTGAACTGTTTTTTGTTTCAAACATCTTTTGCGTGTTCAAGCTGCTCGACCAATTTCAATTAATTAAAGAGTTTGATAAGATTTAGAGAATGTTTGTCGCTCTGTTTGATTCACTTCGGAATGCAACTCAATTCACTTGGATTGTTGTCCTTATTTCCATGCTTGTTTTAAGCTGTATTTTGACAATTTAGTAAGTGTTCAAAGTCTTTATAACTATAGCAAATATTTTTAGTTGCACTTGGTACTGCAAACACGAAACATCATCTTGTAAGTTGTTTTTAAAAGCAACTGTTAACAATCAAATTGTTTTGCAGACGTTCTCGATCCACAAAAAAATCGCCGATACGGAAAGCCAGAACGGGAGTTCTACGTTTAATATGGCACGTAATAAAGCAAAAAGCACGGGTCCATCACTATTACCTCCTTCTTTAATCATCCAACCAAATTTGGGTTTTACACGTTTATTTCGCTTTCGAATAAATAGCTGATAAACTGGAGAGTGAGTTATTCATTGAATGTGTAAGTATTGAGTGGGCGTGTGGAATAATGACTAATTGCTGCTGCACAAGCACATACTGACTTTGATGAATAAATATTATGGACGAGCAAGTTGGGTGACACGTTTTGCAAGCGCAACCAAGTGAACGGACTAAATTGAACAACCACGGTGAAGAGCCGCCGAATAACTTATTCACAAGTTTGAAATTAGGCTAAGGATGCTTGAGCGGAGGCCGAAAATAGTTATATCGATTTGATATTTTTGCGCAGTTGAAAGTGCTTTGCCGAAGGATGCGAAAATGCGCTATTAGAATTTAAATAGAAAGTACAAGTTAAAATAAAAGTTGAATTTAATGTGCTGCAGGAGTTTCGTTAGTTGGAGCAGGCGGATGCACTTCTCCAATGATTTCGATAGATGGATCTTCGGCTAAACGAAAACTATTAGTGACTTTTAAGACAGTTTGGTTACCTTTTGATTCGTGGCCATTCACGAGCGATTCGTCAGCCGGCTTTTCAGACACAACACTTTCATCTCCAGCACCGTTGTTAATAGGTTGAGTCAAATTGATTTTGTCTAAATTCACTTTTTAAGACTATTAAAGAAAAAAGTCTCAAACAAAAAAGTCTTTTCAAACACAAACAATTTTTGCTTTTTTGATTCACATTGTATGTTTAAATTATTACCTGTATCGTCAGCCAAATCGATGATATCGGCAACAGGAGTGGGCTCGGTCTTCTCGTGAGCATCAATATCAACTGTTTGGTTGACTTCTTCGGTCTCGTGAACTCCGTTTGTTTCATTGTGTTCAGATGTTTGTGTATCGTGAAGAATTTGTTCCTCCACAGCTTCGAATGCCTGCAAATCGTTACTGTCTTCCTGAAATAAAAGGCATCAATTGAATTCAAGAAACAGTCGGCAAAGCAAATGGAAAGTAAAGCATTAAAAGCGCACAGAATCTCCAGCACGAATTGAACGTTGAAATTCCATATAAACACAGCCTTCGCCTACCTCCTCTTCCTTGTACAAAATCGATAGAATCTGACCGATTTTAATTGTTTGCTCGGGATCAGTGTCGTTGCAGAGCAGCTCGATCTTATGTAGTTTGGCATAATAGTAATCTCGCTCTGATTCAACAGATCCCAACGTTTTTTCCCAAGTGGAGATCTAAACAATTAGGATATAATCAAAAATGACTTGTAATGTTTACTTGGTCTTTCAATTCGCTGATCTCCGTCTTGTATTTCGTTTCTTGTTGGGCAGTCAATGCAGATTTTGGAGCACTGGCCGTTGTGGCAGCTAAGAGGGTGTTTTAAAATTGATTGTGTTTTGAATAGCTTACGTCGCGGAGCTACGGATTTTCTTGCAGGTGCTGGAGCCGTGGAAGTTGGAACAGCAGGCTTGGTTTGAGCTGGGACGGTTGTTGTTCGTCGAGTTGCCGCTGTAGTTGCCGCTGGATTGCGTACAGGAGGAGCTTTAGCTCCACGAAGACTTGATGAAATCGGAAACGGCTAAAACAATAATGAACTTTAATATCAAGCAAATCAAATCACTTCATTGTTGCGCGCAGCTAGTGGATCATAGTCATATCCTGCGTTGTTGTGATCATAGAAGCGCCTAAACCACTGCAAGAACTCGAAGTTGTCTTGAAATTTCCCTTTCAACAAAGTTTGCACTTGAACAGGCTTAGTGATTCTAAAAGCTCGTTTGTTATTGTTAGAGAAATGCTTTAGAATCAAAACAAACCCCAAATCGTGCCATGCATTTTGAACAACTTTCCAGTTTGAAATGGAATCCAAATCCGATTTGACATTCCATTTGACCCGTTGAAGAGGAATTGAGCCAGGAAAGAGACGATCTGTCAGCATGCAGTAAGCCGCACCAGTCGACATTTCTTCAATTTTTGTCAGATTAGATAGGAGCAAGTCATTCACCCAAGCAAGGAGCTGTTGCCGTGAGATGTTTTCGGGCGTAACCGCGCTTACAAAAACGTTGTTTACGTTGTATCTATCCTTAAGCGACATTTTGAACAAACAACCTGAAAATATGGAAGTTCAGAAAAAGCACGCCTGACAACACAATAACTTGCAATAAAAACACCGATACTAGTCGATAAACACGGCGCAAAATGACCTCGACCTTCGAATTCAAAAATAGTTGAAATCTGTGCGACACCAAGCTGCCTCCAGATAAACTACATTAACAGCGGAAAACATGAAACGCCGAACAAAAGGCGGTGTACAAACAAATCCGGCAAAAGTCCACAAAACCACTTACAAAGAGCAAGCCACCGAAGTTCCCACTTATGACAAAGAGGAACAAAAATGGAGCCACGCCACCTGAGTTGTTTCACAAAAATTTGACCGCTCAAACTAAAACAACGCAGCTTCTCTTGAGAGCTAGCGCGTGCGCAAAAGTAATAGTCTCGACTAACTAAGCACCCATCTAATGGGCCTTCAAAATCCACACGCCAACCAATACTTTATGGTTTAATAAATGGTGCACAAACTACCACTAACATGCGCTGTCCTAAATAATTGGTGTCCAAAATTCAAACATTTTGATCCGGATTCAAACAACTTAAATCAAAGCAATCAAAGTTAGACAGCTTTATGATTGCGTTGTTGGCGCGCATTTCAAAACGACAGATTAAACAAACAAAGTTAAACACTTTAAAGTCTATTTTTCAAGTCTTAATCAAAAGTCGGAAGGGACGCAGTTGAAAATGCAACGAACGCCATAATTGATTGAAAGTGCGGCGACGAACACTACAAAATCTTTTCGTAAAACACACCGACTGCCCAAATGAAACTGCAAATTTTTTCGCTTGATCGCTTGGAACGAAAATCTGTCTCGTGGTCAACTGTTGTGCGTTTAAGAATTTTTTGTCAGAATTTTCTAACAATTAAATGCCTGTTAACTTATCAAGTCCAGTTAGAAAGTTTAGAGGACAGAAAGTTCTTATTGTATCATGCATCTTCACAGTTGTTACAATAGGTAAGCGTTGAAGTTGTTCAATGACTTTTGCTAATGTTTGAAATTTCAGGTTTGGTTCTGTATGATGAAAAGCTACAGCGTGAAAGGCGTCAAGTCAATGTTAAGTATCGACTTTTGGGAATCAAGCAAAAAGAGAATATGACTGAATATGAGCTTCAGAAACAACGAGCTGAACAAATGAAGAAACTCGATTAGGTCTTTCATTATTGTTATTTGTTGTGTTTGAATAAACTGAGTGTAATAATTTGTTTAGTTGCTTCAATTTTGTTTTGATCGATGAGTATCTTTGATTATTCATTTTCAAATTGCTCTTAAGTTATTAATTTGATTGTAGATGAGATCGTGCACTGGTTTGGGTGGATTGATCCAGAAAAGAAGGTAATTTTTGAACTAAAGTCTTTTGGCCTGCTTTTACACGCATAGCAAGCACATGTTGAAAGTTTCATGATCGCAATATCATAATCTAACATCACAATGTAATATTTTAGTTTGTCATTTCTGAAACCGCCGGATTTGCACAAGCGTAACTGGAAGAAAGATGTGGTCTATTTGTATCAGTTCAAGCGTTCACCTGTAATGCCAAACTTGAGTCCATTTTGCATGAAAGTTGAAACCTATTTGCGTGCCAATAAAATCAATTACGAGGTTTGATTTTCCTGGTATTTTAAATTTAAGTTTGTTTTTAGCCATTAGGATCATGGACAATCAGATCAAAAGAAGGCCGTGTTCCATTCATTGAACTTAATGGAAAGCAAATTGCAGATTCTCAGCTTATACTTTGGCACTTGGAGAAGCATTTCAAAATTAATGTAAGTTTTGTTAATACATTTCTACAGTAAATTTACATGTTTAGGAAGGCTTGAATCCAGAACAAGCAGGAATAGCGAGAGCGGTTGACCGAATGATGGAGGGAAGCTCCTATTAGTAAGTAAATTGATTTGGCGTAAGATTAACATTTTTAATTTAGTGCAATTACTTATTTCCGTTCAATCGAAGGCGCTTACAACTCAGCAAATCCAAATGTCAGTGGGCTTCCAGTTCCTGCTTTCTTGACTTCATTCTTTGGCAAAAAGATTCTACAAAATGCACAGAAAACGATTAAATTCAGAAGGAATAGCACGACACAATCGAGAGACGATTATTGAAATACTCAGACGCGATGTACAAGCTGTTGATCAAATTTTGGGCGATAAGAAATTCATCATCGGAGTTCAGCCGACAATACCGGACTTTTCTGTATTTGGTCATCTTGGAGTTGGTTATTTCTTGCCGTTCCGTCAGCCAATTCAAGACTTGCTGGATGAAGAGTTTCCGCGTGTTCGTCAGCTTTTGGAGCGCATCCGTCTAAACTATTATCCAGATTGGCCGAAGAAGCCGAACACGAACTAGTCAATAAATGCTCAATTTGTCTTTATACTTAGGTTATGAAAATAAATGCATAGGTGCTTTCTCGTTTGTTTGTGATTTTGAAACATGTTCGCTTTTTATGTTCCAATTGTTCAATAAGCGTCGCTTGACACAGATTTGGTTCAACGAGCAATGTCAATTGAAAGAATTTGCACGTGTCTCCATGTCGAGCGGTTTTCTTTTCCTCATCATCGAGACCATTGTTTTGGCTCTTTGTCGATGGGAGACTTCAAAGACATTGAACGGATTCGATCCAGGCAACCAGTTTCCTTGCTCGTTGCGCATTCCGTTGCGCACCTTCTTTTTCTCCAAACGACGAGCCGAATAAACAAGATCACGCTGGAGGTTGCCTCTTTTGCTTATTTGTTTTTCATTTTTTGGCGCCACGAACACGGTGGTGATCCGATTCTGTGCAGGTTATCCAGACCAGCGGGATGTGCGCGTAAAATTGACTCGAACACTGCATGTCCATTGTTGTCGATGAGTTGGTTGACGGTATCAGCTTCTGGTTGATGTTGAAAAGTTTGCGCGTGATCCAAATTTGAAATAACTAGCTTACGAGCAATTTGTCTCTACGCGCAAGTGTTTACTCTTGTTATTGTCTTGAAGGTTACGTCACTTTTTAATTGGCTCTACTAGATTTTCACTTTTGACCTTTTAAACTTCCAGCTTTCAACCGAGTGTTTTTCATGTGTTCGCTTAATATTTTCACGTCCGTACTTTGAACTACATAATTGTCTAATCGATTTGACCAATTCGCGCCTTTCCAATCAACACTCTCAATAACACGGAAACGTGCAGACTTCTAACAAACGATTCTTTTTTAAAACTCTGGTCGATTGAAATAATAACTTCAAAAACAACTCTAATGTGTTTTTCAAATTTAGTGAGCTCGATTAAGTTCAACAAAAACACAACATTGAATTCGTTGTTGATTGAAAGATCGTTTAAACTGTGCGACGATCAACTGTTGTTCCAAATTTAGTTTCTCGGGTTTGCAGCAATCCTACTTTTTGTCATTCCGTTGATCAACTTTCTTACCTTTCAAATTAATTACCTGTTAACGACAATTAGCAAAACACCAATTCAAGTTCAACACACAAGCTAAAAGTCACAAAGTGACGTAAAACGGTTTGGCGACCGTGTTTTTGGAGTTTTCGGCATGTTGTGGCGGTTTGTAAAGTCAAAAAGCAGGAATGATCATAATAGTCGGGAGGTGTAAACACGAAAATTCATTGGTCAGTTGTGGTAGTTTGCTGTTGACTTGTTTGGGTCGGACGGCGGAGTTCGGTAAATTTCTGAAATCAAGGTGGGAGCAAACTGTGGAGACCACTTTTTAATAACTTGAATTGCCGTGTACATATGATCGCGCATTTTTGGGGATGGAATGTGTGGATTGGTAATTTAAATGATCAAGTTCAAGTTCCTTTTTGTTTTTTAAATGCAGGCGGCAAATGAGCTGATTTGTTGTTTGCGCAGATGAAGTTTTTAAATTTCACCGAATTTGTCAAATCAATGCAAGTGCGCAAAGATCAAAAACGACTTTTTTGAGAGCATTTAGTTTCTGAAACAAAACGACCATAAAATTAAATTACTTTCCACCCTCACAGGCAACAAAACATTTGGAACCTAGTTTCAAAACAAGCGACAGCAGCCAGAAACCCCAGAATCATTAGATTGCTGTTTTCAGTTTTAACTGCGCGGGAGTTTTATTGATTGGTGCGGCGACGGTTAATTGTTCTCTGATTTCGTGGTTGTTAGAAGACAGTCTGTGAGTGAGGTTGACCCAATCACTTAAACAGGAATTCCCACAAAGTTGAGGCTTTGAACCGGTTGCCCTAAATTGCCAATTAATATCGGCGTTTGTTTGGAAGTCTGCGGCGACGAAGAGTGTAAATTTTGCGGCCACTTCATTTGAAATATTAATATGGGATTAGTTGTTTCAAATAAAATGAACATTTTGATGCTTCGAGCATTCTTCAATTTTGATATATATGTCTTTTGCCAAAATGGCATTGTCTTCACTTTTAAATAGTTATTTAGTTTACAAACAACAATCAAGATCTTGTTTGGTCGAATCGTTGTGTCGAGAGGTTTTGCTCTTAGCCAGGTTTGTTTTTAGAAACATTTTTATTCTTATTTTGTTAAGTTTATTTTAGTCATGGCGTTTTATCAACTTCCGCCCGTTCCCAGCAATATCATCAAATCAATTGCGTATACTATCAATTCTACGTCGACGGCAATACCTTATTGACCATCATAATTTACAAAAAAGTGAACGAGGATTCTGATGAAACGTTGGAGCTCTACGCTGCTTCTATTCGAATTCCACCGAAAACACCGGATAAATTGAAAACTTTGTGCTGGTTTCAAGCGCATGACTACAATCTAGTGGAAACGTTTAGATTTTGTATTGAAATAAATGTTTACTTGTATGTGACCCGAATAAACAAACAAGTGTTTTAAGATGTGACACCCACACTTATAATTAATCTCAATTCAACGCGCAAATCCCATTGTTTTGTTATTTACAGCTAGTTGCGAAAAGTGAGCTCAATTTGACACCGAAATTTGCTAGAGTCCATTTGAAATCAAAAATCAGTGCTCGGTTATGGCGCATTAAAATCATCAAAGATTGGCGAAATGACGTCTTAACTGCGCAAAAACAATTGGCTTCGTTTTTTGACTTTGGCGACTAGAGAAGAAAAACAGCACAAATTTCGCAGAAAACTTTACTTGTTAACTTTTGAATCGAATTGTTTTTGAACGTTGTTTGATTTAAGTCTGCGAAGTTCGCTAGCATTTCTTTAATAGCTATGTTTAAAGCTTGAAGTTATTATGACAATTTTGTGTCGAAAATTCACTAGATTTTGTTTTTAATTAACGTTCCCCCGCATTCGGTCACTATGATTTCAGCGAACTTGACAGCCTTGCCAAAATCAAGGAAAATTCATTGTCGCAAGTTTTTGTCTGTTGTTTTGCGTGCCCAGCCCCAAAGTTCGCTAACTGAAATTACAGTGTAGCGCACATTGTATAAATTTCCGCGTTGTTAGCGATTAGACTTTATTTTGATCGTCTGAATGTACTTTTAAATGACTTCACAGTTTATTTATTAATTACAAACAACTAAATCGTTTCATGACTGCCGCTTTTTCAACTTAAATTGAGTAAATTGCGAGTTTGCACAGGCCGTCGCGCTATGTGTAATTTGTTGAGGCTCGAGAGCAAAAACTATTAATTTGCTCGTACCCTTTCCATTTAAATCGATGTTTTTCTCCAGTTTTCAATTGTTACGCAAAAACCACTTGAATTTTTCACTTTGCGCGAAGTTGAAAGTTTTTGCGGTGGCCTTGAGATACGATGTAAATAAACTAAACTTCTACCTTTATAGCCGTTCCAAAAGCTAAACAGTCCTTGCGCGAAGATCAGTCGGTTCCGTTTTTCTTGCGGGCATGTTCTTTTTGAAAGATTATGTTGAGTTTTGAAACTACATTTGCTTGATCGTTGAAGCTTTGTTGTAACTTGAGGTTATTTTAAAGGTTGTTATCTGCTTGTTTATCTCATTATTTGCGGCTACCTCGACATGACCTCCACTCACTTTTAAATTTTTATCCATGTCTGAACAGACAGTTTTTCCTTGTTTTTCTCGCAAGACGATGACCTTCTGGGCTCCCCCGCCTTTGCATCAAAAAAGACACCCCCTCGCTTTTGAACAACAACCCAAACTTAATTGCCCTCAACAAATTGCATAGTTTATTGGTTGTGTTGAGTTTTGAAAGTGTAGGTGCGCGACTTTAATCAAATATTTACACTTCCAGCGCTTATGGCGATTTTTTGCACATAAATCGAAACGAGATGACTTTTGGTCATTTTTGTCTGCTTTCAACAATCTTTGTTTAATTTAAAATCACTTGCAACTTTTTAATTTGATTAACCGCCCACAGTGTTCTAATTTGAACATCCAATTCACATGTCACTGGTTAATTACTCCAAATTTTGACGATTTGCACGCGGAAGTTTATTTACCAAACTAGGATGTCTTTTTGTGTAAAAATGACCTTATGCTTAGTCACTTTAATTGTTGCGGGCACGTAACGTCTTCAACATCAAGACAGTTTAAGCAGTCTGTATTAATTGTTGACTAGTTGGCGTTTAATCAAATAAAACGAAGAACAATGTTTAAATTGCTAACTATAAACTAACTACGGAATAGTTAGCACAAACGTTGTTAGAACATTGAACGCCTATTTTATTGCATCGAGTCGATTTTTGCCCTTCCTTGTCTATTACGCTAAACTTGTAATTCCGAGTAGTATTTGGCGAAGCAATTGATTGTTGATCGACTGCGTGTCTTCTAGCTGTGTTTTTTGTTGAAAAGAATACAATTTCGAACGTGTTCGGGTTTTCGGATTTTAAGTTAAGATTACCAAGTGTTGCGCGTTTTGGCGAGCATTTAAAGTTACTCGTAGCGTGGATGCGTTTTTTGTGCTTCTTTAATTTAATGAACATCATCAAATGCGCAATGGCGTGTAAAGGTGTACACTTAAATGCTTAGTAGTTTATGTAGTTAACTAGATGGGCCAAAAACGTTAAAATGAACACAAAAAAGTCAATCGAAAAGTTTCAAACACAAACAATTTTTTGCTTTTTTGATTCAACTGCAATTGCGTGATTATTGTCGAGATTTTCTATCTTAAAAGTCAATTTTCTATTCTTTTACGTGCTGTTTTGGAAGTTCTAACTTTAAGGCGCAACTTCCAAATTAAGGTGCACTTTTTAGCTTCCATTTAGACTTTCTGCTCTAAAACTATAAACAAGCGTTTAAACCCCAATTTTGTTGTCACTCACTCAGAGCACTTCATAAACTCCAATTCAAAAATCAGTAACACAGTGGCGCAAGCCAATTGCCATGCCTAATCGTTGCTGCGGGTCATTCTTGTCAACAACAGTTGCATGCTAACTTGTCTGTTTGCTCGGTTCTCCGTCTTACACTTTACTGTCTTTTGTTGTTATTGGGCTGGCCGAATTGACCACTAATGCTGAGCAAGTGGCATTTGATTGGATCGCCTTGTTCGGCAAGCAGTGTAATCATACGCATAAATGGAGGTGGGCCGACAGAGCGCTCCTTGGTTGTTTGTTTTTGTGTTAACGCGCGACGACGCTCCGTTAATGATTACTTTTGCTGTGTGTGTTGCGCCATTTACTTCATGTTTTTGTTGATTTGAAGTTCTGATCGACCGGGTCTGTGTTTTTCGGCGAAATTCATTCTGAACTTTTTAAAAGGCCTCGAAGTTGTCTGATCTCCGAACTCAGTTCATCAGTTATCACATTTTCGCAAATCAACTAAATTTTACCTAATCAAAGCAGGCCGCTTTCGCGCTTTTAATTACTTCTCATCGTTCGAGACCGACCTTTTCGAATCGCCGGAAACCACTTGAGCGTGCGCCCACGGCAATAGTGCTGTTCACATTAAGAAGCTAAAAAGATTTTCGTTTCAGCCACAAAAACACACGCAAAGTGCAGCACAACCGCACACAACGCGCAGGTGATTGCCATTTTCGTGTCTCCACCTTCTTTCCACGTCTCCTTAGAATTTTATGTGCATTCGACAATCAAAGAAAGGACCGGCGAGGACTTCTAAAAGAAACGTGCCACATTCAACGTCTGCACCCATCGGCTCATCATTTCATTGAAAGAATCGCCAGAGGCGAACTGCACGCAACCAGAAGACTAATCAGGCGCCGACCTATTCGGCCAAATCGCCGCAATCATGAATGAACGAAAACGTGTCAGTCAGCCAATGTTCTCAGAAAGGAGAAGAGGCTCCATTCTTGTGGGCCAACGGTTAGTGAACTATTTGAGTATTCTAAAACATAATGGACTACTGGCTATACAATTTGAATATGCTGAGGTACTCGAAGTTATTTCTTGTTGACACAAACTCAAACAAAGTCAACAAGAAATATTGAAGTCAATCAAACAAAACTCACAACTTTAAACATTCAAACGTTAAACATTAAACAATTCAGGTCAATGGATCTCATGGCAATGAACCAACAAGATGGAACCGATACAGGTCCACGTTTTGTGAAATTCATTATAAGACAGTACAAACGCTGGGGCTACTTCATTTCGGATCACGCGTGGAAGGCCATCATTATTTGTACTCTTATTAGTTTGCTCGGATTTGTTCAAGTTCTGAGGACGCCGTAAGTCTTTTTCTCAGTATGTTGTAACCAAATTGAATTTGTTTAGACAGCGCAATGACATTACTGGATACACACCGTACGGAGCACGTGCAATTGAAGAGTATGAGAAATATCAAGAATACTTTTCCAAGAAGGGTCTGGGTGTTGCAGTCTACATCTTTGCTCTGGCCAAAGATGGCGGAACAATGTTGAGAGAACCCTACTTAAAAGAGGCAATCGATGTAAGAGTTTCGTGTTTAAAACTTATGATTCCATTCTATTTAGATATTGGAAGACGCCATGGACAATGTAACGTTGACGAACACAAAAGGCGAAGCAAAATCGTTTAATGATTTTTGTCACAGTTTTTGTCAAATTAACGAGCCTGTTCGTCAATTTTATGTGAGCTTTCGTTGCTGCTAACTGAAGGACTTTATCGTTTTTAGAACGGGCTTCATGTTCAAAATGACTTGGCACAAAAACGCCAAAAACTGAATGGCCGGATGATTTTGCGCTATCCAATTACCAACTTATTTGGAAGAAGTATTACTTTACAACAGAACTTCTTTGGTCTCGAATTCTACGATCAACAAGTAAACATTTTCAATGTCGTTTTAATTAATTAATTTGTTTGTTTGTTAAGGAGACAGACAAAGCCGAAGAACTGCTACGTAAACACACAAAAGCAGGAGACAACGAAACTGAAATTCCAACCGAGGTTCTCCGTCAACATGTGTCAAACATGAAGATGGTCAAGATGGTTGTTTTTCAAATCCGCGCTGAACACGATCCTTCGTGGACAGACGCTCAAGTCAAAGAATACGAAATGGCAATGGTTCACAAATTTCAAGAGTAAATTGGCATTTCTTTGTTGGATTAAAAGTGAAAATGATTTTAGAAACTACAAAAGCAAACGCCTCGACGTCTATGTCTTGTCACAAACCTTTGTAGAAAATGAAATGGTTAGAGCTGGAATTAGTTTGGTTCCTTATTTGAGTGTCGGATTCTGTGTTATGCTTTGCTGTGCGGTCAGTTCAGTAGTTGGACGTTCTTTGTACCTCCATCAACATTCATTGCCAAAGATTCTTCTAGCAATTGCTGCCTGTGTTTTGCCGTTTATGTCTTGTGCTACGGCATTGGGCATCTTGTTTACATTTGGAATGCGCTTTTCGTCCATTCTTTGTGTAATTCCATTTTTGGTGCTGGCCATCGGAGTCGACAGTTCCTTTTTAATGATCCACGAATGGCAGAGAGTTTGCAAGCATTGCCGAGATCATCCTTCTCGCAAATCAATGCAAGTTGGATATAGAATTGCTGAATTGTTGAGTGAAGTTGGGCCAGCAAGTGAGTTTCTTTAGAGTTTGTTAATCACACACAATTCTTTAAATTTCCAGTTCTTATCTCCGCCCTAACAAACGTTCTTGCCGACAGTGTAGGCTCATTTACATCATCTCGTGAGATTACATTGTTGTGCGTTGGTAACTTGACTTCCATGATCGTTGCTTTCTGCTATCAGGTAGGCACTTTAAATACAATCAAAATCAACGTTGTTTTTAGATGTCATTCTACGCTGGCCTCTTTGCAATCGTTGGTAAGGATTGATTGAAACGAAAATATGAAATTACAAGTCAAGAAAAATCCGGTAAAAAGAAAGGGGCTGACTATTTAAAAATGATCGTTTTCGACGTAGTGTTTTGCCAAAATCTAGCTCAATACTTTTGTCTATTTTCCTTAGTTCTATCAAAGTGCTCAGTGCTCTAAACTTTCAAAAAAGCAAAGCTTTTAAACTTAAATAAACTCTAACAACTAAACACAACGCATTTGCAGGCCGATATGAGATCAGCATTGAGAAACGCGAGAGAACTGAATTTGAAGCAAGTCTTCGAACTGCAAAATACGACCGCAAACAACATCTAACACGCCAAGCCTCCAAGTTCCATGACAACACTAAACAGTACATTAGTCAGTCCATGCAAGGTAAAGAAACCTGCTTGCATTCTTTTGATTGTCACGATTTGTTTAGCTTATGTCAACTTTGTCGCCAACAAATTTGTTGCGTTGAGCACAATAATCATTTACTTCTTGTATCTCGTTCTTTCGATTTACGGAATCACTCAAATCGACATCAACTTGACTACTCAAAAACTGTTCACCGCTGATTCGCCGCTTCTCACTTTGGATAAATTGCGCGTTGAATATCAAGTTCCGCATTTCACGATGGCTACCGTTTTTGTGAACAAGGTGAGAGTGGTCCTTATTGAAGTTAATGATGATGATAATTGCTTTTAGCCTGGCAACTTGAGCAATCCGGAGCGTTTAGCCTCGTTGGATAAGTTCGTAGATGACATGGAACATATACACGGTTCTTGGGGCCCGGTCGGAACAAGTTATTTCGTTCGCGATTATCGAAACTTCTTGAGTACATTCGAAGGTGACTTTTTTGGCAATGCTTTTTGTAGTAATAAACTTTTGGAGCAACTAACATTTTACTTAAAACCAAAAGTACTAACGCTTCTTGTTCTTTAACATTTTAACCGACACTTTTCCAAATAAAGTAGCTGCGGCCTAAACATTCAACTTATTATTCAGATTTGGACGTGGACTTGGAAGAAGGTGGTGAAGAAGAGGAAACGGATTCTTCTACAACTGCTAAGCCTTCCGGCCCAAAGTCGTTGAGTTTCCGCGGAGAGGATCTGAACGCCTTTAAGAATTGGCCAGAATACAGGTTTAAAAATGAATTAAACAGTTGTGTACGTTTTGTTTTAGTTATTGGAGCGGCTTTATTAAATTAAAAAACAACTCGTAAGTTTGTTTTATTTGAAGCACATTTAATTTTTGTTTTTTTGAAGAAAGCACGATCTGGAGAAGTTTTTCTTTACAACTGGCCTACCACGGCAAGGAGGTAAACAACTTGAAAGTAACAAAAACATTTCAAAGCTTTATTTAGATTTCAATTTGGACAAAACGAGGTGAACTACTAAACAAGTGGCGCGAAACCGTGGACAAGTATACGTAAGTACTTTTAGTTACTTTTGAAATGTAAAGTTAATCATTTTAGTGACAAATTTGAAGCTTCTGTTTTCCACGAAGACGGCGTATTTTTGGATCTTATTGAAAACATGCCTTCAGATACTTGGCAGTCAGTACTTGGTACACTTTTGTGCATGGCCGCAGTTTGCTTCTTGTTTTTGAACTCAGTTTTCACAGGTAACAATTGTTGTTTGCACATTAACTTTAACTTCTTGTTTAGTTGTACTTGCTTCCACATGCGTTCTCTCAATTTGTGTTGGCATCATTGGAATCATGAGTTTGTTTGGCATTGATTTGGATCCTATTTCGCTAGGCTGCACTTGTTATCTCTGTCGGCTGTAGTGTTGACATTCCTGCTCACGTCAGGTAATTGCTTTTTGAATGTCTTCTTGAATAGCGTAGATTTTTAGTTACCATTATTACTCTGCAGCAAGTCGCGATAATCCCGATGGCGATTCAACCCCGCAATTCAAACTAGCAAACTGTTTATCGTCTGTTGCATTTCCTGCAGTTCAAGCTGGACTTTCGACAATTGCTTGCATTTCTTCGTTGATTCTAGCTCACCTGTACATGTCATATGTTTTCTTCGTCGTTATGACTGTTTGCATTTCGTTGTGTCTTGTTCACGGTCTCATTTTCTTGCCCGCTTTCCTCATTGTGTTCGACGAATTGTTTGAGCGCTGCAAATCACATGCCAACAAGTTGATGCCAAACAACGGTGTTGCGGATAAGAAGCAACCAGTTGGATTGCAAAAAATAAGGTAGCCTTTTGTTTCAACTAAAAATAGAGTACACTCAATTGAAACTCTCAACTTAATTAAACTTACTGTATTCTCGTTACAGTGGCGGAAAGAAGAATGGGCACAAGAGAAATGGCGTCCTTCCGGACAGCAAAGACAAAAACACAGATAGGCCAGCAGTTGCATCGTCTCCGGAAACCAGTCCCAAACCGGCCGAATCACGCAAAGTTTTACAGCCAGCAGAGCCGCGCAACCAAAGAACTCCCGAACCAAAAGATCAATTTGACGACTCAAACATGACGAGCATCGACTTAAACGAGTCTCCTCCAAAAGCCACGTCCAAAATCGAGTTCAAAGGCAAGTTTTATATTCAATCATGCTTTTAAGTCCGGAACGTTCGATAATTTCTCCTATTTCAGATCCGGACCAAACTGTCATAACAATGGCAAACGAAGCCGATCTGCCCGAAGAAAAAAGTGACTCGAAAACAAAGCCAAACTTTGAGAGGCAAGACTCCGCAGCTGAACGTCGTGCCTTGTATGCTCAAAAACGTGACGCATTTAACGACTCGAAATAATCATAATTTATTGACAAATGAGATGCTCAAATCATACGGACAGCGTGTATTCAACACTTATTTAACTAATCGCTTGAATGCACGCTTTTCGTAATTAGAAGCCATTTAGTCAACTCATGTTTTGTAGGCCATTTAAGCAGTTTGTTTTCAGTTCGCCATTTCCTTATTCTATTTGACTCACTTTCTATAAGCCATCCAACCTAAGCACCAATCATCTACTTCACTCTCTTTTATTGTCTTCATGCGTCAGTTTGAACGGTACAAATTGTACATAAGTGTAGGGTTCCCTCCAACTAACCATAATAAAACGTTACGGGGCTGTTGATTTCTTGTTTCAGGTGCTAAATCCAGCGTTTCTTGCCTTGCCTCGTCCCTTTTGCCAGTTGTTGTGTAAATTTTGGCATTCTCCACATTCATAACTCTGTCTCAACATAATAACACATTTTCGCGAAACGGGCTTTTTCGTTGTTTTGTGTAACTTTAATTATTCGAATAAAATGCATAAAATGATTTGAAGAGGTAAACAAGAATGGCGGAAAGAAAACGGCCTAAAAAGTTTACTAAACATTTGGAGCTGATTAGCCGTTTCGATCAATTCTGCGACTACACTTCTGTTGTTGGCTTCCGCTTGCTAAAGTCGGAAAATCCGCGGTGGGTTCGGTGAGCTCTTTAAAATGTCTGATCTGTTTAGTAAGTTATAATTGTTAAGTTTTTTGACTGCTTGTGCACTGGTTGGATTTTGTGTAATGGTGTTCATACAAACAAGGGACGCATTTCAAAGATTTTTGGATCCTGCCAGCAAGCCGATTCCTCGTTTTGAAGCTTCACAGACTGATCCAATTCCTCGGCCCGGTCTGCTAATTTGTACACAGAACCAAATTGCGTTTGTTTTAACAAACTTACAAACTTTCACTCTAGAGAATTCAGATCTGTGATGCGCGGTTACGGAAGCATAGACTTTCAACTTCTTCTCTTCGAATACATAAAAGAACAGCCAAACGCGGAGTTGTTTGCAAGAGTTGAGTATGAATATAAATTACTCGGAGATTTGTTCAATTTAAGGTAAAAAGATGTGCAAGTTTTAACAATCAAGCAACGTGTTTAGCGGTGAAATAGATGAAGAGCTTGTTGAAAGTGTACGGAAAAAATTGAAATACTTTCCTGAAATCTTCGGCTATCTAAATGTAAACACTATAAGAACTTTGAATCACTGTTTACTCTTTAGTTTAATGATTTCTATGTTGATCCATACATCTTCTTGCAAATCCACAACTATCACACTTTTAGCAAATTACAGTCGGCTTTGGACGATTGCTGGGCACGAAACTGGAAGAATACGGACAAAAAATCAAGTAAATCCAGCCAGTTAGGAGGAAGTTGTTTAAACATGTACTTTTAGGTTTTGTTGAATGCAGATGGAATAAAGCTAAGAAGTTGTTTGAACAGTTTCGCTACTTCAATTTGAACTATTTTGAATACTACCAGAACGTTTCATTGAAATTTGAAGACCTGTTTCTGACGTTAGTTTCATCCGAAAAGCACGACTAAATTAAACTAATTTAAGAGTCAACTTCCACAAAACTACCTTCACTCACAAACGGCATTGGCATGTGGATTATGGAGCTTGTAAGTTAATATTTAAAGTGTTAAAGCAAAACTTTAATCTTTAGGTGAATTGCTGGAACCGGACAAGAAAGAATTCGACGGAACTGGTAAGTTTTGTTGGAAATGTTTGAAATGAATAGGTTGTTTAGAAGTTGGCGACACAATAAACGATACTGTTGTTTTGAGAACTCAGAACTTTGACTCTCGATTAACCGATACCACTTACATGTTTTTGTACGACTCAGTGGGAGATCGCATTCTGAACAAAATTGATTTGATTTCTGAAGAATATCTGGGTCAATTCGGTTCACTGTTCAATTAAAATTATATTTACACATTTCAGAGATCCAGTTGACAGGGTTTTCGGAAATTCAGGTAGAACAAACCAAAATATTAATTTACAAGTTGTTTAAGAATGAGCTCTGTCAAAACTCCTATTCATCCGGGTGCTTAAAAATACAAAAGCGAGACACTCCGTACAGCTGGAATCATTGCAAGTGGTGTGAAGCGTGGTACAAAGTGTAAATGATTTTAAATTCAAACTCCGCACTTACTTAATGTTTAGATGTAAATGCGCAGTGCCTGACTTCTTTAATGAAAATGTGACGCTCCGCAATTGCACGTTTTTTGAGGCCGCTGAATGCACTCGACGTTACAAAAAAGAAAGATTAAAACGTAGATCAAATTTAATCATTCAATTGTGCATTTCGAAGTTTAGAAACGAATTGTCACGTTGAGTGTCGATCGACAAGCTATATTTTAAACACACGACAAGAAGAGATTAAAGTGGAAATGATGAGCAAAGCAGTTGAAGATAAAATTTTTCAAGACTACAGGCAATTGATCTGGATCATGAACCGTTTTCATGACTATCCGTATAAATCCGAGGCCCGCCTGTGAGTTTTACTGATTTGTGTGCATGGGAGATTCTCATTCTCATAAGTTTTTGTGAGCATTGCCGCATGAATTTACTCAGCTTCCACATTCTTTTTAAATGTTCTCACAAGAACAGTACGCAACAAATCCGACTCACAAGGAAAATCATTGTGACATTTTGTTTGCTCACTATTTTGGTCAGTTTTGAAATTGTTTCGTTATTCCAAAAAGCGCCAACAATGTCTGATGTTGAAGATAAATCTACTGGAGGGCCTGTTTCTTTCCGAAAACCTGTGAAACGACGAGTCGAGACTCGAAAACGTGAAGAGCCCAAAATCGTCGAGAAGGAACCAGCTGGAAGCGGCGACGAATCCAATGAAGACCAATCAAGCGACTCCGGCAATGAAGCCAAGATTGTTCGACGAAACAAAACGTACATGAATAGCAAGCGGGCAAGGAAGAATCCGGTATCAGCAAGTGTAAGTTCTTTAAATCACATTTTTGAAAATACTCTAACTGTTTAGTCGGCACGGAGACCAAATGTTAACAAAAACGGCAACGATTCGTCGTCAGCCAGCGATGACAAAGAATCCGATGACAGCGAAGACGAAGAACGTAAAAAGGCACTTGACATTGACTTTAAATACTCATCATCGAATACTGGCGACTCAACCGGACCAAAAGACCTGGGCGCTACGGCTCGTTCTGAAATCGACACTGAGCATGAAAAAGATTTTCAGTCACAATTCGAGCGCATTCAACAAAAGCTAAAAGATGAGCAGCCTGAACCGGGATCTTCTGATCAAAAGGTTTGTATTAAATTCAATGCATTTAAAAATTTTCTCATTTCTTTAGATTTATCGTGGTATTAAAATGTACGGAGCTCGCGAAGCAAAAGACTCTGTAAAAGGCAAAGCATCAAGTGGCCTCAATCATTACGGACCAACTCGAGCACAACAGTTTATGCGTGCTACTGTTCGATGGGACTACGCTCCGGACATTTGTAAAGATTACAAGGAGACTGGCTTCTGTACTTTTGGAGGTGAGTGATCAAATTAAATGATCATTATTCCAAACCCATCTTTTAGATTCCTGTAAATTTTTGCACGACCGAAGTGACTACAAACACGGATGGGAAATTGAACGAGATTGGCAAAAGAAGCAATCTGAAAAGAAGAACCAAGAGGAGGACTACACAATTCATAGTGATGAAGATTAAATGTTACTTGTTGGCTAATTGAATAAATATTTTATTTACAAACTTGCGTATTCAATAGTGTTGAAATTAAAAGATTGTTTTTCTCAAAAGATTGTTTTTTGTTTTTAGTTGATTGATTTTTGTTTATAGTTGATTTTTTAGATGTCAAACCGCTACGGACCAACTCGTGAGCAAACTGGAAATCGTCGCGGACAACAATCTGGTGATCATTCTGGAAATCGATACGGACCAGCCCGTAATCAGTTTATGTGTGCTAATGTTCGATGGGACTACGCTCCGGATGTTTGCAAGGACTACAAAGAAACGGGCTTTCTGTACTTTTGGAGGTAAGTTTAGCTGATTTAAGTTGGTGTGATTATGTTTTTATTTTTTAGATTCCTGTAAATTTTTGCACGACCGAAGTGACTACAAACACGGATGGGAAATTGAACAAGACTGGCAAAAGAAGCAGTCCGATAACAAGAAGAATCAGTCATATGGAAGAAAGAACCAAGAGGAGGACTACACAATTCACAGTGACGAGGATTGATGTCATTCATTTGTTGAATAGTTGAATAAACCTTTTATTTGTGGATTTGTAATTTTTGTTTGATATCTTTTGTGCTTATTTTATGTCGGAATTTTTTAGATTTGATGCAGTCGAAAAGATGTATTCTTATGTAAATCAATATTTTCGACTTGTTCAATCCATTTATAAAATTGTCTATGGAAATAACTATTCAATGCCTGTAGTATTTGCTGAAAATTTGGATGATTTTCCGCCACTTGTCCAATACATAAACATCTCACAAGCGCCTTTAAACACTTGCAACAACATGGAATTGGCAAAAGCGATTGAAAACTTTATGTTCACTTATTTTCAAAACTTTGTCGACTCGTCATATAGACAGGTTTTTTATGAAATTTACAACAAGTTTACGTTTATTTAGTTTATTAATTGCACTCGCTCGGCGTCTGTTTTAACATGCGCAAATATACTCGGCAGTCAGCTTAACAATTTTCCAGCACTTATCGACTTACTAGAAAGTAAAACGTAAGCTTTCGAATAATTCAATTGACGTTTAATTAAATGTTTAGCCAACCTTTTGAGCACTCAACATTTGACTTAATGGTAACTACGAATGCAACACTTAATCCAGTTGCATTTGTCCAAAGGTACCATGTTGAGAAAAATTTGTTAGAGTTTGAGGACTATCTAAATCGCTTGGCTGCCGCATCAAACAGCCTAAATCAAGCATTAACTCTGGCAATGGTCGATTCCACAGAAGAGCAGCGTACTTGCTTACAAGAAATAAATGACAACTTGATAACTTTTCGAGTAATACATGTTTAATAGCAACATAATATCAACTCTCTTCAGGAACATCCATTTATTGGACAAACAAATGAAGTGATTACAAAAATTGCTCAGTTTGTGGAAGACAACTCATTTTTGAGCCTTTATAATGGCTTTGCAGTGTAATCAAAAAAGACGCTTGAACGTATAATTTAAGCAATATTTAGGCAGAACACCGCCATTGTAAGAATTAAATTTGTGCCTTACACAATCCAACGAGTCATCTATCCAGCCGACTATAACTTTTGGTCGTTTCTGGCTGAATTCGGAGGCGTTCTTGGACTTTATTTTGGTGCAACGATGGTCACTTTGTATGAAACAATATTCTTTTTGCTTTCCGAGCCGGCTCAAGACAGTTCCAACCACATGCCCGAAAAGATGTTTACCAAAAAAGTTCTATATGAACAAGAAAACAGTCATGATGAAACTTTAGTTATTCCGCATTGAAATTTGTATTTGAATAGTCGAATAAATGTAATCAATCGTTTATAACATTCATTTACTTTTCACGCCAAAGCGCTTTCGTTCTGTTGCGAAGCTTTCATTTCTGGCCTTGTGTTTTTTTGTCTATTCTTTTGAAATTTCAATCTGTTTTTAGTCTTTTCAGTCCAAAATGTCTGAACCTGTTCAAACAAAAGACGAGGTTGATGAATTGGACAGCTTATTGAATGAGGTTGAAGAGCAAGAAGATCAGTCATTCCAGCGTTTGAATCAAACAAACGCATTAAATCAAGCAGATTTGGTTCAGCCACCCGTTGATGATGGTGCCGATTTTGACAATTTCAACCCAAACGAATTTGAATCTCACATCCAAGTTTTTGATTTGCTTCGACAAAACAACTGCGTTCATGAGGTTGCCGTTCCCAAGTGCATTCAGTACACCCGTGATGATACAGAGAAGCCGACTGTCAAAACTTTCGATTTCACGTTGGATGCATTTCAGTCTGAGGCAATCGACTGCTTAAACAACGAGCAATCAGTTTTGGTTTCTGCGCATACATCAGCTGGCAAAACGGTTGTTGCATTGTAAGTTATTTAAAGTGCATCTATTTGTATAATCTGATAAAAATTTTAGGTATGCAGTTGCATTGGCTTTGGGCAAAAATCAACGAGTAATTTACACCACCCCCATTAAGGCATTGAGCAATCAAAAATATCGTGAATTGCTTGAAGAGTTCGGAGATGTTGGCTTGATGACTGGCGATGTTACACTGAATCCAGAAGCTTCATGCTTGGTTATGACAACGGAAATTTTGCGCAGTATGCTTTACAGAGGATCCGAAATTATGCGAGAAGTTGGATGGGTCATTTTCGATGAAATTCATTACATGAGAGATGCGGAACGTGGAGTTGTTTGGGAGGAAACTATTATTTTGCTTCCAGACAATGTCCATTATGTCTTTTTGTCGGCAACTATTCCAAATGCTAAACAATTTGCAACATGGATTGCCAATTTGCACAACCAAGTCTGCCATATTGTTTACACTGATTATCGACCAACTCCGCTTCAACACGTTTTCTATTCAAGTGGCTCCAACGGTTTATATGAAGTTGTGAATTCTCAAGTAAGCTTTTGAAGAAAAGTCATTTTAAACATGAAATTTTTAGGGTGAATTCCGTGAAGAGCAATTCTCAAAAGCAATGAGTTTTATCAATGACACTTCACAAGAAAACAGCAAAGAAGCGCGCAATCAAGCAATGCAAAAGACAGGAAACAATGTTACTTTGTTGATTCGAACTATCCAAGAGCGAGAACTTCTTCCTTGCATTGTGTTTTCGTTTAGTCGAAAAGAATGCGAAGCTTATGCAAGTGGTCTTAAAGAAATGGATTTCAACGACAGTAAGTTCATTTTATTCGACTTTGATTAATTGCTTTTATTCAGATGCAAACAAGAACATGGTCAAAGAGATTTTCGAGAATGCGGTTTCTTTGTTGTCAGAAGAAGATCAAAAATTGCCTCAAATCAAATGGATTTTGCCGTTTCTCTTACGTGGAGTTGGTATTCATCATTCGGGATTGTTGCCATTGCTCAAAGAGTGTATTGAAATTTTGTTTGGTGAAGGCTTGCTAAAATCTTGTTCGCCACTGAAACTTTTGCAATGGGACTTAACATGCCAGCAAGAACTGTTTTGTTCACTTCAGCTCGCAAATTTGATGGTCGTGAAAACAGGTAAGATTTTTGAAGAGGCATTGTTATACTTAAAACTCTAATTTAGATGGATGAGCAGTGGAGAGTACATTCAAATGTCAGGAAGAGCGGGCCGACGCGGTCTCGATTCACAAGGATTGGTTATTTTGATGGTTGACCAAAAGATGAGCGCCGATGTTGCCAAGAATATCATCAAAGGTCACACAGATCCGTTGAATTCTCAGTTCCGCCTCACTTACAACATGGTTTTGAACTTGACTCGTGTTCCAGAGATTAATCCGCAATACATGATGGAGCGTTCATTTCGTTACTTCCAAAACAAGTCTTTGTTGCCGCCACTTTATGAAAGTAAGCTTTACTGACTATTATCAAAGTTGAATAATGTCACATTTTTAGAATGGCAAGCAAAAAAGAAAGAACTTGAAGAGTGTGCTGTTGGCTCAGAAGAACAGCTTCAACAGTACTATCAATTGAAAATCGTTGCCGGTGAAGTCAAGAAACGCATCAATCAAGTTGTTCTCCAGCCGAAGAATTTGGGTCCGTTCTTGAAGACAGGACGTTTGATCAGAGTACGTTTTAAGCTATCAAACTCAATTAACTTTTTCATTTAGATCCGAACTACTGAAGCTGACTTGGGTTGGGGAGTTTTGCTGGATACGAAAAAGAAGGTCAACAAATTGGGCGACACTGTCATTGTTTTGGAAATGCTTTTGAGACTCAGTTGGGATTGCGTCAAGGATTTGAACAACGTTGAGAAGTTGCGTTCACCGGAACCTAATCAATCCGCAGCTCCAAAAATTATCCCAGTCGACATCCAATGCGTTACTGCACTTTCGAGCGTTCTTGTCAAAGTTCCTTCCGATGAAAGAGATCAGAACAGACTTAAAGATGCTCTTGGAAAGTTGTTGGAGGTAATTGCATAAGTTTTGTAATTTGAGTAATTGTTTACTTTAGAAAGCATTGAATAAGTTCTCAAACGCTTTACCCGAATTGGACCCGATCAATGATATGGGAATCAAGGACAAGTCGTTGCAAGATGATCTCGAATATTTGAAGAAACTAGAAAAGGAGATTGCTATTCACCCGATTAAGGGCCAGGAAGGTTTTGATGTTCTTTATGCGAAATATGAGCGCAAGTTGCAAATACAAGAAGAGTTGAAGTTGGCTCGTGAAGAGTTGAAAACAATCAAGGCTGGTCAGTTCAACGAGGAGCTTTTGTGTCGACAAAAGGTGTTGCGTAAGATGGGCTACATCGACACTTACGGCACAATTACGAAAAAAGGTTTGCCTTGAATTGAATCGACTTTTAAACATCTTCATTTTCAGGTCGAATTGCATGCGAAATCAGTGCTGCTGATGAAATTCTTTTGACTGAAATGCTGTTGACTGGTGTCTTCAGTGAAATGTCGTCAGCTGATGCTGCTGCTCTTCTGTCTTGCTTTGTTTTCGAGGAGAAGACCGACAAAATGCCAAAATTGGACGACAAGTTGCAACAAGCCTTTAATTCTCTTGTGGTATGTGCTTTGAACTTGACTAATCAACTAATCATCTTTAATTTAGACTCATGCACGTAAAGTAGCCAAAGCTAGTATTGAATGTGGAATGGATCTTATTGAGGAGAAGTACATTGAAAAACTGCAGAACGGTATCATGCCAGTGGTCAAACAATGGTGTTCTGGAGCGTCTTTCAAACAGATCTCGGAAGACTCGGGAATTTTTGAAGGTTTGTTCAATGATACAAGATTTAACTAACTGTCCGTTTAGGAAGTATCATTCGATGTTTGCGCCGTCTTGAAGAATTGTTGCGCGAAATGGTTTCTGCAGTAAAGGTAGCATTTTAAAGATTTCACTGTGTATAATGCTTTTGATTTTAGGCAATGGGCGACACCACTTTGTCTGCATCATTTGAGGAAGCTAGCAAGAACTTGAAACGCGACATTGTCTTTGCGGCCTCGTTGTATTTGTAATGCATGAATATCATGTCCGCAATTGTTGTTGTTATCTATTGATGCACTTGTTAAGCCGTTGTTAATAAATAAGTTTCACAATAAACGCATTATTGAGATTTTTTGTGTTCATGCATTTTGATGGAATGTTTATTTGAGTATCGAATTTTGTTTGATTTATAAACAATTAAGTGTTGAGAGAATGGAGGCTTGCCAGTTCATTTGTCTGTTTATTGATAGGACAAAATGAACACGACACTTTTTATGCTTGTCGGCATTTTGGCCTTAGGCTGTTCGGGTAAGCTCTATGGAATATTAGGTTAAAATCTTATATTTGTTTAGCAGGAAAAACTGTAGTATTGGAGGAGCTTGCCGAAAATGGAAATCCTGAATTGAATGTAGATGTGGCTGACTTGACTGTTAGTTTGCATATCCACTCAGTGTGGAACAACACTGTTATTCAAAACTGGGATCACTATCGGAATGCCATGGAAAACTTGAAGAAGCTGGCTCCTAATTTGAAAACAATTCGTCCAAGTGGCGGTCATTCGTATCATTCGCGGAACGGAGTAAGCAGTTGTTTCATTCGCTTAAACAAGTTTGAACTTTTAGACTCTTCGTCAGCTGAGATGCGATTTGCTTTTAGTGCACAATGCATTGGACGCAATTACCAAACAAATTCAAACTTTGGAACTCAAAATTGGAGACGAAACGAGCACATCTATCAATTACACGCTTTTCCACTTTATCGATCAAAAGGTATTTGTTATGTTTTTAAACACATTGCACATGCTGCTTCAATGATTACAGGAATTCAGCCAAACTAACTACGATGCTATTTTGAATGAAGTTTTCGGACAAAACGTGACCATTGCGCATTTGTCGTCGCCTTTTAGCGACAAGTTGAATTCAGTACTTTTGAAGTACAAACTAAATGGCATTCCTATTCTTCTCAGCGTGCACACAATAAGCACGAAATCGGTGAACGAAGAAATTTTGAGTTATGGTCGTTTGGACCATCAGTCGGAAAAGTGGTTGAACATTCAACCGCGCTTGATTTCAAACAACAATTGACTATCAACTGATTATGTTGGCATTAACTAATAATCAAAAGTTCGGTTCAATAAACTGTTAAGTTGCTGCGTTCACTTAAATGACCTTAAATTCTTAAGACATTCGGTCATAACAATAACAATAAATAATCGAGACGGGTAAACTTTACAGCTCTAAACTTCAAAGCATCTTGTTATTCGATCGAAAAAGTTTGTGCTGAACGTGTGACCAAGTTATAATAGACGTTTCAGTCTCAACGTTTTACGTGTAGTTTGCATAATTCCCACACGAAAATAGCTGTGACGTTTTTAATCTGCACGTTGAATCATAGTCTAATCATTTGCGAAAACAACCATTATCAAGTGCAAAATCCAATTCAACTCACAGCAAATTTATCCGCAAATAGATCCTATTCAAGAGCGGCCATGTTTTGAAATGATTAAACACCGTGTTTGTGAACAAATTATCGAAAAGTTCTTGCTTTCATCAAAGTGTCCCTCTTATGATTAGTTTTTTGATTAGACGGCTCCGTGAGTTATCAAAAATTGTAGTCCGGAGGAAAGTGCTTTTAAAGGAAACTTCTTGCTGGTGGTCATTTATACAAAAGTCGGCAGTTTAAGTGAACGATGGCGACAGGTAGGCTTTCTTGAATGCAATAGCTTTAATTTAAATAGGCATTGTTGCTGTTCACTTGTTGTTTAGTTTTGAGAACAATATTTTTAAAAAACTGTCATCTCCGTTTAAATAGTCGGCAATTCCAAACTAGTTTTGCCAATAAAATCAAATTCAAATCAAAAAGACAACAAGCGCTTCCTGTTTGTTCACACTTGAAAGTTGGCTCCAAATTGCGGAATTACTCGTCGGAGTTTCTGCTAGTTGTGCGCATGCGCAAGCAAAAATTCACACAGTTGTTTACTTTTTATACGTTAACGGCGAGACTGCAACAAAAATTGCCCAGGTGAACAACACTATTGGGCGGGATAGGTAATTGGTGCTGAGTTTTTCACCGAAAACAACACCAACAAATACACTGTCTTATTTGGCTAATTGAGTGTTCAGTCTTCCGGTTTGATACCTTTGTTTTGTTGCTTTTAACATTTGCGCACTTATGCAACTTTGATCTTTTAAAAACATTTCAGCTGACAGAGTCAAAATGATATTGCAAGAAATTGCTGTTGCGGTGGTGTTCCAAGTACAATTGCTTGCATATTGGATTTACTACACACTGAAAGCGTTCGTTCCACCGGGACTTCTACCACGCAAATCAATTGAGGGCAGAATTATGTTGATCACCGGAAGTGGCTCCGGAATTGGCCGACTTTCTGCGTTGGAGGTAAATAAAAGAATGTATTTAAGGTGTATCGCTGAATTTAGTTTGGCAAACTTGGCGCACGAATCGTTTTGTGGGACGTAAATGCAGCTGGAAACGAAGAGACAAAAAGATTACTGGAAGAACAGTCAATCAAGGTTGAAATTATTTATCTTTAAACACATAACTTTGCAATGTTTAGTGCTACGCCTACACAGTTGATTTGAGCAAGACAGAACAAATCTACGAAACAGCAGAAAAGGTGAAGCGTGAAGTTGGCCAGGTTGACATTTTGGTGAGTTATTTGAATACTTTGATCAATTACTGGGTGGGCCAAAAAAACGTTAACACAAAAAAGTCAATCAAAAGTTTCAAACACAAAAAAGTCTTCTTTCAAAAAACACAAACAATTTTTTGTGTTAGCGTTTTTTTATCCATTCTGTACAACTGTTATTTAAGTTCAACAACGCTGGAGTTGTGACCGGAAAGAAGTTTTTTGATTCTCCAGACAAACTTATCAAATTAACACTGGACGTTAACTTAAACGCTCTTATTTACGTAAGTGATTATTATAAAACGCAGCTTTTAATCTGTCTTTCTAGACAACGAAGGTGTTTTTGCCGCACATGATTGAACAAGATTATGGCCACATTATTACGCTGGCATCGATTGCCGGACATCAAGGAGTCGCCGGCCTAGTCGATTATTGTGCATCAAAACACGGAGCAGTCGGCTTCAACGAGTCAATTCATCGAGAATTGCGACATATTGGCAGTAATGTAAAAACAACATGCGTGAATCCTTACTATATTGACACCGGCATGTTCACAGGAGTAAAGAGCACACGGTAAGTATTGAAAGTTGATTTAAGAAATTAGAATCTATTTGCAGAGTCAATTTCTTCTTGCCAATGTTAAAGCCACAATATGTAGTGGACAGGATTGTTGACGCCGTTCTTACTGATCAAGCACAACTGTTTTTGCCTCGTTTTCTCTACTTTGTAAAGGCACTTGCGGGGTAACTTTAAATACGTAATGAGGGAACTCCACACTTTTAGCATTCTTCCAACCGAAGTTTCTGATTTGATAAATGATCATGTGGGATCAGGTTTGGAGAATTTATATCCGCAATGCTTTCAAATGAAGTTATTTGTCAAACTTTTATAATTTTTTGAAAAAAGACTTTTTGTGAAATTGAAACTATTTCATTTGTAAACGTTGTGAATATAAATTATCATCGTTAGACCGAACAATGGACGGATTTGTTGGACGAACAAATGCACCTGCAAACGGAGTTCACGCCAAAGCAGCCTAATTACATGCAAACTTTAATTTATTTCGAGAGTCTCAATAAATCTAGTCATTAATTGTAATCATCTACGTTGGTAATAAAGAATTGTAACTATTTGTATTGTCCGGCAGGAGCTTGAGTTGTCTCGTTGGCTGGAACTTTGTACTCTTCAACCGGAGCATCAGATGTGTTGTATTGTTGCTCAACAGGAGCTTGAGTTTTTGCGGGCTGCTCAGATGGAGGCTCAGGAGAACTGCTAATGCTGCTATATTCTTCAACTGGCACTTCTGTTTGAGCAGATTCTGTTGATTGTTCAACTGGCACTTCTGTTTGAGCAGATTCTGTTGATTGCTCAACTGGCACTTCAGTTTGAACTTCTGGAGTGTTGTATTGAGCAGATTCTGTTGATTGCTCAACGGCACTTCTGGTTGAGCAGATTCAGTTGATTGCTCAACTGGCACTTCAGTTTGAACACCGCCATATTGATCAGGAACTTCTGTGGTATTTATGTTTGGAGTTTTGTATTCTTCAACATCAGCTTCCGGTTTGAAATCTTCACGAGCACTGTCGGGAACAATGTGTGAGTTTCGTGGAGGACCTAAATTATGTTGTTTTTTAAAGTGGACATAAAGCTTACATGGACAATAGAATGAATCGCTGCCAGGTTGGCCGACGTCACCAGAAATGCCGGAGTTGCCCTTTGCTGAAATTTAAATGGTTAGGTGGATGACGTTAAACTTGAAATCTTACGTCCAGGCAAGCCTTGCAAGCCGGCAGCACCAACATCTCCGATATCACCAACTTGAACTTCGCCATCAGGTCCAGGCTAAATTTAGAATACTTAACACATTTTATGATTGATTTAAACAGTCTTCAAAAGCATTCAACACATTAGCTTACCTCTCCCGCGTCTCCAATAGCTCCGGCATCTCCAATTTCTCCCTAAAATTTAACTTTTAAATGTTTTGAATTGAATTAAAAATACTCACCTTCGGTCCTGGCACGCCAGATGTGTAATTAATGCCATCTTCACCATCTCGTCCATTTTCACCATCAGGACCCTAAGTAAAAGGTTAAATCAAATTAAATGTAAATTCCAACCTTTTCTCCTTCTGGACCGACATCGCCAGGCTGAAATTCAAATTAATTTTGTAACTGTTAATTGATTTACTTCTCCCGGAGCACCAGCCAATCCGTTTAAGCCTATTTTGCCGTCGATTCCATCACTACCCGCAGGGCCAATCGATCCAGGTAAACCTCCACTGCCGGGTGGCTAAATTTAACAATTAAATTGGAATTATAATGTTTTGATTACTCCAGGTGGACCGGCAGGACAGACGATGCAATTGTGACCGCCATAAAGCATCTCGCCCAATTTGTTGCCATGCACACCTTGTGTGCCCGAATTACCTGAAGCTCCCGGCTAAAAATCAGCACATTAACCACCATCTACAACATATAAACATACTGTTCCATCAACACCATTAGCTCCGGGTCTTAAATACAAAAATTGCAACTTAATCAACACAAAAACACTAATACCTTCCCTTTGGACCTTTCGGACAATTGTGATTAGGTTGTTGCGGACAGTTGCACTGTTGTTGGTTTGAAGCTTGACGACTGAAACGGAAGATGCTCTCAAACGGCTGCTTTTGAACGTTTGCCGGCGCTTGTTCATTTCGTTGCATGTGCATCATTTCAATCCATGCATCGTTTGTTAGTTTCTTTAAAGTTATTGTTTCGAATGGCTTCGTTTACAATAAAAAAAACTTACATTGAACTCTTCAATGTCAGTCATGCAATCATGATAAAGTTCGGAGATCTCAGCGTGCATTCGAAACACAAAACTTAAACTCGTAATTATGGCGGCAGTTGAAATGCATATTGTCAAAGCGGTGGCCACTTTCCCCGTCTCCATGCCTGAAATCTTGTTTTTAGTGAGTAAGCAACTAAGATCACGACTGATGTCTTAAAGAGTCAAAAGAAACCAAAACAATCTTTTTAACTTGAGTATCAAAGTCAAGACGAGAAGACAGATGCCGCTTGTTTTATCATCTTCTCCGCATCCTAACCAACTAATTTATACCTTCTTCCGCCGACGAACAAATCCTGTTTGAGTTTGCGCGCACAAACAAGTTCTTCTCTGGTTAGTTTTGATAAGCACGTAATGATGACCGACTAGGGATTAATGGACATTTGTGTTTGTATTCAATTCATCGCTTTGAACATCAAATAAAGTGCGACAGCGCTTCGTTTCATTGCATTTAAGAATATGTGTCTCGCCTAAAAGGCAAAACGTTCCAAAATTTCTCTGTTGTTCGAGCCACAACTTCTCAGCTGAGCCGAAACATGAGCTAACCTCAAACTTGGGTTAATAAACCGACGCTGTTGTCGTCGTTTCGCCTTAACTGGCAAACAACACTTGGTAACTCCTCTGGGAAACTCCACTTTTTTGTTTGTCGAGCGCACTCCTCTTTTTTCAACAGTATTTCTGCTTTGTTTGACTGCAACTGGCTGGCGCGCAGCAAGTTATTTGGGCGGAGAAATAGCGCTGTAATCGAAAGAGCGCGCTTGACGAATAAAGAAAGCGGTGTTTCCCAGAGAAGTTGTCTACACCTAGCGCAAAGAAGTCTCCAGTCAGCGCCAATAGCGTCGGTTTATTAACCCAAGTTTGAGGTTAGCTCATGTTTCGGCTCAGCTGAGAAGTTGTGGCTCGAACAACAGAGAAATTTTGGAACGTTTTGCCTTTTAGGCGAGACACATATTCGAAACAAATAAAGAACTGAAATGCTGCTCGGTTTTGTCGCACTTACAGACAACATTTAAAATGATGTATGCTGAGTTGGTTCAGCAAGTTGATGCGAAGAAGCATGCACACAATGAGAAGTTCTTTGCTGAGATTAAGCAGGAGATTCAAAACGTTCTTACCAGATGAAAATCTGATGCTTAAGATCCTCTGTCGTATTCAATTCGATCTGCTCGGCTTGAAAATTTGTTTTAACAATTCATTTTCAATTCAAACAAACAAGTCTCGGTGCATTTTAATTAAAGCCATTTATTCAGAGCAAAAGTGAGTAGGACATTACACTAAGTCAATTGTATTTAGAATGCTGGATGGCGCTTTAGAAGAGTGAGTATAACTGTTGAGCTAATAGAATTAGAATGTAGTCTGCACATAAACAAGAAGTTGTTAGAAGTCTGGAGTTGCCAACAAATAAAGATAATTCAACGATAAGCGTGGGGTTTGTTGAAAAAGTTTAAAAAGATAAACGAGTTGGAAGGAGCCAGTGGTCGACGTTCTAAAACAAGAATGAATAAAAACTAAATTGAATTGGGTGATCAACATTTAAGACTTTCGAACTTTCAATTGTTGAAATAGACTGTTTTTGCAATGAAAAGAAACGAAAAGCAATTTAGTTCTCAGACACTTCCGCTCAAGTCTAAAATCTGCGTCCAATTAGGTAAAATAATAGTGTTTTTGGGAAGAACGACGCTTTTAGACTCGAGTATCAATGGCAACATCATGTCCGCTGACTGGACCATGAATAACTTGGACTATGTCTTGATTTTTGCCACGAGGAACTGAATGTATTCCCTTGAACTTGTTGTGGCGGCGATCAATCGGCTCGACGTGCTTGTTGTATGCGTCAACTCCGAGGTAGATGCAGATGACACAATCGGCCAAGGCACAGAGCATCAAAACAGCGCCAATAAACCAATCATTAAACTGGAGGTTGGCAAAGTAGTCGCGGGAGAAGTCGAAATCCACCAACTTTCCGTGGTATTTGTGGCTGTCGCTGCCGGCGGCTGGTGGGAATGCTTGGAAAATGCCCGAATCATTGGCAAACAGGTAGAAAAAGCCAAGGGCGAACAGGAAGACACTGGTGATAGCCTAGAATTTTGAATGTGAGTTGATTAATCAAAGTGACGTTTAAGACTTACATGGATCACGACGTAAATCCAATTGAACTCGTCCTTTTCTTTGATGAAGCCGAAGACGGTGGTTGCGAACGAGACGATGATGAGAAATTCGAGAAGGAGAGCAAAGTACCAAGGCCACCAAGTGGTGCGAAGTGTGGAGAAGAAAGTGATGATCAGAATTGTCTCAAGAAAAGAAATGAGGAACGCAATCATCTGAAAAAGTAACAACTTATTTGTGACCGGTTGATGCTTTTAGTAAGCAGTTTAATTATTGTCAAAGTCGCTTACCAGTTTGTGGTTGATGAAACAACCAACTTTCTTGAGGCACCCAGTGCAACCTTCGTCAGACTGTGTGGAGCGATTGTCGTGCACGTCCATCTTTCTTTGATAGTACTTGTTCTCAACTCTGTCGAAGTTCACTGGAACGTCCACAGCCTTGCTGATGCCGGGCTGGAACTTTTGCGACTGGTTCAATTGAGGAGGATCTGGAAAGGCTTCGTTGTCCTGGTCAATATGATGGACCAAGTTGTTTGCTTCCAAGCGTTGCGGATCACGCGGCATAGTAGAAGCGTTGGACCATGCTGATGCAATGGGCGGAGACATCTCAGTCATTGGTTGGCCATTCTGCAAATTAATCATATCAGTTCTTGTTGATTACCTTATTAATAATGGGCGGTTCTCGAAATTTGATTACTCGTTTTGCTAGTTTGAAAAGTAAAGTCAAACAAAATTGCAATTGAAAAAGTTTGAAATTGAAGAAGTTTTGTAATAAGTTTTTACTAACCTGATTCCAATTTGGATCAGCAACTGGCTTGCACTGAACAAGAAGCGAACGATTAACACTTGGACTGTTGCCGTCGACGACTTTGTAAGTTTCATGCTCCTCACTGGCTTGGTCAATGTATTCCATGGGCGACTGTGCCTCCGATCCCGGCGGATTCACGTAGTATGTAACCTCGTCCGTTTGGGAATTGCTGTAAACAGTGCGCTGATAGTTGCCAATGATCTCACTGCGATGCTGGCTTGTGATCGTGTTTTGGCGAGAGTTCAGGTTTGACTCGAAAGTGGATGTCAACGCAGGAGTAGTGTAGTCACCACTGATGTAAGAACTGGCCAACGAGTGAGTTGAGCGCACTGTACCGTATTGATGAACATCCGCATATTGCTGTTGAGGAATAGGTGGTGCAGGTTGGCGCGGAGCACTTCTGTAATAACAAGTAAACATAGTCATTTAAACACAATTGTTTAAAGTGGACTTACGAGGCAACATAAGATTGCATGTGATCAGTGACCATGCTGCTCGGGAATGCCGATGCATTGCTGATGGAGCTGCGCTTCGGGTCTTGAGTTGGAGAAGTTGGAGAGTAGTCGTGCGACATCGCTGAAATGAGGAGACTCTAAAAATGTTTGGATTAAAAGTGAAATAACAAGTGATTGGGAAAACAGCACGACTTTATTGCCTAAAATCCCACTAAATCAGAAGTAAACATTCCCAGCGTCGATTGCTGCCGTCAAAACAACATAAACTCAAAAACAACAAGATGTCCACAGATCGTGCGGCGACTTTACAAAAAATGCAAAGTGATAGAAGCTGTCTGTGTGAGAACTTCCGCCCATCCTGCACGGCGCACAAGGCCAATCTCAGTTTCCGCAATCGAGCAAGCACGAATTTCCAGAAATTTAACGGATCTTCCTGTCCGAAATGATTCACTGTGAATGGTTGCGGAGATTTGTCTATGATGGTCTATTTTTGTTACAATGAAACCGCCGCCATCGACCAAATCCTAGCACGCTTGAAGGGCCGATCAGATAAGCAAACGGTTGTGGCCGTTTTACACAAGTCAAAGCAGTGGGAAGGATTGGTTTCAGACAAATTAGCAACTTCATCTAACAAGTCAAAAACAATCTGCGTAAACAACTACACAAAAACACCAAAGATTTCAAAACAAACGCGCACGTCAAAGGGTGTTTTCGGCGATATCAAATCAACGCCCTTTTTGAATAATGACTCATTTAGTGCTTAATCTTGTTGGCCCGGATAAACTGACGATCATTGAACGCGCAGACATCCAATCACTGTTTATATCAGCAGTATCGGGTTGCAACTCCCCGAAATTATTCATTGACACGTTTGTCGGCTGAAAACAAACCTCATCGGCATTTTAATAAACAATGCGCAGCAATATTGCAAATGACCAGCGGAAATAATTTAGCGAATGTGTCGGCAACATAAATTGAAACAACGATGCCATAATGAAGTTGATAAAAGTGATTGAATAAAGTGATTGGATAAATTGATTGTGATGCGGTTAAAGCAAAATTGTTTTGAGTTGTTTGAAATAGCCAAAAATGACTTGTTCCTTGACGCAAAAGACCATCTCATTAGCATTTTTGTCTAAACAATTACCACTCAAAAACGTGCAAATGCTGATCGGCAGCCAAACTGAAATTTGCCGACAAGACTCAATTTGAACACATAAATAAGTTTATTCAAATTAAAACACTATAAAGCAAGTTTAGTAATTAAGTTTAAACTACATTAACTACAGATATCATGTAGAACAAAACAGATACCTAACGAATACAACGAGTTAATTAATGACAACACAACGTGCAGTAGGCTTTCATTTGCTTCCATTTTGGGGACTTTGTACATTTTAGTAGGGAGACGATTGACTATCACGTTGGACGCAAATAAAAGGCTAGTGCTCAGGTAGTATGCATGATATGGAGATTAGGTCTTACAAAAGCAATTAAATTAACTGAACATTAGAAATGGGAAGAAGTTTTTGGAAACAAAGTTAGATTAGAAAAGTTCTTCCAATTTCTAATGTTCAAAAAGCCACAATAAAAAGATTACGTCAAATTGGCTTCAAAAATGACCGGCACCGAAAATTTAACTTCCTCGCAATATGTGGTAGAACCGGAGCAATTTATCTTGAGACATGGCAACGAAGATGCTGAAAATTCACAAGTTAACACTTGCTTATTTGAAATTAAGAACTTACCAAATGTGCAAAAATTCATTTTGTACAGTTACAGAGACTTTGTTGATCTGAAAGTTAAAAATGTTTCAAGTTGTTTGCATTGCTTTTCTTTTCAGCACATTTTTATTGCTTTTCTGCCTTTTCAGCAATTCACATAATTTGTTTGTTGCACTTTTCAATCAAAGACTCACCGTTAAGCGTATCTATCAGCCGAACAGACACTTGCTGACCGGAACAAAAATGTGTACCGTAGTCAGAGATCGTCCAGAAGATCACTCCAGTGATTGCGTCCCTTCCCGGCGCTTTTGATTCAGCTGTGTACGCAAGTGGAAACAACCAAACGGCCCAGCAACTGAAACGAAAGGTGTAAAGTGGAAAAACATTCGGAGATTGCGTGTGAGAAAACGTCAATGAAGCGCTCGACAGCAATTTGTACAAATTAAAGTGGAAATGAGGATCATTGAATGTGCCAAACAAACACTGTTTTAGAACTTCAATTAATTGCAAGCTTCCTTACAAAACATCCGCATACTACGCAAATGATTCATTAACCAAAGGCACCGCAAATAAACAAAAGATAAAAGTAGCCGATTTTCACATAATTTGCGGCGGCTAACACAAATCAACATCGGTTGTGCGCAGCTCTTGCCAAATGAATAAACAGTTTCCGGAAAAATGACAAATTTAAGTTAAAAGATACGCCGTCGCTTGCCATTTGGAATAAACCATATCGAGGTGATCGTTAAAAAGGGAAAACTGAAACGGGCGGAAGTGTTGGCCGGCATTTAAGTAGCGCGCAGAAGGTTGTCGAGAAAAGGCGGACTTAGATGCTGGTTGGTTGTTAGAAATACGGTTGAAGTGGAACTTTTAGTTTCTAGACTCAATCAAGTTTGTGCGCACATAATTAAACTGATCAAACACTTAAACTGATCAAAACATAAACTGATCGTCTCGAATCGCCAATGCACAAAGTCCGTTAAGTCGAGTAATTTAAGTCGCCATTTGCCTCTGCTAATCCAACTGAGCAATTGTTTAATCGCCAACAACCAGACAATATTGCGCAATTCAAGAGTAACATTTAGAATGGCCAGCACCACCTCGATCAGATAAAATGTATTCGTTGCAGACGAGACAAGAGAGCCATTGTTCTGGCATTTGTTTTTTGAATTGCCATAAAAGACTAATTGACCGGTCATTTGGAAGTGTTTTTCATTTAAAATTTATTCAAAGATCGCATAAGTTAAATAACATTGCAAAGCGCAGTTCTTGCGCAATATCATATTCAATTTAAAGATTCACATCGGTTAAGCTGGCGACAGCCACAGTGCTGTTGACTCGAGGCTTTGCTTCCATCCAGAACTTGGCGTTGCGAATAACCAAAAGGGCGAAGAAGAGCGGAATGCAGAGCAAAAGGTGCATCACGGCAAAGAAAACGTACACTTCGGGCAATTGATATCTTTTGGCATTCATAAAAAGCAATACGGCAAACAAAAAGGAGAAAATGAACACCATAATCTAAAAGTTTAATTAAAATCCGCATTTGCAAAACAACTCACGTTCAAAAACAAGTAGATGTTGTAGAAACAACTCTTCTTGTAGCGAATGCCAAGCAACAACACCAAACAACTGAATGCATGAAGAATTGGAACGTAGGTGAGAGAATAGCGCCAAATGACCGGATCCAAGTTTTCAGCAAACTGGCCAATAGCGATGAAGATGGAGCAAAAGATGATGCCAAGCCAGGCAGCAATGCGAGCAACGGACTAAACATATTCTTTAATTCATTTAACGGTTTAAAGAAAAGTGTCCAAACAAACCTGCAAAGCCTGTTCGGTCCAGTTGAAAAAGAGAACACGACAACGATGTTCAACTTCCGCACTGGTCTCAACTTGAGAGGTTGTTTGAACCACAACTGATCCTTGCACAATATTAAAAACGCAAGTTCCAGCGCTCATTGACTCGACTCCTGACTGCAAATTGTCCAATCCTTCACTAAGGCCGTCCAGTTTTGGATAATAAACAGCAGTTTCTTGTTGTTGATACATTTTGATGGAGAGCTTAAAAACTGAATAAATTAATATGTCGAAATAACAAGTACTCTAATTTCTAAATAACGCCAACAACACGCACATCAAAAATTATTTAAACACGCCAGTTGGTGAAATAGGCCGGGCCGGATGTGATCAACACATCGAATGAATAAACGCTTTTCTCACAGCTATTTAAAGCATTAAGCAAGTGTTTGCGTTAAAAACAATCAAGTTTTGAAACAGTTAAAGACATAAGTTAAAAAGCAGCAGCTTTGATAAAGCGCTTGTGTCTTACTAATAGTTATTGAGTGATTACTTGCGGTCATTTACAAGACAATAGGAGGTGTGCTTAGATTGGCTGTATTTGAGGGTATAAACTATTCTGGGCAGACAAAAAGATGTAAACGACTTTTAAAACAAGCAAATGAAGCGTTTGACTGCATTCAAACAGACGGGCAAATTTTAAGGGAATGAAAAGTTGTTGTGATCAGAATGGGATGGCCAGTCGCACAGATTTTGAAATCGTTGTGCACCGGTTGGAGTTTTCGTGCGCAATGAGCAATTTGCACTGCCATAAAAAGTATTGGCAACCGCATTCAGAGATAATTTTTATTAGATTTGTGGTTCATATGCGCGCGGTTATCAAATTGTCGGCAAACAGTTGATTTTAAATGACTCAGCACACTCTTTAGATTGTTTAATTAACTTTCAACGCAAATGTAAATAAATCCGTTTATTGCATAAAACGTCATGTATTCTAAACAACATTAGCCACTGAAACGCTGACTTGCATGTTTTCATAGGTTTTGATCACTTGTGGCTTTTCAGACACTTTCAAATCGGCAGAAATTGCAGCTTCCGCAACAATAAACATAACAAAAACCAAAGGGATAATCGAGATCAAATGCAAGAGCGGTATCATCATGTGAGCATCGGGCCAGTTGTTTTTCTGACCAAGCAAAATTAACGGTATAAACATTGTGACCGAAGAGAATAAAATTAACATCTGTAACGGCTTTTAAATTCAACAAGTTTAACTTAAATTAACTCACGTTCAAAATCAACCAAACGCAATAACAGTAGAACTTTTTGAAGTGGATGCCAGCCAAAAGAAACAAACACGAAATTCCATGAATAATCGGTCCAAGTGTAAATTCTATGTGATAAAGCAGCGGATCCAGTTTATTGTCCGTAAACGAGCCGGCAAAAAGAAAAGTGCCAGCTACAAAAAGTCCTAATAAGCCAATAAAGTAAGTCAAGTTCTAAATGAAGAGATTTAATGTATTCATCATTTCATAGCAACCTGCAAAGTCTCATATGTCCAATTAAAGCAAAAGACGCGATACCGATTTGAATCTTTTTCTTGATCCGAACAAACGATGTGCACCGAACCGTTGATCTTTATAGGAGTACTTTTATTGGACTGAGCTCCAGCTTCCAACATTTTCAAGCTGTTGTGGAAACACTCCAAGCTTTTGCAAAAGCCATCCAGTGGTATTTGTAGATCATCTCGCTTTGGATCAGCAATATCAAAAACATTGTTTGGTGGCTCGGACATTTGAAGAGCAAGTTGACAAACGAGCTAAAAAGCTTATGTTAGAATTTACAAAACTAATAATAAGTCATTAAAGACTAGACATCTACTCTTATTCATAAAACAGACACTAACTGTCGATAAAATCTTTACGTGATTCAAACAAGCAAATCTATTCGCCGTTGTTATTTTAAAGTCGTGAGAATTTTTCAATAAACATCTTCTATATGAAATCAGTTTTTGCACGTGATGTTTTTGACTAGACGCTTCATCACAATATCATAAAGATTCAAACACTTGCAATCAATAAGTTTATTTAAACAAAGTTTAGACATTGAACACGTCATATTTGAAACAAGCATTTTAATACTCTGTTTTGATTATGATCTCACTGGATCCGAGTTTAATTGAATTCTTGCTGGGAGTGGTTTGATCACAGACGTAATCGTAAGCACGCTGGACAATTTTCATGCAGATTCCGACAGATATGGCAGCCAAAAAGTAGAACACAACAAAGATGTGTCCATCAATGGAAGATGCGTTGCTGATGAAGTGAAAGCGCTTGGTGTCCTTCATGTAGACAATTGACACAGGATTGGCAATGTAATAACAGCAAGCATAGATGAGTGCAAAGAAAATTGGAACCTGAACATTGACTTTAGAAAGTGTTGATGAGTTAGCAGAAACTTACCGAAATTGCAATGAAGTAAACATAGAATTTCATGTCCATGTAGTCGTAGCCAAGTTTCAGGAACAAGCAGGCAAGCAAATAGAAAAACGACACATAGATGAACAAGTTTCGAATAGTTGGATCCGCTTGGAGCAAAATGCCGAAAAGAAGCGTTAAAGTGGAGACAATTACACCGACGTAGGCAATCAACTTGGCAATTTTCTGAAATTCAATAAGTCAATTTGTCAAATTCTAACGAAAAGATTACGTTGACGTGGAAACGGTTGAGAAGCCAATACTTGTCATTTTTGGCAACAAAGCGACTTGGAAGCTCATATGCAGGCGGTGGCAATTCGGCGTGAGCATTTTGTCTGATCGTTCTACCGATTTGATTGTGCACAGTGTAAACGTTTCGCTTGAAGGAGTAAAAACTGGCGCCTTCTTCTCCGTAATTCAAAGAGAATCTTTTGGCCGTCATGGCTAAAATTAAAAGTCTTGAATTGGAAAGCTGTTAATCGATAAGTGACTAAGCGTGAACTGTTCAACTCACGCAAAAATTGATAAGATATGCGCGCAGCCGATACGTACAGTTTAAATCGCATGTTGTTTACCAGCTTTTATTCATTGTGAAATTGTGGGAAATGTTCCGCGAAAACCAATCATTTGCAAATGGCAGACAGAAATCATTGTGCACATCTGTCCGTTTTAAAAGCCGCAAATTGCCCGACGACTTGTGACCAAAAACCAGTAGCAACGATCTATTTTTGCTTTGCTTCGGCCCCAATCACAGAAAAATTTAATGTTGCTCCACAAATACAGCAAGTGCAATCAAATCTGAACAATATATTTATTCACAAATATCTAACAATATCTACATAACAATCCTTTCCAACAAAGACAGAAAAAGAATGCTCTAAAACTTCTACTACCAAATAAACTAATTGCTGCTTCAGTCACCTCCATTCAAAACGCATTCGCCAAAGTCAGGCTAAAATCAAAATTAACTGATGGCAAAAATGATGACAACTTTACCTTCTTCATGGTCTGTATCTGGACATGCGGCTTTTCGTCATTCTCCAACTTCAAAATCACTTGCGCGCCTGGAGAAGTTGAAGATCCTTTGCTGAAGAAATTTTTGTACTTTTCAGGAATTTCGTCCGACTGCGAAACCGCCGACTCTTTGAAGATCATTTTTGGCTTCTTTTCGCTTGAAGATTCGCTGCTGACCGAAGTTGAGGTTGTCTTGCGTTTTCCTCCTCGGCGCTTGTAAAGATTGAAAATTAGCTGAATCTACTAAATTAGAAAAACTTACAGAGAAGATGTTCGAGAAACAGTTGAACACTTCAGGTTCCTTCTTCTTTGATTTTGACGTCTTCGAAGTGATGCTAACGGAAACACTTCTAGCGATGTTACGTGCGGCAGTAGAATTGGCTGGCTTGAAATAATTTGTCATTTTTGTTTGCTTGGCATCCATTGTTGAACTGCCTAATCTGTACAAACAACTATTGATAAAAGAGCTACTAAAAGAATTCTAAAAACTTCACAAACTAAAAAAGTTTTCAAATCAATTGTGACAAATTCTTTATTTTCAAGTTGACGTGTGATTTAACTAATTTTAATAGTTTTTTTGACCGAACAAGATTAAGTAATTTATTAGTCGTTATTGGCATAAAACTCTTTAACATTAATGCTCAATTAATTAACATTCTTCTTCGATGACACCGGAGAATCCAGATGAATGAGCTGATCGTTCTAAATCAGGAATTCCAACGTCCGCCACTGATTCAATTCCACATTCATTATTTCCGCGCTTGATTTTGAACAAGCCGTTGTCGCCCCTAAATTAAAAAGATGACTGAGTCATATCGTTTTAAACATTATTACCAGTCTTCATTCCATGAATTGGCAACTAACCAATATGGAGTCTCCTTTTCAACTCCCCAACCAATCACTCTAATAGCGTGGAGTCCCAAGAAACGACCGGCTTTGTGCTCATAAACACCGGAGCGGTAATACAAGAAATCTTCGTACATGCGCAACGCCGTAAAGACAAGTGGCCTAACAACGAATGATTTGTGAAGTGATCTCAAAATGTCACGTACCCGTTTGTCATCAGTTCTTTTTGAATGCTTAGTTGGGTCATTTTTGAATGTGTAAGAGTTTAGAGCTGAAGTTAGTTGAATTTGCTTCAATTCTTGTATTGAAATTGTTACCGTAATACTTGTCATCCTCAAAATCTCGTTTAAAACCTTTTCGGCATTCGTGAGTGCATGCTTTTGGTTTGTAGGAACGACCATAACAAATGGGATAGTTCCCTTTTTCATCACCATTGCCGTGCTCACAAGGCGGGAAGTTGTATGGCAAGCAACCTTCTACGTTTGAATAATTTCCACCACTGACTACACCTTCCTCTTGCATAAATGCATAAGCTTTAATTGGATATCCGCCAACGCATCCGTAACCAGCTCCGCCAGAGCACTCAGAACAACACGAAATCAAATTGCTAACAGACAAGTCGACTTGAACACGACCTTTGCTCTTGATACAGAAACGATCGGATAACGCCGTAGATGAACTGACTGCCCAGCAGCTAAAAGTTTTAAGTTAGTGAATTCCTAGTTACTATTAATTACCTTCCACACAAACTTTGATCGAAAACCTTGCCGATGTGTTTTGAACATTCGGGCCACGCTTTACGTGAATCAAACTCTTTCGGTATGTCGGCATCGGAGATTTTGGAGAAAAAGTCAGGAATGAAGTCGGACTGAACAGACGCATCTTTTGCATAGACACGTTGGATGTCTGGTTTGACGCCAGCCAATCGTTTCAATTCAGTCAATTTAGTGCGAATAAAGTTTTTGTTGTATTGTGCCTGCAAGTTTTCTGGACATTAAAACAACTCTGACATAAAAATACCTTCCATCCGCCATTGAGTTTGTTGATGTAGGTGACAAGAGCTTTGCCAGTCAATTGCTCATTTGAAACACTTGCCAAATTCACTCCTTTCTTTGGCTTCTTTTCATTGCATTGTTTAGCCGCCAACACAACACTCGCAATCAAGAGCAGACAAACAAACTTGCCAAGCATCTAAAAAGTAGAAGAGAATCACTGAAAACTTCTTAAAACGTAAACATACCGTTTCGACTGTTTCGATTCCTATCAAGCCGAGTTGATTTTTTCATGTTTGTCGCCAGCTTATAAACCCCTCATTTATTTGTCAACCTTCAAATCAAATCTTCGGACACACGTTTAATAAATGTAAAGGCTCGTAAAATTGAGCGCCGCCTCTAGACACCCGAATCCAATGTCCAGAATTTGAAAAACGGCTTTGAACTTTTTCACGGCGGCGATAAAATGGGTGTCCGCAAATAGGTGAAGGCTTGTAGACGACAGGAATGCCTAATAAAGTGGAGCTAAATTCACGGGTTTTATTGCGCGCCTTAGCCTTCAAAAGAAATCACTGTTTGCGAGCAGTTTGAATGTTCGCGCACAAATTTATCACTTACAATTGAGCGAAGGATTTTATGATTTTTAAAGATTTTCGTGCAAGGCAGTTTTGTGTACAAGGACGTGATAGTTTTGATTAAGAAGTGTGCGGCGTTCAAATTAGCCTGTCTCGATTAGATATCGAGGTTAATTGCTTTTGGTGATTAATGTTCTAAAAGAGTCAGAAGTTATTGCTTGAAAACAAAAAAGTTGAATTAAGTAAAAGCAATTAAAACTAAACTTAAGTGCCAACCCAGAGAGCAAGCATTAAAATCTGCATAAATCTAATTAACGGAAGCAAAGGTCGTTGGCTAAATCAATTGCAATAATTGGCTTTATTGTTTAGCATTGAGTTTCCCGTTTTGTTTGCGTCGAATGTCTATAATTTAGTTAGTTGGCCTTGCCGAGAGAGCGGCTCTGGACACTCATGAGCTTTCAAGATGGTGAATAAACAATATGGAGCGTTGGTTATTTCTGTGGCCACTTGGTCCGGTCTTTGTGTTTTTTAATTGACCTCTTATGTAATTTTCTTAATTCAACGCCATTGAATGCATTTTATAATCTTTCTTGACTCTTCTAAAGCTACTCAACAAGTTAATTAATTTCGAATGATATTTCTAAAATTATCCGTGACCTTATCACGTACTTTTCCAAAAATAAGAAAGACGGCGCCAAATAACATTTGAACTTGAAGTTTAAGTCTCCGCGTTATTTTACTGAATTAGTTTGCAGGCACGAGACCGTTGTTTGCTCTAAAATAAGAATTACTTTTTTGATTAAAAAAGTCGACAGAATAGATTAATTACTGTAGTTTCTTGAATCCGTTTAAAACAAATAAACTTCAAACACTTTCATTTAAAAGTCCAAAACGACAATATGCTCAAATAACACCCTGCTTTAACTACTTTAACCGATTAAATCAGTGCTTATCCCACAAAGCACTTTAAGACAGAACGCTTTTGAAATTTTGCGCTTAAGTCCGCAAATTTGCGCCAAACGTCACAGCTTGGCCAACAAAAACATTAATTCCAACAAATTAATCAGTCGGCTCCCGCTCGACAAGGCCTGCTTTCGTCTTCTTTGAATCGACTTGAAAGTGTTCTCCATTCTAGTTGTTGATGTGGGGTTGGCGCAGAAAAAAGAGCCAAACTTCGGGTGCGCATCGGCAATGAACCGCGTGAAAACACTTTCCTTTTGCACTCAAATATCTCTGGGGCATTCTGGCGAGCGGGCCGAGGATTTTTGACCCCTCTTGTGTCAGCTGATTTAGTGGACCGTCCGCTCTTTGATTAAACTGTATTCTATAAAATTCGTTTCAAACTAAAGTTCTTCTCGCATTTGTTGAATCTTTAAAGTCAGCAGTTTTAAACTATTAAACACATTTCAGTCATCTTGCCAGAACATTTCCACACTTCTACGGGTACATTGAAAGATGTTTAGTCGCTACAAATCCTATCGATGTATGTGCGGTTGCCACATCCATGATTTTGTGTTCTTCATGGCTATTCTCTATTCCATCGGATCTTTTATTCTGTTGAGCGCAGCTATTGCGTTCGGCATTGCTCCAGTTGCTCTCATTCCACTCGTCACGTTGGCGTTTTCAGTATTGGTGATTTGGGGGAACCGTTTTTCTATTCCCTGCTTCTACTTGCCGGCGTTGGTGTTTGAAGTAGTTACTGCATTCTTGATCTTCCTGGGATCATTTGGAGTTCTTGCTTATGGTTAGTTTCAATCAAATGTTTGAACACACTGATCCGTCGAATTTTAGGCATCTACATCCTGTGCATTTTTGATGAGAACTATACAGATGTGAAACGAAGAAAGGAGCCCGTTGTAACTGTTTGTGAGTTTTTAGACAATTAGAAATTCTTTTAATTAATTTTTAGGGATGGGCATTGCCACTCTGTTCTTCGGACTTGTTTGCATAGCCTTCTCGATTATCCACGCTTATTTCGTCGAATTGTTTTTAAGGGATTTTCTTTTTATAAAGGACAGAAACGCTGTAAGGGACAACACATCACTCACAACGACTGAAAAGTACCTGTGATCTCAACAATATCATTTTTGTTTTTATGATGTTTAAATGAATTGTTACGATTTTGAAAGTGTTTTTGAGTTGCTGAGTCTAATTGTGTTTCCGGGTCCAACGCAAGTCTCGTTAATTACTCATAAAATGTCAATAAAATAACACATGTTTCGAAGTTTGTTTACATTTAAATCTTGACACAAAGTTTAAGTTGACTCATTTTTACAATAAGTTTGCAAGTTGAACAAAAGTTTTCGACTGTCTTCACTTGTGTTTTCATTCTTAATTGCTTTGACAATTTTCAACACCTGGTCGGCTGGATCATCATTGAGTAGGATAAGCGGAACCCGTGTGGCAAAACAATTGGCGTCTCAAATTAATGACACGCCGATTCGGCTTGATTACACTTGTTTTTGGTGATCAAGTAGGCTCGGCTGACCTTTTCCACCATTAAACAAACTTTTGCATCCTTGATTTATGTGTGAATCGATCATTGCGGGCCACATTGTTTGGACATTTAGTGGGATCATCAAGTTGTGCACGTCAGCGGCTTGACGGCGTTATTTTGATTAAATGAGGGTTCCGTGTTCGTTTGTTGAAGTTGAATGTTATGTGGTTGTGATTTGATCAACCAGACTTGCGACTTAATAAATTTGATTTTAATATAGCTTACGTATTCAGAAGTTTCAATTATGCCCAAATTGAAAGCCAAAGTGCAAGTTCGTCGACAATGGACGTTTGATTCGTTAACGGAGCCAAATTCAGACTACTACACATGTTTTTGCAATGTGCACTGTCATGTAAGTGTTTTTAAACTCTACACATGCAAAAAGTTGTTTTTAGAAATACATGTACGCATTAACTGCAGGTAGAATAGCAAACACAGTTTTTACAGCAACATTTGTGTCAGCTCTATAAAACGTTGAAAACTGTCTTTTAAATCATTTACTCGTTTTTGTTCAAATTCAATTTTGACTTTTGAAATCAAAGAACGAAAAAGCAAAAAATGTTTGTTGTTGTAACTTCTTGAGACAAAACACTTTTTGTGTTTGAAACTTTTCGATTGACTTTTTTGTGTTCATGTTAATGTTTTTTGACACACTTTGTTGAACGCCAACTTGAAAGCATATTTTATTTAAAAGACTTTCTACTCGACCTAATAACATGAATTTAATGATGCAAGCCATTAAGAAACAATTAATTTTTCTTCAATTACATGCTATAGAGCTGTTGCAAGTGCTATGCTGCAAAAACTGCGTTTGCTAATCTACTTTCAATTTTTGTTGGCATAATTCTTTCGGCTCTCACTTTGATCTGTGCATTATGTGCTGCTCAATTTAAGTTGACAACCCCGCCACTTATTTCTTTGTTTATTTTTTCACTAGCCTACATTGGAAATCAGAAGGCACTTCCAATTTTTTATATTCCATTAATGGTTATTCAAATAATTTTTGTCGTTTCTCTCATTGTCTCCGGCATCTTTGTAATCGGCTACGGATCGGCTGTCATTTTCAACTCGGTGGTTGCTGGAGAAAAGAATCCACGCAAGAGGGCTGAAATTTGGCTTGGAATCATTTGCATGTGTCTTGGAACTTTGATGCTCATTGTGTCCATGATCTTGACCTATTTGACGCAAGTTGTCTACCACGCATTTCGATATCTAAAGGACATAGTAATTGGTTATAAAGGACCTCCAGAATGTACCCCTGATTATGCACATGTTTGATCCATTGAAATAATTGTAACATTCTTCTAATATCACGAAACGTATCTTTTGGAGTATTTATTAGCCAACTTGTATTTATATTGACTGTGGAAATAAATCATTTTAAAAGTAACGGAAACGAATGAACTGAAAGAGCAAAAAGAATCACGTCGCGCAAAAACGAAACAAGTGCACATGAATGAGAAGAGATGAACGGGATTAAAGGATGCCTGTTGGCTAAAACTATGAAATTTACGTGTTGTTTTTGAAAAATGTTTATCGAAGTTTTTTGAATTCAATAAGTTCATTTAACTGTGAGCGTATTTATTACTCTGCAAGTTAATTGATCTACCCAGTTCTTTAAATCACTTATTCAGTAATGGGGAAAGTGATGCGTGTTTCACAGTTTGCTTTAGGATTCTGCTCGTCGGTAAGTCAATTCATGTTGTTCTTGTAATTATTTCACCGGTTTAGATAGTTGTGATTACTGCATTTCGTTTTATGATCGAGTCTTTGTTCTCTGGCAAGATGTCCGAAATTATTATAATTTCAAATGAACCAACAACATTGCCGCGTATAAAAGATAGGCCACCCGAATTTTTGGACGATGTTCCGCATCCTTCTCCATCAAGTCGATCGGAATTGACAGCAAAAAAGCGATTAAGAGAAATTGAAGAACGACAAGACAAAGTAAACTTCTTTAAGTTTATGTATACTTTTGTTTTTAAGGTTCAAGCAGCCGGAGAAAGACGACTCGAAAATTTAGAGTTGTTTCAACAGATGAATCGAGACGTGCGTTCTTTTTGTTTAAGGACTTAAACTTAAGTTGCAATTTAGCCACTACCGACTGTGAGTGCTTTTGGGACAACAGATGCCAATAAAATATGCAAAGGAGATGATGCGAGCAGATGTTTACCGAAGTTTTTAAATCTGGAATCCAGGATGCGAGTATGCTTTTAATTGCTTTGTGTTTCGAATTCAACTTTACATTTTAGACAGCTGCTCAATACAAATTAGCCGTTTGTGTGATTCAAAAAAGTATGTCTACGTTATTGGCAGCGACTATGTGTTATTTACACAATGAGACAAGTTTCGTGTCAGCCGGTCGCTCGTTTCGGCACGAATACAGTGAGTTGCTTTTAAATTAAAATGTTGAAACAAACGGATTAAGGCAACGACCGTTTGTGTTTAAAAGAAAACGAATTTGACAGTGTTAAAAAAGCAATTGGCGGCAACGATACAACTGACTGGACATTGTTGACAGCGGTGCGCGAGCCAATTGACAGATTTTTGTCTGGCTATGTGGACAAATGTATCAGGTAAGTTTAAAAGAGCTTATTCTATAAACAATCTTTATTTGTTAGAAGTCCGATCCGAATAAGCTTTTGGTAAGTTGTTATCGGTTTTTAAATTAATCTGCAAGTTTAGCAACAACTGCTGGGCCAACATGACTTGTTTTATTCTAACCGAATATCAACGTCTGATGAATCAAACAAATGCAAAGAAACTGCCGAACACATTTGAAGATAGGCATGTTTTCCACTTACTTAGTTAACAATTAATTGTGATTAACAATGTTTAGGCACTTTGGTCCACAGAATTGGTAACTTTTACAGTTAAACTTTGAAGTCCAACTCTTGCAAAACCCCCTCAAATTCTTTTAGTATCATTTGGCATTTCTAGTTATTCTGTTTCCCAATACGTCATACAAATTCAATTAGTTTACAATTGTTTATCAGCGCTCAAGTCTAATCTTTCTAGACTGTTTCCGGAATGAACTTTTGGTTCAAGACGTTGGAGTAAATAGTTAAATTAGCGTGGTTGTTAAACCGACACGACCGCGGATTAGTGCAACTAATCCCTAATAGTATTCAAATGGCAACCCGAGAAAGCAACAATGTTTACTGTAAACCTCGTGATATTCTTGCCGCAAAGTTCCAAAAAACATACTTTAAATCTAAACTTTTAAAACTGTTTCAGGCATTGCAGAATGGGCAAGTACATTGAAGACTTTGATTTGATTCGTTACTCTGGTGCAAACGAAGTCGGCGTCCTAAGCTTCAAACGTCAATTCTTCCGTGTCCTACGTGCCGCCGGTGTGCCCGAAAATAGGTAACAAATACAATGTGTTGCGAAAATGAGCGGATTTGTTGCAAAACGTGTAGAATGATTTCTTTTCGAAACAAACAATCTTTTGTCAAAGTTATAAAAGGATAATCACTGATTGCAATGATACTTTTAGCATGTCGTTTATTCGTTTTCAAATGGAAGGAGACCGTTCAATTCACTCAACAATAGGATCGAAAGCACGCGAGTTTTTTGAAAATCGACTTCGTTCATCTCCGTTTTTAATGGAATACGTTATCCGCATGTTTTATTATGATTTCGAGTTGTACGGTTTTGAACAGCCAAAAATTGAATTTAAAGTGTAATAAACAAGTTCTTTACTCACAAAAACATCAAAATGACAACAATCAATTTACAAACAAACAAAGCTTTGAACAATTTTGTGCATTTCAAATGGCAATCAAGGCTTTAAAATGAGTCTGCAAATCCTATTCTTCGCTGTTCGTAATCTAACGTTATGCATCGGCCTGCATGAAATGGTGTTCCTAAAGTCCACTGATTGTGCGAATGACCGGGCAGTATGAGTAGATAGCATTTCGAGTTCTAAATTGAATAAATTGCAAATGTTTGTCGTTTTCCAGACCCAAAGTACCTTCTGCTTAATATAAGCACTCGAAGGAACTCGCAGTTTGGCATTTCGCGTTTGTAAAATCAAATCCGGAGACACTTCGGTTTTTGAGCAATCCACTTGCGGAAACTCTTCCTTTTTGATCACTTTCAATCGCCACATTCAGTTCTTGGTAAATTAAACGAACAGCTGCCGATGGGCCAATAACTGTCGGGGATAAAGTAGATAACAGGGCGTATTGTGTAAAATGATTGTTGATTATGTCAATATGCCTAATTCGATGATCTGGATGATGTGTAGAAAGTTGAAGATTGCCGAATGTTACGCTAAAAAGCGAGTGTTAAAAGTACAGATTTTTATTGACAAGTATAAAATTTGTGTTATTGATTTCCAGCAATAAATTAGGCTGATGTTTGGAGCTACAAAAACAACAACACTTGGCGCGTTTTGATGCAGATCTTTTGCGCTAGCCAACATAACTAATGTGTTTAGACTTTAAACAAATTGTACATTAGACTTTTGACAAGCTTTAATTGTATTAAAGAGTTTAAATAACTAAAAGAACTCCAGATAACTTTCCAAGGTACAAAGTATTAACCAAACTACTCAAACTCTCCTTCTCAATTATTCAATTCTTATAATTTAATTTTGTTTACCGTAATCTCCACTTTTCGTACCACGCAATTTAAACATCCATTCCATATTTTAACATTGTGGTCAATTTTCCGGCGCATTAGATATGATTTCCGACCGCTTTTGCGTATTAAAAACAACAACTGTTTACAGAGATTCGAGTTAATTGCTTAAACAATTTTTGATTGATGAAAGCAATTTACGTCATGAAATTGGTTTTAACAATAAATTATTGAACCTGAAATAATTCGTGCTGACCTGGAATTTTTGGAAATAAACGCTAATTGATGATGTAAAATGGAGTTTGTGTTCAAATTGAAATTCCGGGTGTCTGTTTGGAAAATGTCGCTTGCATTTTAGAATAAGTTTTAATGTTTTCAATGACTCAATAAGTTGAATAAATTAGATTTAAAGTTAATCAAAAACAATACTTACTTTTTTAATCGAAAACTCCACTCGCTTACTGTATTCGGTTGTAGAAGCGGCTCGTAAATAAGCAAATTGGAGCAAAATTGGCTCTCTGGCAAAAGGCCAAAGAACAGACTGTTTTGAGTGGCCTGTCTAAAAATTGATTTTAAATAACTACAAAATTGGTGCAAACGGTTCAAACTAAACAAGTTTAAATCATACCTATTTGTAACAAAAGATAATTGTTTATTAGCTTTGCTCAACGTGGAGATCATTTTATTAAGACTAAGAACTCCGTCGAAGTTTGTGTTTTTCGACGTCTAGAAGCAAATGTTTAAAACATGCCCAAACAACACGACTTACCGTCCTCAGAGCAAATCCTACATTTTCTGTCCAATTTAAAGTGCCTGTCGTTGAAGTGATTGAATCTACTGAAATATCTTCAAACCTTATGAAATGTGTAAAACGTCACTTGGAATTTTAAACTTTAAGGTTCAGCAAAAACTTAAAAGTTCAAACATTCTAATTTTGCAAGCAACTGTGGGTTTTAGTCCTTTTATCTTTTTAGGACGTAAAAGTTCAAAAATGCCCACATTGCTGCATTTGAATAGGTCAACCGAATTACTTCCTAATCTAATAAAGGTTCAAACAAGAATAACACACAAATAACAAATATCTTTACTTCAAAACAAACATGTAAGCTTACCTCCAATCTGTAGACTTTCTTCAAACCAGTAACCATCAAAAATACCCGAAAATCCAGCGTCCGTCCAATTATAGGAAATATTGAATGGCTCGGCCGAAAAGATTTGTTTAAATGTTAATCTAAAAGTTGATTAAGCCAGTCATCTTGAATGAAATGCTAGAATCATTTGAAAACTTACACCCGGTTGCTTTTATCTCCAACAATCCACGATTCTTGAGCATTTATGTCGAGTAGGAGTTTAAACGGACTTGCTAAAACAATCAACTTTAAAAGGTGAGTTTAAAGATCCAGTTACTTGTGTTGCCAACTCTTACTGGAATGTGAAACAGGAAGTCTAAAATTATGCCAATTAGTGCGCGTAAATTGGCTTAAAATACGTTGACTAATTAGAAAATCTTTTGGAGTTTGGAATATTATTTATTGCCTCAGCAACACTCGGTACCAGTTCAACAAGTGCAAAGCACCTGTGAGATTGTTAAAATGTTTACACATTTCTGAGAATATTAAATGGAATTTTAATCTCATCAACTCAAATAGTTTGAAACTACAAACAAGCATCTAATTGTTTTTAAACTACAAGAAAGAAACTAACCATCCAATTGTGCTGCACAAAAACACTTTATTGATTGGAGTAGGAAAAATATCAAAACAAAAAGCATCCGTACAACTAAACAAGTCAAGTGACGTTTTTATTTCAAACACGGAATTGCAACAATCGTCAAACGCAGTTGTCTCATTTTGCAACAGATTTCAAAAACTGTCGCAATGCTTTTGAAATTCCGTAAAAACAAAACAGCACAGTTTTTGAATCACAAACTGTCAATAAATATTCAGCTCATTGGAAGCTTCTCCAGACAACCATTCAAGTAATGTGCTCCCTGCATTGCCAATTTGCTCATGTGCTTTCTTTAGTTGGACGCTAAACGGCAAGTGGTGGAGAGGCACGGAAATGGGCGTCATAAAGCGCAAGTAAATAATCGAGAAATGTCGGATAAGTACAGAACTACTTGGGCGGGCACGCCCAACTCGGGTTACGGTTAGCTGTTGACCTGCTAATGGTTTTTGACCTATTGGATGCTGCAAAGTTTTTTGGAAAGTTGCTTACGGTGAATTAAACAACATCAAACAATTAAACAATCTTTATTTAGTTTGAAACAAGTTTGTTAAAATTTGAATTTTTTGCACTTGCCACTTTTTTAGCTCATTCATTTTAGTGTCGCTGATTGAAGTTTGTGTCATTTCTCTGGCTTTCTCGCTGAATTGCATTTGCGAACAAAAGGTAGTTTTAACTGGTTGATTTGAGTTATACGCTAAACTTTTGTTTTAGGTCTAATCATGCCTACCAAGATTTCTACGCGTTTTTGCCTCTTTGCTCTTTCTGCTATCCTTTTTGCCATCAGTATTGAAGCAGCCGACATAGGGCCTCTTTATATCAAAAAAGAGACTGTCAATCAATTCAAATCCAAAGTTGGAGAGGGCAACAAGACTGAAGCCGATACTGATTTCAAGATATTGCGAGCTATTGTTATGGGCACAGCTGCGGTGGTTATGTTGGTTGGTCTTATTGCAATGGTTGTTGCTTGGTGGGTTGCGGCTGAAGTTTACTTGAACGTAAGTTCCTGAAGTTTGATTAATTAATGCTTTGCTTTTAGTGCCAACAGAAAATGGCTATTTGCAACGAGAAGTTGGTCATGGCAGATGCGCTCATGCAGAACCGTATGTTCAATGAAAAAGTGTTGGAGCGCTTGAGTCACGTAAGCTTTGAATTATATTTTGAAAGATTCAATTTTCACAATTTAGGAAGCAAACTTTGATGTCTCGAAGAACGCGGCCGAACTCAAACAACGAGTCAAGAATTTGGACAAGACAACCAAAAAGACTAAGAAAGGCGAGGATCAGAAAGATAGCGAATGAGAATCTCCGCTTTATCGTTGTCAGTTTTCATCTGTACGTGAAATAAACGCATTCTAGTTATTTTTGTTCTTTGAGTTGTCAAGTGATTTGTGAACTTATCAAAAAGTAGAAAGTAAAAAGGTTTACTTGTTTGAGCGTAAATACAGTTAAGTTAAGATTTACCGTATTCTTCATTCGTCCAGTGAGCTTGAATTGAATTATATAATTAGGCGACCCGTGAAAGTAGAATAGAAGCGAGATACAAAATGTAGGGCTTTTATAATAATAATTTCCCGTAATAAATATTAATCCAATTGACTTATTGCATTTGGCACAATTCTTTGCTTAGAAACTCCCATTTGGTTAAAAAATATCCACCGGGAGGCAGTTAATTTAAGCCGACCAAACTAAATACACCTCACAATTGCAAAATTACAATTAAAGGATTTCAAGTCAAGCCTAAAAATAGAATGGCCTTAAGAATGTTGTTTGGTGGTTCAGTATTTATGACTTGGTGATTTTTGATGTTACATCTGCTCATAATGACTATTTAAAATTACGGTAATTGGTTAGTTGTTGATTGACTAAGTACAAAGATATGTCTCTATTACTTTGTGTGGCTAATATTAAACGTCTCGTCAAGTGCACTTCTTAAAACATTGTAATTACTCGCCAAGAACTTCTCTTTCAAAATGTCAAACATTAAAGCACAAAACTCCAGAGCCTTTACTGTGGTCGAAAATACTATGACCATAATTGCTCGCGGGCAGCGGAATTTCATTGACGTCGACAATTTGTTGAAATAAAAACAGCGGTTCCAAATTTCAAATTGCATTTATTTGTACGTCACAAATTGGTGTTGAAAGTAGTTTGTGGTCTAATTGTCAAATAAAGAGTTTATTTGAATGCGTTTATTCTGTAAACAAATATGCGAATATGTTTAATGATTGTTAACTATTTTAACTTGTGATTTATTATTGCTTTGAAGCAGGTGTGGCGGTTAGCAGAGCCTTCTCGTGGGTAAATTGATCAAAGCCGAATTTGCCATTAGATCGTCCCATTCCACTGTTTCCAACTCCGCCGAACGGGAGATCCGGCACAGAAGCATGATGAACCACGCCGTTAACCGTAACGCCACCAGACATTGTTTCATTCACAACTCTTTGTGCCTTTCCTGAATCGTTGGCGAACACATAGAGACCTAGCGGCTTTTCATGTTTGTTTACATAATCAATGGCCTCATCCAGATCTTTAAGTTGGATAACTCCAAGGATCGGGCCGAAAATCTGAAACAAACTACTTATTTAATTAATTTCAGCTAAATTTACTTCTTCTTGCATAATAACATCATCTGGTTGGCAATAAAAGACATGAGGACCAACAAAAAGATCGTCGGCGTTGTTGTCATCTAAAAGTTTTGTTGTTAAAACCGAACATTGCAAAATCGTCTTTTAAATTCTTACCTTTTGATTTGTAAAGCAGCTCTCCTTTTGTTTGTTTGGTCAAATCATTGATACGGCTAAACATGAAGATGTTATGGATGTGGTTAATTTAAAAATTTACTCAAAGTGCATACGGTTGACGATGCGTCCAAATTGCGGATTTTGTTGTGGGTGTTCACCAAAAGTGGCATTCAAGGTTTTGCCAATTGCTTCCTTGAAACGGCGCTTAGACTCGTCGTCAAACAGGATAACGTAATCAGTCATTAGACACACCTGTCCGCAATTCAAGAACTTTCCGAACATCAAGTTTTCTGCTATTTTTTGAAAGTCAGAATCAGGTAAAGCAATCAAAGGATTTTTGCCACCTAGTTCCAATGTCACGGGCGTTAAATTCTTCGCTGCTGCTGCCATGATAAGTTTCCCAGTTCTTGGACTACCAGTATAGAAAATTCTATCCCATGCCAACGTTGTCAACGTACGAGAAACATCAACGTCGCCTTGAACACATGCGAAGTAGCTTGGATCGAAGTTTTTGCTGATCAAGTCGTAGATTACTTGAGACGTTGCAGCTGACAGTTCGGATGGCTTTACAACAACCGTGCATCCAGCAGCAAGTGCCGATATGGCCGGATGAAGGGACAAATCAACTGGAAAGTTGAACGCCCCGATGATCAAGACAGAACCAATCGGTTGCTTTACAATTTGAGGTTTGCCAGTCGGGACGTCTGGCAACTAACAAATTTAAACAATTTATGCGTTTCGGACTAACAATACAACTTACTTCGACGTTTTTGGCCCAGTCAGCAAAATGTTCAATTGTATGATCCAGGCCGTTCATGATTCGGCGCATTTCAACTCCAACTGTGACTTCAGGCGAGCGACGCAGATCTTTGTACAGTGATTCAATCAATTTTGGCTGATACTCTTCCAACAATGACTTGAGTTTCAACAATTGCTCACGTCTAAACTCCACAGGTTTGGTCTTTTGAGTGCGAAAGAATGCTCTTTGTTTGTCCAACATCTGAAACAATTTCATTACAACTTGTTTATTCAGTGTTTCTACTGTCGATTGCACTTTTTCAGTCGAAAACAACATCAAAAACATTCTTAAAGCTCATTTTAAATTCCATTAACCGGAGGATCTTGTGTACAGTAGCAGAACAGCAACAAAAACATTTTGCAAACAAAGTGCAGCAAACAAAGCGTGTTTCAATTAATTTTTAATTAGAAAGTCCAAGAATATCAAAAGCACCTACCTTCTGCAAATCTTCCTCGAGTTTTGTTGCTTTTTCAGGCATCTTGCTGGCCAACTTGTGCTTGATAGGGCTAAACCGCAAACACTCTAAAATGCGCATAATTGGGTTTGCTTCAAAGTGGATTTTCTCACGAAAGCTCGACGTATTTATAAACACATTGAAACTACACAACACAGAACAACCCTAATTTTAAAAACCTGAATGTTTGCCCTCAATTTAGTAACTACACTTTTTGTATTGCTTAAGGTTCGGTGAAGCGTTCCGATGAGTGTTCGTTTAGAAGTGCTTTTCCGACTCCGATCAACTTATTAGCCACAAAAAAGCGTTTAGAAACAACAATTAGTTAACTTCAAATTATTCAAAAAAGACTGCAATAACAATGCCACACAATTACTCAAAAGCTCCCAAAAAGACAATAAGCACAAAAAACAACAGAGAGCCAAAGGTTTACGGCCCGGTGCGTCGAGTGCGCGCTTTTATACCCGATAGAAACGGCCCGGAGAACATCAAATTTCACTTGTTGGCAATGGGAACATAAACTAGAACAAAGAGTTTGTGGTGAGTCGTTAAAGACTTCAGTGGTGGAGCGCCAAAAAGCAGGCGCTGATCTGCAGAAAAAGTGTAGTTAAAAAGAATAGATGGAGAGAATGCGGCGAATAAGTCATTTTATGTAGTTTAGAGCGGGTTGAATGGACAAAAATCAAACTTTGATCACAGAATGGACGGATTTGTCGCATGAAAGAATTTTAAAGTTCACTGCTTTTCGGATATCGTGTTTTAACTGTGTTTTAAACATGTACGGAATATTTAAGATTAAAACACTACCAAACTCGTAGTTTTAAGTTTTAGAAATTAATCTAATTAGTTTGACAAAGTAACGGTAACTAAACGTTTAAAGACGCATTCTTGATTTAATTAAATCAGTTCTTTAATGTTGCTTTTAAATAAACGTATTTGCAGTTTGCAAAGTGCTCGTTTGTTAGTTTATTTAAACAACACTTCCGATCTTAACGAATTCATTTATCACCAAACATAATAACGCATTCAAAGCAAAATACAACTGAACATTCACTTTAAAATTCTTCCATTCATTTCCTTATTTAAAACGCAAATAAACTTGCCGATCAACAAAACAATCAAGTATTCAATGAACCGAGCACTTGGATCCAATAACATCATCAGTCACTTAGATATTCTTACTCACAAATTCCACAAAGGCACTTCCATTTTTGTTCCGCAAGCGTCCGGGCCTTCCGCAACGATGTTTGTTGCATTCGTACTCCCACAATTCAGCTGCATTCAAAGTTCCTTTTCCTGTTAAACCAGAAGAAGGTCAACGAAACTGAAATTCACAGTTGCAAAAAGTTTGCATTCTTTATTAATTTGACGCACTAACGTCTTTTTTTGGCTTCCAATTCCGAGTCCACACTGCTCTGCCAAGCAGAGCTACAGTTAGATCACCTGCTTGTACATTATTGAGTAGTCTTAATTAATTGAGGAAGTTCGACGACTGGAGGTGCCATTCGTTTTCGTCGATAAGGACATTCGCTAAAAGTTTTCAACTTGTTTGTTTGTATTCAAAACAAGTCACATTATTTTTTGTTTACTACTTTCAAAAGTTTGGTCCAATTTATTAATTAACTCGAGAACAAATGCTCAACTCTTTGGCCAATTGTATCGTTCTAGCCCCGACTGTCAAATACGATATCTAAATGTAGTCGACATTTGTCTGTCGAAAGTACATCGTGGTCGAATATAAATGTGAAGAACGTTCAAAGATAAACAGTCTTCGCAGTTGACGCCAAGATGAATCTCTTCGAGCCCTTTCAATTGAGCATGTTTATAATTTCAATTGTGACACTAATTCTTCAAGCATATGTGATCTTTCTGGTAGCGTATGTTTCGCCTAACAGCATGCGAATGTACCGAAAATATCTCATAATAAGCACTGTGTTTGAAATGTTGTACACCTTTGACTTCGGTATTTTCATCATGAATGAGCCTCCTGAGTTCTTCCCAGGCGCCGGTACATTTGTTCGTGGCATCGCTGCAGAGTTTAGTGATGAGACAGTGATACGCGTTGCCGTAAGTGATTTTAATCCAGAGTGTTATTGCAATTGTTTAAATTTAGTCTGCTACTAGCTACTTCTTTGCCGGATTCATGATTGGAAGCCAAGATGTTTCCTTAGTTTATCGCTTCTTGGCTGTGCATCCTAATAGAGAACTTTGCCACAAATTTACATCTCTTCCGATAACTTTAATTGCATATGGAATAGTTTTTCTGCTGAGTGGAGGAGCCGGCGTGGCAACCTACTTTGTCATTGCCCCGAAATCAGCACACAGAGAAATCATCGAAACATGGACGATGCGCTCTACTGGACAAATTCCGACCGAAATCGACATGGTTACGCCTCGACTTTTGCTCTATAACAACAAGCCATTTATTGGTACCTTCTTTAACGGAATTGGACTTTGTCTGGGAGCCTCAGAACTAGTTTATTTTGTTGTAGTGTTCAAAATTCTAAAGCTGCTGCACAAGAACTCTTCGAACTTCTCGCGTCGATCAATAAAGTTGCACAGACAATTGACTTTGCTCCTTGCGGCTCAGGTGTTGGTACCGCTCCTTATGCTAATTGGCCCGTATAGCCTTTTGTTTTACCGCATGAAAACGCAGACTATGAGTTCAAAATTTGAAACCCAGATCGGGTTTATTTTCTTCCTGTTGCACTTTACTGTAATCTCTTTGATTACGATCTTCTTCATAAAGCCGTATCGTATGTTCTTGGTGGAGAAGCTTCGGTGGATCATATTGCGCGAAAAAACTCCGACGGTTTTTACAAAGACAGCAGGTACAGTTTTGGGATATGTCTCAAATCTTAACTTACATTTTCAGTTATTAGCTCGTTCGCTTCTAACAACAACACTCGATGATCATTTTTAACCTTGAAGTTGCAGTTGATTTTTGAAGTTGTTGTTTTAAAGTAATTTGTTAATAGATGTTTCTTCAAAAGTTGATTGCAATTAGCTGCTGTGACTTGTAAAACGGGCATTCTCCTTTTGTTTAATGTGTTTTTACGGTTACATTGTGTATTAATCCCCAATTGATGTGTTTTTGTACTCATCCAATGTGTACATCAAATATGTACTTTTGAATCTTTCTTAAAGTCACACAGTGTTTATTCCCTTAGCTGTAAATAAATTTGTGCATTCATCGTGAAGAAATACAAACTGTTTGATCGAGCTTTAAAGTGTTTAAAATGTCTTTTTAATTGCACCTGCAATCTTAAAACGGATGTTATCTAAATTATTCAGCAAAGCCTCGTCGTTCGTGTTTTTCTTCCTGTTCCGAGGAATATCAGAAAATCATGCACTTTGACTTTTGGCTTTAAAAAGTCACTTTACGCAGATGTTACGACTCTCATTCGTTTTGTCTAATTCTTGCAATAATATCGATTAGTTTGCAAACTCCATAAGTTTTACTTCTTAAATGGATTTAACTCAACCGTTTCAATTAACGATATTCACGATCACGATGATTACGCTGCTTCTGCAGTTATTCGTCCTTTACATAATTATTTACGTGTCGCCGAAGGCTATGTATCAGTATAGAGTCTATCTCATTTTAACAAATGTAAGCGATTGGCTAGATTTTATAAACACTCAACATGTTTTAGGTATTTGAGATTGTTTATTCAGTCAACTACGGCGTGTGCTTCTTACCTGAGCCCCCTGAATTCTATCCAGGTAAAAGTTCACGTCATTACAGTTATGTAAACATTTTTAGGAGGCGGCAACTTTGTGAGAGGCATCGCCAGCGAATTTGGAGAAATTGGAATCAAAATTTCGGTAAACTTAATGTAGAAACAAAACGTGCATGACTTTCGCTTTACCAGACAAAACAAATACTAAATTATTAATATCAAAGTAGAAACAATTATTCAGGGAACTGGCTGTTATGTCCTTGCCGCTATGATGCTCGGATCACAAGACATTTGCTTACTGTATCGTCTTTTTGCGATAATTCCCAACAAAGAATACTACAAAACATTTACGTCAATTAAATGCACAATTACAATGTATTCGGTTATTCTAGCTATTAGTTTTGCGATAGGTCTCGGTTTCTTACCTGCGATCGCTCCGCCCGAAGATCACAAAGAAATTCTTGATGCATGGACAATGAACGCCATTGGAAAGACAATTGAATTAGATTTCAAGACTCCACGCTTGCTACTTTATAACAATCGACCTTATTTCAAACAGTTCATGAATGTTGTAGGAGTCTGTCTGATTCTATCGGAGGTGTTTTATTTTTTAGTTGTGTTTTTAATCCTGTTCATTCTTAAACGCGATTCGGATAAGTTCTCCAGACGTTCATTGAAGCTCCACCGCCAATTAACTGTTTTGCTGGCTGTGCAGGCGAGAACCATAAAACGTATAATACAATTAAACATATTTAGATATTAGTTCCACTGATCATGTTCGTTATTCCTTACACGAGTTTAATCGTTCGAATGAATCAGCGCGAAATAACCGAAAAAAGCATTATTGTATTTGGATCGATTGTATTTGCGTGTCACTCATTCATGATGTCGATGTTAATTATATGTTTGATAACACCTTATCGGAACTTTGTAATAGAGCGCTTACGACACATTGCTCATCCATCGAAAATGTTCAAGAAAGTTACTCACCCATCAAAAACCGGCATTTTTTCAACTTCGGTTTAACTTGTTGTTTAAATGCTTAATAAAGAATTATCAAGTCAGCGTCATAACAAAACCAAGAAATGAGTTCAGCCAGTTTTTTAATGTTTTGGACCGGCCATGCAAACTTACGCACCTACCGGTGAAGTTTGCTCTACAGCAATTACAACAATTAATAATTAATTGTAGTCCGCTTCGTTCCTGTTCCTTACACAACGATTTATCAAAAATTCAAAGCTTCCGTCTCTTGTTCTTGTATTTAAGAGTAGATGTTATTTGAGCCGGCAGTGGACAGATGGCACGAAGTTGTTAATTGATACATATCGTCTCAACAAGTTGGACTAATGGATCTTTCACAGCCATACCAGTTGGCTATCTTCTTAATTACTGTTTTCACAATGGCTTTGCAGTTGTTTGTTATTTATTTGGTTGTTTGCTTTTCTCCTGCAAGCATGGCAGTTTATAGACAGTACCTAATTGCAAGCACAGTGTGCGATTTGATGTTCATGTTCAACATAGGAATCGTGTTTATGCCAGAGACTGGAGAGTTTGCACCTGGATCAGGTTACTTTGTGAGAGGCATTTCTGCAAACTTAGGCGAGACGGTATACAATTTATCGGTAAATCATTGAGCTCAAATGTTCACTCTATCTTAAACAACTTGTAGGGATCTGGCGTATATTTCTTTGCTGTTCTCATGCTTGCAGCACAAGACATTTCATTGGCCTACCGAGTTTGTGCCGTGTTTCCAAACAATGAGTACTGCAGAAAGTTTTCGTCTCTACCTTGCACTATGGGATTGATAGCGATTTCTATCCTCACTGCTTTCATAATGTCTGCAGGTCACTATCACGCAATTGCCGATCCACGCGTAAGTTGTTTTACTAAAAAGCCTTTTTGGTCAACTTTGTTATTCAAATCCTGGTGGTCTGAGCAATAAGCGACTGTAATTAAAATTAACTGTCAATATTTTATGTGTTTCATCGGCAAGCGAAACCAAAGAACTCACTTTAATGACTTTTGTTATCAAAACAGCAAAACTGCTTCGAAAAGATCAGCTTACTTTAAAGTCTTTAAACATTTAAAGTAAAAACGTTACAGGATCATAAAGAAATCCTCGACACTTACACAATGAATTCAATTGGAGAAACCATACCGCTAGACTTAGAAACTCCGAGACTCATGCTTTACAATAACCGACCTTACATGAAGCAATTCATAAAAGTAGTTGGAATCTGTTTGTTCACGTCCGAGTGTCTGTACTTTGCTGGAGTTTATTTAATTCTGCGGACTTTGAAAAGCTACTCTGGTCAATTTTCTCGAAGGTCCATTCGTCTTCACCGCCAGTTAACCGTGTTGTTGGCCGTCCAGGTTGTGTCAAGTTTATCGCATTAAATACAAACAAATAATTAAGGTGGCTGCTCCGGTGCTTCTGTTCTCATTCCCAGTTCTTCACCTGTTTATTCAGCTAGATCGCCGACCAATGAAGTAAAAAAGGTTTCTGCAAATTCCGTAATTGTTTGAAGTTTCAGCACCCGTATCCGTGCACAAATTGGAATGCTAGTGTTTCTTTGCCACTCTTTTGTAATGTCACTTCTTGTTGTCCTGTTAATCACTCCTTACAGGCAATACGTATTAGGAAAATTAGCTTATATCATATATCCGTCAAAGGCCTGCACTCGTCTAACACTTGTTCAAGTTTCAAGTGTTAATGCTCCTTCAATGTATACAAGTGGTCCCGAATTGTAATCTTAAAAGCGCGTCGTGATTGTAAATAAATTTCTATATCATTGAATGTTTTACGAGTGCTAAGGGAACAAGTCCGTTCAGAACAGAAGTGATAAATGTTTAATTTTTACGATCGTGAAGTAAGTTCCGGGTTTAAAATATATGTTTTGACTCAAAAATGTTGTATTTGAACTCGAGTTCAATTTCGATCCAACTAAAGAAGCAATAACTCCATTTTATTGTCTACACGCATCATTTCAAATCACATAACTTCTACATCAAAGCTTCTACAAATCAATCGATTGCGCTTTAATGGCGAGTTTCATTAAAACTTTTACTTTCAAGAATGTGTAGAGTCTTTTTTTAAACATCAATTTTTACTTGACTGGTTGATCGTTTTAAAAGTTCAAGTTGATTCAATCATTTTACTTGATCGATCCGGCTTTGAATCCAACAAGTTGTACTTTTAAAAACCGGCTTCCAGTTTTGAATGGCGGCTTTCAAGGACAAAGTTATTGGAAAAACAGCTCCGTCTCAAAAAAACCAATTTGTTCGAACACTTCAAAAACATGTGTTTTTTCGGAACGCGCCAGACCTCACCGTCTGCTATTGTTATTTAGCTTTGATTTTTCCAAATCGAGCAATTGAACAATCGACTCGAATGTATGGAGTGTATGAGTTGAACTCTATAAATAACAAAAGAAAGCGGAACAAAAAGAGGTTTGAAAGCACATTGTTGCCGAAGTTTATCAACGAGTAAGCAGCCCTCACAAGTGACCAGGATATTTTCCAAATTTGTTTTAGATAAGATATGTCAGAATTGCGAGAAAACGAAAGTCATTTTGATTGGTGTTGATAAAAGGACGAGGTGCGTTTGCTTTAATCAGTTAATTGCCTTATATTGGCCGACTTCCCGACGGAGAAAATGATCTTTGAGGCTTAATTTGAGGTAGACAATTCGTAGAGCTGATAATTAGATCCGAAGTGTGGCTGCTTCGTTTTGCTTAGATTGCAGTTATACTTTGTTTGTTTTCTTAGTCTTTTCAATAGGCGGGGCGGAGGAACTTGATTGTAGGCTATTGTGGTTGATTATAAAATGATGAGCGTGTGTTTTATTGCCTGTGTCATTGATTGATTGCTTTTGTGGCTAATCAAAATTTATGTGAATAGTTTCAGACAAAGATGACCAAGAAACGAGCCGCTGTCATCGGAGCAGGAGCATCAGGTCTGCCTTCTGCACGTTGGGCACTTGCTTATGATTTCGAACCTGTTGTCTTTGAAGCACAAAGCGAATCCGGAGGACTGTGGCGCTTTAAAGAAGACGATGGCGAGTGGTCAACAGTTATGCGTTCTACCGTCATTGTAAGTTTTATTTTGCCTACATCACATAAATTGCAGTTTAGAACACATCTAAAGAGATGACTGCATACTCAGATTATCCACCCAAAGCAACCGACCCCAATTACATGCATAACAGAAGTAAGTTTTCGAAAACGCCTGTGCTGGTTAACAAATTCGTTTAGAACTTCTCCAGTATCTTCGAGATTATGCAGATCACCACGGCGTAACCAAACATATTCGCTTCAATCATCGCGTTGAAAACGTTGTAAAAGCAAGTGATTATGATAAAACTGGCCGCTGGGTTGTTCACTTTACGGATGGGCAAGTTAAGAATTGAAATTCAAGTTGACTTCAAAGGTTTAGTGAAGGCAACAAAAAACAAGAAACCTTTGAGGCTGTTCTTTGCTGCACTGGTCACCACGCAGCACCAAAGCTACCAAGTTGGCCGGGACAAGAAAACTTCCAAGGACGCATTCTTCACTCCAAACAATACAAAGATCCTCGCGGTTTTGAAGGCCACAATGTATTGGTAGTTGGGGTCGGCAACTCTGGTGACTTACAAAATGTGATTTAAAACAATGTTGTTTATAGGCATGGACATTTGTTCCGAACTGGCAAGAATTGCATATCAAGTCTACATGTGCACTCGTCGAGGTGTCTGGATAATTACCCGCGTTGTTGATGAAGGAGTCCCGGTTGACATGTGGATCAACAAACGAATCAATCACTACTTACGCCAAGTATTGCCAGCTAAGTTCTATCCGTGGATGTTTGAACGCAAATTGCAGCAAATATTTGACCACGACAAGTTAGTTTTAAGATTTAAACATATTTAAAAGCTCAAAGACACATCTATAAATGTAACTAGACAAAAGATTAGATGATCAAAGTTAAACAAGTAAACATTTTGGAGATCTAATACATTGAATTTTCAGATACGGCTTGCGCCCTAAACATTCAGCCGTTTCTCAGCATGTATCTATGTCCGACGATATTCATGGACGAATCTGCACAGGCCAAGTTCGCGTCGTGCCAAATGTCAAAGAGTTCACCAAAAATGGAGTAAGTTTTTTGAGTGGCTTAACTTGCTCATTCTCACAATTTAGGTAATTTTTGAAAACGGAGAAGAGATTCAAGTTGATGATGTCGTCCTAGCAACTGGATATTTATTTGATTTTCCATTGCTGGATGGTGGCAAGCTTATTCCGAGCAAAGAAAACAACGTTCGTGTTTACAAAAACATGTTTCCACCACAGGAAGCTGGCAAAAATACACTTGCCGTCATTGGACTTGCACAACCAATAGGATCTTTGATGCCGATCAGTGAAATCCAAGCCCGTTTGTTCTTTGCCGTCCAAGCCGGCGAAGTCAAATTGCCAAATCGTCAAGGAATGGAGCAAGAAATTGATCAAAAGTTGAATGACTTGCACGACCGCTATGTTAAAGTTTCGAGACACACAATTCAAGTAGATTACACTGCTTACATGTGTGAGATTTCTGACATGTTCGGAGCCGTTCCAAAGCCGTTAGATTATTTGTTCACTGATCCAAAACTTTGCTATAAACTTATTTTTGGTCCCGATGTTCCATACAACTACAGGTTATCTGGAAGCAAGCCGTGGTCTGGCGCACGTGAGGCTATTTTGGTAATCTTCAAGCAATCGATTTTTAACTATTGTCTCTAATTTCTAGGGCGTTGAAGAACGTTACTTAAAAGGACTGCAGCCAAGCAAAGACCCAAAGAGCTTTAAAAAATCGAACAACAACTTGTACACTTTCGCTGGATTGGTCTTATTTGCAAGCATTGTTTTCATTTGGCTTTTCCATTAAACAATCGCTTATTTGTCTGATATTCTGCAAATGTAAACAATTTAGTCAGCCGAACATTTAGAGATAGTTTGTTTAGTTGCAAATTACATATACGTCAAATAAACCTTTAACTGAATAAGTATGAAGTGTTTAAATGCCATAACGTTTAAAGAAGAGCACTACAATCAGTTTTATTCAAATTTTTACGCACTTGTTTTACGGCCTTTTCAATGATTTGTTTCATTCAAAGTTTTTGTTCGTTCTCGCTTGTTGTTTCTCAATGGCTTCTTCTGATTTGATAGGAACGTGTGTAAACGAGTACATGTAAGTTCTTTAAGAGTTTGGCGTAAATTTTATTTGCATTTTAGAGAAGAGCTTGCAAAGTTCAACAAAGAAGCAGAGCAACGTTTTGTGAAGTTCACGATCGACGGCACACTCCAAAAGCTTTACATGTGTAAGTGCTGGTCTGGATTATTTTTAATTTTTGTTTAATTTCAGATGGAGGTCCGTCTTTGGGCATTTACTGGATCTGCACCATTTTGGCGATTGTTCTCATGATTCTTTGCTGCCGAAATCGAAAGTAGCTTGCCATTCAACAGACTATCTGGTATTTCACTCTCAGTCATAACATTGAAATCTGCCTCTCCGTTGTAACGTGGTGTAACAATAAAGTTTATTAGCAAATTTCTGAGTTTATTTGAGTGTGTTTCTATGTTCAAACATTTATTGCTGTAGATTCAATTATCATAAAGTAGTCTTATTGAAAGCTTGTCGGGATGAAATGTACTCGTAATTAACTTTTAAACGCATGTCTTTGCTTGCTCAATACGTCGAAGGAGATAGGTTTGGTCAATGTCCGAAAGTCCAACTAATTTGTGCTCTGGATTCCGCAAAACCCATTTTTGTGCAACAGCTCGTTTCTTCAGAAAATTGTTCAAGTATGCAGTCGGAATTGTCTGAAGGAAGAACTGAAAGTAACAGCTATTAGTAATCTCAGACTTTGAGTTTTTACCTTATAGAAATTGGACGATAAATTCTGACTAAATGGCGTGGGTTGAATATAAAAGTCCTCTTCGTCCATTGGCCCAAAACAAACGGAACTTGGCGACTGTGTATTTGTTGTGTTTACGCAGAAAGCTTGGTCCCATTGATTGGCGTTTTGGTTTCTTAGTTCCATTTGAGCGTACTTTAATTCGCAGAACAACCCCTAAATTTTGAGAATTAGCATTTTAAAAAATTCCCTAAAGCTCACGTCATAATAAACATTGTAAGGTGCAAATACAACATTCCGGCAATTAGATCCAACAACTGGAGCGCATTCACAGTTGATAAAAAGCCGTACATTGTGGCAATTTTCTAGCTGGACACGTGTACAAACTGCTGAAATCGTCACATTCCGCAGATCTCGCAAAAGCAGCAACTCCGAAACTGGACCAAAAACAAAGGGTCCACAGTCAACGCATGAAACAACTGAAGCTGTTCTAAAAGCTCTATATTGTTGTTGACTCAACTTGAAAGCACTCACTTCAAAGACTTCAAGTAAAAAACAAAAGATCCAGTCATAAAGCTTTCTTGTTGAACACGCAAATTTGCACCTCGATATTCCGGTTTGGCCAAAATCTAAAAACATCAGAGTTATTACTTCCTATAATCAAAAAGTCACTTACTTCCATGTGAGACCAATGCCTAACTGTAAGTTTTCGATGTTCTGCCAATTGCGTCGAAGTCATTGTACGCGTGTTTTGTTGATCGGAGTTGTTGGCGTGCCGTGAAGTATCCTGAACAAATGTTTAAAAAGGCTTACTTGTAAACACCTACTCGCTTTCTTATGCACTCGTCTAGTGTAAACATATCTGCTTGTAACGCTTTTCGTATCGTTTTTGCTAACTCATCAAAATTAACCTAAAAAGAGTCGAATAAGCTTCATTAACTTTAAATATTCAAATGCCTGATCATCATCGTCAAATCGGACAACACTTGCAATTACTTCACTAAACGAACATGGAACCATCACCGACGTGCTTATAGTTTTGTCCTTGCGCATTATTCCTTCTAGCAACGGATCCAAATTTGCCAAAGCAGCGCGTGGAATTTTAGGCAAATTTGGCAGTTCGCTGAAACGAGCAGATTGAACATGTTGTTCGGCAAGTTTGTAGTGACACAGCGCAGTCAAAACGAGCAGCTCTTTTAAATGAAGCTTCAAAAAGCTAGCAGCATCTCGATTTTTAGTTGTTTCAGACTCTGTACATCCAGTAAGAGCTAATACAAGAACAAGTCCGAGAAGATCAGCTTTGGAATCGACATTCTAAACAGTTGTTTCGAATTTACTTAAAAAGAAAGTAAAGCTCACCACTGATTCCATGTTTTTAAGTAGTGGCTCTCCAGGAATCGGAACAACTTGCTGAGTGCACACAAACACCGCAAAAGCAGCCTCGGTGCTCATACTCATTTTTGAACTCGCCACTCGAAGCCAGTCTTCAAATCTAACAATCCGACTCCGTTGAGTATAGAAATGATAGAATAGAAACTTTAATGCCATCTCTACGGAATTTGAACAGTTGTGTAAAGCAAATCCATTGAAGTTCGTATTAAATAAGAACGCTCCTGCAATTTTTGGCTTTGAATTATCTTACATGGAGGCGTAAAATTTCATCAAAATAAAGCTTACCGCGAGGCCACAAAACCAGACGTGGTTTGAACTGAAAGTTAAGCAATTTGATTGACTAGTGTTGAAAGCATTTAAATTTTGTCATAAACTCAATTTATTATCAAAAAGCTTACTTTTGGCGGATTAACAAAGCTTGAATACATTTTACCTACTGATTTTTAAGGGATTCATAAAAATTTGCCGCATCGCGTGCTAAAGCTACAAAAATTTAGCTTACTTGTTGGGCACCAGTGCCGAACTGCATTAGTGTCATTGCTTAATCGGTTTCGCTGGCCTTTGTTGGAAGGAGGAGTGAAGGATTTACACCTGGGCGCTATGGTTGGACTAAATAAATGCGTGAAATTCCGAGCTTTTTATGTCTTATGGCACGTTTGCACGGATTATAATCTTAAAGCATGTAGGTTTTCTGACAGGCAAAATCAAAACAAAAAGTCTACTAATTCAAAGCTTGATTATTTGCAAGTAAAGCCATTCGTTTTCGGGGCGGTGTAACAAACCGAAAACTCGAGTTCCAAGAACGTGGAGAAATATAAGTTGAACTTTTGTTCAACCTCCGTTTTAAACTTCAAATTATGCGACTCATTGAATTCGGCTAATTCGGGCACAGTTCGACTGGGTTTAGCAAATCAAAGCACACGATTTGAGCGGAAAGTTGTTTACCATTTTTTAATAAAAAAACGCTTGACGGTTAAAACGTGGCTTGAGAACACGGTAGATTGAACTTTTGCGACACAAGGTTCTTAAAGATTTGGATTTTCGAACTCTAAAGTTGTTTTGAACATAAAAATAATATTAATTGTAAACAAGACAAAAAGGAAAGAACATTACACAGCCAAATCCACGAAAATAACGAATCGACGCAAACAATGAGCGCAAATTTAGCGCACATGTCTGGCGCCGAACACCCTCTTAACCTTAGTTGCCATGGATCCACGACTAATGCGGGCAACCACCGAGAACGCGCTTAAAGTGTTGAAATTTCTGGATTTAATTGGAATTGAACTGGAATTGGAAACGTTGTTAAGTTAATGATTAATAACATCATACTGCATTCAATAATATGTGTACACATTCACATATTCCGGCTGACAAACTGACAAGAGATACAACTGGCTTGATAAACATCCAAAATCATTCGCTAAAAGTCCATCCAAGTTTTCAAAACAAAGAGTCGACTGGCAAAACGAATTTATTGATCTGATTGAAAAAATTGTTGAAAAGAATGTTTTTGTTGAATTGTTTAATTGAGAGCTTTTGTTTGTTAATGCATAAAAATATCACTTTTTCTTGAATTATTTTAAGCCTGTTTATGTACGTAGACGTTCCATAGCCTCGAAAATTGACGTAACAATAAGGAACAACTCAACTTCCACTGGGACTTTTAATTGTTGTTTTGTTGCAGGCCAAAAAAGGGTTTCGTCAATTTCCTCCCTCTTCCGAACTGTAAGTTATCATTTGAACAGTTTCTTTGTGCACCCGCTGTGCTTCCCACATTGGTTTTACTGTCGCTTCACTGCGGCGGCTTTGCAAGTTTTTGTTTTAATCGTTTCTGCTCTTGCACTTGTTGTGTTCTTGGGATCATTTTGAATGTTCGTTGTTATTTATGTTTAAAGTTGTTTTTAGAGTTTATTCAGCTCACGGAAATTAAATTCTTAAAACACAACTTTAATGCATTTTCATCAACTTCGTCACAAAGAACAACCAACTTCAAAATGATGTCTTTTCACTCAAAATTGTCTATTTCTCAATCACGTTTCCCAATTTAACTTTTGACATTTTGCCTGCAAAACTTTTGTCCGAAATGAGTTGTGGAAGGCAAGTCGGAAACAAACGTACAATGATTCGGCTGGAGCGGCTCTCGAACACAATTACTAATTTGTTCGGTTGTTTGCCTCTTCGACTAACCGCTGAATTGCTATTGATTTCGCTTGTGTGTTAGTTCCGTCGTAGATGAGTAGTTGTTTTTGTGTAGTGGCGGCAAAAAACTGGAGAGTTTGTTTGGAAGTGCCTAAGTGAATTGCTTGAGTTGAGTTGAAGTTACAAATTTATTCTTTGCCTAAAAGCTGTTTTTTAAACATCTTCTTTCAACATCGAAGTCATCAACTCTTTTGAACCTTTCGTCTCGCCTCAATTGCCAAATCAATTTCACGGATTCATCAACTTTTGATTGCCGTCGTCGAGGGTATTTCCGCGTAGTGTTGTTCTCGAGCCTTTGAAACCAACCCCACCCGATGTGACACTTTGGCTTTTAATTTAATTCATTTTACTTTGGCTCCCTTCGGGGACCTTCGCTGCAACAACTTCATTTTTGACTCGCCAAAACAAAAGATGAGTAGTTGCGGAAGAATGAACGTCCCAACAAAACTTCGGAATGTCTTTTGCGCAATGTTCACGTAGATGCTTTCGGAGAAGCGGCTCTTTTTGGGATAAGAAGTTCAAAGTTAAGAAAGAGAGCTTTTGAGTTTAAATGATTGATTTACATTTCGACAAACGGATCAGTTTATTCACATTAAGTCAGCATGTCGGAACAGCGAAGTTGGCCTGGAGGAATGAAGTCAAATCTTTTTGCGCATGTCACGCCGAAAACCATTTATCAAATTTGTTTCATTTTCCGCTTGTTTTGTTCTTTGACTGAACGCATTCGTCTCCGAGCGCCAAACACTTGTTCATGAACTTAAGCTGTTTTTTGCTGCCATTCTTCTTGTCCCTAAATGGGATTGTCATCTTTGTTGTACGTTTGGTCACAAATGTTTGCGTGTTTCGGTGTGCGCAGAAATTGTTGATTGTTTTTCAACATTGCGCGAATTTTAAGGAAATTGAATTTCATGTTGCTTTTTGTTCTTTGCATTGTTGACTTTATTTGACTTTAAAAGTATGACATTTAAAGAGTGCATCAAACTTTCTAATTACTGTTCAATTATGCGTTCTTTTACATCTCGAGAACTGTGTTTTTGGACCTTGCGTTTGCGGTTCCTTTGTTGCATATTAATTATTTGTTGCGGATTTTCACACCTACACGAGCGTGTTTCTCCAACTTTTGTGCCATCAAAAAAGCTTTTATCTCCTTGTTTTGCCACCGAAATCTCATGTTTTCGGCCGAAGTCTGTGGAAACGGCTTATCTTCCGTCCAAGATGAGAGTTTAGAGCGCCTAATTAGTCTGTATTATTTCAAGTTTCTTTTCTTTATGTTGTGGAAAGTTTGGAGCCAAGCTGGCAGGACGATGCGTGTGAATTCCGTTTTTTGCATCCACACTTTGTGGCCCAATGATGCGACGCGGAAATAAATGCGCATAAATAAATACGTGCGCGAGCCAGAATTTGTAGTTTTTATTTATGTGCTTTGAGTTCTTTGCACCGTGATTCATGATTATCAAGTTTGGGCAATCTAATTGAAGGAATTATGCAACTGCTTTAAAAAGAATGCGCCAAGCGTTTTTTGCGGAGTGCAAAGCACAAAAAATGTCGAATTGCATCCACGGGTTGCTGCACAGCACCGGTAGGCGTCAATAAAATGCCAGTTTGTTTATAATCCTTGCACCTTATAGTTGCTTGGATTAGGTTTCTTTTCTGCAAATGCGGGTGTGTTTACGCTCTTAAACTATTGTACTGAAAGAAGTTCAGTTTTCCGGGAATGTTGACGTTAGTGTTGAGTTCAAAGCATTCGAATTTCGGCAGGTCAACTCAGCATTTTAAAGAGTTAGTTTGTTGCGTGTTGTTTAATTAAAAAGATGCTTTTAGACATTCAACAACAGAAGCATTGTCTAGAACGCTTGATTAAAAATGTTGCACTAATTTTTAATAACGAAAACGTATTGCTTGCTCAATTAATAATTTGCGTGTCGAATTCTCATGTCGAGTTTTGACTTTCACACAAACGTGGCACTGCTTTCAAATTGAATTTTGAGATTCTAGAGCCGGATTTGAACTCCATATACGGCCGCTTCATCAGTTCTTCTCAAATCCCGGCGGTCGTCATTAAACGGTTTCAAGCACGTCCACGCTGTGCTACCACACACTAACCAAGAGCCTAATTTTGCGTCAAATTCGAGCATATAAATTTTGGCTGAATGAGCACCGCCCTGACATGGCAAGCATTTGAGTTTGGAAGGCGGAAAATCGAGGATTTTAGCCGATTGGACCATACATTGGACGAAATTTTTGGTGCCGTGAAGTGAGTTCACTTTAATTGTTCGCGCAACTAATTATTTAATTGCGGTTTCAGTTGAATGTTGCCATGTGAATTGTTTTTAACAAAATGCTGGTCATTTTGAAGATTTTATCCACTGGACAGTAAACATTTGTGTAAGTTTTTAACAAGGGCTTATTCATTGTAGAAATGTGTACTTTTGACTCCAATTACTGCTTAATTGTTTATAAGATCCTAATTTAACTCATGACCCGAATTCATTAATTTGACTTGAATTTAATGGTCCAAGAAAAGCTATTTGGGTCGTTTCGCAACTCTACCCAGAACACTTATTTAAAGCGCAGCTAATGAACCGAATTGCGTCCTTTCTTACTGAGTACTATTGAGTTTTTATGACAAATTGAGTTTTTGAATCTTTGTATACATTTTGTTCTTCTGCTATGTTTAAAAAATAAGTAGAGTTAAAAAACCTTTTTTCAATTTTTGTTCGAACTCATTTAGTCAAAGAAGTTCTGAACACGCTGTGTGCTCTTTTTTTTTAACAAACGTATCATGTTTCAAAAGCTTTAAATCACAACCCAGTCATTATCAACTTTTGTGCCCGCTTAAAGGTAACGATTAGCCGGACACTGAATAGACACAGAAAATTGGCGTGACCGAAAATGTTCACCAAACGAAAATAGCCGTTGGTGTTTATAGGGAAACCAAGTCTGTTTGACGCAATTAATTTATATGGCCACTGACTTCGCCTCATATGTATAAACTTGTAGGTATTCGGTTCCTTGGGTGCACTCTTGAGGCGCGCGTTCATTTTGTTTTTCTTGTGTGCCTCCTCATTGCGTTAGGTGTTTTTGTTCGGACCTGCTTTGTGGGTTGTTTGAATACAATTAAGGAGGGCATTTATAATTTGTTGTTTGAGTTAATCAACTTCAAAGAACCCAAAAGTCTTTACGCAATCAGCTCATTACTTCCCGGAACTTTAAACAATCGCAGCCAATTAGGAGACCGTTCGAAGATTAGCTATATGAGATTTGATGCCGCTGTCAAGTGTCGAATTTCGAGCAAAATGATTAGTGTTGTCTATCCACAATGGCTTCTTTGTCGAGAATGTTCATTGAAGGGACATAAATGGTCATTAAACGTGTGGAAGGGCGTGGACACAAATTTCAACGGCCAAACAAAAACAGATGCCCTCATTTGATTGAATTTGCGTCAATGTCCCGACAGTTGTATTGTTTGCAAAGTGGAGTTTAAATTGATGAACTCCATTTTCTGTAATTTCAAATTGAATTAGTTTGAGTATTAATTTTCGACAGACCACACCGGCCCGAACACAAATATCGTCAGACTGCTCCAACACTAATTAGTTGTTTTCTTGCTAGAGTTTGTGTGCATGTGGTCGCATTTATGGCATTTTAAACTTTATTTTTGGTAGTTTTTGTTCCACGTTCGAACACGTTTGAACACATGTTCCAGCAATTTGTTTTGCCTTTAACATGTACGCAAACGAGTGTCCAATTTTAAGAACTACATTATTCTTTCGTTGACAACTAAATTGTAGACATTTGTTCGATGGGAAAAGAGGGTGGTGTCATTTTATGGAGTCCAGCTTTCATGTCCTTGCCGGACATTAGTTTTGGTGAATTTGCGTGCCTTTTTAAATCTACAAGGAATACGAAGTTGATTTAAAAATATCTTAAATTATGAATATGTTTGATAGAAATTTCACTCCCTCGCGGAATACCAAGTAAGTGAGCAGTGAAAAAACAGTCGTTTCCTCAAACTATTCGTCCAATTAATTTTTCACATTCCCGTTAGCAGTGACGCTACTAATTTTTGATGTATTCGGTGGTGAGGACAGAAATCCAGAGAGTTTACGCTCAAATTGACCTGCTCGACTGTTGCAAGTTTTTGGGGTTTGCCGTCTCGTGGGCTTTGAGCTTTTTGTAAATGTTTTTGGGATTAGTTGTTTTTGTCGGCTTTAGGGGCTTTTTGAAACTAATTATTAAAAGCTTCGTTGTTTTCATGCTACAAAACATAAATCAAACCTTTCATTGAACACCTCCTTCCAGTCTCACAAAACTTTTGTGACCCGGAAACAAGTGAAAACATAGAATTCCCGACGGATTCGCACGCAAACTTGTCCAATAATCTATGTGTGAGCAATTTGCTCACTATCAAATATTCATTATCAATTTGGCGCGACGATTTTGCTCCTCGCACTTCAGGTATTTTTTCTCAATTCGAGTCTGTTTTCGAAGTTCACAAATGCCATTTGTCATATTGAAAAGTTAGCGTTTGCGTCATTTTTTTAGTTTGAATTCGATGTCACGTCAACAATGACTTTTAAATGTGTTTGCAATAAGTTATTTGAAAATGACTTTTGCTCTTCGTCGACTCGTGAAACTATGTGTACATTTTCTGTCGTTTCTGGCTACAATTTTCTGCATTCCCAAATCGGATTGGATTCCGCAAATGCAGAGATGAATTCGGGTTTTGTCCACTCCACCTGTTCTTTCGGGTCGTGAAAATCAGCTGCCTTGATAATTTAATTTTCAACGAACCTGTTTGTATTCGCGGTTGAAAACTACAATGTTATGGATTAGCTTAAAATTGTGGCGGGATTATTTGCGGTAGTGACGCAAAGACCCAAAATCAAGACACAAAGTCTGGGTTTTTGTTCGAAGTGGGAAGAAGAGTGTTCTTGAGATGATCTGTTTGTTGTGTTCATTAGAATGCGTTAATTAAATGATTAAAAGTTCTGCTTCGAAATAATCAAATACATTCTTTTCAGCTTATCAACTAAGCTCCAACAACTTATAACTGTGAGCCATCGGCCCGTTACGGTTTTGGCTTTGGTTTCGACCAGCTGATGAGTCGATTTATCCAAATAAAAGACGAATACTCAAAGGTTTGTTGTTCTTTCTGTCAACTAAACTCTATATTCAAATCGTTTAGATCCTCGGTCGGCGCTTTCTTAACTCCCAACTTTCACTGTACATCGGTGTAATTCAACTGTTTATCTGTCTTTGGGCTCTCACGCAACATGTATATTCAATCTTGACTTTCAATGAGGTCGGTTTGCAAAGATTTTAGACTATCTACGCCAGTTTTGTTTACTTCGCAACAAACAAACTCAATTAGCAAAGTACACGCAGTGATTAGCAACTCCTGCACAAAGCTCCCGACCAAAAGCCGCTTTTCGAATTTTCGTCTACTTACTGGTTTAGTGCCAGATCCATTGTCAGTTCGTCAGGCTATTTTTGGCTTGTCCGTCCGAAAACAAACCATCTGCATGTGGCTGACGGCCTTCTCAATGAACTGATTAATTTTTGGGGCAAAAACCGCTTAATCGAATTGCCGACGTGCATGGAAGTGTTTCAGTGGAGAGTTGTTTTCGCTTTAGAAAACAATCAAATGTGTTTTGGAAACATTTAGTCGAAAATAAAAGAGTACTCAGTCCTTAATTAGTCATTTCAACACACAGAATTTGATCGGAGGATGTTACTTTTGATACCAAAAGATTCATGTTACACTTTTGCTCAACAATTGGACACCTCCATGCGTTTTGGATTCCTTGTTGGAGGAGGCCGGAAGCACGCCAACTCGTAAACAAATATTATCAAAGAGTCGAGTGGACTGTAAAATGTTTGTCGACTTGGCAAATAATCGAATGACTCAAACTTTGCGTGAAAAACGAAAGAAAAATTTAGCTTTCAAATCAAGCAGTTTTAACAACTTACACTACTGTTTTTTTTGTGACAAGAGCCATTTAAAACTTTAATTGCCAACCGCATATACATAATTATAGCAATTGTTCTTTTCAAAGTAAACGTCAAAACCGGAACCTGAACGTTCGTTTGCGACCTCACCGGAAGCTTTTGTTTTGGGCCATTGAACATAGACAACGAGGTTGGCGGTTCCAAAAACTTTCTGATTTGCCAGACATGCGTTAATTCTTAGAGAGAACTTTGAAATGTGTATTTTGAAATAATCAATTAGAAAATGCATTCCAATGTTTTCAACGCATCAAAACAAATTGTAATTCTGAGAAAGACAACATGCTTTTGGCATAATTTTTGCCCTTGCATGCTCCGTCTGCGTTGAACCTTAACCAAATGCTTTTGTTTAGACCACTAGAAGTTAAAGACAAATTCTCCGTGGGCTCATTCAAGTTAGGCGGGTCTTCTGAAAACAAACAAGCCGACGAGTTTTAAGAAACTTCAATAATTACAACGTTTCATCATAGTTTATCGACCCAAATCAAAAGACAAAAGCACTCTCTAATTATTTGTCGGTTCATTGTTGGATTAAACAAGCAGCAACTTCCGTTCAACGGATTAGCTGGCTTAGGTCTGAATTGCTCATTTAATATTTATTGCACCACATTCATAATTCCCGAACAATTAGTCAATGTTCTTTTTATAGTTCACCGAAGCTGCTGGCTAATTTATCGCACAAATGTGTAATTTTAGATAACGTCAATTCCGTGACAATTTTAAATCGTCGGGGTCAAAAGTCCAATTTCAAATGTTGCTGTTTTTAAAGCGGATCATGTGCCAAACTCCTTAATGGAGTTGGTTGTAAATTGGATTTTAAAATAGACACTCAGCAAATATGAACTCGTGGCCAAATTGTCAAGGGACTGGATTTGACGTAAAAATCATTTGCTTCGTGAAGTTTACTCTTGAGACTAAAGATTAATTTTCATTTTGGAGTTTAAAAGCTATTTAAACGCTCAAACATCGTTGCAAATCAAATAAGTTCAATGAACTAAAAATGCCTACGCAAACAACAGATGATTGTCGCGCATCTCGTGCACACAAATCCAATTTAAATGTTTGTTTTTGTTGTGGAGGATTTAGTGAATTAAAAGTGGAACGGCAAAACAATTCGAAATAGCAAGTTGGCATGATTGTAATGTAACCTCTTCAGATTCTCTTTTGTGACTTCTCAGACAATTCCACATTACCGGTTGCGTTGAGTGGCGTGGATGCCATCATCTTCGACATTGGTCTCTTCCATTCACTATGGGGTAAGCATGAAACGTTGTTTGCTGTACACTGAAATTGGAACGTTTAAGGTATAAGTGGCTGCGTGGCCCAACACCTGGACGGCGGATATGGCAGATTTGCGTGGTGCGTTTCCCACACATTGACTCTGCTTTTCTGTCTTCCATGTGCCTTTATGAACAGACCCAAGCCGTATTTACTGTGGCCGCTTTTGATTCAGGTAGATTTAAGCAAACATGCAAAACATTGAAAACATTTAGCAAAGCGCTTACGGAATTGGCCTGTTGATTTTGAGTTTGGCAGCACTTCCACGCATTCTTCCTACTTTTATGGGTAAATTGGACAATGCACCAATCGGAGCTATACTGGCCTATGTTCTCGGCACTTTGATGAACTTCTTTTTGGTGAGTCTTTTTAATAACTTAACTTGTTCACATGCTTTGTTTAGTTATTTGTTTACTGGCATTGGTAAGTTGTTAGAATTTAGTTGAAAGTCAAAAATCTTTGTGAAATAACTTTTTTGTTTTCTAGGTATTGGTACGTAGAGTCATGTAAGTTAATTAGTGTGCAGTGCAAACTTTAAATGTCTATTTGTTTAGGCTACGATTCAGTAAGAAAAGTGCGGACTGATCGTGTTCTTGAATCGCATAACAGGAGAACGTAAGTTTTTATAATAGGCATGTTTAAGTTGTGATGATAATTTAGAATGTCAATTCGCCGACCGCCAATCGATCCAACGCCTCAAAAGCTGCTCACAAATGGATGCATTGAAACAAGAACGCCGCTGAATTACAAAGATATCAGACGGTTCATTGCCAAACGGAATACACGCACCAAAAATAATTGCGTTGAATTCGACTCCAATCTCCAAGCCAAACGGAATTGTTCATGGTTTGTTCTTTAAAACTAATAAACAACTGAACTTAACGTTTTAGCCAACGGACATGCTCGCACTGCAAGTATTACAAGGCCGCCAATAGAGTTGATAACAAAACCGTCAATAATTGCTCCAGCTATGAATTCACACATTGCCACGTTACTTGATACGACTACAGACGCACAAGCAACTCTAAGAAGGCAATCAATCTTGTTGGATGAGTTGTCTCCAATCGGGTCGAGTGCATCAAGTTTGGGTTCTTCAAGCAACAGTCAGCAAATTTCAAAAAGACGGCGTTTGCCAACAATTGGCGCAAACTACCCATACAAAGCAGTCCGATCACCATTTATGCAGTCACAGTCATCTACTTTGTCTTTGCCCATTCAGCAAGCCGGTGGAGACAAAAGTATTGTTAAACAGCAATCTTTTTGTAAAATATTCAATTTTAGTTATTCGTGCTAAACTTCAAAACGGCTATCAAAATCCGACCAGTGAAGACTTTACATATCATGAAATTGATCACCGACGAGGAATTTCATCAGCACGTGAGATGCGTACGGCCGACCCAGCTCAATATCATAAAGCGCATCCCTATATAAAAAGCCGCGTTGGCCATAGAGCCTCCCTACAGCAACAACAACAAATTATCGAGCCGCATTTAAGGCAGATCCGACGTTATCAATCTCACTTGGCCAATATGTCGCCATCTTCACCCATTGTCAAAGCTGTTCCGCCACCTCCTGCACCTGTAAGCCCGCCAGTGCAACGTCCTCGAGTTGTACCTCGACCATTGAGACCAATGAACAGCGAAGTAAATACAAAGTAATCAACTCAATTTAATGATTTTTGCTTTTAGTTACCTTTACGAATGGCTCAATACAATTGCATACAACAGAAGATTAATAACAGCAGCGGTGAAATAGAATTTGCTGGACGAGATGCGCCTTCACCTAGAAACCAACGTTTCTACTCGGCTGCTATCTGAGGCAAACTCAACAAATACTTTACATTCACTGTAATTCTAAACTTGCAGGATCGCCAATCAATCAAATTTAACCAAAGTGCTCAAGCTATAATTTCCGAAACTACAATCCTCTGCTTCAACACAAATCATCTCATACACAAATTGCTCCGTCCTCAGTTGTTTACTCTTTGTTTTGAAAGTTGTAAATATTGTTAAATTATTTACGGGGTGCTCGACTAAAATATGGGCATTCTTTGTCGCTTTGTTTAAATTAATACCTCGTTTCTTTGAACAAAACGACAAACTCCCAAATAAAGTGCCTTATTGTTTCGGCGGTTAATAAACTCGTACTCAAACAGCAATATCAATTATGTCATAAATTTATTAAGCATCATAGAAAATACAAACTTGGCACAGAATTCGAGAAATTTAACAGTTAAAGAAATCAGCTGCCATGAGCAAATCGCACGCAATCTCATCTTCAAACTTAAACGGAGGAATTTCATCGGACTGATTCGAGTAGTGTTTCTTGTAAATGAGATAACTGCAAGCCTTTTGCAAAACGCATGATCTAAACAAAAACAATTATTGCAATAAGCATTTTAAAACTTACTCAATGTCCAAGTTAATCTTGTTCGGTTCGTCAAAAGCACTTGCTCCAGGACCAGTGAGCATGTTCATGAGTGTAGACGAGCTAGTGGTATAGTTGCTTGAGATGATGAACTCGTGACCATCGCTTGACACCAGTACAATGTGAGTAGCATTTGGTCCAAAGTAGGTGAACTTATCTAATAACATGTAAGTTAAATAAATTGAATCTGAAACTTACTGCTGTCTATTTCCTTGGGTGAGTTCATTTGGAGAATCGCTGAAAGAAAAGAAAAAGTTAGAAACAGCAAAGAAACGTTTAGAAAACATGAAGTTTGTCAAGTTCTCAAAAATGCTTATAAGAATCAAACAATCTCATTCAAGTTTACAAAACTCTATTGAATTAGACAATAAGTATTAAACGCATTTATTCATCAATTAATTTACAGTTCATATCTGATCATCTTTTGCTTAGAAAAGAACTCAAGGTTCAAACTTGTGCGAGCACATTTGAAGAGCTTCCAATTCGTCTCTGAATGCTTGCTTTGGATTGCTAGCAACGGCAAAGTTTCCTGGAGTTTGCTTTTGCATTGCCGTGTCAGCAACATTTTCACCTCCCAAGACCAAATTGTAGATAGAACGCAAACCAAACACGCTTAAGAAGTACCACGAAGCAGAAGAAACCCAAGAAGCATTCAACGAATCCAAACTAACCCCACGCTGAAGCATTGGCTTGAAACGCAAAGGTCAACGGAAATGGCACCTAAATAAACAAATAAACAATAAAGTTGAATCAGAAATACCTTCGTTGTGACAAAGCCAGAAAAAGTCCAATTGATCCAACCGCCAATAAAAAGCATCGGTACCCTACCGAATTATAACTTTAAAAATTCAGATAATAAAGCACTTACATATTCAACATCTGTCCTTTCAACATATCAATGATCACTTCCGGGTCCATCTGGTCTGGTTTACTGTCAAATTCTTCAATGCGTCCTGTCAAATAGCCTTCTTTCTCATCAGCCAAAAAATGCTTGCGCATCCCAAATGAGTTTGCCGGCAAAACGTTTCCATTTTCTCGTAACAATTGTGATTTTGCCAAATAGTGACTAAATTGAATTATTAAAACTACCAATCAAACACAAAACATTACCCATCCTTCATTTTGTCCAAATCAACTGGCTTGTTGTTCAGAATTAAAAAGGCAAAGTGACGAACGATGCCAACCAAAAATGTGATCACAATGATTGGAATAAAAACCCAAGTGCGTATAGCTGGATCGAGAAGCAAGTCCGTCATTCTAAAAACAATAACGATTAAATCTTTGATTCAACACAAACATGAGCTGTTAGATGTTTGAAGAAAAGCAAAAGATGCGATAGAAGATTTAAACGTAAAGTTTATGTAAGTTCTCTAAAAGTTAGCAATGATGTCAAAAATCGTCAAGAAATGTTTGCTGCATAAGGCAAATCAATGTTTGTTCTTTGCGCGCACTTTGGCGTTTATTTTGTCCAGACCAATATTTCTCCATACGTGCTTGCATTTTAATGTCACGGTTTTAAAGTTTTATTGATCGAGCAACATCTAGCAATTTTAGAATGACGGACTTGCTTCTCGATCCGGCTATTCGTTCTTGGGTTTTTGTTCCAATCATTGTAACTACATTCCTGATTGGTATTATTAGGCATTTTGCCTACTTGCTCCTTTTAAGCAAAAAGAAAACGGATTTGAATGGAGTAAAAGATAGGTATTGTTTATTGATTAGCTTGACCGAGTAATTTATTTGTTATAGTCACTATTTGGCAAAAGCAAGGCTTTTACGAGAGAATGGAAATGTCTTGCCAGCGAATTCGTTTGGAATGCGCAAAAACTTCTTGGCCGACGAAGAGAATGGCTATTTACCAAAACGTATTGAGAAGCAAACTGCTCAACCAAACCCTTTGGACCCGTCGATGATCAGCGAAATGCTAAAAGGCAACATGCTAAACATGTAAGCGGGTTCTTAAATTTAAAAACACAAACTTTTGTTCAGGATACCGATGATCTTTATTGGCGGTTGGATAAATTGGACCTTTTCCGGCTTTGTCACAACGAAGGTATCACACTAAATTGTTGCATTTTAATCAATTTGTCTAGGTGCCATTTCCGCTTGACCCTGCGTTTCAAGCCAATGCTTCAACGTGGAGTTGATCTGGCTTCATTGGATGCTGCTTGGGTATCGTCTGCCTCTTGGTATTTCCTAAATGTCTTTGGTCTGCGCTCCATTTACAACTTGGTTTTGGGAGGCGAGAATGTCGCCGATACAGTTATGGAAGAGCATGCTCAAGGTAGACTTTGTTAAGCTCGTTATTTCGTTACTTTTAAATGTTAAGGAAACATGAATATGCCTGGCGATCCAAAACAAGCGTTCAAAGTTGAGTGGGAAGCTCTTCAAATGTGCTCACATACTTTCAAACCTTGAGTCTTTCTTGTGATCTAGTGTGAGTGTTCTCGACGCCTAACTTAATGATCTTATCCCGTTTGTTGTTTAATTTTAAACTAGCGAATAAAGATATTAAAACTTGTTGCGCGGATGTTTTCCAAATGCTTGCTTCTGCTCGTGAGTATTTTTGCGGTCATTTTCGATTATTATTCCTCGATCGGAGAACATTTGGCTTGCCCACACACTAGAGATGATGACCGAGCACAGAACATCCACTGTTTTGTAGTGCATTCGTGAAAGAGCGTTTTCATCAGCCTTTTAGTCTGCTTTTGATAAGCACTTCTGGTTACTTTCACAATATCAGCTGTAGTTGATTGATGAACGCCAAATCTTATCAAAACTTTAAAGCATTTCAATTTTTCAATTGACCTCCTCGATTTTAGTTTTTCAAAGAGTATTCAAGTTTGATTGTTTGCAGACATGGCAAATCCACTTATTTACACATTGGTGGCTATTTTTGGGTCAAGTTCTTGGCTCTCGATCAACTCAGTGTGGCTGGAATTGTCTTTGTTAGCGCAAGCGTTGCCAGAAGGATGGTCGTTGCCGTCTTATTTAACATTAACTATCCAGGTCTGAACTAACAATGTTTAAAGCACAACTTTGATTATTTAGCTGGCCTGTGTTGCGCCGTTGATTTACACGTTGTTGCTGAAATGCGCAAACGTAACTGTGAGTGCTCCACCGCTGATCTTCATTCTTATGCTGATTTGCACGGCAGCCGAGTTTTTGTTAGCCTTCTTCTGGGACCAAACATTTGAAGTGTTTGGCAATAAGCATTCCGTCGTTCTAATGATTCTTCTGTTCGTAATGGCAATGGTCAACGCAACATCCAACGTTTTGTTCATGCCTTATATGGCTGCGTTCCATCCAAACTATTTGACAGCATATTTTGTTGGCATGGGATTGAGTTCGTTAGTGCCGAGCATTGTTTCTTTGCTTCAAGGTATTTTTGTCTAACTACTTTTAACTGTTTGGCTTTTAGGAACTTCTCAATATACTTGCATCTACAACGATGTAACTAAATCAAAAGAACCGTTGTTTACGCCGGCACGATTCCAAGTTCGTGACTACACACTTGTTATGGGTGTTTGGATGGCCGTAACACTAGTTGCTTTTTGTGTTTTGCACGTTTTACATGATCGTTTGCGTGATCTGACAAAAAATCAAGCGGAACAGGAATCAAGTCCGTTAAGAGTATGAAAGATTCTGTTTAGCTAAGTTGCCTACAATCTTTTAGGGAGAACGTGCCGAAAAGCCAGTTCAAAATGACTTGGATGAAAATCGAGGCGGCTTTGGACGTTATTGCATTTTATTGGCGTGTCTTGCCTTTGTTTGTGCACAAATGAACGCAATTGTTCCAAGCATTCAAATTTACGCAACTTTATCTTACTCACAGGTGTTTGAAACTGTTTTTAAAAGTATAACATTTCAAACACTTTTTAGTTGGCTTATCATTTGGCTCTGGCTTTGTCTAGTTTATCGCATCCTGTTGCCTCATTTTTGCCAATGTGGATTCAGCCTCGACGTTTAAAGAGCCTGCTGATTTTAACACTTGCGGCAACTGTGTTTTGTGGAATAATAGTTCTCTTGGCACTACAAAGTCCAACTCCAATCGGTCATAACACGGTTATTGGATCCGTCTTTACTGTAAATACTTTTAGTTGATTTGAAACATTCAAAAATCTTTTAAGGTGGTCATTTCAATTGTCACTGCCTTTTTGCATGCCTACTTACGCACCGTTTTAACAACTGTTTTGCGCGAAGATGCTCCAGAAAACGAAAGCCGTCTATTTTGGTGCGGACTGTTTATGCAGGTTGGATCGTTTCTGGGATCAGGACTTATGTTTCCATTGGTCAACGTTGTCAAACTATTTAAAGACGCGTCGTTTTGTTGAACAAACTTACTTACATATCTCACTTAAACGATTGCCAGATGTTTATAGTAATTTATTCGCATGTTCAATCATTATTGTAAATAGCCGATTAGTAAGTATGCGAGTTTGTGCAATAACTTTTCGTTGTGCCTTATTTATGCGAAAACATGTCAGTTAATAAACTTTTGAGAGTACGTGCGCTTCGAAATCATAAGGTTTACTTCCGGAATTCCGTATTTGCTTTTTCGACATGGTTGTGGGCGAAGTTTTGGTCGTTGTTGTACGAAGTTTATTCGTCTGGAAATCCGTTTCCAATGTTGCGAGTCATACGTGTTTGTAGTTATGCTATGTTTCTGTTCCCTTTTATTCTCATCAAAATATTCTAAACGTAAACTAAAGTTTAATCAAAGCTCTTTAGTCGTAGAAATGCCATGGAGTCGTCGAGCTAATGTTGCTGTCTGCACTGTCAATCAGTGGGCTCTGGACTTTTCAGGGAACTTGGAACGCATTCTAAAAAGTATGTTTAACGTGGGGATTATTAATTTGCTTGCTTTTCTAGCATGTCGTGAAGCCTATGAGCGTGGAGCTCGTGTCCGTTTAGGTCCCGAGTTGGAGATTCCAGGCTATGGATGTGCTGATCACTTCTTTGAGCTGGACACCGAAAAACACTCGTGGGAAGTCTTAAAGAAGATCGTCGAAGAGTCAAAAAAGGTTGGATTACAAAAACAACTTTTGAGAATTGTTTTTGCGAATTTAGCTGAAAGACTTGCTCATTATCACCGGAATGCCAGTTCGTTACAACCTTGCTTTATACAACTGCTTGGCAGCCGTTGTAAATGGCCGAATTGTCATGATCTATCCGAAGAGTGCGCTGTGTGACGACGACGTTTATAGAGAGACTCGTTATTTTGTCACTTGGAAGTTGAAACACACAACCGTTGATTTTCATTTGGATCATGAATACGGATTTGAACAGGTAGAAATGCCGTTCTTTATAAAGATTGATCTAAAAGTTTAGAAAACAGTTCCATTTGGTGACGCTTTTGTTGTCAGTTCGGATGGAGTTCGTGTTGGCTTTGAGTTGTGTGAGGAGTTGTGGACAGCGAAAACCAAAGCAGTCGATCATAGCCTCCAAGCAGTAGATATTACTTGCAATGCCAGTGGAAGTCATCATGTTTTGGGCAAATCTCATCAACGAATCAATCAACTTGTTCTGGGACAAACTCAAAAACTAGGCGGCATTTATTTGTATTCAAACCATCGAGGGTTGTGACGGAGATCGGGTTTATTATGATGGAATGTCTTCAGTTGCAATGAATGGGAAACTGTATGCGCAGATCAATCAATTTGACATCGAAGACACAGTTAATCTTTTGATCAATTTCAATTAGATAAGAAATTTTAGTGCGTCACAAACTGTGTTCTGGATTTGGACGAAATAGTTGCATTTCGTGGCAAAATGTCGAGTGTTTGTGAACAAGTAGTTATTTGTTTAATTGGTTAGTTTAAGACATCGTGTTTAGTCGAGTCGAGAACAAGAAGTGCCTAGATTTTACTTCGAAGGCAATTTGTTGGAAAATCCACAACGTATTGACAAACCTCTTGCCGAACCAATCAACACCCGTCAACGTTCAAATGTCGATGAGTTGTGTCATGGACCTCCGGCGTGGCTTTGGAGTTATTTGCGACGAAGCAAGATGGTATGCTTTCGAGATAATGGTCTTTAAGAACAACTTACTTTCTAGAGTGGCTTTTTCTTGCCTTTATCCGGCGGCCAAGACAGCTGTTCAGTTGCAGTAATGGTACGTTTGATGTGTGAAAAGATTTGCAGCGCTGTGCGTGAAAATCCAGGTACATTCCGTAAAAATGCTTTTGAACCTCTTTTTAGATAAAGATGATCCGGCCTACTATTTCCAAGGCAAACGAGTAACAACCAATCCGGACGAATTGTGTTCTCAAATTCTCTATACTTGCTACATGGGAACAGTCAATTCGTCGGAGTTTACTAAAAATGCCGCTGCTGATCTGGCCAAACAAATTTCTTCTAATCATTCCAGGCAAGTTGTTTATTCAACTTCGGCTGTTTCTAACATCTGTTTTCAGTATTGTGATTGACACAGCAGTTGATGCTCTGCTTGGCGTGTTCAAAGCTTCATTTGGTCTTTGGTTGACGTTTCAGTCGCCGGACAATCGTGTAATTATGGCTCTGCAGAACATCCAAGCTCGGATTCGTATGGTTCTTTCTTATTTGTATGCACAAGCTTCGTTGGTTTATTACAACCGCAGCGGTTCACTTCTTGTTTTGGGCACTTCAAATGTAGACGAGAGCTTAGTTGGCTATGTCACTAAATATGATTGTTCTTCCGCCGACTTGAATCCAATCGGCTCAATTTGTAAAAGTGATTTGCGAGACTTTCTTCGCTACGTCTATGAAAACAAAAACATTTCTAGTTTGAAAACGTGAGTTTTTGAAGTCTAGCTTCTAAAAACTTATTGTTCTTTTAGAATTATTGATTCTGTTCCAACTGCTGAGTTGCGTCCATTAAAGAACGGTGAAGTTGCACAAACGGATGAAGACGAAATTGGCTTGACTTATGACGAACTAGCTGTAATTGGCCAAATTCGTCGCCCAGGTTGCAGCGGACCGTACAGAATGTTCATGAACTTGGTTACAAAATGGCATCCTAAGTACACGTACCGAGAGGTTGGCAATTTTAGTGGAGTTTTAAATACGATTACTATTTACAGATTGCTGATAAAGTCATTCACTTCACTCGCCGTTATGCCATCAACCGTCACAAGGCTACAGTTGCAACTCCTGCATGCCATGTAAATCGATACAGCAATGACGATCATCGAAATGACCACCGACCATTCCTTTACCCGGACTTTGAGTTCCAATTCCGCAAAATAAACGAAGCTGTCGAGCAGCTTGAGCGTCAAGCAAAATGACATGTTTAATAAATTTCTATGATTCATTTAATGTAAATAAATAAACAACACTGAATAAAAGCATCTTTTCTCATGTAATCGATTTATGTGCTCTATTCAAACGAGCAAAGCGTTCCAAAATGTGTTGAGTTGAAATGTTTGAACAATCTGTCTTAAAACACTCTGTCTTATAAGCAATGATTTGTTTACGGCCAGTGAAGGGAGAGCGTTAGACAAAAAAGGCACAAAAACCTATAATAAAGTCTTTGTGGTGATCTTTACATGAAGTTATTTCTGCATTGTGTGGTCGGATTTACATTCCATCTTAAAGGTTCGCCTTTGTTTTGACCCATTCAGTTGTGGTTAAAACTAATAGAAATTTTGGAACACTCTACTCATTTCAGTAGAGATTATAAACACGAATAAACTACTTAAAACTTAATTCTTTGATAATTTTTGATTGAGCATAACGTATAAATCCGTAAATCTTTATTGACTTTCTGCGCTGTTTAATGAATTTTACTTTATAAGTTGCATAAATAAACCTCAACTTATGTACTATACTAATTTTTTATTTTAGCAGGAAGCTTACGGAAGATTTGTCGTTTCGGTGGAGGCTGCATTCTTGTATTCGTTACTTCTGCATTTGTATATATAATTTACGAGGGTTTGAAGAGTTTAAAGGTATTTGATGCACAAACATAGAACAGTTGAAGATTCGCTTCGGATGTTGATCAACAAGGATCGATGGGACTAAAAGATTAATTGTTATCTACTTGTTGTTATTCTCTCATGCATGTAAATATTCTTTGTCGATTCAATAAATAGGCCAAATGTCTTCAAATAGGTTTATTCCCAAAGTAAAGACAATCGTATTGTTCAAACAATAACTGATGTCACGTAAATTTCCAGTTTATTGAAAATATTTCTCTGAGAAATCGTAGTTGATCATTAACGGCAGGTACAACGCTTGGCTTGTCAGTTCCGTCAACGAAGAATCTAACTTCAATCTGAAATAGAAAAGATTAATTGACACTCAAAACAAGTTCCTACTTCAAGTATGAGTGACAAGCATTTTAAGCCTTCGAGTTTGCGTTCGTTTGACTTATCATTCAGGCATTTTCGCCGATCTGCTATTGCCAAACTCCTCGATCTAAACGTGAAATAGTATTAAAACTCCTTTTGCAAAATTTACTTGTCAATTCTTCTCAAAGATGCCAGCAAAATTCTGTGTCGGCCCTTTAGTGCAATCATAATTTTTCCAGGAAGCTCGTTTGCTGCTTTCTCAATCATTGGCTTCAAAAGAGGTTCCAATTCCGGATGCTTGTAGTGCAACTCATTTAATAGATCTTGCTTCTTATTTTCCAAGTCGCTAGTTTCAATCTTGTTCGTAAAGTTGACCGTCTTCGCGACAGGACGATTAGCTCGCTGTTTCTGAAAATATGCAAGCTATTAAGTTAAAACTTGAAAACTGACCTCCACAATCTCTAAGACGTTATCAGCTGAAATCGGTCTTTGAACTGGAGAATAAACTTTAACTGGAACGTGATTAATCTGCTGACTTTGTGGCTAAAAATAATAAATGAATTGACTTAGCAAATGCTAATTTTTACCCTTCGATATTCAGCTGGCCTCGCTTTGTATCTGTCAAGTGAGTTTGATCGTAAAGCATAAGCAATCAACGGATCTGTTCTGTGGCTCTAAAAACAAAAATAGTAATCAACAAAAAGTTTTTAACATTACCCACGCAACTACATCCTTTCTAACCGGTGAATGACTTGGAGTAGGCTGTCGAACCGGACAATAATACTCATCTCTTGGCGTCGCTATGTAACTTTCCTCTCTTGAAAACTGTCTTGACGGCTGACGAGAGCTCTCTCGTGAAAGACGATGATTCTCTTGAACTCGACCATGAATTTGTCTTATGTCATGCACGAGTCGATGAGACGATCTGCCATCTGAACGTCTGAAGTCTGGCGTCCTTGGTGTTGGCGCTCTTGAAGAGGAAGACGGAAAGAACACATCTTCACCAGAGTATCCATTACTAAAATGCAAAGTTATTAAGATAACATGGAAGAGAAATCATTACGGCTGTTGATTGAAGTCAATTGGATAAAGAGGCTGACGTACAGAATTCAAGTTTGCATTTGCTACATTTCTGTTTTGCGGCGTGGGACTTCGATACAGCTTAGTTGACAAGCTTGCATTTTCGCGCTCATTGGCCATTGAACTTCTCAAATGCGTAGGCGGTTGCGGTTGAGCTAGAGAAGATGGCAAACGACTAGATATGTCACGATGCACATAGCTGAATTCTTCGTTTGTGCTGTCAGACATTTCCACAGTGTCAAAAGAGCTTGAAATGACTAAAAATGTGAATAAGTTTATTCTATTTAAAAGAAATGCAGATTAAAGCAAACGGAGATTGGTGCCGATTAAAGGCATAAAAGCAAGTAAAAGCACGCGACAAAAAGAGCAACAGAGCGCGCGTTTTCACATAAATTTGCTGCAGCAAGCAGCGATTGCCAAAGATCGAATGAGTCAAAACAAAGAGCGATAAACAAATTCGTTGTTTGTTGCAAGTGAATGTTTTAAGAAATTGCTTTACAAATGTGTACTAAATTAAGTTTATTACATCACAACTGCAATTGAATTTATTTGTCAAAATTAACATTTAATTGCTGTAATCGGATAGGAGTTTTGCGACTTTTCGGACTTGCTGCTTGACTGGCTCGACTTTATTGGACGGAAGCAAAGCGAACAACTTGTTCTCCAAAGCAATTTTCTTTTGTGCTGTGGTCAGTGCAAATACTTGCTGACAAACAGCCAATTCAATCTTGGCGTCGCTGATCTTTTGTTTTTTCAAGTTCTCAATGTTTTCGTCGACCTGAAAAGAGGAATTGTTGATATAAATCAGTTGATCTAAAATGTACTTGTTTTTGATCATCTTTGATGAAGTCCAAAGCCAAATCTTGTGCCTTTTTGTGATATTCTTTGATGGCTTCTGCTCCGCCCAAAAGGTCTTGAACTTTGAGGTAAACTTCGGTGATCGTGTCAACCTGGTCTGAGTCCAATCCAATGTTTCGGTAGTTTGCAATGAAGTAGTCGTTAATTTCTTTCAATGTTTTGCCCTGTTTGTAATACATGTCGAAAGTTTTTTGGAGAAGCTTAAATCGATAAATGTATTTGGCATGTTTAAACAATTGGTAAAGCACAACTTACATCAAGGATTTCGTCCTTTTCCAAAAACGTTCCACCTAGCGCTTGGACTTTGTCTGCGAACTTAGAGCCACATTCGGCCAAATCTGCTCCTTCATTATTGGTAGATGTGGTTGCAGAAGCAAAAGCAACTGCAATAAGTCCAACAACAAAAGCCTTCATTTTTGAAATAATAACAGCCGCAGAATTTAATTCTTTAGGCGCGTGTTTTGAGCTTTTATTCGCGATTTGTTTGGGCACTTACTTGGAAATCCAAACTCAATTCGAAAGCTTATCTCGTTTTCAGTCCCAAACTAATCCGCGCACTCTATACCCGGTATTCGTTTAAAATCTTGTGTTTTAGACTGTGCTTTTAGTGCGCTTCATGATTGATTTAAGCGAGGATGGTAGATTGGGTAGTTAAAATTTTTGCTATGAACCGAACATTTGTACCTATAAATTGAAAATAGGAGGATTAGTTGGAACTACCCTGTCCGAATATTTAATCCATTTTGGTTATTGAAAACTTGAATGAAAATGCCGATTTTTGGAAAACACTGTATTCAATTTGATTGAATTGATCTTTAACATCAAAAGATTAAATCTCTAAATTGCAACTCGTTTAAATTAATTGAATTTGTTGATGTGCAAGTTTTATTCTAAAGTTCAGTTTGAAAAAATGATCCGAACCGAAAAGGCCATCTAAAATGCTGTCCAAACATAAACCCACGAAATGACTCAGGCCAACTGCGACTACAATTAAACAAACGATAGACTGGAAGTTCAATAAAAACAAGTAAAAATAGCCAAAAATCGGGGGCCTTCAAACAAGATCAAAAGGTATAAAAGTGCTCTAATTTTTCAATCAAATTCAAAAGCTACAATGATGCTTGCTTGGATTTTTCTGATTGTTGGAAGCCAGTTTGCGGCTTCTTATCCAAACTTGCCTTCAATGGATATCATTTCAACTAAAGGTTAGATCTAATTAAATGCTCGGCTGAAATGAAGAACTGTTTAGATGATAATCGACCGATGGTCAATGTCAAACTAAGTTATCCACGTAAGATTGATTAATTTTCCAAATCTTATCTATTTGCAAGCTTTAGGCAAGAACACAATGAAAATGGCATTAGATTTAAATTACGAAACGTCGTGGTTGTTCGCGACTAAAAAATGTAAAACAAAAGCATGCGCTCAGCAATGTTATCAGACGGAGTAAGAAGCTTTAACTACACATAAAACTACAGGGTGCGGCAACTTTTTTGGAGTATAAAATTGATCTCTACCGACTTTATTTACAATCCAAGTATGATGCGTAAACATCAACCTTTAGCTAATTTCGCAAGGCAATTTGGATAGGATTTTCCCCCTAGCTCGGGAATGCCCACTGGTTCAGTATCCAGATTAAACACAAATCAGTAAAGAAAATGTGATAAACATTGAAAATTGTTTTTTTGCTTAGCTTTCAATTTTTTGTTTTTAAAATGGGTCGACAATTCAACGGAAAACTTAATGTGTTATTTGGATGGCACAAATCAGTGGACATTCTCGGGTTGGGGGGAAAAGCCTATCCAAATTGCCTTGCGAAATTAGCTAAAGGCTGATCTTTATGCATTATACTTGGATTGTAAATAAAGTCGGTAGAGATCAATTTTATACTCCAAAAAAGTTGCCGCACCCTGTAAACAACTTGCATCAGAATGTTTAAAATGTTTATTGTTGAATTGTAAAGCTTTACGAAATTGCGTGGATATTTAATCTTTGGATTGTTATATAGCGTGGTTCAAGTAACTGACGCAGACTAGTCGCTATTCTTCGCGCAAAAAGCAGATCATTATTGCATTAAATTAAAGATGTAAATCTTGTCGCAGTGTTGAGATTTGGCATCTGATATTAACAATTGCCTTTGTTTTTGTCTACTCAAGCACGCATGTTAAAATTATAAAGTTGCTTTATTTTAAACATCTTATTCATTTTTAGAGTATGCGAACTTTGTGAATTTGTTGTCTGAATCACAAGAATGACAAAGTTTCAACGGCAAGTTGAGTTGCTAATTCTAATGACTTGACAAGTTTTAGAGTATTATTTTCTGCCGATTATTTGTTACAAAGGAAGTGGATCTTTGGTGGCATTTTTGTATTCTTGTTCATTTTATGGGTTCATTTTCCTAGCGGTTCAATCCGTAAATATCCGTCAACGTGTTATTCAGCGTCTTCAAGCATTCATACAGCGGAGAATGAACACATTTCTTTAAATGATCAATCTGGTGAGGATGATCAAGAGATTTTGGGACGGACTGACTGCACAATCGATGGCTTTGATTCGCAGTCAATTATTAGAATTAACAGCCATGTGAGTTTTGAACTGCTCTAACAACTTTGCATAATTGACTTAATAATTGATGTTTAGGCACTTCCACAACGTTCTTGGACTTATGACTCAAATACTGGAATTTGTGAAGGTGAAGATGCTAAAAATTGCTTGCCTGGTTTCCACGATGTAAAATTGTCACACGAGTACACGGTACGGTTTTATTCAGCCTATGTTTAACAGTTGATTAATAATTTAGCTATCAAAAGCAACAAAGTCCATTCATTGTGTTGTGCAGAAGAGCATGTCCAGACTATTTAGAACGCTAGCTTGTTTTTTGAATGATCCGTTGGCCTTCTTTTATGAAGAAAAAGATTTTATTAAGAATGCCTTTGTTAGGTTTGTTTTTCGATTATGTTGTTGCTGATTTGTGTTGATTTGCAGAAAGTGTTCAATCGTCGAAAACCCATGGGAATATGGTCCCGATTGGCTGCACGCAATGATCATTCGTGATCCAGTTGAACGTTTCTTGTCTGGCTTCACACATATTTGTTTGCTGTGAGTTCTTAACAATGCTTTAAACACATTTAATATTTGTTTTCAGGGGAAAGCGAGGAAGTTGTATTCGGTTCTGTGAAGGATGCGGCTCAAACATGACATGCTTCCTTGAAAAACAGCTACAGAAGACCTGGGAGACAGCACGCGGTGAAAGGGAGATGGACGTGGAAATGCGCCACACAATGCCCCAAACTTGGTTCTGCGAGCTCGGTCAGCACTTCAAAAACTACACTTTCTTGCGCTACAACTCTGACAGTCAAGTGTTCTTCGACCGAGAGATCGGACCTTATCTCAAGTCGAGAAACATAAGCGACCTGGCTTCAAACTATATCCGAAAGAGGATGATTTCAACAAGAACATCGCATTCAACTACCGGATTTGAACTAAAGGACTTCTTGGAGCAGAGAGTGCGGAAGTCTCCTTACTTGATGGAGATGATTATTCGTTTGTTCTATCACGACTACAAAGCCTTTAACTTTATGTTACCAACAATACCGATTGTTAGCAAATGAATAAAACTTTTTTAAAGGAGAGATCTTTATCCAGTGAAATAGGCACACAAACTTGAGCAATTTTTAAATTAAACAACAATCGTTTAATTTCTTCTAAGCCATTCATCGTATTGATCTCGCAAGTATCGACCAACAAATAAAGAACCGTAAATGTTCACGTGATGGCGGTCATAAAAGAAGGGTATTTGACGATCTTGATCCACTGTTTCGCAGAGCTGAAACGTTTAAGATCTTCACATAAAAGATTTGAAAACTCACTTCTTCGGTTTCACGACACCAAACTTTGGAAAAGTCAACTTTTAAACAGCGATTGCATTCAACTGCGGAAATTCTATGTCTAGTGTGCGGATGCAGTGTTATAGCATACTAAACATTCAAATTTTAATGGAACAACTCCACGTTTAACAAACTTTGATTGGCACTCTAAACACTTTCAAATCTTCTCCGAATGTAATCTTTCTCCTGAACACAGATAAGTAAGTGTAAAAGCCACTATCAAAGTGCACAGTCGGTATAATAAGGACTTCACGCGAAATTTTGTGCAAGTTGTCGAAGAAAGCGATCATTTCTTGATACAACTGATCTTGTTTTAAAGATCCCTGAAATTTGAACGCAACTAACAAGTAAATCGTGTTTAAAACTGACTGTTATTGGCTGATCTTTGGCCGAATAAGCATGTACAAAGATGATTATGTCAATGGGATATCTCCATGCACGAAGCATTGGCAAGATTGCACGTCTTTCTTCTTTGCAGAGCTGTGCGTGAATCTAAACTTTTAATAGATATTTAGATTGATACTTGTAAAGCTCACATCCGTTGGGTTGGCTCCAACGAAATTACAACCGTTTTGAAACATTAAAGTTGCTTCTTTGATCACGTCTTTAAATTGATTGACAATTCCATAAAATGATGCTCTCGCATGGCTGTTTCCAAACACAACCATCTAAATCCGAATAAATTGATGCTATTGCAGCCAAACGACCTACCGTTTTTGTTCCATTTCCGCGGACAACACATGGCTTTTGATTTAAATCGCCCATAGCGGTTTTGTTTAAAAAGTTAGTCGGAATTTCCCGAGAATTGCATCTAAGGCGAATGGAGTACTAAAACAACAAATTATAGCAAAAATGTTATTTCGAAAAATACTCCGTGAAAATTCTTAGCCCATTCAAGAGATTCTTGTTTTGGTAAATGCTCCGGAACGTCAAAGTTCTCCATGAATTCAATTGCTTTGTTTGAGACTTCTTTTCTCGCCATTAAATTTGTAGTTTCTGACACCTAAAAGATTGAATTTTTAATGAGATGAAAGAAGTTTAAAACATCAGAAATTTACATCCAAATCAATTGCATTCAAGCTTAGCAGAGTTAAATTCAAAAAGATCATCGCGTACAAGATGAAAATAACACCGCACAAGTTTCTCCAAGACCGTAAGCGTTGTCCCAAGTTAACAAACACCATTTCAATTATTAGACCAAGAGTGATGAATATAAGAAAGAATGCGAGGCCGTCTGAAAATGTTATGTTATTATAATCTTTACAAACGTGTCCACAGTGGTTTAAATTTCAAAAACTCGCCCGAAAACAGCGTTCCTTTACCAAATGATGCAAACAGCTGAACATTCATGTATTTGTACAATTCAAATAACGGCCAATGAACAAGATAAACAGAGTAAGAAATATCGCCTATGTACACCAAGACGCTCCACCCAAGTACTTTGTTTTCCGGGCCTCTCCAAATTATTAACATTGAAGTTGTGGTGACAATAAATCGATTCAAACGGCTATCTGAAGCCATTGGAGACATTGTTGAAAAAACAAGGAACAGCGGAATGAAATAAGAAGCGAAATGAAGAAATAAAGAAGTGACGAAATCTAAATCAAACAAGCTGAAATTAGCGCTCTCAAACAACTTTTATGAGCTATCTCTTTTAGTCTTTTTGTTCATTCTTTGATTTTCAATTGTGGTTGTTTCATTTTGATGGATCTTCAATTTCTTTGGGACTGGGCTACACGCTTGATAGAAATGTAAGCTTTTAAATGCAAATATCAATGTTTATAAAGCTTTAGTTCAACTCACTCAAACAAGGTGCCTATAATTGGAAAGCACAATGCAGACCATGAAAGTCAAAAGCATTCATTGGAAATCTTCTTTATTCTCCTGATTATCATTTTTGCCATTTTGATTGTACACGCTATCTTGACTATGAAATTTCACTACATGCCTGAATCGCTCGCAATTGTGTTGTTGGGTGCTTTGATTGGATTCACTCTCTCCTATAGCAAGTGGGATTTTCATGAATTTGAAGCGTTCAATCCGAATTTCTTCTTCCTTGTTCTGCTACCACCGATTATATTTGAATCAGGTTATACGGTAAATAGTCGTTTTTGTTAGTTTATTGGTTTATTTCAATTTAGGTCAACAAAGGGCACTTTTTCTCAAACATTGTTCCTATTTTCACGTTTGCAATCTTTGGCACTTTAATTACAGCGTAAGTCTTGCAACACTTTTAAGAATAATCTAATCGATTGTTTAGGGCGATTATTTCACTTGGGATCTATTTTTTGGGAGCGGTAGGCTTTGGTTGGAGACTAAACTAATCTCTTTGTTTAGAATGGCACAATTTACCAGTTGACGTTGATTGAATGTGTTGTGTTTGGCTCCATCTTATCGGCTATTGACCCGGTGATCACACTTGCAATCTTCCAGGCGCTCAAAGTCAACCCTCGATTGTAAATTGCATTCGTGCTTTTTGGTTAACAATTTTATCTTTATAGGTACATTATGATTTTTGGTGAAAGCATGTTGAACGATGCAGTTTCCGTCGTGTTAGTGTCGGTGAGTTTTCTAATTTATTGCATTTTATAACTCAATGTTTAGACCGCACTTGAAATGAACGCTCTTGATATTTCACAATTCACTACGTTTGGAGTTTGCCGCTATGCAATTTATCGCTTCATGGTGATGTTCTTTGTATCAGCAATACTTGGGTGCGCAATTGGGCTTATCAGCTCACTCATTCACAAGTACATTCATTTGCGAAGAACACCGGCTCTGGAAATGTCATTGTTGCTTGTTTTTGCTTATTTGCCGTATGGTCTTGCAGAAGTATTGTCGTTGTCAGGCATCATGTCAATCCTGTTTTGTGCCATAACAATGAGTCACTACACACACAAGCAATTAACGCCTACTACGCAACTGAGTATAAAAATGATGCTTCGAACATTGTCTTTTGTTGCAGGTTTGTTTTAACAGTTCAGATTTTAATTGGTGTTGTTTAGAAACGTGTACTTTTGCGTATCTTGGACTTGCGCTCTTCTCGATCAAGTTGGTCTTCCAGCCGATGTTTTTGTTATGCAGTGTTGTAAGTTTTAAAGTTTTACTGTCCTGTTCATAACCTTCTCCTGTTTAGGCCTTGATGTTTGTCAGTCGTGCAGCTAACATTTTCCCGTTATCGTTTTTGTTCAACAGATGCAGTCGTAACAAGATCTCGACGAAGAATCAAGTTATTATGTGGTTCAGCGGGATGCGTGGTGCTGTTGCGTTTGCCTTGGCTTTGCATGTGAATGTTGGAAATGTGGCAAATAAGCAAATTCTGCTTACGTCGACATTGTTTGTAGTTCTTTTTACAATCGTCTTCATGGGTGGATCAGTGCTTCCGTTGATCAAGATACTGAACAAGGTGTTCCCGGACAAGGAAGATGCACGCATTAAGTCATGTGAAAGCGGCCGAAAGGAATTTGATGATTCAGATGAAACAGACTTATTCCGCCAATCTAATTTGATCATGCTCAGCAAGACGTACACACTGGAGCACGAATTTGACGAATCGCATCTTAATAATTCTGTATTGATTTCATAATCGTGTTAATTATTGTTCCTAACTATCTGTTATAAATATCTGACTTTTTAATTTGTCTTTGTGGAGTTTTCGTAGATTGCGCAGACTTGAATGCATATTTAATAATCAAGTTTGATAGCAATAAGTTTGACAGAAAGAGTTTCTTAAAATTGCCTACGTTTTTCTTTTTGCTTCATCCAACTGGTTTCTTCTAAATAATGTGCAAGGAAGCCAAACATGAATTGCCAAACTCGTCCAGCTAAACCCATGTGTTCATAATCCTTTTTAGAGTTTAACTGGATGGTAATTGAGATAGCAGCAAGTGTGCAAATGAAAGCTATTTGACTAGACAACTGGCATCTATGAAGAATGAACGTAATAAACGGAACAAACAAATAAAATTGAAGTTCGCACGAAAGCGACCACAAATGAACAAAAAAGCTATAATAGCCTTGATTCTAAAACATAAAGCATTTTAAATATAATGATGTTTACACCGACCTGATTAAAGTAATCTTCATTCTTTTCCGTCGGCCAATTTGCTATCAACATCAATGGCTTTTTAGCTTCTTCCAACAATTTTGTATAGTCTGTCGGGCTCAATACAAATAAGGCAACAAACAAAACCATCCAGATGCAAAACAAATAAGTAGGGAAGATACGCTTTAAACGTCGGAAGTAAAAGTCAGTTGTTGCAGAAAGTTGGAGTGGTTTGTGTCGTGACAGAAGCATGCACATTAAGTATCCACTGATTACAAAAAATACATCGACTCCCAAGTAACCTGCTTTAAATTTGTTAGGCCATAGATGAAAAAGGAGAACAGCAAGTATGGCGACGCCACGCAAGCCTTGAACTTCATTTAAACGATTGTCTAATTTTAGAAAAATGAATAACGACTATGTTTTTAAAACTTACGTTCTGATTTCTCTTTTTTGACAACTTTGTTAGGCACAATTACTTCATCTTCAGTTTTTAATAAAGGACAGCTTTCTTCATCTTTTTGCGGCAAAGGCGGCGGATGCATTTTGCAAATGCTTTGATTCAGATTTCAAAAATATCTCAAATTCTTGAGTCGGTTAAAAACAATTAAACCGCGCAAACAAATACACAAGAGACCAATTCCAAATTAGATATAAATCTACCAAAAATTCAAATTAAACTATTAGCGAACACCGCTTATCAAAACAGTTGATCTGTTTGAAAAAGCTAATTTATTAGTCTTCCGAGTTAGCTGCACAACTTGCAAACCAATTATCAACTATGTGTGTTAAATTCAAAAAAGGCGGTTTGGAGATATGTTCGGGTAATATACAAACCGATGTCTGTTTAGTTTAATTGGTGATAATTATCTAATTGGAAAGACCTCTCCCGAGCTGACCCGATTTTTAATAGACAATAAGCTGACCCGCATAGTGCGCTGATTAAATTTAAAGATAAGCAGTTTTTAAATCCGCAGAGTGCTTGTTGCTTGAAAAAAGCCGAGCAGAAACAAAAATCAATAAGTTAAATTTGAAAACATCTTTTTGATTAAAGAACACGCTGATGTTAATCGGCTACACGCGCCAACGCTTTCTGATCAAAAAACTAGACCAAACGCGAAGCGCGTGTTCGAATGATCTCAAAACATTCTAAACTATATTCAATCAGTGTGGGCTTTGCAGAACAAGTGAGCAATTTGATGAACTCTTTAGTGTTTTGTTTGGCATTGGAAACATGTGGAGATTAGTCAGAAGTTACAGTTTGAAAGTATATAAGTTCAGTCAAGTTTGACACATATATCGAAGCAGTTTGTAGAAACTGTAAACAAAACATGCGTTTATTTGTTGCATTTCTGTCTGTTGCGGCAGTTGTTCTTGCAAATGATGAAGAAAAAGCTACGTTCCAGGTAAAGAAGCTTGCCATTTTAAATTAGTTCTGTTTTAGGTAACTAACTACCCCGAATTAACTCCGGAAGTACTTAACATGCGTTACGGAACTGATTCTCTAGAATTAGACGACACTAACGACTTGACCGATGATTTGACTGAAGATTCCGAAAGTGGAGAAGAAGCTGAGCAAAGCGGCGTCCGTGTCAAACGAGCTGCAAAGATTCCAGCTTCTTTTGAAATAATGAACAAGACAAAATGGGCTGCTTGCAAAGACGTTTTTGCAGACATTCAAAATGTTGCCAATTGCGGCGGTAAATTCTTACACGTTAAGCATTCAATTCTTTTGAATTGACTATTTAGGTGGCTGGGCAATGGTGGTTGCTCAAATGATTTCTGATAGACGCTGCATTGTCTACAACAAGCCAAAGCCGTTGATAAGTTCGTGGGATATTATCTCTTGTTGTGTTAATTGCCGCGGAAGTCATGATCCTAAGAATGGGCAAGCAAACGTTAAATTACTATAATCAATCAAATGTGCTTAGATGCCGTGGAGGAACGGTTTCGAAAGCAATGAAATGGTATCAAACAAAAGGAGTTGTGACCGGAGGAGCTTTTGGTGGTATGCTTTTGATCAAAACCATCATTAATTTTAAAATGTTAGAAGGAGGCTGCAAGCCATATCCACTTACTATGGACGATCCAGTATTCCCAAGCTCAACTCCTTGTGAAAAGAAATGCAACTCCAACTATACAACAAGATCTTACAAGAAAGACAAGCACAAAGCAAAGAAGCGTTTTGGCTTGAAAACCGAAAAGGCTATCAAAAAGGAGATTTTAGCTCGCGGATCGGTAGTCACGACAATTAAAGCTTATTCGGACTTCGGTGGCTATCAATCTGGCATTTATCACCACACAACTGGCGGAACTACAAACCAGCACACTTACGGTCGAATTGTTGGATGGGGAGTTGAAAACGGTGTTAAATACTGGAAGATCGGACATGTTTGGGGAGAAGTAAGTAGTTTAAACAATGTAATGAATCAGTGTGGTAACGTTTAATTGTTTAGACTTGGGGAGAACAAGGCTACTTCCGCATAATTCGTGGCATTAATCATTGTGAAGTTGAAAGCCGTGCAATGGCAGTAACCGTCAAAAAAGATTAAACATTTGTGAATGTTCAATTGTTGAATGTGTGCTTTAAATAAACAACTTGCATCAGAATGTTTAAAATGTTTATTGTTGAATTGTAAAGCTTTACGAAATTGCGTGGATATTTAATCTTTGGATTGTTATATAGCGTGGTTCAAGTAACTGACGCAGACTAGTCGCTGTTCTTCGTGCAAAAAGCAGATCATTATTGCATTAAATTAAAGATGTAAATCTTGTCGCAGTGTTGAGATTTGGCATCTGATATTAACAATTGCCTTTGTTTTTGTCTACTCAAGCACGCATGTTAAAATTACAGGGTGGGAAAAAAATTCCCGGAAAATGTACCTAAAACACGCTAAAAAAGCCGTTTTTCGAATCGCATTTTTCGTGAATTTCTTTGACGAGCAATTTTTTGTTGAATATTTATAGGTTCAAATTAATAACTTAATAACAACTCCGACGATCACTTCAAAAGATGTTCAAAATGGCCTCCCTTGGCTTGAATGCACGCTCGTAAACGCTTTGGAAAGTCTTCAACAATTTTGTTTAATTCATCATCCGTAATGGACTTCCAAGCTCGTTTCGAAGCTGCCTTCAACTGCTTCACACTTTTGTAAGATTTCTTACCCAATCGTTGTTCAAGAAGGCCCCAAACACTAAAATCTAACGGATTGAGATCGGGTGAATTTGCCGGCCACATCGACTTGTCCCAATAACGACCATTGAAAAGTTTCTTGCAAGTTGCCAATGTTGCTTTTGCTCCATGTGCAGGCGCCCAATCCTGTTGAAACCACCACTGTTTGCGACCAAAAATTTTTCTGCCATCCGTCAAAGCACGTTTCTTGAGGACATTTGCTTGATAGTACGCCGAGTTGATTTTGATTCCGCGATCAATGAATTCCAACTTAGTTTTTCCCATTCCAGTGATGCCTCCCCAAACCATAACAGATTTTGGGAACTGTGTGCGTCCAATTGTTTTCCAACGCCGACGTTTGGTTAAACGACTAAGAATCTGCCTGTGGTTTTGTTGATTGAGATAGCGACCAATGTGGAAAATCTTCTCGTCGGTGAACATTATTCGATAAATCCGCTCCGGCTTTTAATTGATGAACTCGAGCAACTTTTTAGCTTTCTCCAATCGACTTTGCTTGTGTTTCTCAGTCAAAAGCTGTCCACGGCCCATTCGATAAAAACGGCTTTTGAGCTTCTTGCGAATGATGGTTGAGACAGAAGGCTAAAAATTCAATCATTGTTAATCATTGATCCAAAACCCACCTTACTGATCTTCAATTTGTTTGCAAGTTCCGTTCTTGAAACCTCCGGATTTTTTGAGATGATTTTGCGTGCCTTGGTGACATTTTCATTTGACGTAGCAGTAAGCGGACGACCAGGTATTGGCTTTGGTGTAGAAGTTCCTGTTTCTTTAATACGGTTAATGCAATCATAAACTGTTGACTTGGAAATTCCCGTAAAATCAATGATTTCTTTTGCATCTTTGCCAATTCGCCAAAGAAACGCAATAGTGGATCGCTTTAAATAATCAGGAACATCAGATGGCTTTTCAACTATCCGTTCTTTCTTCTCCTGTCTTCGCTTCTTTGCACTTTCCGTCAACTTACGCGGCATTACAAAGACTTAATCAAAATGTAAAAAAAGTTCAACAAAAAATTGCTCGTCAAAGAAATTCACGAAAAACGCGATTCGAAAAACGGCTTTTTTAGCGTGTTTTAGGTACATTTTCCGGGAATTTTTTTCCCACCCTGTAGTTTTGTTATGTACAACAATTACTATCTAAAAATTATTGTCATTTATACTGTAACGAAAAGAACATTCAATGATCAAAATGCTTGAATTGAATAAACTGAAATGCGCACTTATGACCCGATTCAAATTAACTCGCGCCGCTAATTGTTCTTTTTAAAAATTTTAAACGCGCCTTATTGATCACATGCCTGTTGAATGTTGCCACCGGGCGATAATCATCTAAATTGCAAAACTCTACGCAAAATGCCAGAAAAAACACGCCAGCATGTTACTCAAATACCACTTTCGCTTAATGGCGTCTAATTGCGTTGGCAATGAGTAGTATAATAGGCTTTTCTGGCGCACCTTTTTGTCCCTCTCATTAAAATCACAGGTTTTCAGTGATTTTCAATGAGTTTCAGCTCCAAACCGGTTCCCCAGAGGCTCAAAATCGCTCCAAAATGGTAGTTTTCAAAAACTCGAATTAAGCCCAAGCCTAACAGATTTTGTTGTTGAATGTAATGTTTTAGAGTAGATTTGTTGAAAGCTGTTAATGTAAAAAGTTGAATGTGCCAAAGAATGTTGAATGAAATAAGCTAAAATGTTAGTTGTCTCAAGTTGAGATGTTAGGTGTGTTGAGTAATAAAAGGCAATGTAAAAACTAGTACAAACGCCGTCGTAGGCGGCGCTTTAGCTAGTACTCTTTATAATGTAAAATAATTTTTATGCCAAAGTTCTCCAAAATTAATAAAACAATTTATTTAATCAACACGGAACATTCAACAAATTAAACCAAATAAAATGATCATTTTAAATTGATGCGATTCCGAATGTCAGCACTTCCTTGAACTTTAGCTTTTGCCAAAATAACCAATTGTTGTGGGTTTGCCAATGCAATTTTAAAAAATCGCACTTCTCCCCCTAGTATATGTCCAGCTTCAAAAACAAACGATCCATTGTGAATACCGTAGAAACAGCAATCATATTCCGGTAACATCACTAATCGTTTGCTTTCCGAGAAAACCATTTGCTCATTCATTATGATCAATTCTAGATGCAAATTTAGTCCTTGAAAAAGTTGATGGGCGGAATTGTCGCGTTGAATCTAAATAGCAATAATAGTTTGTTTAAATTTTGTAATTATACCATTGCGATATCCGGAGGATCAATTTTCTCGTGAACATAATTTGGCAATTTAGCAACTCGTCCACTTCGGCGACAATGAACTTGATAACGGTCGGGAACCTCCGATGTCAGCACGTAGTCGCGAGTAATCGAGTGAATATGATAGGAAGGATTGTTGATTTGAAGTTGTTTCACGGGGGTCCACATTAGCTTTTCACTGTTCGCTTGCATTTTAATTCGGCAAAGAGTGGAGGATTTTTCATGAAACCCGAGCCAAGGAGTATACCGTAACGGATATACTTTATCATTATTTAAAATGTTGTTGGCAAATCGGATTTGTTCCATGATGTAACATTTTTGTTGTTGAAAGTCGATTTTGGCACTAAAGCAGATTTCGCGCGTACGAAAATAACCAAGCTGTTGTCCCGATGGAAGCATAAACGGTACAGGCATAAAGCAGCCTTCGAGAATATCCGCGCTGGCTTTTTTGGCTCTGGAGCGGGTGATCGGATAATTTTTCCTTGTTTCTTGTTTGGTTAGGACAAAATCCAAAACACTAAAACAATCAATTAGTATATTAGCTATCGACATACCGTTCGACTCCTGTGTGAATATTCAAAACCAGCAGCTTCATAGATGTTGTTTTATACTCAGCTAAATGTTTAAGATTTATGCGTTATATTCCATTAACACTTACTACATGTGGCATAAACGCAGTCATCAAAGTACGTTATGGTGCTGGTTGAGTTGAGTTCTGGCTGAATGTTTACTTGGCATTTCAAAGTTTCCAAAAGATGCATTTCTCGGAAATGGCGCAAAGCAAACTGAAATAGGTTGGACAGAAAATCAATAAATAAATGGAACAAACAAAGTAGTTAAAACGAATAAATATTTACATGTGAACACTCTTGTTTCTCATGCTTTGTAAAATTAGAAATTAGCGTGCGCCAGAAAAGCCTATTATATACTACTGCAACGGTGCTTTGAGTTCAGATTTTTAAATTTAACGACTTTGATTATTTACGTGACTCAACCGCGTAAATCGAAAACAACATTTTAACATCTTGTTTACAAGTTGATAAAGTTTAGACAATGATCCGCTCCCTAAACGACATAGATTTTAAGCAAAAAGCAGACTCGCTGTTGTTGCCGGAAGATCAACAGAAATTACTTCCAATCGTTAAAAAGCCAGGCAAGTGTAACCGGAGTTATGAATTTGCTTTTTAACCGAGAACTTTCAGACTCAAAGATCCAAAAAATTCAAGGACTGCGTGGAATTTCAATCTTTGTTGTCCTTTTCTACCACATTAGAAATGACTGGCTTCCAATTGGTTATTTGGGAGTCGACGTGTGAGTTTTAAAGCACTTTGTTCATTAAACGTAAGTGTTTTAGGTTCTTTGTGATCTCAGGCTTCTTGATGTGCCACATTTTAAACAAAGAAGAACGATTAGGAAGATCTCAAATTATTGACTTCTATTTTCGACGAATCAAAAGAATCATTCCAGTCTATATATTCATTATCCTAATTTTCTTGCTCTCCGCAGTTTTCATATGGCTTCACGCATTGATGTTCAATTGGGTCGCTCAAAAGGCCATAAAACCGTTGCTTTATATTGCCAATCACATTACCGATATGAATTATTTCGCACTAGTGAGTTTTTAGACTGTCGATTCAAGTCTTAAATTGTGTTTAGAGCAACGGAAACTACAAATTCTTTATTCATTTATGGTCACTGTCGGTCGAGTTGCAATTCTATTTGATTGCACCGTTTTTGATTCTTTTTCTCAGCCGTGTTCCTCCGCCCGCAAAAATAGTTGTAGTTAGCATTTTGGCTATGAGTTCATTTATTTACCAGAAAAATGCAACAAAAGAAAATGAACATATGGCGTTGAGTTCGCGGATTTGGCAGTTCATGATTGGATTTTTAGCATATTACTTGTCTAAAGCTTTGACAACCAACCAACATGCAAACGAACCAGGAAACTCAATTTCAAGTATTCGCTACAAACTAGTTGACTTCTTTTTTAACTATGGAGTGACATTTCTGTTCATTTTGTGCATAAATGTCGATTTGACTGGCGTTAAATCCTATAACCGCTTGATTTTGATGTTCTGCACACTGATATGCATTGCTTATCCAAATTCCAATATGTTGCTGACAAATGCGCCTCTCGTTCAGTTAGGAGACATCTCATATTCAGTCTACTTAATTCATTGGTTCATTTTTGAGTCACACCATTACATACATTTTGAATATTACTTGTACGGCCAAAAAGCACCATGTCCGAGTAAATTGTTGCAATTGTATTGTTAATTAACGCAATTTCAGTTGCCCTCTTTTTAATAACAATCTCGGTCATACTCGGCTACATTGTTGAAAAGTCCTACAACGAGTTGAGTCGTTATTTCAACAATTGGAAGTCTCTGTTGACTTACATATTTGTTGCTTACCTGGCAATCGGCGTCATTTTGTTGAATTTGTACTTGGCTGGATCGAAAGAACAGGTTTCGTCATTTTTAGATCCGGAGACATTTAAATTTTAGGCAATCTTCCGATCAGAGAACTTCATGTCCTTACAGAACAATTCCTATTACATAGATGAAGTTGTAATGAACATTTGGAAGAACAAAGACACAAAGACGTGGAAAGATGCGGATTCAATTGAGTTCAATGACATGCTGTTTCTGAACCGCAAAAGAATGTTCAGTTGTCCAGAAAGTTCCAGAGATTCGTACGTGCCAACGCGATATAATTTGGATCCGATGAAAGTTACAACTACGTGCTACATGAAGGTAAAAAAGTTAATTTTGAGTTGTTTAAAGTTTCTCCAACTTTCAGGGCAACGGAACCAAAAACATTCTGGTTTTGGGCAATTCACACACAAGTTCTCATTTTTATGGAATAGAAAGAATATTCCGTGACACTTACAGCAACATCACAGCCATTGCAGACCATCAATGTGTCTTCTTTGAGTTGGATCAGCAGAGATCAATTATGACTGAAGTAAGTTGACTTTAAAGCATCCAATCAGCAAACACTTTCAGGAAAAATATCAAAGCTGCAAAGTGTTCAACGACGACTTATTCAAGATGTTGGAAATGTGGGAGCACCGGATTGACATTATAATTCTTGGTCATGCGTGAGTTGCTCTGTTTAAAATGTTAATTCGAAACGCGTTGGTGACTGTTTTTGGAGCAACAAAACACTTGAACATTTTTGTATTTAATTTGAATGCAAATCGGCTTTGTTTCTTCTATGTTGTTGATTTGAGAAAATATTTCTAGTTTGCTGCAGAAAATTGATTTGAATGCAAAGAATTAAACAAACAAAAGACCTTTTCAGATTCAATGTTCAAAAAGATACACCAATTACAACTCAAAACATCTTGGACGACAAACTCTTCCAAGAAATGCAATCATTTTACACGAAACTGTCAGACTTTGCGTCGGAGGCGGTTTTAGTTCCTGTTGGTCACTTTGAAGCTGGCGTCGCTCCGTTAGTGAAGCTTTTAAGTCGGCAAATCCGCAACAATGGCAGCTTAGACGTGTTTCGAGTGCCAATTTCTGTAAATCATCCTGTTTTTAATACTTACAAATTCCAATTTTAGTATGAGTTCAGCCGGTGGAGCAACTACAAAAAACGCACACGGGCAATTAAGTGTCCAAAGTGTATACTTTTGGATTGGGAGCGCTTTTGGTGTGATGAACAAAAAGGCTACTGCGAACTCATTGATTTCAAACATCGTCTGGCTTTCTTTTCCGACATGCATCACCTAACTCCACTTGGTTAGTATTCTCAACGAGAAGTATTATCAAAATGCTTTCAGGCAGCCTCGTTTCTGCTAACTACATGCAAAAGCAATACTTTGCGTGGCAAATAGCCAAAAACTCTTCAACGATATTCAACTCAATTGGTGCTTAGTAACTTTATTAGAAATGCTGTTAATGTGAGATAAATAAACTATTACTAGGTCGTCCCAAAAGTTCGTGGTCCCGAGCTTGCATCAAATTCAAAGTCTACTTTTTTTTGACCATTTTGTAGAGCGTTTCCGTGCGATTCGAATGGTGTAGAACACTTATGGCACATCTAGAGTTTTCAAGTGACATCCGGACAAGGGTTCGAAGAACCAAAAAGAGCCATAAGCAAAGCCGGATTTTTAGTGGTCATTACCAAATCTTATAATTTTGGTGTTAAATTATTGCCCATTTTATTGCGGTTTAAGTAGCCTACAAAACTTCTAATAACTCATAAAGTTGAACATCACTTCATCAAAAGTTACCTAATGATCAACTTTTTTGCGTTGCTCAATTGACACAAGTTTTGGCCGGATCTCTTTAAAAACTGGTTTTTTCGTAGATAAAACATATATTTCCACGCATAATTTAGCCTATAGAATTAAATGAGAACGTTTTAGAATTAATCATTTTTCCATAAAAACACACGCTCCACCCTTTGAAAACGTTTAGTTATGATTATTATCACTTAAAGCTTTAACCGGATGTCACTTGAAAACTCTAGATGCGCCATAAGTGTTCTACATCATTCGAATCGTACGGAGACGCTCTACAATTTTATAAAAATCCCAACATACGGGAATTAAACCAAAAGCCAAAGATGCGAACTTTTGACTTAACCTAGTAAAGGCGTTATGTTTTTGCTGTTTTTGGGTAGGGGCCTCGTTACGGGTTTCTGTTCTGAGGGTTTTCGTTGGGGGGGCGTATTCGCGGAAGGTTAATGCCCTTATTGTAGCAAAAAAATACTAACTTAAATACCTTAAAACAAACAAAACAATTCGCAAAGAATACTCTTTTAACCAATTTAAAAACATCAAAAAAGCAAAAATTGACTCTTACAATCAATTCACTCAACTCAAACACACTTTTGTTTTCTTTCAAAATGTTTTTTGTCTCAAAAACAACAAACAAACACATGATTCCCACCCAATTTTGACCTACACACCGTTTCCACCCAAAGTTGCGTTGTTTGGATGCAAACGATTCCTTATTTACGGGAGAACACGTTCGTGAAATCAGAATCTCCGCAAACTCCTTTATAAGCTGCATGGAGGTGGTGCTTTCCAAGGGGAATTTTCCAGCCCTTATGGATCCATTTGCAAAAAAACGGCAAAGCCCAACAGTTAGGGCTGGAGTCAGCGGGACCTACTGAGTTTTTTCAGAAAAAGTTATGGAAACCGGGAATAAAGCGACACTTCGTTTAGTTAACAGTCTTCGTTTTCACTTCATTTCCGCTGAAAACTTCGGTATCTCCCCACGTCCACCGGTGTGAGTCTCCTAAGGTGATGTCTGGGGGGTTACACAGTGTTCAAACGTGCACAGCATGCTCGAAAAGTTTCCAGAGTTTTTCATGCAAACCCCGATTTTAGGGGGGCTTCGCTTAGTTATAGGGGGTGATGAATTGCCTTGCAAGCGGGGGGATTAGTTTCAGAGAAGCAATAACCTTGAGGTGCTTTTGATTAATAAAGTTTGTTCAAATCGTTATTCGACATTTTAAAACATGATTTTTGTTGACAACAACTTCAAAAGATCACCAAGTGCCACGCAAAACAATTATCAACATTTATTCGATCTAATATGTTTACAAGAATCTTCTGTTATATTCATTGATGTGAATGCTTGCCTATTTCGGAGTCGAATGTTCATCAAACCAACGCAGCGTATTAATACTGAGATCCGCCTCGACCTCAAGTTCTGGAAGCTGATGATTAGAATCGTAGATCAAAACACTAAATTATGAAGATTGGTTAAATATACAAAGTTGAAAAGGTCTTACTTGCAAGGAACATCACGCGCTTTCAAGTTACGAACAAAGGCTCTGTAGTGAGGTACAACACGCAAGTCCTTTTCTCCAATCAGCAACAAATACGGTGTCTTAATTTTGTTCCAAATGTGCAATAGGCGATGAATTAAACATTTGCAGCCGTTCTTCTTCAGTTGGAAGTTCTTTGAAGTCGAGCCATTTGCCAGTTCCTTCATAGTAGCACCAATCCGGAATGTCTGTCAAATCAAACATGCTTGCAATATTCAAAACAGGATTCAAAGCGCAGCAAGCTTGATAGAAATCCGGATACTGTCCAATCAAATGACTAACAAGAAAACCGCCGTGCGAGCCTCCAAGCAAACAGATGCGCTTCGGATCAAATTCATCTCGTGTCAAAACTGTTTGAACTGCATATTGAACATCTTCAACATCCAATTTGCCACAGTTTGCTGGCAATCGTCGAACAAATTCTGATCCATAGCCTATTGAGCCGTGATAGTTGACACTTAGTGTAGCATAGCCTTGACTTAAAAACAATGCAGAAGTTCGAGAAGGCCAAGACAATAGTGAAGATCCATGCGGTCCGCCATGAGGAATGACAATCAATGGAAGCTTTTCATCATCTTCATTCTTTGGAATGGTCAAAATGCCTTCGTAGCAAATATCTTCTAAATTTAAAAAATTAATTAAAAGCGAACACAACAAACAACAAAAAGCTTACTTTCTCGAGACAATCTAACATATTGCCAATGCCAGCTGCACAAATCATTTTTCTTTGAAACATCATCAGCAAATTTCCATTCATCCTCTCCAAATTTCTTTATAACAAGTGCCGGCTGTTGAGTCGGTGAACTGAATGTTATAAGTATAAAAAGTAAGGAAATTACTTACCTGACATAACCAACAATCAGCTTGCTTTCCACGTCAACATCAAACAAAAAGAAACTGTGAGGAGCCTTTTGAAACATGTGTCCAATTCGTTCAATGTCTCCAGTATTTAGATCCACACTGACCAAAGCAACAGTTGCATTCCACATAGTTTCGACAATTAACGTGTGCTCATTGATGTGCGATCGAAATGCAAGAGTTGGGCAGAAGAAACTTGGAAACTCGCCCAATTCACATTTGTCAACCGTAGAAACAAGTTCTTTTGGTTTTAAGTCTTCAGATTTCCAATCAATCTAAAATTTTAAGCATGAACTTTTAGATTGACTCAATTATTTCTTACCTTTTGCAATGAGAAGGCGTCTTGATGGGCATTATTAGCAGTACGTTCAAAATAAGTTACAGTTGTCCCATTTGGTGACACTTTCAATCCTTGAATAAACACGTCCGATTCTGACAAAGCTTCCAGAGAATCATCCTTGAAATTGTAGAAGAATAATTGGCCAGGTCGATTAGTACAAAAAACAGCACCAAGCCGGAAAGGTTCTGTTTTCATGCCATAAAACAAAATTCCTTCGTCTTTTGGTGCCCATTGAGTTTGAGAGGGTGAAAGATCTTCACATGGCTTTGCATGGACCTCAATTGTGCGTTCAATCAGATCCAAAACACAAAACACTGGCTCGACTACTTCAAAGGTTTGCTCGCCCCAGTTTTCACGCAAACTATACTTCTTGCCCAAATTTGCCTTGCCCATCTTTTCTTCGTTGTTCCATTCCAAATCAGTGTCGAAGTATTGAGAGGCTTTGAACTCTTTCTCAGCAACATATAGCAATTTTGTCTCGTCGGAGTTGAATTGAAATGCTCCAAATTGACCGCTTGCATGTACCAAACCATGTTTCTTCATTCCGGTGATATCAAAAAAGCCTATTTCCGTTTGACTGCGAGTATTCACTATCCGAATGTATTGCTTCTTATCCTTTCCTTCAGTGAATGTCAAAAGTGATGCATATTTGGAGCCATTTTTTGAATAAACAGTATGCGGAGCTCTGAAATTGGCAACACTATTAAATAAACTATGATGTTTAATTGTTTACTCAGTTGTTGGATAACCTGACGAATGGGTTGATAGCACTTTCAAAGAATCATGAGCAAGAGTAGTGAAGCGAGAAGTTCGAAGTGACTTTTTCAAAGGAACGGCGCGGCTGGACCACACACTTTCAATCTATAAAATAATCGTAAATTAATTGAACAATAATATTTAATATACCTGAACAAGATCATGTTTAGTTGACAGAATGCGAGCAGCCAACGGTATCGGAATCTGACAAAATCGTTCATAGACGTCTCTCAATTGTTTCAAGCGTTGTGTACTCATCCTGCAAATATCAAAATTATAAATGTTAAAACTCGGTGTCGCAATCAATCGATCTTTTAATTAGTCATTTTATAAATATCAAACTTAGTCATTTTGTCGAATAAATTTAACAACGTCAAATACGCACTGAATACACTAAATTGAAAGTGCAACCAGTGCTCGCGAACAATAAAGCGCAAAGAACTACGTGATGTTAAACAAAAAGCAGCAAGTATAAAAAGCAATCAAATAAGCTGTTGTTGTATCAATTCATAAGTGTGTTTCTACGCGTTTCATTTTGTTACCGCTTTGTTCAATCAATGTTTAAAGTCCGTTAATACATTGTTAAAAGAAATTTTTATATTTGTTTTAATCATTGTCTAGTCATTTAAATCTTGTTTAAGCATCACTTTCATTGTTTAGCCGTCTTTCCTTCTTTAAATGTTTATTTTTCGAACATGGTTGTCGGCTTAAATCCTGAAGCAATAAACGGACGAGAACTTTCTACGTTTGAATACTCTGAAGCGGGTATTATAAGTGGTGAGTTTGGATGCTTCGCAGTCAACAACTATTATTTTCGATTTTTAGGCTTACTTACAAGAGCAATTATTCAACCGTTGGACGTACTTAAGATTAGATTTCAAGTAAGCTGACTTTTGAATATTTTTAAATATTTTAAGCAACATGTTTAGCTTCAAGAAGAACCGCTGGAACAATCTCGAGGCAAATATCATGGCTTTATTCAATCTATCAAACTAATAGTCAAAGAAGAAGGTGCAAATGCGTTTTGGAAAGGGCACATGCCAGCTCAGGGTCTGTCTGCTGTTTATGGTCTTGTTCAATTCTCGTCCTTTGAAATGCTAACCAAAAAGCTTTCAACAATTGAATCGTTGAAAAGCTACAGAAAACTTGGTGATTTCTTTTGCGGCGCCTTAGCCGGTTGTGCTGCAATGACATCAGCAATGCCTTTGGTAATTAAGTGCAAGCTTTTGACAGTTTAACTATTTTTGTTTTAGGACGTAATTCGAACAAGATTAGTTGCACAAGGCGAACCCAAACTCTACAGAAATACAATGCATGCTGCACGCAAAATATGGAAATATGAGGGCGTACCCGGATTCTTTCGCGGTATTGTTCCATCGTTATCGCAAGTAGCTCCTTATACTGGACTTCAATTTCTGCTTTACAATTTCTTCAACAAATATTGGAATAAATACGTTGGATTTGAATCTGCTGGAACGTTAGCATGTGGATCAGCAGCTGGGACAATAGCCAAAACAATTCTTTATCCTCTTGATTTGGTCAGGCATCGACTGCAAGTAAACGCACTTATTCGTCGAGGATTTGGTCGAACAACGACAAATAAAGGCATGATAAATACGCTTATAAAGGTAACTATTGTTTTTCCTCACTTATTAATTTGTTCTTAGGTAGTCAAAAATGAAGGAACGCTTGGACTTTTCAAAGGATTATGGCCGTCTATGATCAAGGCTGGACTCAATTCTGGGTGCTCTTTTCTGTGTAAATCAATTTTCATTCATTGTTTGGCTAACTAATTTTACTTTTTTAGTTTACGAACTGTGCATAGATCTCTTGAGGAAGTACCCGCTCTTTGAATGATACTCCAGCAGCAAAGTGTTGCCTTATCAGATTATGTGCCTTAGATACAAATAAACATTTCATCAATTCTATTGGCTTCTTTGAATTTGTTTTTGGCATCAATATTTGTTTGAGTGATTGAAGAAGACTCATTCTTTCGTTTAGAAAAATGTCGTTTGATAACTTGCCGTTTAATTTTATTCGTGATGCCGTAGACTTGGCTTCTGTAAACAAACCTTCGTTGCTTCTGGAATGGAGATTGATAAACTCACAATGGAAGTCTGTCGTAGAAGCTGTTTTAAGTGCAAGAGCGTGGTATATTCAACGGAGACGATTAGGTTTCGATCGGTTAGCACAGTCTGTACGTTTTTAAAATATCATTTTCAATCTAACTCAAATTTAGACAGCATTCGATGAAAATAGTCGTATCTTGCGCGGATTGGAAACTTTAATAATAGAAAGTGACACAACTCCACAATTCACCGAAAATGTAGATGAAATCTTTGTCGGCGATCTTGCATTTACGAAAAAGTTCGTGGAAAGCCCACAAGATGAATTGAATAAAAAGGTTGTTTTTGTGCACGGCTGCGGAGGTAATGGAACGACGTTCTTCCTAAATTCAATGGGTCGTTATTTCTCTAAATTCGATTACAATGTCCTATTTATCGATGGCTCGATTTATAATGTTCTACCAAATCTGGATTGCCTTGAAGAATCGATCGAAGTTTTGAGGTAATCAATTTAATGTTCAAAGAAGTCCGATCAAATTTATTTCAGACAGAAATCAAAAGCTATTCTTATTATTGACGATTCGGACAAACTTTTGCTTGATCACATGCGAGGTGTGTCGGAATGGAATGCTTCTGTTGACTGGTGTTTACAAAAAGACAAGCTCACTGCACTAATAGAAAGTCTCCAATCAGCAGATATCCGAATAATATTGGCATCGAATGGATGCAGTTTAATGACTGAAGAGTTAGGGAAGTAAAGCAATCTTTAAAAGTTTTTAAAAACATTTTTTAATTTGCAGAGTTTATCGCACAAGTTGTTCATGTTCCTTGTAAACATCAGAAAGACAGACTTCATTTATTAAGTGAATTTACACGTGAAATTAAGCTTTGTGATGATGTCAAAATGGAAGACATTGTTCGACGTTTAAATGGGCATGTCATCCGTGCTTTGAAATGTGTTTGCCAGCGCGCAGCATCAATTGCAATTCTTAACGGCTTTCCATGTGTCAAAAATGTTTGTTTCGATAAAGCAATTCAATATGTAAGGCTTTTTAAAGATTCTTTAAAAACGTTTAAAGCTTATAGGTCGTCTTTCGACAAAACATCCGTCCATTTGTTATCAGACCGCGACCGAACATGGCTTCTTTACGTAACCCTTTAACCGATGTTTAAAGGTAAGTTGTGCGAAAAATGCGAGTTCTTGCATTCTCACGCGTTCCTAACTATTTTGTTTGTTAAACTGCCGAAACGCAATTGAAACAAGCGACCGAAGAGAAAGAGGCACGTTTGCACTGCATTTTGGTGGAAGCACACACATTGCTTGTTTTGACTACACTTAATGCAACTGCGGTGCAGTGCTGCACGTTTTGTTCCGACCGCACATTTTACTTGCGTTTAGCGCTCCTCGAGCACTTCCTAAGTTTGTTGGCGCGCTTTTGTTGAGTTTTTAAATGGAATTTCAAGAAAATCGAGCTCAAAATCTATGCTTTTATTCCGATCAGAAAGTTAGCTCTAAACTCGTTCCTTTGCTGATTTAATCGACTAACTTAAATCAATTTTAAGATATGGACTCTCCTGCCTCTTCCACTATGCAGAACATCGACTTCAACGTGGAACGGATGGTTAAAAACAAAGGACGGATATATTCTAGGAGGCTGGCTCTTGCAAAAGCAGTTCAAAAACGAAAGAATATTCTGTTCGGATCATCAAGTTCGTTGGAAGACGGAACATCACTGACAAACAGCCAACGACGCGATGCATGGGAGTCCGTGCGCCAAGACTTGTTGCTTAAAGGATTCAGTGAATTTGCAAGTAAAAGCCGCCTAGACATTCAAAAGACCGATTGGCAACATGTTCGACGTTATGTAATGGACAAGCGAAAGAAAGACTCTCCAAACAAAGATGATCCGATTTCCGAAGTTAGAATTTTGTTTAAAACAATTGTTACAACAGAGAATTTTAGTTGGACACCGTTGTTTTTGATATTGTCAAAAGTTTTGGACGCTATTCAACTCGTGACAGCGGAGACAATAACGCCGAAGACAACGATATGCTTATGGACGAAGTAAATCAATATATAAATGGAACTTCCCCAACAATAAGCACAAGGAATGAGTATTCATTGGAAGAAAACGGAGCCTTGCCTCAATTGTCTCAGGTACGCATTGTTTACTTGTTTAAAATCACTTCTTTATTACTCTGACAAAAAAGTGTGTTTATAGTTTGCTTTGATCTCCTCTAATAACACCTGTGTTTCAGCTGCTCAATTTACAGTTCCATCCTGAAACAGTAGAGTCACCTCCACTCGATCGGAACAATGACGTTCAAACGAAAATAGCGGAAGTGCGCCTACAACGAGAAGAGTATTTACGCGATCAGCAAAAGATCCGCGTGGACATCGAAAATGAGCGCTTGTTACAAGAGAGAATCAAAACAAAAATATTGTTAGCGCAACTTGCCAGCGAAGACCCTGAAGTGGCCAACGAATTTAAGATATCTGATTGATCTCATCACACTTGGTTGCACAATTTAAAATACGAGTATTTGTTGAATAAATGTGATATTGACTGCTTTTTGTGTGCGTTAAAACGACATTAAAAACTATGTGAATGTGCTTTTTGCAAAGTATTAAACACATCGTTAACAGTTTGTGCCAATTAAAACTACACAATTACTCATCACTGTGCACTAAAGCGTCAATGATCTCTATAAACAAATCTCTCCAAAACGGGGTTCAATCGAAAAACTCAAAAAGTCCAACAACCGTGATGCATTTTAAAAATTCCACCGAAGCTTGCACAAATCCATTGACGCAAACGACCGCGAACAAACTGTCTCATGTTTTGAGCAACTGGCTGCTCGACAAATTGGCTCACGTCGCGCAAAGCCCATTGAGCCTGATCCTCCATGTTCGTTGTCGATCAACTAGGCGCATTCAGGCATGTTCGGAAATTGACTCATCGAAAGGGATATGCGGCCGTTCACGAGGAAACGGAACTTCGTGTTTTGTTTTAGCGCCAGCAGTGAGTGTGAACCCAATCAACAACGCTAGAATGGGTGGAGGGTCGAGAATCATTGGAACATCCCCTCTTTGACGGCCGACGACGAACAAATCCGGCCCTGAATTTTGCTCATCAGTGCAAAACAAAAAGCTCAAAAACGGAGATTGTTTTGCTGTCGAATGCTGGGTTGAACTTCTGACTTTTCCGGTGATTGTCTTTATTGAGTGGTTGGAATGGCACGGGTTGCGCCGCAAAATGGCCAAGCAGCAAATAGATGGTTTGTACCTGCGGAAAAGGCAAGTTTCTTTTCTTGATAGCATTTAATTTGAAGAAGTTTTAGTTGGCTGGGGGTGAAACAGCTAGCAAATGGAGAAGTAAGTTTTAATTAGAGTTTAAACGTTTATTACACTCACAGAACTGAGCTCCGGTCAAAAGGCCAAACGAATTGCTGGAATTATATTGAAACTTGTCTTTTTGTTTGCGATCATATTCACTTTCATCTGCACACTAAATTTATTGACGGATGCATTCAAACTAATTGGCGTTCGAGGTATTGGCCAGGTAGGTTCTACTTGATTTCGATTCTCAAACAAACGTTTAAACGATACTTTTAGACAATAAAGAGCAGTCCGCTGATCAAAAACCCAGTATCTGCCTCAATCTTGGGGATGATGAGCACTTTGTTGTTACAAAACGGATCAACCCTTGTTTCGATTCTAGTCGGGATGATTGCTAGTGGATGCAAGTTTTAAACTACACTTTCAATCGTGTTCAATACAAAGAACAAAGAATATTAAAATCGTTTCAGTAATAACAGTCCATCAAGCAATTCCGTTTCTGATCGGTAGTGAGATTGGAGCTTCTTTAACAAACGGTAGACTCAACACATCGAGAAGCTTTAAACTAATTCGTTTCAGCTTTAATCAGTCTTGCTCAGTCTGGAAACCGCGATCAATTTCGAAGATCATTTGCTGCCAGGTTAGTAAAACAATAACCGAACATCTTACAAATAAACTCTTCAGTTCAATGAACGACGCATACAACATACTTAATTACGTAACATTACTGCCATTTGAAATAAGCTTTGGATTTATTGAGAAGCTGAGCGGAATGATGGTTTGTTTTGCGGGTATAAAACAACTTATTTGTTTCTAGGTTCATCCACTAGTCGGAACGAAAGCAACGGAATTGAAAACATTAAATTTGCTTACTGATCCGTTGCTTGAAGAGATCGTGCATGTAAGTTTTGTAAACAGTTCTTTTTGCATTTTATGAGTTTATATCGACGACGACGCAATAAACGCTGCAATTGCTGCAAGTGGTCAAAATTATAGCATTCCGCCAGGTCGAGACACTTTTATTTATCGATGCATAGATTTGGACACACAGGAAATTGACACGGATTGTAAGTAAAAGTATAGATACAAACAGTGTATTAGTTTTTAGGTCCGTACAGTCATTTATTTGCGTATTCTTTGTTGCCCGACTCTGTGATAGGATCAATTCTACTTGGAGTTGCAATTTTCTCTTTAATTTGTTGTCTCGTCGGCATTGTCCAAACTTTGCAATCGTTGCTGGCCGGACGTGTAGCTGTTTTAACGCGCAAACTATTGGATCAAGAGTGTCCAGCTCCGTTTCAATGTTTTACTGGCTATTTGGTCATGCTTATTGGATGCTTTATCGTGATGGTTGTAAGTTTATTAAATTGCCCGGTCAAAACAAACGCTTTTAAATTAAGGTCCAATCCAACACTGTAATTCGATCAGCTATGACTCCGCTGGTTGGAATTGGAGTGATAACATTGGATCGTTTATATCCTTTATTGCTTGGTGCAAATATTGGCAGTTCATTTACCGGAATACTTGCAGCATTGAGTGCTGACCCAATAAAATTGCGAGAGTAAGCAATTAAGCTTGAGAGAAAAGCAACTAAACTTGTAAAATCTTTAGAACTCTTCAAATTGCTTTATGCGAAACACTGTGTAACATTTTTGGTGTTCTAATGTTTTATCCAATTCCATTCTTACGCAAACTTCCAATGCAAATTGCAATGACGCTTGGCGATGTAACAGCACAGGTTGGCAGAAATTAAAATATTCGTTTACACAAAACATTTCAGTTCCGGTGGTTTTCTTTGGTCTACATTGTCTTGTTCTTCTTTGTTACGCCAGCGTCGCTTTTGGCGCTTTCACTGATTTCGACGTATGCAATGATTAGCACTCTGGGATTTTTGATCGGCTTCATTATTTTGATCGTCACAATCAATTGGCTTCAGGTTTGTGGCAAAACTGCATTCATTAATTTCAAGTAATTGTTTAGGAAAAACATCCCAATTACTTGCCTAAATTTCTACATTCGTGGGAGTTCTTACCCATTTGGTTACACTCTTTGGAGCCATATGATGCGTTTGTTAGTCGGTATTTCTCGATTTTTGCTTGCTTGTCGCAATCATTTTGTTTCACAACCACCGGAGCCAGTCCCAAATGAATTGCTGGGAACAGCTTCTGAAGATCCAAAGGCCGACGAATCGGAAGAAAAACGAGCAGTTCTTCTACGTGAGATTATGCGAACACCGCCGGGACACCTCATTGAGAATGGCGGATTTATGTAATGCTTTCAGCTTTCAAATTAGTCTAGACACTAGTACCCAAAAATATTTATTGCATAAAACGGGAATGTTATACAGCTTTTACAACCAATTGAAATGCTCAACTTGTGAATTTTTGTGTGAAATAAAGAGCTTATTTATCGTCAACAATACCCATTAAACAATAAAGATTAGACAACGTGTGCGGATCTTTACCCAAATAAATAAAAAGTCAACCTATTCAAGCATCATCACGATGGACGGCAAATGGGGTGTCGACAACTTCGTGTCCGGCCTTTGCGATCACAACATCTTTCTCTGGACGGTCTCCGCCCTTGGTTGGGGTGTTCTCAATTTTGCGAACAATATCCATGCCTTCCAAAACCTGAAGGATTTTGTTTAGTTTAATAATAAAGTTATAATCAACTTTTCCGAACACAACATGACGACCATCAAGCCAACTTGTTTTCTTTACGGTGATGAAAAACTGAAATTCCAGATTAGGTTTATATTTAAATAGGAATAATACTTGCCTGACTTCCATTAGTGTCCTTTCCGGCATTTGCCTAAAAATTTGGATCATAAAAGAAGTTATGCATAGTTAATAAATTTAACTGACCATCGACAACCAGCCAGCGCCGTAGTGCTTCAACTTGAAGTTCTCATCTAAAGCTTGAGTTTTATGAATGTACAAATAAATGTTGTTTACCGGCAAACTTTTCACCAAAGATTGAGCGACCGCCAGTTCCATCACCTTTTGTGAAGTCTCCTCCATAAAACGGTTATTTTGCTTTTGATTTCGAATGCAAATAATGTTAGAACGCATTGGAAATCAAAAGCAAAACACTACTTACTTGAATCATGAACCTAAAACAAGAATATTTTATGTTTAAGTGTACTTTTTAACTTACTCTTTGATTACACGGTGGAAGATTGACCCTAAACATTCACGTCAGTTTATTGTCAATTAATAAACTTTAATAATACCTTCATATCCTTCGCCTTTCGGTCTTTTGGCTAGCTCCACAAAATTCTCAACAGTTTTCGGGACTGTCTTGCCGAACAAACCAATAACAATACGGCCAACCTCTTCGTCTCCAATCTTAATGTCAAACCAGACCTAGAATTTAAGCTTGAAATACTTTAAAGTTGCAATAAAGACCAACTTTGTCCGTCACTTTCGGCCCATTCGGCTTTTCATCTTTCTTTTCGGCAAAAACGCCACAAGACACAACGGCCAACAGAAGGAGAACAAAAACTCCACGCATTGCCTAAACAGTTGGAGGTTGAATAACAGGCAATTAAATGAGTGGAGTTGCTATTATCAGGCAAAACGACCGCGGCAATAAGCGACGTGTACAAAACCACAGCCAAAACCTCTTCTTTACTCTGGCGCCGCAGTTTGCATTAGAACGGAAAGCAAACGCACTCGAATTGAGAGTGAAAAGGTTTTTGCCTAGATTATAATGAGGATTTGATTGGGAACGAGTTTTTGATTGCATAGAAAAACAGTTTGTAGGTTGAGCAGCAATGCTTGTTCGGTGTTGATAAACGTTTCTGTAACTCAAAAACCCAAATGCTGTTTTAGCACAATAAGTTGCTTGAATATCCATCATCGAAAAACAACGCAACAATTAGGGGTTGCAAACAAAACTGAAACAAAATTACTTCAGCGAATACTGCTTTCATCAAGTCCGGCGCGAAGAGATGGAGTGTTACTTTCTGCCGTTTTAAGATTGCTTCGAGCTGAGCCTGTGTCATCGTTGCGAGCAGTTTCTACATGGCTTTTGGCTGTTTCTGTGCTAGGTGTTTGTGCGCGAGCAGTTTCAACTTCATGTCCCTGAGCAGTACCTGTGAGCTTTTTCTTGGCTGATGGCATAACAACAGTGTACGTCACATAAACTAAACGCGAACATGAGTATTTTGAAATGCGAAATAATGCTCACCTTCGTTGGGCTTGTGTTCTCCAACAACCTGAAATTAAACTACTCTTAAAATTCAAGTCATTGAAATCACTTACGTATGCGTAGTAGAGGTAAGCGAGAACTAAAAGCAAACATGATTAAGAGAATACATAAACCTTCAGAAGCTTACTTGCAACAATCGTGAGAACAATCACAATATCGTCACCCAATGAATTGTTCAAGGATTTGACCATTTTAGACCGAGTAAGCAAACTTGAATAAGAAAATTGACCTCTCGCAGCTTGAATGAACAAATTAATAAATTAAATTGCCTTTTCGCTTT